>ML682060.1:25481985-25528241 GCA_007922195.1 Podocnemis expansa
CTTATAGATAGTAACAATTGTGGCATCTGTCAGTTGTCATGGTTCAATTTCTTGAAGCCAAACATCTGAGGAGAATTCAGAAAGCTTGTCAATAAGATTGAACACTTCCTCTGTTTGAAAACTTCAGCAGGACCAGCATCAGGACCAGGAGGCTGGCTAATATTCACTGCTTGAACAGCCTTCAATATCTCAGAGCATGTGGGTGGATCTGCAAATGCCTTAAATATGTGTGGCAATATAGCTTCTCTGTGAGTATACCACAAGGCTGCTAAAAGAGTTGCTTTACTATTGCACTGCAGAACAAGGACCTGAAATTTCTGTTGCAATGCATTGACTCAGCCTTGGAAACCCTGACAAGAAAAATATGCATTAAGGAGCAACAATAATGTTGCTGTATGTTTTCACATGCCCTCCCTGCTCCCAGTGTGAACACTGGAAAACTAAAAGCTTTAACCTGTACAGTGGTGAGCAATCCACGTATGTTCTGTTAGAAAGTTGTATTGGTAGAGTTGTGGAGAGCAAATCTTGTCTAGAAAACCCAATCCCCAACCAGGTAAATATGAACAGCCAGTTATAATATGTACCTTTTTAAAACGTCTATTCTTTTAAAAGCTGTTGCTGTGCAGTTTCTAATGAACCTTCTGAGATCTATTTAGCGTTAAACCTGAGGTCACTGTGGGAACCTCTATGTCTCTTCTTCACTTTGACTGTACATAAGCTAAACACAAAAGTTGGAGTGTTATAAGCATGATTCATGAAGTAATTCTTCTGCTCTACTCTGTGCTGATAAGGCTCCAAGGCAGCAGGAATACAGTTCTGGGCACCAAATTTCAGGAAAAATGTGGAAAAATTGGAGAAAGCCCAGAGGATAGCAATAAAAGTGATTAAAAGTCTAGGAAACAAGACCTATGAAAAAAGATTGAAGAAACTGAGTTTGTTTAGTCTGGAGACAAGAAGGCTGAGGGAGAACATACCAATTTTCAAGTATATAAAAGGTTGTTACAAAAGAAAAAGATGATAATTTATTCTCCTTAACCATAAAGGATAGGACAAGAAGCAAATGGGCTTGAACTGCAGCAGGGGAGGTTTAGCTTGGATATTAGGAAAAACTTCCTGACTATCAGGGTAGTGGTGAAACACTGAAATAAATTGCTTAGGGATATTGTCTAACCTGTTCTTAAAATCTCCAGTGATGGAGATTTCAACAAACACCTATCAAGAATGGTCTGGTCATCACACAGCATTGCCTTGAGAACAGGAAACTGGATTAGATAATTTCTCAAGAGCCCTTCCAGTCCTACAATTCTATGAAAATTGGGCCTGAAGTTTTGGCATCAAATATATTTCACGCTCTACTTGAATTTTTGCATGATTACAAAAATGATGACTGCAACCTTAAATCTGCACAGTTTAAGAAGGTAAAGAATTTCATTTCCTGGTTGGAGTCTACTTAAAAAAGTCCTCTGGGATCAGATTCTCAAAACATTTGACTTTGGCCTACCTATGCTCTCGCTGACTTCATAGAAGAAGTGTTAGACCAGTATGGTTCTTTTGAAAACGCCATCCTACACATTTACTGGGCATAGTTTTCCAGTTGTTGGTTAGACAGTCAAGCTCTTTTATAAAACATGGATATGCTACAAAAAAAAGCAATATTTACAGGTCAAATGTACAGGTTCAGCCCATCTGTGTTGTATAAGTGCAAAAGATAAAAAGAGTGGATGCTCTAAAAAAAAAAAAAAAGAATTGAGGGAAAGTTACAAATATGGGTGAAAAAGTCAGACACTAATCATGCATATCAAAAAGAATTTTTAGAGGTTCACATGAGTGAGAACATGGAGTTAGGACTGCAGATTTGCTTGTATTATAACTATGTGGTATTCAGGTCCATGTGAACTCCATGTACTTATAAATACATGCACAATATCACCTTACATTTTATCATAAATATCATGATATTTGGAAGTTTTCTGAAAAACCAGCTCCAGAAGTTGAATTATTCCAAAATAACCTCTGCTTTCATTTCTAGACTTTGTGGCTGCAGTAAAAAGCTTGAAACTTGGAGCTTTAAACAATCAAAAACAGAAAGCAAAATATATAGATTCTTTTCAATTTAAGTATCATGATTTTAAGCTATTCATAATTGATGGAGCTATGACTCATTTTTGACTGCTCATGATAGCATGGCGCATGCATATGGGGGAGAGAAGAAAAATATCTGGAGCCTTCATAAAAAGTGAACTGAATATATTAATGTTTTTACAAAAAGACACAATCATGAACCTGTCATTCAACAGCATACTGCAAAGCTCAAATAATGCTCTAAGTAACTTGTCAGCTTCTAAAAATATTGAGAATCTACGTGCATAGACAACATATGCCTGTGTTTCTCTTGAGATGAGCACAACAAAAATCAAAGCACGCTAAAGAATTACCTTAACTTCTGTATCCAAGAGTCAGATGAAAACGGTATCGTTCCTGGTCAATAGGGGGAAAGGTTTGACAAAGAATCTCTGAAGGCCATGAAGAAGGGGTGGCAATGGAGAAAAGAAAGCTGAAGTGCACTTTGCTTAATATGTTCAAACGGGTGGGAAGAGGAGAAAGAGAGCCTGACAGTGTTACTGATGCTATTGGGAAAAAAAAAAAAAAAAGACACTCACCAATTTTTCATCATCAGATCACCCTTACCAGATCTTAAAAGGATGCCAGTTTAAAGTGAATCTCACTTCTAGAAAGATTATTTTTTTTAGTCTTGAATCAGAAATCCTTAAGAAATCTCTGTGGGGAGCAGGGAGCATCAATTGAGTTTTACCATTTGTCACTTTTGTTTTGTTGATAAGGTACACTACTAACTAGTTATTGTAAGTCACGGCAAGATTACTTATATAATTCATTCTCATCTATCAGTCTGCTGTGTTTTGGAGTCTTTTCCTGTATGCATCTCATTGTTCACTTGCACTTAGCTGACATTTTCTATTACTCTCTTAGATTCCTTAGTTAGAGCATTCTAATACATTAGCATGGCAGTAAATTTCAAATGACTAATTAGTTATGGCACATAAAGGAACCACAACTGAATCTACGGGAACTTGAAATTTAGCGGCTTGGTAAGCCATTTCGACAGTTTGTTCCAGGCATTCTTCTGCACTCCTCCCCCACTTGATTACCATTATTAGTTAATCAGCAAACCTGTTTTGTTACACAGTAGCTGCTTGCTATTGTCTAGACTAAAATAAGTTTTGAAATCTGTTCTGAGTACTGTTGCCACTTCTAAATGGCATGTTTGTATTATCCTCTGCACTAGGTAACTAGAGTATAAATCAATGTGTAATTACAATCCTACAACAGAGAGAAAGGTTTCCACATAAGTAAGAGAGGAACGATTGATTTTGTTTTTGAAGTACTGTTTTTATATATATAATTATAGGTGACTGGATAGCGTAGTGGTTAAGCGTGCTGTAGTGGTTAAGAGCGACGCCCTTTGATACGGGAGACCGGGGTTCAAATCCCCCTGGGTACCTGCCTACCTTCCTGGTAGGGGTCCTTGGGCAAAAGACCCCCTAACGCCTCACTTGCCTACCTCAAATATGAGAGTGACGCAAACGAGGAGAGTCATGCTGGCTCGGATGTCACCTGGATTAACAAGGTCCGCGCCAGATGCTGGGGAACCAGGACAATCTGATGATAAGTGGGCTACTGGAACAAACCATGCATGGATGAGACAAGAGAACCTGTAATTGATGGAATGCTATTACAATGGTAGACCTAACAAGAGGGGATCAATGAAACATAGAAGGGAACTATGGATGGACAAAAGACCTACATCTACACTATAACTGAGAAACAGTTAGCTACCCAACGCTTCAATGTAGTAAAGAGGAAGCTGCTCTCACAACTGGAGATAGACCAACTCCACATTACACCCTGGACTCAAGAAGAAGACCCAGAAGAACAACTAGATATACAGCCAACACCTGAAGCTGGAACGTCACTACCACCCCCTCCATTATAGAGCACAGCAGCTGATATGAGGCATAAGATCATGGATAAACCAGCTACAGTCAACCCTTGAGACCGATTACCAAGGCTCATTGGAGAAATACCATCAGATAGTATGCTAGAAGATGCCAACAGAGCCCTAATGACAGTTCCTACTACCACCATCACTGAAACCAATGAACTGGTATACACTACAGCCTCTGTAATCCTGGAGATGCTTGGCTATGCAATCAAGAAGAACAGCAGTACATACGCCCCCTGGAAAATGAGGTTGGAGGATAAGATCAAGGCAACCTGGGGAGAAGTTAGCGGGCTGGTGGAACTACACAAGGGTGTAGAGATTAAGGATAAGACTCGGCTACTGAAAAAATACAAGGGCCTGACTCCATCTGAAGCCCTAGAGACTGCTAAACAAAGGCTCACAGCACTGGCTGCCAGGCTAAAAAGAGATACACTACAGAAGCAGAGGCCAAAAAGATAAATGCCCTGTTCTCCAAAGAACCATCCAAGGTGTACTCCCAACTGCAGTACAACAACACAATAACAGCAGAGTCACCAACAGCAGAAACTGAACAGTACTGGAAGAACATCTGGAAGAAAGAGAAGACTCATAACACCAGTGCAAAGTGGCTGCAGGACCTGAGAACAGACCACAGCAATCTCCCAGAACAGGAACCAGTCACCATCACAGTAGCAGACATCCAACAGCGGGTCAAGAACATGAAGAGCTGGACAGCACCTGGACCGGACATGATCCACACCTACTGGCTAAAGAAACTAACAGCAGTGCATGAACGCCTAGCAGCACAGATGAACCAGCTGCTAGCAGCAGGCTCCCACCCAGACTGGCTAACACAAGGAAGGACAGTGCTGATCATGAAAGACCCCCACAAGGGAACAGCACCATCCAACTACCAGCCAATAACCTGCCTCCCCACAACATGGAAAGTCCTATCAGGCATCCTAGCCACCAAGCTACAGGACCACATTGGCCAGTACATGAGCGCAGCTCAGAAGGGCATTGGGAACAACACCAGAGGCTCAAAACACCAGCTGCTCATAGATAGAGCAGTCGCCCAAGACTCAAGTTCTAGACAGACCAATCTGAGCACAGCCTGGATTGACTACAGGAAAGCCTACGACTCAATGCCGCACACATGGATCTGTGAATGCCTGGTGCTATACAAAGTCAACAGGACACTAAGGACCTTCCTCAAGAACTCAATGGGACTGTGGAAGACAACACTGGAAGTCAACTCAAGACAGCTTGCACAAGTGACCATCAAGTGCGGCATATACCAAGGTGATGCGCTGTCCCCGCTGCTGTTCTGCATTGGCTTGAACCCCCTCAGCCAGATAATCACAAGGACTGGATACGGATACAAGTTCAAGAGTGGAACTACCATCAGCCACCTCCTCTACATGGATGACATCAAGCTGTATGCTAAGAATGAACGAGACATCGACTCCCTAATCCACCTGACACGGCTCTACAGTGAGGATATTGGGATGTCATTCGGACTGGAGAAGTGTGGCCGGATGGTAGTAAAGAGAGGGAAGGTAGTCAAGACTGATGGGGTGGAACTACCAGCAGGCCACATAGCAGACATACAGACCAGCTACAAGTACCTTGGCATCCCACAATCACATGGGAACCACGATGAGGAGGCAAGGAAGACAGCAACATCCAAGTACCACCAAAGGATAAGACAGGTCCTGAAGAGCCAGCTCAATGGGAAGAACAAGATCCACGCCATCAACAGGTACGCCCTGCCAGTCATCAGATACCCGGTCGGTATAGTGAGCTGGCCAAAGGACATGGAGGCTGCCAATGTGAAGACCCGGAAGCTCCTCACAATGTACGGAGGTTTCCACCCCAAGTCCAACACCCAGAGACTGTACGCCAGCCGGAAAGAAGGCGGGCGGGGTTTGGTGAGCGTCAAAGCCACTGTCCTGGATGAAACCCAGAGCATCGAGGAGTACATCAGTAAGATGGCACCCAAAGATGAGCTGCTGAGAGAATGCCTGAGGCAGCAGCAGACATGGGAGGAAGATCAAGCAGAAGAAGTGCCATGGCAAGACAAGACCCTGCATGGGATGTACCATCGACAGATAGCTGAGGTGGCTGACATTGGGAAATCCTACCAGTGGCTGGAAAAGGCTGGACTAAAAGACAGCACTGAGGCACTGATCATAGCAGCACAAGAACAGGCACTGAGCACCAGATCCATTGAAGCAGGGGTCTACCACACTAGACAGGACCCAAGGTGCAGACTGTGCAGAGAGGCCTCAGAGACAGTCCAACACATAGTGGCAGGATGTAAGATGCAGGCAGGAACAGCATACACTGAACGGCACAACCAAGTAGCTGGCATTGTGTACAGGAACATCTGCACAGTGTATGGGCTAGACCCTCCCAAGACCAGATGGGAGATCCCACAGAAGGTCATGGAGAATAACAGGGCTAAGATTCTGTGGGACTTCCAGATCCAGACGGACAGGCAGGTACTGGCCAATCAACCGGACATCGTGGTAATAGACAAGGACCAGAAGACAGCGGTGGTGATAGATGTAGCAGTGCCAAGTGACAGCAACATCAGGAAGAAGGAGTATGAGAAGCTGGAGAAGTATCAGGGCCTGAAAGAGGAACTAGAGCAGATGTGGAAAGTGAAGGTCAAAGTGGTCCCGGTGGTGGTAGGAGCACTCGGGGCTGTGACTCCTAAGCTGGGAGAGTGGCTCCAACAGATCCCAGGAACAACATCAGAGCTCTCTGTCCAGAAGAGTGCAGTGCTAGGAACAGCTAAGATACTGCGCAGAACCCTCAAACTCCCAGGCCTCTGGTAGAGGGCCCGAGTTTGAGGATGACACATACCACCCATAGGGGTGAGAGGGGAATTTTTCTTAACTCCAAGTGTAAAAGCCATTAGCAATGCTAAACACACACTTTGGTAATCTGTGAAAAAAACATGCATTTCTGTCATTTTAAGGGAGTTGTCTGAAAGGATGCTGATTCAAAATTTAGAAGACTGAAATTTAACTGGGACCCTAGACTAAGACCACAATGTTTTGAGCAAGGTTGGATGCTTTGGAATTGATGGTGTCCACTACTGAAAGCAGCTCCATCTGGGGAGATCCCTCTGCACAGGCAGAGCCCCTTTGACATCACTGAGGTCTGCCTACACAAAGTAGCTTTGCAGGATTAGGGCCACTTTTACTGATTCAAAAAAACAGACGGACAATAGAATCTGCTTTCAAGAAATGATGAATCAAAAGTGGATTACTGGCTTGGCCCCTGCCAATTATGTCATCGTTCAGTTCTTGCAATAAGGAAGCTAGCTGAGGCCAACACGGGTACCAAGGGACCCGGATTTTATTTGCCATGTTCAGTAACTGAATTATGGAATGGTGAGTTGGGAACACTAACTCAAAGACACTGCAGCTGCTTTTGCTTTATTAAACTCTAGATTTCACAGATTTACCAAAACATCACCAAGGTATTGCATACCAGCCCGTCACATCCACAGTTATTGTACAGGATCCTCTGTTGTTGGAGGTATGCTCTGACAAGACGACCCAAACACCAATGCTGTAGTTAGATGAAAACCAAGATCTACTACCTGCAAGCCAGTAGCCTAAGAGAAGAAGTTCCACAACTCTAGATACTTACCTTCCCAGTGTAGAACAGGGTGAGCATTTCAGAATTACATTGACAAACATTGTGAAATACAACATTGCCTCAGCAAATGTCTCAGGAAACATGCTGCAAAGCATTATCAGACATACAGTTTTGGTGAAAACAAAAACTCAAGCTGGAGAACATGTTTAAAAAATGTGCGTAACTAAAGCCACAGCTAACACGATCTCCCAGCACTAGAAGTCAGCGTGTGGAATATTACAGTGTAAGATGGTAAAATTAAAAACCTGACTTCATTTGCAGTCTGTACTTTCTCATGCAAAATAAATACTGGGTTGAGCTAGAGAAACAAAGGCCAATTCTCCTTCATATAACATGACTGAGCTACTGGAAGGTCTGCTAATAAAAAAGGATTAGGTGCTGATGGAGAATAGCTATTGTCACAGACCTATTTTGTATTTTAATCAATGGAATACAAGACCATGGCTCAGGTTACATTTACCAGGAAAGAAAGTTTTCCATTATCTAAGGGGCATTTAGATTTCATAAAAACGTAACAAAGCTACTGAACTGGAAAATTTTGCTCCCCCTCAGTGTAGCAAGCTCAATGAGAGAATGGCACAGCCAGCTTCCTCAAGTTACTCTTTCATTTGGTCTACAACCTAGTGCCAAGAAGCTACTAACCTTAGGAGCAGAGCAAAATTAATCTGCATTTCCATGCAATCCTTGGCCTTTCTGTTTAGAAGTTGGAATATGCCACTTGCTATGTACATACCTCTTGATCAGGAATGGGCTGAGAGCAACAGGGTGTGTGCATCACAAATACCAAAAACAACTACTGACTGTTACTTTCCAGCTACACCCTGACCAGCCATGATTACCGATGACTGATAATGCAAGCTTGAAAGGTTCCCTATCTCATTGCCCATCACTTTATAAAGGTGAGGTGGCATCACTCCTTTAGATCATTTATTCAGCTTTCCAATCACAGATGAAAACATACATTCCATACAGAAACAATCGTTACTAGACTAAGCTGATATAGTCAAGCTTTACTAATGCGCCACGAACTACTGGCAGGTCTCCACAGAACTAAGCAGGATTGATTGATTGATCGATAAACCTTATCAGATATTTCAGTGCTAACACAGTATTACAAGACCACTGGGTTTCTGTCCTCATAAGCAATGCCCACTCCCACAATGATTAAAAATTTCAACCACATTCTGAAATGAAAGTATTACCAAAACCACAAAGTTTTGCCAAAGTTTATTTCCCACATATCACATAAGAAAAACAGCCCATCCCACTGACTTAGAAACCTAGCTAGAGTTTCATGTTTGCAAGGGAACCTATGGTTTTTTGCACAGTTTGGTTAGGTGATTGAACTCATTTAGTCTACTTTCACCCCAGTTTTCTGCTTTATGCTACCGAAATCTACAGCATTGTGTTTCAGATTTCGAACACATTAAGTCATTTGGGGTCACACCTGGAGACAAGAAGAGGAGTGGTTGCCAAGGAAAGCATGATTGTTGAACCTGAAGACAAAAGATTTGATGGTGCTGGGTTACAAACCTTAAAAGAAGTTCTGAACAAGGACTAAGCTAAGCCTGTACATCAATGCTGTGGCTATCACATTGTGAAGGATGAATGTGCATTGATTAATATGCTTCTAGAAACTGAAGTTCTACTTTTCAAGGTACTTTACAGAATGTGAATTGAATGTGTAATTAGCTTTATGTCCAACCAGTTATATCACATTAGCACTGATATTTCTGGGAATTATATGCCAAGAGCTCAGGCAGTTTCATTGTTCAATGGTTTTCTAAACTTTCAAGTAGAGTAAAATGTAGCACATCTGCAGCACATCAAGGCTGTCAATTGTTTTGGGATACCAATGATATTAATAGAAACCAGTTTGTTACTAAATGGAGAGGGTACCTTTAAAACAGAGTAGCATGCAGCAGAGTTTTGGATATTTTTGAGTAGTTTTCAGGGGTTATTTTTGTTTGCTTATTCTCAGGTGGGAGGAGGAAGGTGATCCAATCCCTTGAGAACGTTCCCAGAAGCGAGAGAATCACATCTCTTGTTTTTGCAAAACACTGTCACAAGCCATATCACTCCTCCGATGGAAAAATGTATAGGGAAAGGACCTGAGGAAGGAAAATTCCATGTGTGTCTTCCTCGTGGAGTTTTCAACAGCTCATTACATCTTGTGGGGCAGGATGTGCCCTACAGAGAGCAAGAACTTCAGCCCTGAGCTCTGCTAAAACTTTTATCTCCATCTCCAAACCCATGAATGCAAAGGGCCATCCCTAACAGTTCCCTTCCATGATCACAGCTCTTTATCATGCCAGTAGTGGTTCCCAGGAGCCCGGGGACCGAGGGCACCGGCCCAAGCCCTGCCCCTGCTAACAGGCCACGCCCCCTGTCTACAGGCCATGCCCCTGGCCAGGGACAGGGCCAGGAGTGGCTGCCATGGCCGTGGGTGGCTGGGCCACAGATCTCCAGCCTGACCAGGCTGGAGACCAGGAGATGCTGGGCCCCACAGGACTTGGGGCACTGGCGCCAGGATTTGGGGCATGGATCCCGTGTGCCCAATGCCAGCGATGCCCCTGGTGGATGCTTCCTATGTAACTCACAGCATGTGAAAAGCCTGACTCTCTTTTGCCCTCACCAAACAGTATAATTTCACATTCACTTTGCATGCACATAATTCCCGCTACACAATGGGATAGGACAATGGGAAGTTCAATATGTGGAGAGTCCTTTCCCTCCATGGATCCAAGTAGATAATCACTCCATTTGTGCTACACTCTGCACAAACGCACAGAAAGGCAGTACCCTCACCTAGACAGTTTACAATCAAAGTAGCTGGATGAGAAATATGCAACACTGAAGGCTTTATTAATCTTGTAAACCAGTGACTAGCACTTTGGGAAAGAGAACTCTGAGGTTTTAGCATGTTGGCTTAAGCACTGGCAACATTAAATACATTAAGCTGCCTGTTTAAAGGAGGTTGGCTATTGCATTACACTTATTGGCAATACGGTGGCATGAATTAATAACACAAGAACAAGTACCTATTCCTGGAAAAAAGACATCAGGTGCAAGTTTGCAACAGAGTTCTTAGGAAGCTAGAGTATGCCTGTTCACACCTGCTAAAGGCAATAATGTAACTAACAATATTATGCCATTGGTTTTAGATTTTCTAGTTGCCTGAAGGTTTAGGATACTCTGTTTCCACTAGAATTAATGGGAAACAGATATAAAAGTCCTTTACATCATTTTAAAAATTTTCAGCCTTAATTTCATCACAGCATTTTAATTACAGAACATTAGGCATAAATTCAGTTACTTTAGACCAAGGGTGTCAAACTCATTTGCTATTGCAGGCCTGATTTGACTTAAATGTACTTCAAGTGGGCTGTACGTACCATAAATCAAAATACTAGGGAACTCTCATGGCATTGCAGAGCACTATGTATGTGAGACTATGCCCATAACACCATTCTCTCTCTCTCGCTGGTAGGGAGAATGCGGTCTCACGGAGCTCAGTCTCACAAGCCCAGTGGTTTGCTTTTGAGACCTGGCACTCTTACGGCACAGAGAAAGTGGGTATGTGAAACTACTCTCTCTCTCTCTGTAGTCCCACAGAGTGCAGTCACGGATCAGATGGAAGACGTTCATGGGCTGCATCCAGCCCAAGGGCCACATTTGACACTCCTGCTTTAGACTAACAATTTGGCAGCACAAGAATTGTTTGAGAAGTTCCTCCCTTTGATTTTTAAAGAGCATCTGAAATTAAGTTTTACTGAAATAAACGGTACTGATAGTTATACTAGTATAATTGTTCTTACAGAGCTAGATGGTTATATCAGTTCAGTTTTATATAGGTTTCTATAGTAAAATGAGTACAAGACCTATATGCAGATCAGCAACTCTAATGCACAATGCATTCTTGATTTAAAAAACAAACAAACAAACAAAAAAACCAAAAACAAACAAAACCAGTTTTTCTTTACTTACTATCTACCCTTTCCATAATCACCTTTTGGCTCAAAACATTCTTTCATTTCATTTACAGCTCACATTCATTGACAAACTGACAAACCAGAAATGTGCAGGATTATAGAACCAGCCAAAGTACTTCTGATATTTTCCCATCTTTTCACCATTTCCTGCTTCACTGCTTTGTTATATTCTCACACTCACACATCCACAGCTCCATACAGAAGAATAAATCCCTCCATTTAACCACAGCTGGCTTAGAATATAGCTGTGTGTATCCAATGTCATGGATAATTTTAGAAAAACTTGTTTGTATGAGTTAAAGTTCAAGAATCATGTTAACAGTTCAACAGGATGACACAAACTGCATACAACTGCTTTTTATTAATAGACTTCATACAATGTGTGCTACTAACAATGAAGAGCATACACATAGATATACAGTGCTACATAATATTTTGTGGCACTAGTCAGTCTGAATACAAGATCTTCCCCAGATGAGCTTATAGAGATATTGTAAGCTTGTTGCTATGCCCAAAGATACAATATTAACTGCAAAAGGATAACGTCAAAAAAGGATACATACAATACAAGCCTTTTGTATGATCTCTGGATGTACATGGATATAAGGGAATTCTGCTCCAAGTACTTTAACAAGATACTTTGAGCCATGCTCTTTTCATTACCAGGTGATCTACCAGTACCCAATATGACCTGGAACCAAGAAGATGCTCTCTGATTTTTCTCTGCAGGAACATAACGGGTCAGATTCCCAGCCTGTGTATATCAGCACATTGATTATTGGTTTGCACCAGTTCAGATCTGGCCTCACATTTCTACATTGTTCATTAGAGCCAGTGTGACAAAGAAGAGCACTAGTTTACAAGAAAACTCACAGCCACCTATTTGAGAGGCAGTAACAGGGCATGTAACCACAGCCCTTCTTTTTATGGTAGCATTTTGATTCCTAAGAGAACATGAGCCAGAGGTCAGGAACCTTTCCTGACCCCTGTGCCAGCTCCTCCTCCCTGACTCTCAGCTCATGCCAACGGCCCTCCTCTCCTCTGAAAAATGCCACCAAAAGCTGCTTCAGGTGGTTTCTTTCAGCAGTGGTGGACCACAGACACCACCAACAGCCACTACAGGCAGCTTCTTTTGATGGCAGCTAGGGCAGGGGTCCCCAGGCACACTACCAAAAAGCTGCTCAGGGCAGCTTCTTTCAGTGGCATGCCTGGGGAACCCCTTTCTCAGCTGCTGCCAAAAAGAGCTGATCTGGATGACTTCTTTCTGCAGGGGGTCTGGGGACCACATCCCCAGCTGCCATCAAAAGAAGCCACCCAGAGTGGCTTTCAGTGGTAGGAGTGGCAATTTCGGTGGCACCATAGAGTGCAGCATGTGCCACTCCATATGGGATTGCATGCCACTTTTGGCACATGTGCCAGGGGTTGCCTACCCCGATATATGAAATACTTGGCTAATCCACTGAGCAGTTACCTACAATTTCTGACTGATAAAGGCTAACTCTGTATTCCCAGTGAGTCATTTACCAAACTAATTTCACTTGAACTACTCCCCATTGATTTAATGTGTTCCCAAGAAGCTTAAACCATTTTCTTTACCAGATACTGTATTTTTGCTTGAAACAGCATTCAGCATTAGAGTTGTGCAGAAGACAACAGTTCCTTTTCATGCCAACTTTTGATGTTTCAAAATATTTTTGTCCCACATTGGAATGAAAACTAAACACCACTTTTGTGAAAATTTTTGCAGGCAATTATGTCAAAGTGTCTGTGTTCAGATCAAAACATGAGCTTTTCAGTTTATGAAATTGTGAGGGCATCCAGGGCTGACTGATGACTTCTGAGGAGACACACTTACGTGTGCTGTGTAGCATGATGGTTAGCCAACTGGCCTGTGATGTGGCAAATGCAGCTTTAAGGTCCTGCTGTGACTGATTCAGCATGATCTGGAATATAAACCTTTGTTGCAAATCAGACAAAGAAAGGGCTTGATTTTCCCATACCCCTGAATAGTGCCTTAACCATCAGAGTGCAGTGTGGGTGGGAGAGTCTTTTTCTCATCAGATGTGACCAAAGAGCCAAAAGTAATCTTCTCAGTGATGACTGTCAAAATAGATATATCTTCACAAGATATCTAAATTCCAACTACATTAAATTTCATTGAAAAGTTCTAATCAGCACAGTTATCTTCAGGGAACCCCACAATAACCTAGCAGTTTACAAACAAAATGCACTTCCCCATTCCTAAACAGTGTGATAGGAAGAAAGAGATACGTATCAGCCTAACATCTCCTCCCCACCAATGTGCACTTCTTGAGAGACTGGGGAACAAGCTGGTCTTACTGACATACCTTGAAGTGTCCCTCCTCAGCTGATTTTTCAACTGATCTTATTAAAGGCCTTCACTGTAATTTTGGAGGAAAAATTCACATCAACATCACTGCAGTTTTGTCACAGTGCTGGTTAACTTTTGCAGCTGTAGACAATCTCTCCAGATTACAGGGATCCTATGCCCATAGTGATTTTTAATAAGAAATCCTTTTGCAATAGATTATATTCAGGAACAAGGAACAGCATCAGACTTCAGTGATGATATTTGCAAAAATTTATCTTCCAGGAGATAGGATATTTCTGCTTATGGATGTGACCCACACCCAAATACCATAGGGATAGAATCGGTTCTAGCAACTCAGACCCAATTCCTTTCCCGATGAAAGAGGACAAGTGGGTTGTGAATAGATGTGTGTTCTCGTCTGGGGCCAATCTTGACTAAAATTCTTACCCATATTAAAGGTTATGAATTGGATCTTCTCACAGGAGGTAAATGTATAATCCCACTGCTTGGCTCTTTCTTTTTATAATATATAATATGCTAAGAATGGACTCTGGTTATCCTTCATCCTTTCGATCTTTTCAGTGAATTGTTTGCAGATTCTTATGCCAAGATTGGAGAGGTTCATTTTGTAAACAGTAATATCATCAACACCAGCCTCATACTTCACTAGTCACATAGTTCTTACTGTGTTACAATTTGATAAAGTAAAATTTGTTACATTTCTTCCTCTCTTTAACTCCCTACCCCTTGTTCTGAGAAGGATAGTCTCATTAAACATACATTTCATTTTGCCACAGTTCTTAAGTGAGGGAGGGACAAAAATGCCATAGTATAGGGTATTTGAAACACCAATATTATAATGCAGGACACCATCTAAAATCCAATTGCATTTAAGTCACATTTAAATTTTATTCTGACAAGAATTCTTGTTGTAAACTGGGCATTTCTGAAAGATTTAACTTGTATACATATTTGCCACTGGATTTAAACATTAAGTATTTAAGGAGTATTTTCTTCTTCCTTCTCCACCACTTCCTTTAATTTTATAGCTGATATTTAGCTTTCTGGAACACAAGCAATTGTTCTTAGGATTTATTTTGTTACACCCTGTGACAAAACTCTCTGAATACGATAGTAAGCTGTAAGACTAAAGCTATTTCTGACCATTCCATTTTTACTCTGTTTCCCAAATTCTACAGCTAGCAAAGATATGGGAACAAAGAAGGCCATTATGGACGGAGCTGTGCTGCTGACAAAGGTGCATATGCGTAGAAGTCCAAGCATTCAGGGGAAAGGACTGATTTGTCTTGGGAAGGAGTAAGACATAATCTTAAGCTTCAGGGTCCAAAGATAAGACCCCAATGGATATGATGTCAGGCTTCTGGAAAAGGACTCTGACAATGACAAATCAAATACTGATGTTTCTGATCTCTTTACAGAATTCATTCGCACTGTTCCCACAGCAACAAGGAAAAACAACATCTATGCCACTTTAAAGATTCACAAAATACTGACCTGTATTTCCCCCAATTTACAGAGAACGATAAAATCAGCCCCTTTTCTTTGGTTAAGTGAAATTACTCTGCAGGTTTAATAATCCCACTGTTTCTAACTAAAACGCTGTAATAGAAAACCAGCCTTTCCGCTTATGTACCAAATGACTCCCCTAGGGCGTGAACGAGTTATTCCCCCTCCGATTTCACTTTCCACACCAACTGTAGACTGATTAAGTTTCATTTACAAGGGAGGGCTGTTGTGTCATGGGTGAAGACATGATTACCAACAGGCAACGGAGCTATGGCTTCTGGTAGTCCAAGCCCTCCTTAGGTCACATCAATTCAATTCCAGTCTAGCTTTCCACTACAGGCTATTCCTGACAGATTCCCTGTTGTGGTAGCCATTTATTTTAGCTCACTGGGCTGGGTAATTCAGTCAATCAAAATGCAGCAGAAATAATTACTCCCCAGTATCCCCCACCCTTTTGGGGGGAGCAGGGGCAGGGAGAGAATCAACCCACCTTATGTTCATGCATGTTTCTCCCTTTTCCCCATGCTCTCCTCTCAAAATCACTCCCACACAAAGGTTCCCAGAATATTTACAATTTTTATTGGAAATTTTGTGTTCCTCCCCTCAAAAATGCTTCTTTACAATAATGACTAAGAATAAGAGAACAAGATGGGCCTCATCAAATATTTTACCAAACAGAGATTAAGTTTAGGGCCTTTTGAACTTCAGTATGTTGCTCAGCTTATGAGTCAGCTAACTGGATAATGTTTGACAAGCCAACGTTACAGTTTCTATATACATTGCTCAACAGCAGGAAGCTCTTCAATATACCAAATGGATACTCATGTAAAGCCCCAATCCAATTCCTACTGTAGTCAATGAGAGTCTATCAGTTTCAATAGGATTTAGATTCGCTCTTACGGCCTTTAGTCCTGAAGCACAAATACACATCACAGCACTACTGACTTCAAAGGGGTTTTTAGGCTCTGTCTAAGATGCCCAGTATTGGAGTCTAAAAATCTGCCATTGATATATATATATATATATATATATATATATCTCCATAGGCTGGGTAGCAGGTGTGTGTGTCTGTGTGTCTCCTGCTTCAGCAATGAATGGCTTACTATACACCATGCCTGATACATATTATAGAACAGAGATGGGATTTCAAAAATTATTCTGTAAACACAGATTAACAGTAATCTTGAAAAAAAGCTTAATGTGTGTGTGTGGGGGGGGAAATCCTCAGTAAAAAAAGAACTACTAAGAAAATATCCTTATGACATTCCAGGAAGGATACTAGATTTTCCTGTATATATTAAAAGTATTACTAATGCAAGCTCATGGCACACGTTTAACAATTACATTGGCATTGCTAAATTTGGGTTGCATGGATACATGAAAGGTTTATACATCAAGTACTGCACATAAAGTAAACTTCCTATAAAAACAGGGTCTCTCTCTACTCCTTTGGCAACAGTATATTTTTAGCACTTTAAGAAGATGTTTTATTGACATCACCAAAGAATAAAGTCTTCTATTCCTGCACAGAACTGATAAAGTATAGATAGCAGTTTTGCAAGTGTCTCTCTCACAAAGAGGGCATTAAAGTCAATAAGAGATTTCCTATTGACTTCTTCCTGAGCTTTGCCCCAACCATGTTTTATATTGATGTCCTGGATGCAAATTAGGTGAGAAGATCACCTAGATTCAGTCTATATGAAATCTTCTGTCCTTCAAAAAGAATGAGGACAAGATTGTCAATTAGTATTGGTTATAATTCAGATAATTTATAATCTGAAGCTTAATAGTTGCTAGACACCCAGTATTACCATACAATCAGAACTTGTGATACAATCAAAGCGAAGTTACATTAATATACAAGTGTTTTCAGTAAAAGGCAGTATCTGCCTTGACTATGCCAGTTATTCATCCCCTCCTACTTTGTCACAAATGGACTACTTCCAGTTATCTCCCATTCCAAGGCTGCCTAACCTTACAATTTATACAAGGGTCCTGTTATGCAGGAAGGTAGGAATGTTATCTTTCAAGTTTGCACATAAGTGAAATTCTGAAGGGTTTTTAAGGTGGCTGTATGGTTTCAAGCACCAATGACTTAAGAGATAGTTAAGGTTAAAATAAAAGCACCTTAGCCATACCTCCAGCACGGTTGCAAGAAGATAATTAGAATAATCAGATTGTGGTGTAGAAATGTTTTAGAGAGAAAAATATTTTAAATTTCTATCTTTCCTAGCATTGCAACATGGCTATCTCTTGTTCATTCCACCAAGCATAGTTCATAAAGAGCTGAATGCCTGAGCAGAGAAATAATATAGTACTGGATCAATGATGTCTGTGAAGTAATCTTACTGTGCATTTGTGATTTGGCCCATGAAGATTTGTATAAATGCAAGCTAATTGTAAAGTTGTAAAGGAAGCTCAAGTTGATAGTGTTGACTACATACTGAGAAAAATATAGATGCAAGGTAAAAATAATTTTGAAACCTGGAGATACTGCTTGATTTTCTATTTAAATAATTTCATAGATGGACTAAACAGGGTGATAGTCTTGACACTTCATTTAACCCTACCAGTTTTCTTTTCATAAATTATTTGACTACACAAGCTTAGCACTTTGAAATAAACCTGCATTAGCCCAGCACTTTTTAAGAGAGGTCTAACAGAACAAGACTCGTGGAGGTCATTCAGCAATCATTAATCCTAAAGTTGTAGTACCATTCAAGTACTTCAGTACGTACATCTCTATTTAAGAAACAAACCTGTAAAGTCACATTTCTACTGCCCCGATACAGAGGCAAACACACAATCACCATGGTCTCTTGACAAATTAAACTGAATTACGCTAGATGGAATGCTTTGATTTCAGCTAGATTTGGTGCACATTACACCTTTTCCTCCACAAACAGATACAGCTGCCTAAGTGCAATACCCTTCTAAGTGGGCTCCCAAAACAAAGCCGAAATGTTTGTTAGAGTACAAGCAGTGAGGATTCTGGTGCCAGTAGCAAAAAAATTACAAGTATTTTTCAGACCAAGCTCAAGAAATTTAATAAGGTCTTTATACAAGTGACATTTCATGTGTTTCTGTGTTGCAAAAAGCACAAAGACCTAGAAGGGATGGATTCAGAGGTTAGTAAACTGCACTTAGTGAGTTCTGGGAGAAAGTAATATGTACCGCTGGTAGCATATTCTCATCTTTTCCCATCCGAATCTCTAAGAAGAGGTAAACAGCTAAGTGAACATTACTTCTTCTTCAATGTTTCCATGAAATTTACAGTCTTCTACAATGAAAAAATCAATCATATAAATAATTAAGTTAAATTTGCAGTACCTCATCTAGCTCAATTTTGGTTGACTCTGGTATCGGCACAGACTGACCTTGAAATCTCATGAAACATAAACCAATCCCAAATTGCAAAAGAACACAGACTTCCTTTGCACACAATCTTCATACCAAAGAGGAAAAGATAGGGGCAGAAGATGACTATTTCTGCTTGACTGGCCAGCCACATTGTCGGCACCTGACAACAGAAGAGTGAAAGTGAAAAATACTTCAGCCTTGGACTGTGGACTGTTGGGGCTGCTAAGACAAGGGAATGACAACCTTATTTCTTCTCAATAAAGAGACAGAAACTGGTACCACTTGTCTAAACTGGTTTCCAAAGCGATGAACAGTGATAAGACAGCCAAAAGATAAGTGAATAAATCATAAGATTTCAGCACTGAAGAACCAAGAGATTGTCAAGAAATCGGTTGTTAGACATATAGGCTATGTTCAGACACAGGCAGTTAAATCAATTGATTTAATAAAATCACTATAAAATCATTAAATTGATTTAAGTTAAATCGATTTAACAGATCCACACCTAAAACTCAAATCAAAATAGCACGTCCAGGGACAGGACTTGCTATTTCGATTTAGGAGAAGGGCACCATGGCAGGGGTGGCAAAATGGCCTTCTAGAAGGGCCATGCCCCCACCCAATGCATGAAAAGGGAAAGGCACGCTGGGAAGAAGAAGGGTAAATCTGTTAAATCAAAACAACTGTTATATCGAAATAACACGTCTGCACGGTGTTATTTTGATTTAACAGTTTTGATCTAGCCCTTGTTTCATTTTCAACCCAGGTTTAATTGAATTGCTCTAACTTTTCATGTTTCAAGCTGACAGAGCTCGTCATTTTGAAACAAGAAAATGTCGTGTGGACCTAACAGTTTTTAAATCGAAATAACCAGTTATTTCCATTTAAAACCTATGTGTGGACATACTTATATAGAACTAAAAGTAATTCCCGAAATCTCAACCACAAATTACCACATCACTACAAAGGCACCAATCCCATTTAAGCCAACTGCTACTTTTGCTCCACCATAGTTAATAGTAGTCCAGATATAGGAGCATGTCTCTTCCATTCTACAGGAAACCTACTTCTTAATATTTTATCCTCTGGCCTTTGAAATAAATTTATGAAGGCTCCCTCTCCATCAGAGTTGTGCATTCCCAGGAGAATTAATGGTTTGGGAAAAGATTTAAGCTTTCTCTCAGTCACATGCTAAACCGTCTTGCCTCCCACAGTGCAAAGTCAATGCAACAGCAGCCTGAAAGCAAGAGAAAGAATTTATAACTCCTTGGCAATCTAGTCCAGACTGAAGTACTTAGTAGCTGGAGTCAGGCTTATGTTTGGCATTCCTAGTCTACTATAATAAATTCAGCTATTAGCGTTTTCACTAACATAGCATGAACTAGTAAGTCTTGTTTTCTATGCCAGGACATCAAATCCACTTCAACATTAGTCATTGCGTATTTCCAAAGCTTCCTCAAAACTAAGCCTCCATTGTCCTAATACTGTTACACTCTGCTTCCAACTTCCAAATAGAAGCTTACAAATTTGACAGATGGAGGTCCAGATAATCAAGTAGCAGATAAGGAAGTTTATGACTTTGAAGCGGCTGCTGCCATTCAATAGAAAAATAAATCTCAACAGAAAAAGGTTTTGTAAAAACTGTCCAGAGATCAAGGATTCAGCATGGAAGCTTAGGGCACTAATCTACACCCTAACAGAAGGAACAAATGGTTTACAGTAGGTTACAACTTTTAAATGCTCTCAGCAGACACTGAGGTCTCACAACTGAGTTGCAACACTCAGGCATTTGAACCCTGTCTCCTCATACTCATGTTTACTTCATGAAAACTCAGAGTGGCGCCCAAAAGACTGGGAACAGAAGCCCATATGGTAGATCGTAACACTACTCAAATCTGACCAGACTGCCAGCTCATCACACCAGCCCAGAATGCCAGCCTGCTGTCATTGTTTCTTCTCCTTTGTTTGAGGTGTGTTCTACCTTTGCCCACTGCTGGAGTGGCCTGGCCAGAAGCTGATTGATTCTCAGGTCTCAATCAGTTCAGTTGGGTGGCCAATAACTGGAGCAGGATGGCGTTAGTGGAATCAAACCTGTGTTGATAAGGAAGCAGAGTGGAGAAGAACAATATGAAGCAGCACCACCTTTGCTAATAACTGTCTCCCCTCAGGAATCGGGTAGGTTATTTATGTTTCTGTAACATATTACTCATCAGAAAAGCTTATGCACTGCAGTTTTGCCAACTTGAGAACTCTGATTCAGATTTCTTATGTGGGTAGTAATGAATTGAAAAGCAACAAGCTAATGGTACAAACATAGCTAACATCCATTTTATTTTGAGGAAGCCAGCCATGCTGCCTTGACCAAGCTGAGTGGGTTTTTGTTTTTTTTTTTGTTCTAACGGTGCTCTATTTTTTGCTTTGCCCTACTTTCTTGTGTGCACTGGGAAAAGAGAAAGTCCTTTTCAAAAAGTGGTAAGTAGAATCCAAAATCTGAAGGGAGATTGAACTAACTGCAAATGAAGTTTTTTGTGAAAAATATATTGATACCTCACAACAAGTTTATTATTTTTTAAAAATGTTGTAATTGTTTTCTTTAAATTAAATATTAAAATCAAATTTGAAATTGACAACATATGTTAAAGCCTAAAGTTATTATAATCTATTAAAATCATTTACATTAAATTAAAAAAATAATATTAAGCAGTAAGTGTTTGCTGCAAAGTTTTAAAGGAAGTCAAATCACTGTACGGCTGGCAGTTACAGGCTAAGCACCAAGATGGTTTGTTGAAGTGCTACAGTCGTTTGTGACATCAGTAACCACTTCTGGAGGTGCAGAGAATATATTTTTTTCATTCAGTTTATTAAACTAGTTCAGATTAGTTAATAACTTGAAAAACTAATTGGGGGTTGAAAAACCAGGAAAGATTCACTTTTTTTTCCAATCTGTGACTAAAACCTAGATGTGAGAAGATGACATCTACTAGTTTGAAAATTTTGAATGACATGTTGACCACAAGCAATCAGTATAACACAATAACTGCACAGCATGCAAAAAAACTTGCATAAATTTCCAACGATGGAAAATGAAATCCAATGTGCAAAAACAGACATCTACTGCAGCAAATGTCCTGCTGGAGGAACAAAAAATGCCTCAGGGAACGAAACTGTAACTGACAAAGTATACTTAAATGACAATGGACACCTAGTTACCTGTTACAATTTTATATTACAAATACAAACTGAACTATAAAAATTAAAACTGCATGCAGCCTAGTAAGACAGAGAGAATTCAGGTTCCATTACAAGCCACTGAACTAAACTGGTTAACTTCTATTTTATATATTCAAGCCTACTCACTGTAGCTAACTCTGGATTTGGGGCACATAATGAAACATACATGAAAAATTTTTCCTCCAAATATTTAAAAACAAGGCATTTATAAATTAAAACTCCAATAAAGGAGTTAATCCAAATCCTATAGAGGATTTGAAACTCCTGCTCTGAGGTATTCATTTAGAAAATAATTAACTATAAATAGAAGAGGGGGGGAGAAATCAAATCCTGGGAGTTAACTAACACGTAGGAGAATTTCAACAAGATTCAGTTGACAAAGTGGCTATTGGCCAACTAAAAAGAGCAGTTGCTTGTTCCAGGATATTCTGCAATTGTTGAAGCATTTAATCGTGTACTTACCTACGAAGTAACCACACATTACTACATCTTCAGGATTGGGAAGGTGTAATACAGTCAGACTTAACACATGTAAGCAGGTATTAAAGACCCAAAGGTGACAACATCCCCTAAGTGTAAATATTTTCTAAATGCCTGTGCAGAGCAATGAAGTAGCATCAGATGCACAAATCCCAACTCAGTTCTTTCATCCTACCGAATGTTTAACTTGATTCTAACAAAGTTGTTCATTATTTAAAGATGGTATTTCATCACCAGTCAGAATTTTAGTTTCAGCATTTTCTTGTGCCAAAGCCTTAAACAAAAACCTCAATATTAAACACATATTGATTCATTTATATACTGAAGGCTTTGGCAGGCAGACACATTGGCAACCAAGCGAAACTAGACAGTTAGCAAATCATGGACACAAAGGCCAATGGCTGAAGACCAACATCTACACTTTCGACCTCTGACTTGTATGCTACTGAATTTCTCTAGTGGGTCAGTTGCACAAAGTACATAAACAATGGGAAAGGAAAAGATTAAAAAAATAAACAGTCTCACCCATAGGGAATCCATTGTCACTGTAATCTCGTATTGGGCATAAAAATCAAGAAGAGGGCAATCAACACAAAGTAGGCTAAGCTTATTCAGAGGAAGGTATACACTGGACTTCACAGTTGCTAGCTTCAGTTAACTTACTTTAAATACATCAGATCCTTCCCCTATTTTTTTTTTTTTGAAGTAAGAAGAATTGTTTTTATACTGAATTGTAATAAGGGCTTTGGAGGGCTTGCTCGCCTAGTGGTGGGTGCCCACCCGGTAGTTAGGGCAGTGTTAGAGAAGCCCGGACCTGTCTGTTCCTTCAGGATTCAATCCAAGGCCCTAGGAGGATCACCAGCATTTGGTACCCAAGAGGGCCTCTGAGTTACCCTTCCTGGATTACTTTGTACTATTGTTTTCCTCCTTCAGTTTCCGGTACCAGACAAGATAAAAGAAAAAGAAATCACTATCAGTCCTAACCACGCTCAGCATATAGCCCTGTTCCCTCAGGGACACCTCTCTAGCCTCTTTGTCAAGCCCTGCTCCTCCTTTGAGCTGGGTTGCTCTGTTTTCAACCCTGTCTTCAACTGAAGCATGCTTCTCTAAGTTTGGAGGGGCAGGGCTAGCAGACCCAGTACTGACCTTCAACCCTTTCCAGTACAGTGTAGGGTCTGCATACCCCATCACAATGATCTTTTCATATAATAGAAGCTCTAAATAGATAAGAACTATACATTACAATATATCTTTCTGTTTATTTCACACCTACTTTGTATGTTGCTTCATAAAGGAGTCCTACGTGGTGCTCTTAGTAGTTTATCATTTACATTTTCAACTTCTCTATAACTGTTAAGTGATAGAATGAGATGTTAGGGCTTTTGATTAAATGCTGATGATATGTGTTGGAATATTAATTTGCTTTTCCCATCTAAAGCCAAATATACATTGTGAAAAAAAGGGTTCAGAAAAGACTAGAAAGACTGTCTCTTTAGGAAAACATGTTGTTCTTTTTCAATAGTCAAAAGCTTTTTGACTATTAAGAAAAGAACAAGCAAATGAAACAACGAAGTGTAATCCAATCTTTGTATCATTTGCTGTATTTTGGTAATGTCCTGCCTGATGTCCCTCATATGACAGCTTTAAATATTGTTCTATAAAAGACACACAGCACAGTTGTTCAGTAATATAAATATTCTCAATAGTTGGGAGAAAATGGGCTTTATTTCTAATTTTCTATTTAAATGTCATGAGGAAACTCATTCTGAAGCAGTACAACTCAACACTTAGGGCTAAAATGGAAATGGAAGCAATATTCTTTGGGCGGGGGGGTGGTCTGAAAGTTCGTGATGAACTTTCCATGCTTTACTCCATCTGATTACTTGAGCGAACATAGTTATACCAGGACCATTCCACACATAGAAACCAAAACCACAGGTTATTGATACAAGAAGCTTGGGCTCCAAAAGTACATTTGGGAAGTTATACGCACTGAAAAATAGGATTTTACAGTTTAAAAGCCTTCTCAGATGCACATAGAGCAATGGTCTATTTAGAGTGATGCTCTTATTCTTAATTCTCATGTGGAGAACAATGGCTAACTTCTTTCTAATGTTCAGATTTTATTCTTTAAAATGTAGCTGTTTCAGCATGGACAGAATAACGCTTACCATATAGAAGAATTAATGCAAAATTGTCAGTTGTTGATGGCAACAACGAGCCCGTCAGCATCAGTTTGTGGAAATGATAGAGCAACCTAAATGAACTCAGAATTACAAGGGAGAGTTCTTTTTATTCCTTTAATTGGGTGGACACATCAATCCTTATTAGAGCACCTCAGTGAATCATTTGTTCTTTACTGAGGCATGTGCTGGAAGATTCCATTGGCATGCCTCCAGTGGTCACTGAGGAGCCTCCTTCATTGAAATTAAAAATCAAATTGTCTGTAGCAGCTTTTCATAAACAGCATTTGCATTTGACCCACACTGGAAACTTACTTTGTTGAGATTAAAAAGAAATATTTGTCCTTCCTTCCAGAAGAGTGCAGGGGACTGTTAACATCCATACTATATTTCTGTGGTGACCAAATACTACTGAAATTGAGTTCTGATGCAAAACTAATATATAATCTTTTTCTCCTGGTTCTCACAAAGGGCTCCTTTCAACTTTCTTAGTCTGATAAGCCATAGCAGGCCTTTGGATCAGATCAAAAGCCCACTGAATTCAATAGAAGTCTTTCCATTGATACTGAGTTTTGACTCATGCCCTTAAGGGTATGTCTACACTGCAGCTGAGAGCTGTTATACGGATTCACACCTCCCTTAACTGAAGTGAGCACACTAAAAATAGTAGTGTGGACATTGTGGCATAGGCAGTGGTTCAGGACTAACCGGCTGAACTCAGATCTAAAGGGCATTAACATTGCTTTAATCAGGCAGAAAATTGGAATACTCCATCTGATCACAATCTCCTTCTGAACATTACTCATGAAACCAGTTCCATTATTTTTAAAAAACTGTTTCCATTATGTATGTCAAGGATATGATATACAGTCACCTATACATTCCTTGTCATCTAAATATAAAATTACAAAGTATGATTTATGTGATTAAGTTATCTGATTCCTTGGGAGCCAAGAAAAGTATGTTTTATTGACAGGCAGTACTATAAATTAGTAACTAGCTCCTGAAGGGATTTGAAGCCAGAGTCCTAAAACACCACTATGATATAACAATATTATTCATGTGCGGTTCACATTAAAGAAATGGCTCCTGCACAGTCAACATTTATACTAA
The DNA here is from genome assembly GCA_007922195.1 of Podocnemis expansa. Lineage (NCBI taxonomy): Eukaryota > Metazoa > Chordata > Testudines > Podocnemididae > Podocnemis > Podocnemis expansa. The sequence goes on from ML682060.1 coordinate 25,507,879, forward strand.
AGACTGAAAATCATTTGAGTCATTCATTTGTACAAGATTTATGTATGCATCTATCCATGTCTAATATAATGAATGAGATGGATAGACCAACATGGCTCTCCTGTAGTTTCTGAAGTGAACATCTGGATAAAAATTCTAAATATTCAGAAATTTAAAAGTTCAGACTAAATTTAAAACACTTAGCATTTACAGCTGTTTCTAAAGAGCTAAATTCACTAAATCTAAATATTTAAATAAAATTAAAGAAGAGCCACTCAACATGTTTTATATTATGTGTCTGTGTAACACTTGCAGCTGGATTCTGTACAATACTTTTCATTCAATTTAAATAACTGAAGACAGACATTCAACAGGCAATATTATATAGCAGGGCTTGATAAAATTGACACCCAGCTAGGTGCCCAGCTTCAAAGCAAGGCACCTACCTGTGATGTCCCACGCTGCTGAAAAATCTGCAGCGGTGGCACAGAGCTCCAGCCCAACCCCACTGCCAAAGTGCCACCAAATCTGCCAAGTTTCATTTCAGTCACCAGAGGGTGCTCCTCTGCTGGACTTCCACAGAGGAGCTAGGCGCCAGGCTCCAAATCCCAAGAGCCATGGTGATCTGGTGCCTAGGATTTGTCGAGCCCTGTTATATAGCTGTTACTAGTATTGAAACAGTGATAGTCACTTCAATTACTTGAAATGAAATGAACAGATCCTTGTATGACAATAGCCTAAATTTACTAGATTAGGATATGTCCAACTGCTGTCCAGTTTTCACTCAGTGTTTGGAACAGGAAGATTTATTCCTGATTGGTTTCTCAAAAATGATAGCAGGAGTAATATTTAGAAAAACCACAGTTTCTGTACACATACATTGGATGTCGTAGAGTAGATATGACTGATGAGCTATTACAAGAGGTGGCCATGTCACTAAGAATTATGTTAAATTATCTGGACCCCTTATCTTGTATTTGTTAACATATCAGCACACTTAAAGACAGTAATTTTTTTGTGAATTCCAATATTTTAATATGTTCATTTATTGATCATTGATCTTAATTAGTTTATCAGTCTGTACACTTTACACTTTGAATAACCTAGTGTCTAGTAGAAACCAAGAGTTACAACAGATAAACAGGCAGAGGTAACTCATTTACATCTCACCTTCTGAAATAACTGATCATGTGACACTCACACATTTGTCCTTTGAAACCCCAATGCACTGTTAACAGTCAACAGCAGAGTTGATCAAAACAGTTTTCTAAAAAATTTTAAACATTTTGAAACCATTTTCACTATGTTAGTCTTTGTAATAGAACATTTTTTCACTGCAAGTTTTCATTCATCAGTTTTAATTTGTAAGCCAGTTTTTATAGTGAAATATTTTTCTTAAAAAATAACCCCACAGCATAATCAGACACACTAAATATTACACGACCTTTTCAAAAAAAAAAAAAGCCACCATTCTGGAAAAAAAAAAGATAAATGAAAGTTTTTGATGAAAAATGTGAAATTAAAAAAAAAAAAAATAAGGAATGAATCTGCAAACAAAAAACAAAATGAAAGATCCCAACAGAGTGAAATCCTAACCACAGATTTTATTTGCGCAGGTAGAAGGGAGAAAGAAATTCACTTCACGTTTTGCCTTTTTCTTAACTGAAGCAGTATCAAGTCCTTAGTTAAAGATACACAGTATATCTAAGGGTTTACATATAGATTTTAATTGAAAAAATGTTTTCTGAACAATGTTGAGCTTGCTATTTTCAAACATTCATGATAGTTTTGAAGAGGGGGTGCGGAAAATGTAAGCTTGGATAATATTTAATTACAAATCCAAGCAAAGCCATTAGCCTTCGACACTAAGTCATAGGCAAGTTTCAAATCTCTAACTTTTGGGGCTATAGTCCTGATTAAAGAAAAATGGTTGAATTTTAATATAAGTGGTTTCTTTTGTCTCTACTGAACTCAAAACTGTTGATGGGATTTTACACAATTGTGCTTCCCTCAAAAATCCTCCAATGTATATGGAAGACATGGAGCAATAAGGCAAATACCCATTAGAATCATTCAGTTCTAAAATAATTTATAGTACAGTCACTGCGGCAAGTTCCCTTATCCTGTAAATTTTCACACTGCAGGACTCTTTTACTTTGCCTTAAGAATAATGCAGTCTTGCAAGTTTCAAGACCTTGTGTTCCAAAATCCCAAGATGAGACTTTAGAAAGTGGCTAGTCACATCATACTAGAAAATGGAGACAATCTCCCCCTCTTAGCTGCTGTAGATGAAAGTACATTTTAATCTTTCAGTATACACTTTAGGGTTGATTCTAGACTTCATGTTTATTTTAGTGGCCTCTCTCTTAACAGAAAAGGCTTTGGAAGAAGAACATCAATTATGTCAAACATATTTTGGTTATATATGTCACATGTTTCCTATGACAAACTAGTGCTGCTTTCCTCTAGTTTAATCTCCACATAATACTTTTGGGGGAGCAGATATTTTCTAGGACATGTTAACTCTGAATTAAATTCTGACAAGCATTTTTAGTACTTCATCCTACACTCCTATTGCTTGTGTTACAGATCTCCAGTAGCACTTGCTAAAACCTGATTCGACTTCTTAGGAACACACAGGTTGTTCATTTCAAGCCAGATTAATTTACTGAACTGCTTGGGCCAGCATATGGACAGAGGGGTGCTTGCTGTTAACACTGTGCTACTTACTCATTTTTCAGCTTAGTGGCAATTCTAGGAGGTTGGGGGAATGGGATAGGTATCAGATTTGAGTCAACCTGAAATCCAATACTTTCAGAATTTCATTAAATCAAAGCACTGGGGAAAAATCACTGAGCTTGGCATTTCTCCCCCAAAGGAGAGAGACTGACACTGGAATTTAGGCACATCCTGCGTTCAGAAAACAGTGTTCATTTTATATCTCCCAAATGTTGGGCATTCCTCTGGGATGTGTGAGACCCAGGTCTGAATCCCCACTCCAGAGGAAGGACTTGAACTTTGAACTCCTCCACCCCTCCAGCAAGTGCTCGAACCACTGGTATACTGGATATCCTTGGACAAGACTTCTTCAATTGCTCCTATTGAAGCATGACATACTTAAATATTCATTGGTCCAGAGAGAGAGAAAGACAAAGACAATACTCTAAGGCAGGGTAGGTGAGAGAAAGCACATTCTTACAAATATTTATACAAAGTGGGAAAGTTTCAACAGGAAACACTGAGCAGAACACCCAATAGCCTGATGGTTAGGGCACTCACTCTAGCAGGGAGCCAATCCAAGTTCAAGTGCCTGGCCCAGACCTGGGATTCAAACATGGGTTTTCCCCCCTCCCAGATGAGTGCACTAACCAGTGGGCCATAGGGCACCAGCCCCACCACAAACCTTGTTTTGTGACTGTCACTGGTTTTTAATAATAATAATAGCAGCAGCTGAAACCAAAGTGGATTTGTGAAATGTTTTGGTCAACCTAAATCTGAATTTTTTTTTTTCTGAAGAAAAGTTGCAGCCAAACAACATCAACCACTCTAGCCACAGGCAATTGATACAGTCGCAGGTGCAATGTAGGACAGGCTGAGGTTAACCTAACATCCCCACTTCACTGGCCCCTGTGCAGATATCTATTGCAGAACTGCACAGGATTACCTTGTCCATGCCTCCTCCTTCCCTGATATACACTTGCCTTCCTTCAATATACACCATTATCACCTCTGCTTTTCCTGGTATAGCAGTCGTCTGTACTGGAGTATTTGAGAGGAAGGGGTTTAAGCCTGCCCTACAGCCCCTGTTTGCCAGTTAAATGGGCCTTTAACCCTAATACTAGGAATGACTATGTGGTCATGGTACAAGAGACTTTTGGCACTGATCAGAAGAACCCTGTTCTACAGCAGCTTTTTTCTAAGTTACAAATTTTCCTGGCCTAACTGCTCATCATGGCGCAATGGTGCTGTTGTATATGTTTTACAGACCAGCGGTTCCCAACCTGGAGTCTGCAGACCCCTGGGGGGGGGGGACTCCAGGAGGGCTGTAGACAGGCTGGGGGCTGAGGCCGGACGCCACTGGGGTCTCCAATTGCCACAGAGATTCAGGCTTCTGGCCAGCAGGGAGCTTCCCCCAGGCAGGGAGTTTTTAAAACGCCTGCTCCCTGAGCATGCTCAGAGCATGCTCAGGGAGAGTAGCTTGGGGGGTGGCCAGGTGCCAGCAGCTCCAGTGGCCATGTAAGGGGGGAGGAAGAGGCCTCAGGGAGGTTGGGGACAGAGAACCTGCAGGGGGGTGAAGCACAGGCCAGTGGGCGTGCAACATGGCAGGGGCAGAGGCAAGGGGCCATGGCTGCAGCAGCCCTCGCTCCCTGGTGGGGGAATGGGGCCACGGTGGCTCCCTGGCACAAGGACAGTGCCATAGCCACGGTGGCCCTCACTCCCCAGCAGGAAAGCGGTTTGGGCCAGATTCTGCCCACAGCGGTGCCAAGCACCCTGGAAGGACACAAAGTTTTTTTTAAGTTAGAAAGGGGTCCCCAGTCTTTAAAAGTTTGGGAAGCCCTGCTCTAGACTAGAGAGTAAAGGAACCAATGAAATTTTTGACCCTAACTTCAATGGAAACAATATTGGATTACTGTATATTTTTTTTCTTTTAACTTTGCATTTAGCATATTGGAATAAATGAAGCACCATGAACAGAGCTAGTTTATTTGAACCTTCTAGAGAGTGTCCTGTTACAAGTTAATGTAGAAACCTTTTGTGCAAAGTTCAACATATTAGAATAAATATTGTGGGGGAGGGAGAAGAGAAAGATGAACAGGAGTCAGTGTTGGGTGAAAATATGAAAGTTTCCTTTTCTTTATCTTTATTCTAAGTGTTAGTATATCAAGTTCACATACAAACAAATAGCATATGAATATTTTGTACTCTTTGTATCAGTACTGAGCATGCCCAGTAACTGTTTCAGACAGCTTCTATCTATTCATCTAAAATTAAATTGTAGTTTTGAGACCTGATTCTGATTTTATCTGCATTGGTTTAGACTGGTGCAATTCAATGGGCTTCAGTGGAAATAGCCCTATTTAGACTGGCATAAATAAAGTCAGAGTCAAGCCCAGAGTCTTCTATCTGAATACAATCTTTATAGTGAATGAAAGGATCTAATACTTGAAAGAAATCCTGTCATAGCACTTTTTTGTGTATGACTCAGAGACTAGACACAGCCTAATATTTTAATTGTAAGAAACTGGCATATAAGTGAACACTTCACATGTCCAATGAAATTAAGAAACTGGCAAGTGCACGAGGATCTTTGCTTCCTGATTCCATGCAAATCCTGGAAACCCTTAAAAGCATGGTGCAACTATCCAGTAAGCAAGCAAAGGAAGATAAGTAAGTTACATGTTAGCTCTACTTCAGGGGAAAAAAACTTTACAATTTATGTCAATTTTGAAGCGTTGTGCAGCTATCAATTCAGCCACTTGCCCACTCAGAAAATAGCTTGTGCAATGATGTTTGTTTTGCCAAATGTTGAGTCTATTTAAACAATTTAACAATACAAATGGGATTTCTTTGAACTTGGCCAAAATCTGTAGGAGGCTTAATCTTCAAAGCTATTATATGACACTATTAAGTCTGATCAATAATGCATTGCACATCTTTATGTACAGTTTAATTTTCTTGTTGCTCATGGATCAACCATAAGAACACATTTCTGCAGCCTATAGATTAGGCCAGTGGTTGTCAACCTTTTGCTGGTTGTGACTTCACCCTACAGGGCACACCCGCCCATTCTCCCCCAGGCCCAATCCATCCATCTCCCCAGATCTCCATGACACACTTATTCCTTTGTGGCAACACAGTAATGTGTCCGGACACAGTAGCTGAGAACCGCTGGATTAGGCAACACTGAATGCTACTGTTGCCATTTCAAATCAACACAGCACAAGCAGACAATACTACATTTCATTCTGGGGTCCAGTATGTGATGCAGTAAAATTTTTCAAAGTCAAGTGACTTCAGACACTAATTTCTGTTGACTCCAAATGAGATTTAGGGGCTTGAGTGACTCAAACGCTTTTGAAAATGGGGCTTAGATGCTTTTGAAAATGTACAATCTTTTATCAAAGTCCAAGATATGGAAATAGCCTCAACCTTTCAATAAGTCAGGGGTTGGCAACCTCTGCCAGCCCCCATGCCAACCCTGCCCACTGCACCCTCAGCTGGGGCTAGGAGCGGGGACAGGCCTTCGGTTCGGGGCCATGGCTGGCTCCCTCCCCCCACCGGTGGACTCCCTGAGGTCCTGTCTGGGACCAGCTCTCGACCCTGCCGGTGGGCAGCTTCCGGACACAGGGTCAGAGCTGGAAATGGACAGACCGACCTGCCCTGCTCCCCTCCAGCTCTGCCCCACAGAGGGCAGAGTCCTCAGGGGCCAGGAGAGCCACACGCCATGGCTTCTTTGTCCCTGCTGGCCCCAGTGGGGAAGTGCGACCACCCAGGAAGCACTTTCACAGCACGCAGCTCTTGCCGCCTAGCCACACAGCACCAGGAGGAGCTGGGCAAGAGGGGGAGCCTCAGTAGTACTGTGTGCCTCTCAGACTCAGCTCCATGCCATTTTTGGCATGGGTGCCAGGGCTTGCCGACCCCTGCAATAAATCAAGAGATCACCGTGTGTCGAAAAACACTTAATAGAATGCTTTTGAGCACTGTGTTTAATAGATGCCATAATACTAGGCTTGGGGAAATCCTTCTAGTAAGGCTATTTCAAAGGAATGTTCATCTTCATGAAATGTCCCACTATCTATTTTAAAAGATTTCAGCTAACACCCAATTGGTTAAAATGTTCATTCAGTTTGCAAAGATAGAATACCCACTCTTGCTTCAATTGTACTTGAAGTTCCATGAACATGATGAGAGGTGTTCATCCATTTGGATAACACATCTATTACATGTAGCTTATGACCAATCACAACTAAATAATATATTTGAATATTAAGTAGCAAAACCAAGCCAAATGAATCCTCACTTGGGACAGATTTAAAATCTCTTTGTGCTTTCCTGGTATTGCAATGGGATGTTAGCAAACCAGAGTATCTGGCCCATCGTAAACGAATGTCTATATGCCACCAAAAGTGTTTATAAATCATATTTAAAGCTAATTTTGAATTACTTGAACTCTCTCAAAAATTACTATCTTTTACAAACATTTACATCCTGTATTAATTAGTTAAATTTAATGCAGAAGGGGAGACAGAATCTGCCGGTCAGGGGCATCGCTGGTGCTGGGCTTACGGGGATCAAGCCCCGTGTCCCAGCACCAGAGCGCCGAGTCTTTTTCTAGACCAGGAGTGCTCCTGCTGCCGGTTTTGGAGCTTAACCTTTTCTGTGTAGAGACCATAGTGCTACGGAGAAGTCTCAAATGATGGAAGCTATAAAATCAGTTGATAGTTGGCAATACAATTAATTGCCACTTTCTCCACTCACAGGCCAGGGAGAATACTTATTGGCTTTTATAAAGCACTTTTCTAAGAAGTGCTACAGTAGATGCAAATTATTCTTTTTATTATTACACAAAATCTTTAAGATGAAAGTGGCAGATTTGTCTCTTTGGCAACCATGCAGTACGAATTAGCTGGAAAGCATTCTCAACTCGGTATTGAACTTTGAAAACATAGTCTCTTAGACACTGCAAGTGGGTTTAACTAGCTGGGGAGCCAGTTAAAGGAGCCCAGAATCACAGAATTGTATTTAACTGCCTTCCTAGTTAATTAAATTGGGGACCAGAATCACAAAGCTGGGTTAATTAAAATTCACAAAGCAATTTCAGTATTTGTTTTTAATATTCCTAACCACTGGATTTACTACACAGTGAACATATACTTTGGACATGGTCATGGCCCTCTTTTTACCACAGCAGCCAATGGCAAGAACATCAGCCCTAGTGCTACTGGAGGGAACAATCATACTGAAGCCAATGTAGCTTCAACATTGTAATTTGAAGCAGAATTTATGCTTCTGTCTTTGGTTTATTTACCTCCATCAGAAATAGCTGGAAAATGTTTCCCATAGAAGTTTGCCTAGAGAATTCATTTGATCCAAGCAGGGCCCTTGCCTAGATTGCATTCATAATGAATACTCATAGCACTCATGTGAATATCCCCAATTATCTATAGGCACCTTACTCCATTCTGGCATGATGGCAGTTTGAAGCAGTTAAAACAAATCCAAAGAAAGTACACTACCCCCTTCATGATTTACTGAGAGCAGTATAAGGCAAATAGGACAGAGCCAATAACAGCCCTTTATTTAATAGTCACAGCTTTTCAAACAATCCTGACCCATTGTAATAGAATGCCTGTTACCACTACACAGGCACTTTGGAAAGCAATTGCCAGTCATCATGATTTGGTTAATTGCAGTAATTCAGCAATTTGTTTAATACACCACAAGAATCACACAGATCTGATTGTTCTGGAAAAGAGAAAGCATCAATACAGGCATGCCACCTTGCACAGTTTTTCATTGATGCATAATTCAGTTATCCTTAAAAACCATTAGTTTTAGAAAGGGAAGGAAAAAAATCAAAATGATGCTCCCTGCACATCTTCAAACAGTCTAAGGATTATCCTCATTTTAGAATTCTAATAGATTAGAGATACAGAATCCCTTATGCTGACTGAAGGAGTGAGAGGTTTCTATATTTTGTTATATGTTTTAGCTTTTAAGCTGACAAGATCATAGCCTAGAAAATTTTGAGTTAAGTTATGCACACTAACTACTGTTTAATAACTCTCACTTAGAGGATAGAATGGAAATAAAAATCAGAATTCAGGTTCCAGAACCTAACAGTTCTAATCCCATGTATCTCCACATGACAGGTGGAGATACAAGTATATGAGTAATACACTAGAAAAGCTGTCCACCTTGTTTACAACAAACAACATCATATTACACAGCTGTTGGCTGCTGTTTCCTCCTCCCACACCTTTGTGGGGAAATAGTAAAAATGAGCCTGTTTTGGTTCTTTCATCTGTAACTAGTGTCTCAAGTAAACAGGAAAAGGCCCACAGGCCCATGGCTGCAAGAGTTTGAAGGACTCTGACAAAACAAAATTTTACCATGACAATATTTTTTAATAAGGCAAATTTGGTGACACTGAATGTTCCATGAATTCATGCAAGTTACATTCAATTGTCCATTTAAAAGAAATACAATGTTTTTTTTCCCCTTCATTTTGACATTTTCAAAGACAAAATATTTTGATTTTTGGTATGAAACAACTTTTTGTTTTGAAATTTTCTTCAATTTTATTTTAAAAGATTTTTTAAAATTGTAAAAGAAAGCTTGAAGAAAGTTCCATTTTGGGCTAACCAGAATGTTTTGTTCAACACAAAATGAACTTCTCAAGTTTCAATTTGCCAAACATTTTGAAAATGTTTGTGATTGGTCCATTGCAGAACAAATTGTTTTTGATTTATTTTGAAATTGTCAACCAACTGGAAAAAGAAAAATCAGTTATTTGCCCAACTCTCATGGTCATGACTCATGATGGTGACTTTGAGAACTTTATAGTAACATCAGAGTATCCTGGACATTCTTGAAGAATTAATAATTGCTAGAGACTTCATGAAGCTCTTGAAATTATATTATCATTAGTAACTCAAAGATTAAACACCCTGCCTTTTCAAATGTTTTTTAAAAGTTCTCAGCACCTAGGTTATATTAAAGAACATCAAATATTTTATTTAAAAATCCATTGGTCTTTATATGTACAAAATCACCACCATTCTGCAACAAAATGTAAGGTAGTTGGGTGGGTGGGAGAAATGAGGTATATAGCACACCGAACAATTTGTTTCAAGCATGAAAAATGTCCTTACTCTGGCACACATTCTGCCTAAAAAGTTATCCTTTAACTAGGAGAAGGCCTGAGCTTTCATACTAGAGAAAGCCTTTTACAGAAAATTTGGGGAAGCTTCTCAAGGAATGATTTCTATTATCAGCCTATGGAGAAATTGTCATGGTTCCACAGGATTTCTTTACTGGTATTCCTGTAGATTTCAATTCTGTAAAAAAACCCATGAACTCAGGTAGCTAGGGGGGATTTTTTTTCTTCCTTTTGGCAGACGGGGTGATTACAAGGCATCAATAGTCAATTTGTTGGCCCACAAAACTATCTTTTTACCCAAATAGCTGTGGAGGACTAGGCAATAATCACTCTACTCATTTGGGCCAAAGTCTCTAACTCCACAATGCTCTTACAACAGCTATACAAAAAGAGACCTTACAAAATGTACAGTGCTTTGTTAACCTGGAGATGTTTGTGTTTGGGTATATTGCTCCATGGTGTTGCTGTTACAAGACAGGTTCACAAAAAGAAATACCTTTAAATGTTACACAGCCAATTTGCACATTTGGAAACAAAAGCTACCTACTGCAGGAAGAGACCTTAAACATACTAGCTTTAAATGTATGCCTTAAAGGACTCTGTCATTACCAGACATTGTTGGCAATGTTTGAGTTGCTATGAGAAGCTCCACACTTCTCTTGCCATAACTCTTAATAATTTCTTTATACATTTGTCAGTCATTGCCTCATCTAGAGAACAGCATGAGAGCTGAACTTCCAATGACCTAATAAATTACTCAACTGCGTGTGAAAAAAACCTACTGTACTGTTCATTTTCTCGATCTAGTCTGGTGACTTTATTTAGTGTTCTATGAATAGAACTCGAGTACTTTCACATGAACCATAGGAAGAGCGTTGCTGGCACCTGGCACACGGGGCACATGCCCTGAGTCTCAGTGCCAGTGCCACGAGGGTCCAGGCCGGCCCCATCCTGGACCGGACACCCTGGCCGGGGCACCATCTGCAGCGCCCACCTGTCCCCGGCCCCTGCCAGGGATTGAGGCCGGGAAACCTGCAGTGGTGCCTGCTTCTCCTGGCCCTGAACTCAGCCAGGGAGCTGGGGCCAGGCTGGAGGCAGCAGGAGCCTGAAGAACAATCAGGCCAGGGCGCCAGATCGTGCCCTACGGGGTGTGGCCCAGTCCCAGAAGGCAGGGCCTGAGCCCGTGCCCTAGGTCTTATTCCAGGGCAGCGATGTTCCTGAAGTACAGTACTTGACTTGACCTGCCTGCCAGCAGTTACTGACACCAGTTCTGAAAAAATATATTGTTCATTGCGACAGTGCAATTAAGTTGGGACAATTGGGCTTAAAATTGAATTTCCAGTTTTCTACATTGAGATGTCATCATGATTTTCCTCAGCTCCAGCACCCTAAGAATCAAGAGATAGCATTTACAGGAAGTCCTCTGCATAAGAATGAATTAAATGGGTAAAGTCCGTTTTCCATTCCAGGTTGTCTGTGGATGCTGCTGCTGAGATCTCTGTTCTGTCAATTGTCCATTTAATATGAAGGAAATCTTTCTGGAGGTATGAATTTGAAGTGAGAAGGTGATAAAACCTTCCAAACTCTCAAATACACAGAAAGGACACTACCAAATCCACAGAGATAAATCTCCAAGCTGTTTGACAGCACTCTCTTCACTCTGGCAACATGCCTCCAGCGGTGCCATGCTGCCACTGGTTAGGCCCCTTGCAGACACAAAGCAGAAACCACGGAGCAGGCACAGAGCATTAATGCAATTCCCAGTGGCATTAAATCTGACACCAATGAACTAGCCAATCCATGGAGAACATGGAAAATAACCAGTGACGTAGTTTTACTGCCCAAAGACCAGCCTCCACAAATTTAACTGAGCAGCATCTGTGCAAGTTATAGAAGAGGGGCTTCTGCTATGTGCCAGGAAAGAGATAAAACTACAAAGGCAGCATTATACCATACCACCACCCATCAGCATTTGTAGTACAGAAACCCGTGAAAAGATAGTCCAAACCAAAGCTACTGCATCCACACTGCAGAGTGACCAAAAGGCCCAAGTTACAAGGACAGTCTCAATAGTCAAGTCTTTTTCTTATATAAGCACCTATCACCCTCTCCACTTCCATCCCAATTTTTCACACTTGCTACCCTAATCAGCAATGTGCTCCCATCTGTATCCTCCCTCTTTGGCTAGGGCAGAGAGCAAATAGCTGTAAAAAGAGACAGGATTTCTATTTTCAGTCTTGAAAGCAAGAGAGAAAATGTGTCCCAGTGAGCAGCAGACATGGAGAAAAGTAGAGATCCACAGGAATCCATGCCCATTTCCAAACCAGGTAATATTCATTACCAGTGGTACCATGGAACCGGCCTACTTTGATACGAGTGTGGAGCACTGAACTACCTTGATGTCGCTCTAAGTCAGGGGTCTCAAACACGTGTCCCCTAAAGCTATTTCCTGCAGCCCGTAACACCACTGTTGATACCGATATTTGCAATATTGTTGTATGAAAAAGTGTCAGTGGTGCAGCTCTCGGGCTAACATTCTAGTCCTCATCCGGTCCTCTACTAGCCCTCATGCGGCCCTCCTGGTGATTTGAGTTTGAGACCCCTGCTCTAAGTAGTAGCTTTGCTCAGGATGCCCCTATTCTGCCAGCTTTAGTCTACATGCAGATCCATACTATGTAGAACAGCTGTTAACAACATTCTCCCTATCTACCTCCAAGATGAGCTGCTTTCCCATTGACACAGCCTTCTGTGCCTTGTTTCCTTCCTCCCTAACCAGTGTAATTTCACTGCCCTCAGAACAAGTATGGGGCAATAAGTCACTTACAGCAACAACACACACACACATTTGGCAATACTTGCATATATCTTCCTGTCAACAAACCAAACAGAAACAAAAAGAAAATTGCTTTGAGGTACTTGCGGGGAATACTTCAGAACATCAAGTATTTGCCCAGTGAACCCCTTATTAACAATAGTGAATAGAGCTTTGTCCTCTTTGCACTGGCCATTGGCCATTTCCAGTTCTACATACTATTGTGCTTTTTCCCACAATTATAAGCTTCTCTGCTTGAAGGAAGCATCATTATTTCGGAGAGTTCCAAGCAGCAGGCCTCTTGCCCTCTTGAGTAACACTGACTTGGACAGACAAGATGGATCTGGGTGATGTGATTCGATTCAAGTCTCTGGCATGCTGGTTAGCCATTCGTAACTCTCTGTGTTTCTACTTCCCAGTTTGTGACCACATTCTGCATATTTACTAAGTAGACAGACAGTAAGAAAGGATGTGTAGCTGCCCTGTTATTGTTAGACTGTTTTGTCTGAAACTTTGTTCTGTTTCCCCTCCGTCCCTCTGTAGTCATTTTAACTGTCTAGAATGTGATTACATATTACACTGTGTTATTTGAACTCTAAACTAGTCCATTATTCCAACAGATAACGTTGAATACAGGCACCTGTTTCTACTTATTCACCAAGGCATCAAGTAAATTCTGTAAAAGGAAGAGTTACACCTTTGCAGTAAATTTTAAACTGACAGGTGTAAGGCCCTACCCAAATGGAAGAATCCCACTACAATCAACATCCAGCTCTGTGAGTGTTTTAGGGTTTACTTAAACACAACATGGACATTAGCCACTAAATTTACTCTCACATAAGGCAACTTCCATTTTTCACTTTGCATTAATGACATGTTTTTGCCATTAAAAGGAACCCTCGCTACAGCAGCTTTACAGGATTTATATTGCAGCTGCTTGACTTTTGTCAGTAGTTGAGGGCTATGCTTCAACGGAGCATTAAAGTACCTCATACTCAGGGCAATAAAGTCACTATAGTTGTAATTCTAACACATTATCAGTAATTATCCTGTAATGAGATACCTGTAAAATTAGGGAAGAGGAGAAAAAACACGTGGTTATTTTATTACATTTAAAAATTTCAGTTTTAGTGTTGGGTCCTTTGAGACTATGGAATATAATTAATCATACTGAAACTCACTTGGCCAGAGTCCACAGTAAGAGTGCTCACCTCTGAACACTCAGAGGAGAAATTTACATACACTTCACCGCAGTCTTCATCTTAAAGAAGGAAAGAGGTGGGGAAGAGATATTGAACAACTCATGTGTTGGACACAGCTAAGATGAAAATCACATAAATCCTGTGGCACTTATGTTTGCAGCTTAAAATCCAAACTATGTACTATATAAGTGACAGTGGCATATGGGTGACACTTCAGTCACCGCAAGGGCACACAGTAATCTGCAGCCTAAAAGGAAGTTAGCTATGTCCGTTTTTCAGAGCAAAGCACCAAACGGGTCAAAAGATTGTGCTCAGATAAAAAGGCAAATCTAAGTCAGCAGCATTTGTTATTAAAACCATTTCCCCAGAATTCAAGTCCATTAACCATATTTGAATAGGAATTACCACCCATCTTGCTCTCAAGGTAAATTCTGACTATGTCACTTGTTGAAAATTAGTCCTCTTTACATGTGCTGAAAAAATGTTATAAACATTGGGTGAGGAGAGGCAATAATCCTCAAAATCTACCACATCACACTACTACATGAATCCTCCTTCTATGCACTATTGGCAACATATTTTCCAAATATAAGCCATTTCCATTTTAAAAATTGTTACGAGTTTTACACCAGAAAACCAATAACTATGTGTTTGCAGTAACCAAATTGCTCCATTTTGAAATAAGATTCTGAGTTAGCCTGACTGTCTTGAACAAGACTGTTACAGTTATCAGGATGTTAACTGCTGCAGGGGACAGATGAATCTTGATTTCTTTTTGTTCTCCATTGATTTAAAAAAAACAAACAAAAAACTTTTAAATGTTTTGTCTTGAATGTACTTCCTAATTCATTAAGCCTTCATTGTGTTGCATATGGTTTCTATATTCAGGGCTCTAAAGCTTTTAGGAATTTCTTCTCTGACTTCTGCCTCATTCCCACTCCCACTGATTTGTTGGTTTATTCCTTGTCAGATTCTCCCCTTAGTTTTCTGTTTCTCAAGCTCTGGTCAAGGAAGAAGCTATTCCGATACATCTATATTTTAGAACTGTCTTGGTTCCTTATGATCATCCTCTTGCTCTTCTTTTTGTTGGGGGAGATAAAGACCTTGAAGAAACTACACAATCATTACTTCATTGTATTTGAACAATTAACACTGGCCATTTTCTTGCTTGGAAAACTATGGTCTAGCTTTTAGATTTAGGATGTACAGAAGAAAGTACCTAGTAGTACCTAGAGACCCCCTATCCTCCCCTGCGTAGACTGGTCAGAGTAGGGCTGGGATGGAAGCACCTTCTGGCCCCAGGGCTCCCCCATCCCCAAATGATGGGCTGCCTATCCACAAGCCACCATGCTGTGGGGGGCAGAGGCCTGGCCCCCACAGTGAGGGGTTGGGCCCCAGGAGGCAGGGCCCCCACAGTGGGTGGCAGCCCTGGGCACCTGGGACGGTTAATCTGGCCCTGAATCCACCCTCAAGGTCAGATTGTAAAAACAGCGTAAGCATCGCAACGAGAGCCAAGCATTTAGAAGCCTGACCCTAACCGAGTTGCCCAAGGAAATACATGACAGATCCAGAAAGTGGATCCAGATCTCAGGAGTCCCAGTCCTGTGCTGTATTTGCAAGACCATCTGTCCTCATTCCAGCTCTCCAAGGCCAAATGGGTGCCCAAGAATAAGCCTGTCTTAACTCTTCTTCAAAATAGTTTTCCTGATTAATTACGCAATACGAACACTGATGTTTAAGCATGAATGACAAGCATTCTCCACATGTCAAGGAAGCCTTTTTGATGACAGCATTAAAGCAGGAACATTGTTTCTATTACCAGTAATAGTACATTAAAGAATTTAAGCCACCTATTTGGTACTGCAGTTCATTTCCAGATGATAACACTCTCGCATTTTATATTATTTAATTTACTAATGCCAAAAAATCCATACAGCTGTAATAAGATGGTTACAAGAACAATATTCTAAGTCAAAAGATTCACATCCAAAGAGTAATGTATGTACAGTGATCAAAAGATATTCTGCATATCTACATTGGGCCTAAGAAATGCAAGTTTGACTAGTGTGTCTTAGTATGAACTGTATAAATAGTTGGTGAATAATAATTTCATCAGCTGAGTTAGCCATGACGCCGGAAGTAATCTTGCTAAAGAGGTGAGGAGCAGTTAAGATGGGGAAGTTCAGCAGGAAAGGTTTTTGTAATAATGGTGTTCTCAGTAAAGATCCAAACGAGTAGCCGTGTTAGTCTACTCCAGCAAAACAAACAAGGAGCCTGGTGGCACTTTTAAAGAATAACAAATTTATCTATCTCATGAGCTTACCTGGGACAGAAACCCACTTCAAGTGTCTGACAAAGCCATGAAAACACATGCAATAAATAACTTTGTCAGTCTTTAAAAGTGCCACCAGGCTCCCTGTATGTTTTTCAGTAAAGATGTGTCCAATAAAAATAGGCCTCTTTTATACAGGCACAGAAGAGTATTTTCCAGATTAAATCTGTCCAGTACACAAGAGACTCTGTTGCAGGATTTCAGGACTAGTTATAATGGGGGCAAATCCACAAATGAAAGATAGGACAAACATATAAAGTATCATTTAGACAATACAGTTTATTCCAGTGGTTCAAAGGTGAATACACAGAAATATTTTCATGGAGAGTCAGGAAGGTTCAGAATTCAAGGAAAGCACGTTCCTTATGTAATTTCAGATTTACTTTTTGAAGGTACGTGGGAAGATACAAACTGAAAGCCTAAATTCAGAAATTGTAAAATAGGGATAACATATCACTTAGCTTACCTTGTTGGCATGCTGTTTAAACAAAACATTTTATATCCATAGGTAAACAAGAAAAAGCAGAAAAATTACTCCACACAAAAGCCAAAATTAAATAGGTTCATCTTTTAACCTAGATTTTATTTTAATTGGCTACAATTATGATAGTCTCAGGGGGTCAGTTAGATACAAAAATGCTGAGTAGTGTGCAATTCCAGCAGCTATGTACTAACAAATTCTCTAAATTACACAATCAGCTGTTTTATGCATTAACGTACACCAAAAGCAAGAACCGCTATGGTTTTCCTGTCTCTGCAGGGTTTGCTTCCCCCCTCCCCCCCTTTCAGACCAAGGAATGTAGCTAACATTCTCCATCTGAAACTAAAACTGAAATCCCTCCGTACGCACAATGATCATTCAGCAATCAAGCAGAGAGGAAGATCATGAAGTCAAGCACCTCTTCGATAGGAAGTTTCAGTCCTTTAAGAAACCATGGAGTGAGAGTAAACGCAAGAACCTTTGTTCATATTCTCCCTTCCCACTCCCACCTCCTTTTCAAGCTAGTTTTATTAATTCATTATTTTATTTTTCTCCCTCTCCCACTCTATATTAAGCACCCAAACCAACAAACAGAGACTGCTGGTAGAGGTACTTCTGCTGTAGACTCCTTCTCTGCAGCTGACAAAGCAGCCTCACCAACACAGCTACCCCCAGCCGTCTGCTCTTTCTTGAGACATTTGTTGAAGGAAGCAGTTGTGCTTAAAAATTGTCTGTGTGTCTAAAGTCTGTTCAGCCCTGTAGGTAGTGTCTGGCATGTGTCCATACACCATGGCAGACAGAAACTCCATTCAGGCAAATTCTAAGGCTCTGATAGATGGTGCATCTGCTTTTTTCCTTCCCGCAAGTGCCCTTAATAACAGTATTCAAGGCTACAAAGCAATCATCCATTGGGGACAAAAGGCCTGGGAATGTAAAATTTCCAGCCGATGCTCATGAGTGAGGTTTGAGAAGAGGTAATAAAACACACAGCCCACAGCCAAGATCAGTTCGGCGAACGACTGCAGCTTCTGTAGAGGTTGCCTACAACCAACACATTTGGGCAGAAGCTAATCCTCTAGATCCACTCGCTCTGTGGCTGAGGAGACACATCGTCTAGCAGGCATAATTTCCAAAGCCTTCAAGATCTTCACCCCCTCCAAGAGCATTAACCAGGAAAAGGATACAATAATAGCCTGCCAAATCTATATTATAATCCTTGACAAGAGTGTGTTATGAGGAGAGGGAAAGAGAAAGAGATCAGATGTCAGGATGGAACAATCTGAACCAAAAAAAAAAATGTCTCATATAAGAAGCACAGTAAAATAGAGGGAGGTGCTTTAGGAGAAGGCCGTAAGGTACAAAAACTATGATAGGCTTCCTTTTTGTGTTCCAAAGACAAATGAATAACAAATCCAAGCTTCAAAGAGAAACTGCAGAACTGGAATTCATATGCAGGTTTGACACCATCAACCTAGGGTTGAATAGGGTCTATGGGGTTTTTTCCCATAGGAATTTTGCTTTGCTTCCCTCCCCTCTGCCCCCCATATGCTGTTTTCCACTGTTTGAATCTAAACAACTGCTTGGATTTGCTTTAACAGTCTGACCTGATCCTGTGACTTAAACTCCCCTGCATTTATTTTGCTCGCATTTTGTACGTTCCCCATCTTCAGCTGTTTGACAAAGAGGACTTTTCTCCCATGAAAGCTCATGCAATAAACACATTTATTAGTCTTTAAAAATGCTACCAGACTCCTTGTTTGTTTTCCCTGTACACGGAGTCTCGGCAGAATCTGGCAGAGCAAGCGTATCTTTGGATCATGGCTTCTTTTACAAGATCATTAACATGGAAGTCAACTGCAGTAGGTGAATCTAATCCACTCAATCATCTTCAGCCACAAGGACTCACAAATGGATCTGCCTCATTAGTATTGCTATATAGCATCCCTTTGTCTACACAAGCTGGCCAGACGGTAGCTCCACACAGAGACATGACAGTCGGACACGGTTACCCATTTGCAGCACAGATCTTTAAAGGCCATTTTGCTAGAAGATTCACAACAGCTTACTCTGCGCACTCGCAAGCCTCCTTTTTCATAGGTCACTTTTTCTTAATCAAGCTTTGGGAGGCAAGTGGGTAGTCCATCCTTGCTCCCTACCCAAAACACACCTTTACTACCAGCAAACAATCATGAGAATTTTACTGGTTAGCAAGCACACAGTCAGCCAAGTGAAATAAAGAAATGGAACTGGCGCAGCGTGCAAATTTTATACCCTCTTTAAATTTGCCAATAAAAAGAAATCTTAGCCAAACACTCTGCTCTTTTTATACAGGAGAGAGATTGCAGGAGAGTAGCACACAGGGGACAGAAATGCACGGCTGTATTGCAACATCTCTGCCAGCCTTTGTTCCATCCCTTCTGCTAGGCGTCTGATTAATGATGGAGAGATCTTTCTGACTTGGCCCTCTCCACACCCTGCTCTGCGGCGCATGCGTGAGGCAAAGACAAAGGAATAGGTAATTACTGTCGTTTCATTCATTTTCACTGCAGTCTCGCTCTGCTAGCAGAGACCCACTACCCACCCATCCGACGTGGCAGACGGCTTGCGAGCCTGTCTCGGTGTTGCTCACTAAAAGCACGCTGGGGATCCTATGCGAGCACAAGAAGGGGGGAATTGCCCAGACAGGGCGCTTTGGGGGGCAGATCTCTTGGAAAGCAAGCGTCTTCCCGGCAGGAAAAAACATGTTGGCGTGGTGCATTTTGCTTGCCCGAGGAGAAGCGCCCTTTTCTTTCTTCCCGGGGCACAAGTCAGGCGGCTAAAGCTGCTGGCTTCTCCTTCTCCTGCCTGCTGAGGTGCAACCACGTTGGGAAGAGCCTCCCTTAGCAAAAGCTGCCTTATTTTAGCAGCCCCAGCCCGTCCTGCAAAAGGCAGCCCCTGCAAGCCGGAGCCATCCTTCCACATGTAGGGCAGCCCCCTCTTCTCCCCTGCATGGTCACAACACGGCTGCATTTGCTCGGGGGGAGGTGGCTGCTCCGAGCAGGCTGCCGGGGCCGTTCAAGCCCCCCAGAGCGCGCGGCGCACAAAGCCCCTCTTCCCCCGGGGCAGCGCGAGCCACCCCTGCGCTGCAAGAAAAAGAAAATCCCGGGCAGGCTGCAGCGCCAGGGCGGCCCCTTACCTTGTCCCTCCGGTGTGGCGGTGGGGTCCCGGCAGCCCGGCTGTGGCTCTCCCCTGCCCGCTGCTTGGAGCAATGCCGCCGCCTGCTACTGCCGCTGCCTCCGCATCTCTCGCCCTGCCTCCCTCCTCGTCCCCACCCCTCGCGCCGTGACAGCCGCCCGCGCTGCCTAGGGGGCGCCCTGAGGCGCGCTCCGGCCAGCCAGGCGCCTAAGTCTCCTGGCCCCGCCACGCCCCGGTCTCCCACAGCCAGCCCTGAATTTTTTGGCGGGAGGACACCCTGCAGCCGGCGGCTGAGGGATTAGCGGGAGGGAGAGGGAGGTTTAACCCTTTCCAGCCCCGGGAAGCCACCGCCAGGTAAGTACCGGGGGGTCTGATGGGAGCCTGAGCCTGAGCCACGGGGGGAGTTGGCTGGGGATGGGCCCCACACCGCGAGGGCCTTGGGCGAGCCAGCAGCCAGGTTGGACGGGGGTCGGGGAGACCGGAGAGTCCAGGCCCCGTAT
>ML682060.1:25528251-25874936 GCA_007922195.1 Podocnemis expansa
GGCACTGCAGCTCGCCAGGCCAATGTGGGGCAGGGGGCCGGGGATCGTGTCCACCTACGGCTTGGGTCAGGCCAGCAGCCAGGCTGGAGGGGGATGTGGGGGCTGAGGAGTCATGACTCTCCTTGGGCCCCAAGTCACATCAGGCTCCTGGGCAATGTTCCCTCTAATGACTCGTAGACTGTGTGCGCAAACAATTTCTTTGTGTGCGCAAAAACATTTCTTTGTGAGCACCAGTATTAGCACTATTGAATTTTTTTGTGCACACTTTATTTTGTTGTGTGCGCAGGTTTCATGACCTGTGTGCACGGGCACACGCACACAGCGTAGAGGGAACAGTGCTCCCGGGGGGCACATAGATCGGGGTCATGCCCCTCTAGGTCCTGGGTCATGCTGGTGGGCAGGCAAGAGGAGGATGGGCAGCCCGGGAAGCCCCACCACCACTCATACCCCAGGATGGGAGGCAGGCCAGGCCAAGGATTGAGCCCCCCCACCCCCCCCCCCAGGCTAGGTGGTGAGGCCAGGGGACAGGTTGGGCCAGGGATTGTCTCCACCCAGCCCAGGCAGCAAGGCCGGGGTGGCCAGTAGGCAGGCTGGGCCATGGGTCAGCTCCCCCAAGCCCAGGTGGCAAGGCTGGGTGCACAGGCCAGGGGTCGTCCCCCCGCCCTATAAGCCCAGGCAATGATGCTGAGGCACAGACTTGGCTAGTGGTCATCCCACAAGCCCAGGTGGTGAGGCTCAGGAGCCGGCAGTCAGGCTAGGCCGTGGGTCACCCAGGTGGTGAGGTCAGGGCCACGGTTGCCCCCTCCTCCCCATGCTCAGGAAGTGAGCCCCAAGGGGCAGACCCGGGCAGCAGTCGTTTCCCTCCAAAGCCAAGGTAGTGGCCTGGGGGCACATGGGCCTGGGGTTGTCCACCGCAAGCCCAGGCAGCAAGGCCAGGTTCTCAGGTTTAGCCAGGCATCATCTGCACCCCCCGCCCCACGCCCAGGTGGCAATACGAGCAGGCCAATGGGCAGGCTGGACCAGGGGTGGTTTACAGGTGGCAAGGCCAGGATCACAGGCCTGGTCAGGAGTCAACCCCCACCCCTTCCCAAGCCCAGGGGGCAGGCTGGGCCAGGGGTCACCTCTCAGGTCCAGGCAGCAATGCTGGGGAGCAGGCAGGGCCAGGGTTTGTGTCCCCCCCAAGCCCAGGTAGAGGCCAGGGGTCACCTCCCCCTCACCCAGGTAGCAGGAAGGTCTGGCCAGGGGTCAAACCCCAGCCCAGTAGGTTGGTGGGCAGGTCTGGCCTGGTGTCAAACCCTTGCCCCCCAGGCCAGTAGTCAGGTGGGCAGGTATGGTCGGGGGTCAAACCCCTGCCTTCTAGGCTAGTGGTCAGGTCTGGCCAGGGTCCCCTCCCCCTAGCCCAGGGCAAGGCTCGGGGCAGCAGGCAGGCCTGGCCAGGGGTCACCCCACCTCTCACTAGCCCAGGAGGCAAGAGTGAGTGGCTGGCACGCAGGCCTGGCCAAGGATCCTGTGTGATCATTGATCACCAGCCATTTACAGACATGACTTTTGCTTTGCGTTTTGTTCTTTTTTTTCTGGGGTGGATCCTTCTTGCTTTTGTGGGAGTTGTTTGCATTGCTTAGCCATTAAGGTGGTACTTGCATTTCATCAGGACAGGCCCGTGTTGACTGATTCCATCACACACACCCTTCATTCACGCATTTTGTTCACACATTTAAATGAAATTCCAGAGTATACACCTAAAACAAGTTTTGTCAAGAATCCAAAATGAAGCTCTAAATTCACAACATCTGGCTTTGTTGGACATTGGTTATAATGTCTATTAAACTGAGTTAGTTATTTCAGTTATGATATTAAAGAACAGATACAGTGTTACCTAGCAGATGCTTTAAAGGTACATTCAATTCATTTTATCTATCTGTGGCCCTACATTGTAGCTACAGAAGCCTGGCCCTACACTAGCAGGAAGAATACAGTTAAGGAAAGGAATTCCTGGAGTGAAGTATATGGTATTAACTTATACAGTATTGCCAATTTCAAGAGATCAAAAATCACATGAATGTCAAAAATGTCTTGGGGGTGGGGGGGGGGGGATAATACTGTGTTTTTAAACTAATTTCTTGATGTTTGAATTCCCCCTGCCCATTTCAGGGTGAGTAGGTGACAATTAGTGGTTCCTGCCCGTTCTCCCACAGGTACCAGGTAAGTTTTCATCTTTTTACCCATCTTTTATATTTGTTGACTCTCAAGTAAATCTATGGAACTTCCTCTGTCTTGCTTCCTCAGAGCTCCTGGGCGATCACTGTAAATGGCTGGTGATCAGACGTGACTTTCATCTTGTATTTTCTTTTTATTTTTAATTATCTTTCAGGGGTGGATACGACTTGCTTTTCCCATCCTAAGTAAAATGGACTTGCTTGCCTCATTAGTTCCCTGACTTCCCCACCTCGTTTGCATGTACCTGTAAGTTGGGACCAGGCCAGAGCCTTTTTAAATTTCCTGCCCTGCGGCATGCCCAGGCATTTGGCCTAGGGCAGGAACAGCATGGGAAATTGCAGGTGCTGTGCTGCCTTCTCTGTTGCCTGCCACTCAGCTGCACTTCTCTTACTCTCCTGACACCCCACTCTATCCACCCCTGCTCCCCACTCTCATGCTGCCACTCAGAAGGGCAAGCATCACAGCAAAGCTCATGGGAGTAGTGGGATCTATTTAAAAATCTTGAGAACCAAGATTCTGGTGACTAGTGTGGGTCGGCAGGGTGGCATCTCACAGCTGGACACAGCCATGGGCCAGCTGGGCACCCAGATGCCATCAACTTCCCCAGTGCATGGGGAACCGGTGCAAGTTGGCTAGAAGTCCCAGGGACAGTTTGATCCCTCGCTCTCCCTCCTACTCCTATTTGCGGAGCTTCTTGACTTCTGATATCAAAGCCATCCCTAGGGGGGTGAGTGCCCCCCCACCCCCTTCTGGCGCCGGGGGCAGGGCCAGCCAGCCCAAGGGATGGGCAGACCCTCGTGCTGCCCCTCCCCATGCTGGGGACCGGGCAAGCAGCCAAAAGGGCGCCCCAGTTCAGTGCGGTTGGTCCACCCCCCACCCCAGAGCTCCATGCCAGAGCAGTGAGGAGGGGGCAGGAGGCAGTGTGGCTGGGGGCGGGGGTGGCAATACCAGCCCCGTGCTGCCTTCCACCCCCTCCCCTTGCTACTCCGGTACAGAGCCCAGAGCAGCGCACATGGAGGGGGGGCGGCCAGATTGGCAGCGCTGAACCAGGCCACCCTTTTAGCTGCTCGCCCGGTCCCCGGCATGGAGGCAGGGACAGCAGTGTGGCCCCACGGGGCCCCCCAAAGCGCAGGGCCCTGGGCAGCCACCCTGGTTGCCCTACACTAAGGATGGCCCTGCCTGATATTCAGCAACAGGAACCTGAAGGGGTTAGGGAATGATGTGCCCTGTCAGACAGGGAAACATTTTTTATGTGTTCTCCTGACATGGTCTGTGACCTTGTAAGGAGAAACTGCCTGCTCCTGCACTCGTTTGTAGAGAACCTGAGAAATGAATGATTGCTCCTGTTATGGTTCTTAATGCAGATGGGTATGAAGGAGATGTTGTATTACAACCCTGCAGGGAGAGGTGTGGGGCATGTGTGTATGTGTGGAGCTGAACATGCTGGACCAGGATAATGCAAGCTAGTTCACATGGCTAGGCTGCCCTCCTGCTACCTTGGCAGCTGCTGATAGGAAACTGACAACAACTTCAATTTTAGTCAGCAGCTGGCAGGGTGCCTAGGAGCACATTTCCTTTCAGAAATATCTCATCTCCATGTTTCCAAAATTTCCATTTCATGTGAAACTTTCACACCCCAAAATGTTTCATGTGAACTAAAATTTTCCAATTTCAGGTGGGGCATAGCGGGGTATGGCCATGGAACCAGGGGGTGGGGCCCACGGTAGGCAGAACCTGTAGGCCCATGTCGTGGGTCTTTTTCCCATCCAGCAATGCCTCTGGCTGCCGGTCCGGCCAGCCCCCTCCCTGCCACGTGCGCTGCTTTCGGCTCTGTGCCGGAGCGGTGGGGAGGGGCAGGAGGCAGCGTGGAGCCAGTATCGTGCCCCCCCCCCCCACCTCCTGCCTTCCCCCCTGGGTGCTCCAGCATACAGCCAAGAGCAGCATGCATGGCTGGGGGGTCGAGGGGGTGGACCAGCAGCACTGAACCAACCTGCCACTTTTGCCTGGCTCACCCAGTCCCCGGCATGGGACAGCCAGTGCAGGGGCCTGCCCCTTCCCTGGGCCGGCCTGCCCCTTCCCTGGGCCAGCTGGCACCGCCTTCCAGTGCCGGAGGAGGGTGAGTGGGGGCCCCCGCACAAGGCGATTCGCCTGGGACCCCACACCCTCCTAGGGACAGCCTTGCTGCTCAAGACGCCTTGGCACCTATTGCCCAGAACTTACATGGGGTGGGGAGGCTTCCTCACCTTTGTGGAGATTAAAGAAGACCGACGAGGGGCATCACCTCAAGACATTGGGAGGTGAGGGGAGCTACAGCTAGCAGCTTATTCCGCAGAGAAGCCCAGGAGCACCCGGGTCTGCCCTTTAAAAGCCATGTTCAGGAAAACAGGAAGGATTTGACTCACAGCTGATGAGCTCGCCTGAAAACGGTAAGCTTCTAAGGTGTGACATCACTACATGAGCTCTTGTCATGCTCCAGGCTTGCATGGACTGCACTCAGATCCCACCACCACATACTCGTGAAAACTCACGTTACACACATCCTGCAATTTTAGGTTTTGCCCCGAAACACAGAGTTGGAGGAAATATTAATTCAACTGTTTATTTGTTTAAGAAGGGTTTATAGGTCAGTCAGTGTTTTGCTACCAAAAAGGGGAAGGGAGGAAAAAAAACAAAAACAAAAAACCCTTCCCAGTTGATATTTTGATTTGCAGCACTTTGACGCCCTCTGCTCCTTAAAAGAGGTCAGGACAGTTTGTAAACACAAGTAACGACACAGAATTAGCTACAGTGTTGTTGAGGGTATCTGTCTATTGAATCTGAAGCCATAAATGTGGATTTGTTTCAAAACAGAATGAAATTTAAAAAATAGGGGGTGTGGTATCTCCTCCGGGAGCAGGGTTCTTCATAGTCGTGAAGTGGAATTGACAGCTATGGCAGAATTTTAAAAGGCAGCAAGACAAGATATTATCTTCTACTAACTTGGGGGCAAAGAGCCAGAATAAGACACCTATTTTAAAATGATTAATAAGGACTAGCACAATTCAGTTTCACAGCTAGTTAGAGAGCAGGGGTGAACAGAATAGGACATGATGAAAGAAGAAAAATTCAAAACTGTCACATAACTATGTGGACAATAAATATCCAAGTATCCCAGACTATACCAGCAGGTTTGTTGCAAGGGTCTGATTGTTAGTGAGCTCTGATACCGCAGGAGCTTTTTTTTATAAAACAAAAATAATGTAGGAAAATTAACTGTTTCTGGATACCACAGTGTAAGTGTACAGGTTGGGGCTGGACATTAGAACTGCTGATTAGATCATGGTCACATCCAGTGAAAGATTTCTATTAAGAAGGTTACGCTTTTATGTGCATACTGTCCAACTCCAAAACACATTGTACACAAATCAATTGATCATATTCTTCAGAGAGGTGGATAGATGGCAAATTAATGCCGCTCACATTTTCCT
Source organism: Podocnemis expansa (assembly GCA_007922195.1). Taxonomy (NCBI): domain Eukaryota; kingdom Metazoa; phylum Chordata; order Testudines; family Podocnemididae; genus Podocnemis; species Podocnemis expansa. Next base: position 25,533,936 of record ML682060.1, read on the forward strand.
GATATAGATACTTAGTAATGCAAAGAATTATATAAATAAATTAGATGGGGAGAATTAATGAGCACCAGTCAAAGATCTTGCTGAAGTTATACCACTGGAGTATTATGCATAATATGTTGTCTGTGTTTAAGGAGTAATGATGAGCCAGGGTTTTGTAGAAATTCAAATAAAACTATCAGTGTGCAAAATGCAAATTTCTGCCTTCAAATTTGTCCTTTCAATCTGGCTAATCTGCCTCTTTTATGATGCAATATCTCATGCCATTCCATACATTTCCAAAAATGGGAAGTGTCAAGAAATCTGCACATTACACTGCGTTGCTGGCTTGCCTTCATGGTGGGGACAGCAAGCCCGAAAGAAAGCGTGATTGGAATATAGATCCACAAGTTACCATAGAAACTAGAGAGACTGCATCAGGATTAAGAGCTGCAAATTCACAAGAATACAGCTTGTGGTTTCCTAGTAGCTGTTCCTATTAAGATAAAGAATGCTGTGCTCTTTGTATGTAATGATTAAATCATTTTACTGGTTACAAATTTCAATATTCAAAGTCTTACCATAAATCAGTATTTAACAAATACCACCCTTAATATGTTTAAACCTGTAAACCAAAAGTAATTTAATACCTTTAAAAAGGTGTTCAGCTTCCCATGCATATAGTTAATGAGATTTCTTCCTAAGTTTTAAACCTTTTTCAGTTGAAGGCATCACAGTATACACTCTCTCTCTCTCTCACACACACACACACACACCTTCCACTGAACAAATATCGTTTGCATTTTAGGCAAAGTAAAATGGCGTTTTTGATATCTTTCTGCATTAAGGTAATTGACTGAAGAGCTTTGAAACTAGTCTGTTTTGATTAAAAGAGGATGGTTACTTGGTAATGAGAACTGAAATTTAGGGTCACATTTAAGAACTAGAAGGGCAGAAAGGATTTGCCACCACATTATAGCAGCAGTTCCAATATAGGTTAGTGTTGGATTGGTTATCTGCAATGATATTGCCAGAGCAGCTGCGCTGACTGAGCAAACTAATACTCTCCTAATGCCCAGTAGTGTGTGGCAAGAAAAAAGGCAAGATACTACCGTTGAATTTGGTACCTGACTGCGGGGGCTGAGACATGCTTTTCTCCACCCTAATGTTTTCTGCACTCACTGCCTATGTATTCTGTGTGGTTCCTGAACCGGGGTGTAACTGACTCAAGCCTGATCAATTTCACCATTACTGCCTTGCTGAGTTCCAGAAGCACACCAGGCAAAAATGACATTAAATAAGCTTGTATTGTTTTGTATTGCTGTACCTCTACAGAAATGCTGTGTGCAGAAATCCAGTGCTGAAGGCGGGAGACAATGTATATTAGATGGACAGAAATAAGAGAAGCAAATGGCTCAGGCTTGGTGTGAAAACTGGATAACGAAAAGATACTTAAACAGCATCTTCTGAAAAAACATACTGGCCCTCAGGGTTGCATAAGAGATCTTTGATTGGGTGTGCTTAGTCACATGGAGATAAAACAAGCAAAGTAGGGAGACAGAGGAAGACTTGCAGAGTCTGACTACAGTCGTTGCACATCATTACACTAATCTGTATGGAAAAAACAAGGTTAGATTCCCCTCTGCCTTCCATTCTGGGACATCAGTTATACTTGTGCAAAATGGGTGTAAAACTGCCAAATCAGAGTAGTAACATTTTATTTTGGCTCTGAGCACATGTACATGAGTACACATGGTGCAAGGCAGGAGAGAATCAGGCCCACAGACAGTAGGTGTAAGTGTGTTTTTCCACATTACTTGTCAGTAGGAGAAATATCATAGCCACTGAAGTGCACAACTTCTGAACAGACTGGCTATGTCCACACTTACACACTTAAATCAATTTAATAGAATCAATATAAAATCATTAAATTGATTTAAGTTAGATCAATTTAACAGGTCCCCACTAGAAAGTCAAATAAAAATAGCGTGTCTGTGGACAGGACTTGATATTTCAATTTAGGAGAGAGGCACCATGGGAGGTGTGGCAACATGGGCCCCTAGAAGGGCCATGCCCCTGCTCAATATATAGAAAAAGGAAAGCACCTAGAAAGGAGAAGGGCAAAAAGTGTTAAATCAATTTAACAGTTAAATTGAAATAACATGTCTGCACTGTGTTATTTCAAAATAACAATTTCTATTTAACCATCTTATCAATATAACATTAGGTTTTATTATATCAATATGACTTTCCTTATATTGAAATAAGGGAGCTCCTCATTTTGAAATAAGGGAACGTCGTGTGGACCTACCATTTTTTAAAATCAAAATAACCAGAGTTATTTCGATGTAAACAGTGTGTGTGGACATACCCACTGTGACTTGAATGCTGCTAGGTGGGACTCTGCCCTCACCAAATCAGATTGCCACTGTTTCTTACATTCATGTATATGGCTCTGAATCTACTCATGTTAGTAGGGTCAACAGCATTAGGCCATATAGACAAAAGGAAAGCACAGTTATGAGATCAATGTGCATAAAATTTTCAAATATTCCTCCTACAGGCATGCTGAATGAAAAATGAAAATCAGAATTGAACTTACTCATTAGAGGAAGGTATTTATTCGTATGCTAGTACAGATATGTATGCAAATGCTATTTATACTGTATCACAGACACCATAAGCCTACATACCAAACCCTCTATAGGCCATGAGACAAGTGCATTAACAAACCTGCGAAGTCAGTTTAGCCAAAGAGGATCGATTTTATTCTACAACAGGATGATCAGATGTCCCAATATTTGGGGCTTTGTCTATATAGGTGCCTTTAACCCTCACACTTGCTGTCTGACAAGCTCCAAAGGGCTAGCCATCTTAGTCTGGTTCTGCCAAACAAACAAGGAGTCCTGTGGCACTTTTAAAGACTAACAAATTTATCTATCACATGAGCTTTCATGGGAGAAAATCCAACTTGGTCACTCTACTCTAAAATGTGTTAAACTGGCCAGAGTCATGTTGGACTTACGGACCTTTTAGTATCAGCACAGTGATTAATGAGCTTACAGTTATTAATGAACAGCTTGAGACACTATGGATATGGAGAAAAAGCAAAATACTGAATTTTGAATTAGAACTCCTGACTCTGGTATTACCAGTTGTGTAACTTCCCCAGCCACCCCATGGTCTTTATAGAGGGTTTGGGTCCCAAGGCTTTAAGGGAAAGATTCTTTAATAAAAAAGGTTTCATCAGTTATAACACCTACTGTGATAAAGTCAGGCCAGAGGGCTACAAAAGGGTAATGACTATTTGGATGCCGGGAGGTAGGTGGGCGCAAGCCCACCTACTGCTAAACACCCCTCCCCCAACTTAAGGGGACGTGGTCCTAGGCCCAGGGCCAACTGAGTTTGGGGGACAACTAAGGAAAAACAGGGACGGGGGTGGGGGTCAAAGGCTCAGAACTAGAGAATCAGAGGGGGACACCGAGCAGGGAACCCTGGACAGTGCCCACTGCTCCCAGAATGTGTCAAGGGAGCCAGTGGACGCCACCCAGAGGAACTCCACCCAGAGGCGTGAGCGGACGAGGGACCGGAAATAGGCCCACAGTCGCAGGCCCCTCCCTGAGCCAACCTCCTCTCCCTTCAAAAGGGGTAATTGAGGGCAGCTATGTCAGCCCTACAATGAGAAAAGCCCTTTTCCCTGCTGGCAGGGGATGATGAGAAAAAGCTGAGGCTAGGCAAAGGCTGCTCTGGCCCTATTAAAAGCCCCAGCTGGGCTGGGGGGGGGGGGGGGAGACAAGCTGTTAGGGGCTTGCAAGAATAGGAGGAAAGGCTTTTTCCCCAAACGAGGAGAAGAGTGCTTCCTCCCTAAAGAAGTGGAGGAGAAGGGACTCAGGCCCCAGTGTAACAAGAGACTGAAAATGCTCAGTGCTGACTGAGCACCACAACACAAACTTGGCAGGAGAAGCTAGGAGCAGGGACTCTGGCTTCTAGGCCCCACCGTCATATGGACTTGATCTACCAAGGCCCACATATATGCCCCACCCCAGCACACTGCAGTCAAGAGATGCTGAGAGTGGTTTGGAGAGAAAAGGCTTGCTCTGGGTGGGACAGATTTACTGAAGGTCTGTTTCAGGGGTGGCCAAATTTACGGAACTCAAGAGCCGCACAAGTCGATTATGAAACCTTCAAGAGCCGCACTGAGGCATAGAACCACATATTTTTATGTACTCCAAAATTACTAAGCTTAAAATTCATTGCACACTTTAATTTTATCATTAAAAAATCGGGCAAATGCTGATCTACTAGTGTCAGATTCTAATAATTATTTAAGATTACCATGAAACTAGGCCTATACAGTAAAAATTTAGCTGTTGCTAGATGTAGAACATTACAGGCTTGTGGCAAGTGTTATTTTTTAAATCTGGTCAGTAACTTGTCAATGCTGCAGGTATAAGCTCTCTGAGATGCTGATCTCTAAGTATTGCACAATGTTTTTAATTTCATTGTGGAAGATGATGCTTCACAGCAGTAAGTTGTGCCAAAAATTGAAAGTAATCTACGTTCAGTTTTATACTTTTCTCCTTTGTATTTTCATTTCTTAGTATTCCACATCATGTTTAGGACTTGTAAAACATGATTTTATTTTAACAATGAGTAAGTTGCATTAGGGCCTATGAGAAAATCTAAACATGCTATGGCTTCTCTGACCACGTCACACTTCTCTCCCCCAACCCCTGTTGCCGCTTCCCTGCCATCTCTTACCACACTGCTGCTTCTCTGCTCTCCTCAACCATGCCGCACTTCTGCCTCCCACCTCATCCCGGCATCTACCATGCCCCCGCTTCCCTGCCAATATTTCTGTCAGTAAACTTGTTCACTAAAATACTCATGGACAATGAAGACAAAAGGTCTGAGGACTCAGACACAATTAATTTTAAAATGAGATTAATAGTAAGGGAAAACACTGCTCTCATCTTAATCCTGTGAAGAGATGCACACAGGGACACCTTTTCAACTGGTCAGAATCACAACAGATCAATGAGAATTTATGGGGACAGAAAGTGCAAGATCAGAGCCTGTGTCAGTAAGTGCTTTGGAGTCCATGCACAGAAGATACTGTGGAAAAAAATCCCATTGAGTTTATTCAGTTTGGGGTCAGGCCCTGTATAAATTCTAAATATCATTATTTGATTTTTATAATACAAAGTAAAATCTTTATTGGTGAGAGATTTGTTTTCAGAAAATTTGCAACACAATTTTTCCATCCTCAGCCCTTCACAACAATTACGCTTGTCTAATGGGCTCAGATACCCATAAAGTCATTCATGAAGACAGCACTGAAATATAAATAGATTTTTGACTATACAACAAAAAAAGAATTAATACATGTTGAATGCTATTTAATCAATAGAAGTATAGTGCTGCTATTGAACTTTGCAGTGAATGTAAATTATCTTGGTAATCGACTTAGTTATAAATCAAAATTTTCTTGTAAAATAAATGTACTAGCAGTTCCTTCTGCAAACAGATTGATATACCTATGTCTCAGGCACACTTGTTCAATGGACTTAAGGAATTTTTTTTCTAAAGCCAGTTTTCAGTCATGGTGGTCAATCCTAAGTCTAAATCATTTTGCATGCTGAAAATGAACCATGATCCATAATAAGGTTTTTTAAAATAACTTTTTGACAGTGGTCAGTGGTTTTGGATGTAACATTTGTGTCAATTTTCAGTCATTTCTGATGATTCTTATTTAATTCTCAAAGTAGAAATACAAGAGAAATAAGTTGGCATTGTATTACAATATCTGGAAATGCCAGGTGATTTTTAAAAAAGAAACTTAATTTACAATTGCTTTTCAGGTTTAAATTGCTAATTATCATCCCTTATCTGTAGTTCATTGTAGACTTGTTCTTGATCCATTTATGTTGCCAGTTTTAAAAATATTTACCCAGAAAACAATATCAAAAAAGCAAAGTATTGAAAAAAATCATGCATTGATGTCATTAAAGACTGTATCATAATGCACACAGACAAGGAGGGTAGAATTAATAGTGGGGGTGAACTGGAGAATCTGGCAGATCCTTGCTCTGAGGGCTTCTCTTTCCACCTCACTGATGACTTGCTTCTCCCTGCTGGCTCCTCTCACAGGGCTGCCCTTCCCCTCCCCTCTCAGCTCTTACCAGGCTGCTTTTTTCTGCCCCTGAGGCTCTCTCAATGCTGCCCCTCCCTGCCCTGCCTTTCCCTTCCCCGCTCTGACCAGGCTGCTGTTTCCCTGCAGGCTCTCAGGGTGTGTTCACACAGCAGTCTTATTTTGAAACAACAGAGGTTGTCGCACCGCTGTTTCGAAACAACTTAAACCCCATATGGGGACGAAACAATGTTGTTTCAAAACGATTGTTTCGAAACAATGCCGTCTGACCATGTTGTTTCGAAACAACAGTGACTCATTTCAGAATAACTGTTGTCTGAACATGCTATTTAGATTCCTGCTTTTTTCCTTAATTCGAATTAAACTGTTAATTTGAATTAACTTATTTCAAAATAAGGCATTATTTTGATACAACTTGTATCGAAACAACTTGTATTGAAATAACCCCCAGTGTGTGAACATAGCCTCAGAGACAGAGGCTGCTTCTCCCCTCCTGGCTCTGACCAGGCTGCTGTTTGCTTCAGCTCTCACAACCCTGGTCCTCTGCTGCCAGCTCTCACCCTGCTGCCGCAGACCCCTGCAGATGTCTCGCCCCTGCCTCCCGCCCTGCCACCCTTCGCTCCTGCGCTCTCCCGGGAGCTGCAATTTTTCTTTAAAGAGCTTCATGTGGCTCGCGAGCCACAGTTTGGCCACATCTGGTCTATTTCATCAAGGGAGACAACTGTTACCTTGCAAAGCGGAGGGGTTGTTTTGCCACAATATCGAATTCAAACTTTTACTTGATATGGTATCAATTGTACTGATGTGTTACTGGCAAAAGGATCCATTTCCAGTGTCAGATGTGCCATGGTGGAGACAGTAAGCTTCAAGTTGTTTGTATTCAAACGCTTATTTCTCTCTCTTCCTCCCCAGTATACTTTACTGAGGAAGCTGGTTTAAGTAGCATTCTTTATGTCCTTCACTTTGTATCTGGGCTAATTAACTCCAGGGAATAGCCAGTCTTTAATCAAGTTTGCTTTCAGGTTTTCACATACTTGCAGAATTCTCACTGGTAAATAATAGGTGCACTGTGAAACGTGATACTCCAGCCAACAAGTATAATTCCATGGCATTCCTTATTTACAAAAATCACACCATTTAAATGACTGTCACATGGTTAATGCACACTGACAAAGTCAGCTAGATACTTTTCCCAAATTTGAAGAAATATTACAATTCATAGGAACACAATCCTGAACTTCAGAATTTTAACAAATTATTTCCTTTCCTAAGGATTTCTTTAAATGTTGATGTGTGCTATTATGTACACATCATTTTCTTTTAAAAGACAAAGGTCATACGTATCATAGGAACTAGAGTTCTGAAGAATGCATGCCACTGTTATCACATCTCTACAATTTCCAAAGGGATAGCCATGTTAGTCTAGTCCAGCAAAAAAAAAAAAAAAGAAAGAAAAAAAAAAAGGAGTCATGTGGCACTTTAAGACTAACAGATTTATTTTTCGCATGAGCTTTTGTGGGAGAAAATCCCACTTTGGCAGATGCTTCGAAGATGGGTGAACTTACAGAATGGAATGAAAATAAATGCAAGGGGGTGTAAAACATAGCATAAGGTCATACAGTAACAGCAAATCAGAGCAGAGCTAGATGGGTTCCCCGAAGCCATCTACTACAGGAGAGGCCCAAGAAAGAAAACAACAGAACACCACTAGTCACCACATACAACCCTCAAGTCAGACCTCTGCAACAGATCATTAAGGACCTACAGCCTATTCTAAAAGATGATGCCTCACTCTCTCAAGCACTGGGAGACGGACCTCTCCTTGCCCACAGACAGCCACCCAATCTTAAACAGATACTCACCAGCAACCACAGATCTAACAACAGAAACATTAAAGCAGGCACACACCCCTGCAACAAATCACGCTGCCAAATCTGCCTGCATATCTGCGCAATAGATACCATCATAGGTCCTAATCAAGCCTGCTACTCCATCAAAGGCTCGTTTACCTGCTCATCTACTAATGTGGTCTATGCCATCATGTGCCAGAAATGCCCCAACACCTTATACATTGGACAAACAGGATGATTGCTGCACAAAAGAATAAATGAACATAGAGCTGATATCAGATATCACAAAACAAAGAAACCAGTTGCTGAGCACTTCCATCTTTCTATTCACTCGATAAATGATTTGTTAACAACCATTGTCAGAGATGTAGCTGGGACATCGAGACTTCAAAGAGAAACAGCTGAACTGGAATTAATATGCAAACTAAATTCTGTGACAGCAGGATTGAATTGAGACTATAGGTTCTTTTCCCATTACAAAAGTTAATTTGACTTCAGGCTTCCCAGGGTTTGAACCTAACGACTGCTCTGATTTGCTGTTGCTGTATGGCCTGATCCTATGTTTTACACCCCCTTGCATTTATTTTCACTCCATTCTGTAAGTTCACCCATCTTGGAAGCATCTGACAAAGTGGGATTTTCTCCCACGAAAGCTCATGCAAAAAATAAATCTGTTAGTCTTAAAGTGACACGATGCCTTTTTTTATCACATCTCTAGCCTATTTTTATCATGAGAGCCTTAAGTAAAGCAAAAATCAAGTGGAACACATAAGATGTTCAACATCAGAGTGCTCCAGGAGAAAGCAGAGAACATGAATGCTCCCAGTCAGAATGAGAAGGTGGGTGAGGTAAAATCTTTTATTGGACAAACCTCTGTTAGTGAGCAGAAGTGGATTACCACAGGGACCTAGCAGACCTGTGCCCAAGGGCATCTTCTGCCCTGCTGGCACTGGGAGGGGGCAGGGCCAACCTGGGATAGAGGCTGGGCTCCACATTCCCATCCCACACCTGCAGCTGGAGCAAGGTGGTCCAGCACCTGTTTCTACTGACCAGGGGGTGGGGCCAACTGACATGCTGTGAGGCCTCCACTCTGGTGTGGCCTTCCAGGGCCTGTGGCTGCATCATGGGCTTTTCTGTGTGCCAGCTAGTCCCAACCACGTCCCCAGGGCCAGACTGGCCAGAGCACTGCAAAGGAAGAAGCACTGTCTGGCTCAAGGCTCCCCCAGCAATGGCCCTCCTGTAAAAGGGGCTGGGGCGCTAGGCTGGGGGGAGCACCAGTGGAGGGTCAGGGCCAGGGCCATAACTAGAAAGGTTGGTACCTTGGGCAAGCAGCTCCAGATGTGCCCCCCACCCACCCAGGGCCTGATCTGGCTCAGCAATTTGCAAGGGAGTCAAATCAGGACCCTGCCACTTCCAGGAGCCCCTGCCAGACGGCTTCTCCGGCAGGGCGTCTTCCCCACCAGTTGGCAGGGTCTCCCAGCATCCGCTTTCCCTGCAGGTTGGCAAGGTCCCTTGGCATCCGCTTTCCCCACCAGTCAGCAGGGTCCTCTGGCGGAGTGCTTTCCTGCCAGCGCACTTTAACCACTGGCCTGCTGGTTGGCTTCCCCAACAGGTGGGTCTCCCAGCAGGGCGCCCTCCTCGGCACCCTCTACAATTTGGTGCCTGGGGCTTTGCCCTGTTTGCCCACCATAGTTATGGCCCTGGCCAGGGCTCCACACAGGGGACCCAACCAGTGGGGTACCAGGGCCCCAGATTGAGGTGGGCATAACTAGGCCAGGTCTCAGGCCCTGAAGCTCCTTAATCTACCGCTGTTGGTGAGAGAGACAAGCTTTCAAGCCACGCAGACCTCAACAGAAGTTGGTCTGATAAGATATTACCTCACTCATCTTGTCTCTGTCCTGGGGTCAACACCGTTATGACTACACTGCATACACAAATTAAGAAAGGCAATTCCCAGAGAAGCTTAAACTAGAGTTTTGTCACTTTCTCTTAAATCCATTGCCACAAAAAGGCTTGTATGTTTCTTAATGCATAATTGCTTTACTCACAAAGTGTTCTTAAGTGTTCACTTCAAGCTATGGCTGTAGTTGTAGAATATAATTTAATATAATAAAATCATGATTGTCAAAACCTCCCTTTTCTAAAAAACTGCCAGGATACCCTGTTCTATGGCTTCTTATTCTGCTACTGGTGCCCCCATTACAAGCTGAGTAATCAAGTTCTATGGTGTTTATTATGTAAATCAGTGGTTCCCAACATTTTTGGCTGGATGGCCACAGCTATCACTTTCACAACCAAGAAGGGTCACCATTCTCTGCCAGCTTCTCCTTCAACCACTGCAGTCAGCCAGAAGGAGTTCAGCGAGGAGGCTGCCTCCTTATTGATCTCTGGTGTCCTGCTGCAGCAGGGAAACAACATGCATCCTGACAAGTTCCAGAAGGGTAGCAGTGTTAGTCTAGTTCAGCAAACAGGTCTTTCAAAGTGCCATAAGATTACTTGTTTGCAGGGATTAAAATATAATTTGGCGGGCCTGGAATCCTGCTAAGTTTCTGCCTCCCCCACATGCAGGTCCAGGCCACCCTCACCCAGATCTGAGCCCCCTTCACCCACCCCCCCAAACACCTGCCCCATCACCGCAGCTACTGTCCCCCCATCCCAGATACTTCCCCCAGCTCCCATCTCACTGCTGATCCCCAACACTTCCCTAACCCCCTGCCGTCCCACGCCATCTTCCCCCACTGGCCTGGACTGACCCCTTCCCCTGCTGGGCCGGCTCACCTGTCCCAGAACCCTCACCCCCAGGGTCCCCTTACCTGGCTGCCATGTGGAGCAGCCCCAGCCCAGTCTGAGGCTGCCACCTGGATCCTGCTCTGACTGAGCATGCTCAGTCAGAGCAGACTCAGGACAGGAGATTTAAAATCTCCCAGCCCGAGGCAGCTCCCTGCCCTGCTTGAACGAGCCAGAATGATGTTCCAGAGCCTACTGTTTTTAGGGGCTCAACGTTTGGCAGGCACCTAAAAATAGAAAATGGAGCCAAAATGCTGCATTCCAGTGCCCACTATTTTTAAATGGTGGGCCTGGAACACAGTGTTCTGGCTTCATTTTCTATTTTTAGGGGGCACAGAATGCTGACCACCTAAATATAGTGGGCCCCAGAATACCATTCCAGCACCTTCCGGCTTATTTTAACCCCTGTTTGTTTGTTCACATATATCCTGTAGCCCTGTGCCGTCCACCTGGTGCCTAGGCAGTGGTTCCCTTCTATGGAGAAGGAACATTGAGTGTTCCCCTTCCTCTGGCTCCAGCAGGGAGCTCCGAACTCAGGCAGAGTGCTTTACTCTCTGCTGGAGCTGGGGCAGGGAAGCACTGATTTCTCCTCCCTCTTGTTCCAGAAGGGAAAATAAGATCTATGGACATAGGTGAAATGCTTTGTTTTCTTCCCCACAACAGCCAGAGCAAGGGGAGCACTGATCTCCTATCCTCTTGGCTGCAGCAAGGAACCTGCACTGGACTTTTAGTCCTGTGAAACCATGCTTCATCTGAGTCCTTAGGAATCAGCTCCTTCCCTTAGCCAGCAAAAGGGGAGTTGTGGGCCACTCTGAAAGACCCTTGGGCCATGGGTTGGGAACCACCGATGTATATCAGGCAGTGCAGGATCCTTTTTAATCAACCCACTAACTTTAAACATTTGTAAGTGTATCAAAACAGACCTCTAGAGGGTGCCCTGAGCCTAGAGTTTAGAAGCTCTGTTTAGGCTTACAGAAAGCCAGAGATATTTCTTTCTTCAATCTGAATTCAGAATCTCACAAGAAGTGCTTGTGCTTGAGATGCTACTTTAGGATGCCCCGAATTGTAAGGCACCTTGTTCTCTCCTGCCTCAGCAAGAGAGAGTGATTTGCTTGCACTTGGCTCCCTAACACTAGCAGTCTGTTAACCACCCAAACAATCTCCTATCCCTTGCTTTGCAATTTAACAGTAGGTGCCTCCCAGCGCTTGAACCCCTCTTAAAGACAAGTGGTCCCCTGGAGTCCAGCCCATCATTCAACACTCACAGAAATTACCAGGTTAGCTGTCCCCAGAGAGACTGTACGTTATACATACAACTTCACTGGCATAACTCAGAATCTGGTCCTTTATAACATTACAGCACTGAACTACATTTATAGTGGAATATGCCTAAGTATTATCAAAGGTTAAGTTTTAAGAGACAACCAATAAAGATAAGTGGAAAGAGAAAAGGTTACAAATATAAAACAAAATATATAATCTAATCCTAGCCCTACACTTATCAATGGTTATCTTTCCTAATAAATAAATAAATGGGATTTTCTCCAAAGGAGTCAGTTCTTGTAAGACCTGTTGATTTCCAGTCAACTAACTTTCATGAACACCCCCATGTCCTTCAAGGGGATTCCTCTGCAAATGGATAAGAAATGTTTTACTTGTCTCCCAGTTACAGTCCAGTAAACATTTGAAATGCCCTCTTGTTTGTTCTGAACTCATTTCTGTTCATTTTACATTCCCCTATTGGATCCATAGGTAGATGGTATTTCCATCATATTGACTTACAGATTGACTGAGATAAACATCTTATCTCCTGTCTAGAAATAGGTCTGTAACCTCTGTCTGGGACCCAGTTTCTAAACACATTATCAGTACCTACGTGCTACTCCTTAAATATCAATTATATCTCATGATTATGAGGATCAGCATGACAAATTTTTATTAGGTACCTCACTTGACCCCCTTTGGACAAATACTATGAAAGCAAAATGCTGGGTGTAGTGAGTTTGTCCAGTCTCTTAAAAGGTGCTGACAAACAACAGTGCTTATTTTGTGTAATGCATGCAGACAATCAGAAGAGAATGACACAATGTAACACTGAAGTGTGGAGTGTAGAACAGTCCTATAGGAATACACCAACCAACAGGGCCCCCTATGGCAGGGACCGGGTGAGCCAGCCAAAAGGGCGGCCTGGTTTAGTGCTGCCGATCCCCCCCCGGCACATGCACTGCTTTCGGCTCTGTGCCGGCGCAGCGGGCAGGGGGTGGAAGGCAGAGCAGGGCCCAAATCGTTGTCCCCTGCCCCAGCTCTGCTGCCTCCTGCTTCCTCCCCGCTGCTCTGGCACAGAGCCGAGAACAGTGCATGTGCACGTTCCTCCCACGGAACAGCCAGCCCTGCCTCCCAGGGCTGGGGGGGTGAATGGGGACCCTGCAGAGGGCGCTTCATCCAGGGCCCCGTGCCCCCCTAGAGACAGCTCTGCGCACCAAAGTGAGTGTGGGGGGGAAACTAAGGAACTCTGTGGATTTGTTCTTCCCTCCTGTACTTCATAAGAGAAGCAGACACAACAGAGCAGAGGGAATACTTGCATGGCATAGGTCAGTGGTTCCGGACATGTGGTCTGGGGACCCCCAGGGGTCCGTGGCATGTTGCAGGGGGTCCGTGGAGCCTCTCCCTACTGGGGCTGAAATCCAGCTACAGCCCTGATGCTCCTGCCAAGGCTGCCTTTCCCGTCCCATGGACAGATCCTGGCAGGGGGACAGGGCTATGGCAGCTCCCCAGTAGGGGCAAGGGCAGGGGGCCATAGCTGCCATGGCTTGGCTCCCCAGTAGCACAGGCAACAGTGGTGGCAGCACTGCTTGCCGGCTGTCCCAGTTGTACTGCCAGAGTGGTGCAGGCCAGATTACATAATCAGCCAGAGGGCTGCAAAGATTTTTTTTCGTTATAAAGAGGTCCCCAGCCTAAAAAAGGTTGGGAACCACTGGCATAGGTCAAGCACTGTTGAATAATCTGGGGGAAAAACAAGTATGGAGAGCTGGTGAAATATAAGCTAACACATCTGGAGTTAAAAGAGCAAAATGCGTTGTGTAAACTGCTGCATGGGTGGGGAAAGGCAAAGCAAATGAAAGAGAGGCCTAGCAGACCTAATTAGTGCCTCTGACAGTTTAGTGGAGTATTTTTGGAACTATTTTCCTTTATCACACCTGGGAGCAGGGGCATTGCTGGGGTGAGAAGGGACCCGGGGCATGGGCCCAGGCCCCGCCCACAGCCAGCAGGCCCTCCCCCTGGCCAGGGATAGGGTCAGGAGGGGCCGTGCCGCCACGGGCGGCTGAGTCATGGCGGGGCCGGGCCAGAAGTGACCGCAGGAGGCCAGGCCCACACCCGCGCCCACGCCGCTGCAGCCACGGCCATGGGTGGCCAGGCCCCCGATCCCCAGCCACGGGTGGCTGGGCCTCGGATCCCTGGTGGGGCATGGGGCCACCGCAGCTGCGGGCGGCAGGCTGAGCCCCAGATCCCCGGGTGGGGATCCGGGGCCCTGGCCACCCGCAGCTGTGTGGGGCCCAGCCTCCTGCAGCCGCTTCTGGCTCGGCCCGGCTGTGGCCTAGCCGCCCACGGCAGCGCAGCCCCACCTGGCCCTATCCTTGGCCAGGGGACAGGGCCAGCCGGGCAGCCAGCTGGGCCCTGGATCCCCGGCCGGGGATGGGGCCACCGCGGCCGGGGACGCTGGCTGGGCCCCGGATCCCTGGCCTGATTGGGCCAGAGATCTGGGGCACTAGCAATGGGACTCGGGGCACGTGCCCCAGGGTGTCCAGCACCAGTGACGCCCCTGCCTGGGAGATCTACTTTTCTCAGCTAAATACCTAGAGGGCACAACTGAAAGCATGCCATGAAAGTGCTTTACTAATTAGCACTCCATCTGCTTTATAGAACTATGTGCAAACTGAAGACACATAGCCAACCATTCTCCCCTCAGTTACCCTGCTGCAGTCAGACTGAAGTCTCGCATGTCTGATCATCAGCCCAGTTGGGCCTCCTCCTCAACCTCCTCCTATCCTTGCCCAAGGTAGCCAGCTATGACCGCAGAGAAAGGTATTCCACAACCGTGGGGCATATTTCCATTCTTTTATCCAGTCATGTAGCCAGGCAGAGTTCCTCTGGACCACATCTGCTGGCTCCTTAGATGCTTTTTGAGGAGCCGTTCAGGGTTCTCTGCTCAGCACCCCCTCCCTTCAGGGTTCCCTCCATTTAGCCCTTTGACTTTCATTTCTTTTCATATTTTTCATTTGTTGTCCCCCTACCCAGTTGAGTCCCTGGTGCAGTAGCTTGCCCCTTTAGGTTAGGGGTGGGACTTTAAGCCATGGGTGGGTCTCAGTACCCAAACAGTAACACAGTTGGGCCTGGGCTAGGACAGTGGGGATTGCTTTTATCATAGCTCCATTTATTTTCTTTGGCACAGCCTAATCCGAGAAGTTTACACAGACCCACTGCTTACAAGCATGGTCAGAGTTACGTCTCCTGTACTCCTAGGCACAACATCTTCAGCATCCTGCTGTCTACAGCTGACCTTCATGTTTCCCATGCAGAGTGGGCACAGGAGACATGGGGGCTAGCCAAACCAGCTCTACACATGGGAACCAGGAGAGAACAGGGGCTGGGGTAACTAGCTCAGACAAACCCACACAGGGGCAATATGCTCACCCCTGGACTCTGGCTTGTGATGTGGCAACTAAGTGGAGCCTCCAGGGAGAGAGGAGGAGCAGGAAGCAGGGTCAGAATTCCATTGCACAAGCAGAGCCCCCATATTGAACGGGATAGACCCTGTTAGAAATGCAGTAATCTGCCACTGTTTAAGTGCCCTAGAATGTCAGCAAGCCTAGGCATGTGCCGATAAGGTCTAGGTTTCTGACCAAAGGTGGACAGAAAGACCTGTAACGGACAAAGGAGCTCAGTCACTACTGAGCATCTCTAGCACAGCTGCTCACTGGCCTCTCGTAAATCCCTTCCCATGAGTCCACTATTTTCCCTCCTCCCTATGGCTCCTCCCACTGCAAATCGCCCAAGCCAAGTCACCCCCCCACCAGAGCAGAATTCCCCATCCTTCCTGTCAGTGCTTTCCCAACACCATTGTCACCACCCTAGTCCCTCCAGTCCAACTAGGGTGACCAGACAGCAAGGTGAAAAAGCAGAATTGAGGGGAAGGCAATACTCACCCATGTAAGACAAAGACCTGACTATCAAGACTGTCCCTATAAAATTGGGACATCTGGTCACGCTAAGTGCAGCAGTCCCAAACCCCTGAACCCTTTTCAAGTTTCATCATCCCCTTTACATCTTTAGCTACTCCTTTGGAGAACAAATCTCTCTTCAATTCCTTAATAGGTATTGGCAATCAGTGACACAAGCTTTCAAAAAGTCAAAGTCTCTTCTTTTCCTCCTCATTGTCACGGTCTAGGGAAAAGGCAGAAATGCCTGTCAGATATCAGCAAGACCACAAAGATGAGAATCAATGCCCAGTGCCCTTCTTCCAGATGTTGGTAAGAGGGTACAGAGCAAGAATAAAAAACATCTTTCTCTCTTTCCATTTACATTCTGATCAGAAATTAATACTAAAAAAAAATAGCTCATCATGATTCCAAGCCAAAACTGCATGTCAATTCTGACTGTATGCTCGGCCTCAGCAGCAACTTGCCAAGACTTGAACTGATCACAAGGGGGCGTACTGAGTTCATGACATGCTACACCAAAGCCTTCACTTCTCACTTTATAAAGAATGGTAGTCAACCTTGTACATCTAGCACTCATACTGAGTTTCCCTTAGTAATCATGACCATTTGTCCTTTTCCTTATAATAAAAAAATCTGTTGTTGGGATTTCAAAGGTCAACACACCACCACTAGTAGTCTGCCACTCTATTTTATGAAAAGGAAGCATTAAAAGCCCGATTCACTAGCGATCTACCTTTCATGTAGTCCAGTGGTTCCCAACCTGCAGTCCGGGGACCCGTAAGGGTCTACAGAGTCATTGCAAGGGGTCCATGAATACATCCAGCCCCAGTTGCTGCTGGCCAGCAGCAGGCAGTCTGGGCCTGAACAGCCCCAGCCGCGGCCAGCCAGCGATCCATGTTGGACAGGGCTATAAAATTTAAATTGTATGTATAATAGTTATTATCAGGGACTGATTTCAGGCAGCAGTATTTGCAGGCTGTGAACAGCCACACCCTGGATATATCCCCACCCCTTGGGAGCAAAGACAGGCCAGGTCCTCCACTGCTCTTCTGCAGCACTGCTGGCTGCAGTCAGTTCCTGATAATAACTATTATCATTTAGGGGTCCATGAAATGTCTTTACCTTAAGAAGGGGTTCTCATACTCAAAAAGGTTGTGAACCACTGATGTAGTCATTTAACCCACTCCAAAATCAGTGCAGATTGATGTAAAAACTAGAATTCTAGTTAGGCTGCATTTCACCCACTTTGAACCAGTATAACTAACTGCCCACATTCAGGGCACTGTTGAGTGTGTCCCCGTAAAGCTTCAAGTATGGGAGGGGTGTTTTTGCATGTTTTGTATTTGTTATGTTTTGTATTTTTGGTCACTATTGGGGCTTGTTTCTAAACCCCTGTGGTTCACTCTCAGCATGATAACAACACAGTTCATAGTACCATGTGATTTTATAATGGTGTTACCTGCAAACTCCTGGGGCAAGTTCCAGATTCTCAAAGTTATTTAAATGCCTCGCTTCAATACTGTTGAAGATATGGACTTTTGCCTTTCTATACAAGTATAAGTTCTAAGCACATTTTGGACACTATTCCAATACACACACACACACACACACACACACACACACACACACACACACACATTCCATTCTATTTAGGTTCTTACTAGCTGTGACCCATCACAAATGACAGGGGAAAAATCAAAAGGGAATTTATGAAATACTTTAATTGATTGATAGCTCTTTAATTACAACTCGTTTTGCAAAAGTTCTATGGTCAGCTAAAACTTTTCCTTGGTAGTTCATATCCTTCATGTAAACTTTCAGGTTTTTATGGTTTCTTCCCTGAATAAGGGCCACATGCAATTATCTGAAGAGTCAGTATGAAATAGTGGAAACAGCTGAAAGCATAGCTGAGAGCTTTATAATTTTGATAAGGTCCAAAGGGGCAGCCGTATCAGAGTGAACGATCCTTCGGTTTCCACTTGCTGTTAGTGTCCAATTTTTAAATACTTAGCCATTTTGCCTTTATGAATTACAAAGAGGTATGCAGCTACAATAAGATATGTCTGTGTCAACGGAGGTGGCAGACATAATGGCCACCCCGCCCCCCAACATAGCCCTCTAGACTATGGAGCTCACAGGGAGGAGTGTTAAGTATCTATCTCCCCTGATGGGTCTCATCTCCGGGCTATCCAGCTCAAGGGGAAGAGTGTTAAGGATCCATCTTCCCTGATGGGCCTCAATCTCCTGTGTGAGTTTCTGCCTCCCTAGCTTTGTGTCAACAAGAAGGGGGGTGAGTTCCTATCCCCCCTGAACAGTTTCTCTACACCCCCGTCACCACGAAGGAGGGGTCATTGTCTGGGGTCCCAGTTTTATCATTGGTCCTGACCAGGATCCCACTCCTAATTGGCTATTTTTACTCTGGCTGGGCAAAATTCTATTAAAACCCCCTGTCTCAGCTAGCTTGTTGTTCTCCCACCCTCGGATGCTAAAGGGCACGTCGTGACCGGGTCAGACTGATCCCCCGACTGACACAGGGCGTACCCACCCCTGAGACCCTCTTTTTTTTGGGGGTGTACACAGATTGCCGGCCGAACGATTAAGTGCTGAGATGCTGCAGCTGGTCTGCCTCCTCGCTTTGGGTTCTACTGCGGTCCTGGGACAGGTATTATAAATCGATATAGGCCTCCTACCTTCTCTTAATCATTCTACTTGGTACCATTTATAT
The DNA here is from genome assembly GCA_007922195.1 of Podocnemis expansa. Classification (NCBI taxonomy): domain Eukaryota; kingdom Metazoa; phylum Chordata; order Testudines; family Podocnemididae; genus Podocnemis; species Podocnemis expansa. Next base: position 25,552,644 of record ML682060.1, read on the forward strand.
ATATTCTGTGATTGTAGCTTCTTCACCTGAGTTTTGCACAGTTTGTGTAGTTGTTATTATTTTCTCTGTATCCTGCATAATCTTTTTATGGTATAGTTGTTTAAGGTCTAGCATAGTTTTGTGTTGTTAATTTGCCAGGTGTTTTGTTAGCCATTTGTATTTTGCATCCTTCTTACTGTATAATTGTTCATTACTTTGCTTCTGCTCTAAACTGCTGGCCCCAAACTTCCCCAGTATACACGGGGGGGAGTGTGGGGGTTTATTTTTCTCTCATCTGACTTTTTTTTCATTCTGCCACCCACCCTTCTTGGCTAGCAAGGAGGAATGGCTTCCAGCCATTGGTAAATACGCGTCGGGTGGGCTGGTCAGTGCCTATACCGATGTTGAGGCAGTAAAAGGCCAGAAAAGTCCTTGACTTATTATGGCCACCCTCTTGTAGGTCATTAATCCATACTATTATTTAACTATAAGTACTTTTGTAGGTTGTAAGTGTTTTGCATAGACTTACATGCTTTATCCTGTTGTTTGGCTGGAGGTGTTTTACAGGTGCTTTATACAGACTTTCTTGCTCCACACTGTTACTTGGTTATAAGTGCTTTGCATAGGTTTTTAGCTTTATATTGTCATTTAGTTATAAGGGTTTATTTAGATTTTGCTTTATACTGTTAGTTGGTTATAAGTGTCCTATCTAGGTTTTGCTTCATATTGTTAGTTGATTACAAGTGGTTTTGCATAGATCTCCTTGTTTTACACTGTTAAGGGGTTGAAGGTGTTTAAGGTGTCACTATAAAAGTAGTTTTTTTTGTTTAATTGAACTGGTGTCCGTCTCATTGGTGGGTGTCGCCGGTCCATCCCAGTCACATTGCGAACCCGGGGTTCAACAGTCTGTGCCATGGCAAGACTACTAGGCCATTGTGATCAGAGGTAACTCAACCAGTTGTTCTTAAGGAGCAATTGACTGAGTCACCTCTGACATCATAATGGCCTGTCACATGGTACACTTCACATCACTCAGGGACATGGGAAATTAGGAGAGTTGATGTGTCACCTATCAGCAGTATCTGACACTGAAGTAATTCCATAGTAAATATTGCCTCCTTCTTACACAGATAATGATTTTTTTTGCAGGTCTGCTAGTCATATTTGACCACAGTTAGGCTAGAGGAAGGAGAATGTAATTTTTGTTAATGTAACATCAGACAAGTCTGCAAAGATTGACCCTATTAGCCAGCTCCAGTCCTGGAAGCAGAGTATTTAAGTATACAAGTATCCTTATTCCAGTATGGTTAAATCCCAAATTTTGAAAAACAGCACACTGCCTCAACATGTGGGCCACTTTGGTCACAAGAGTGTTTGGGGCTAAATAACCTCACTCCCAGCCTGCCCTCGTGGACGCTTCCTAGTTACTATTGCATAGTGTGGAGAGCTAGAACATTTACAAGCTGCTGCTACTCCCCCTTTCTGCATCTTTGTAGGTCAATGGATCCACAGTTTTGGAGCAAATGACCGTTGTCCAGTGTGTACCCACAAGGCCTGCCCCTTTTCCACCCCTCCCTTTTTCTGTGCTCCCGTGGAGTGCTCTGTGAGAGAGACTGACTGTTCCATTCAGAAAGCTGCCATATTTAGTGATGTGACTTTTCTAGAGACAGGTCTGTCACTTAGCTTTATTCCAGCATGTCATGGGCCTTTCGTGCTGCCTATCAAGACCTTGAACTTGCAAGCACCTGTTCTCACACTTAACTTCACGCACATGAGCAGTCCCACTAAAATTAATGTACCTGTTTACGTGCACAGAGCAAGGACACAAGTGTTTGTGGGATCAGGGCCTAAGTGATTCAAAAGATTCAATTTTTGTAGAATTCAGTAGCCAAGGAGGAGCCCTAGGCTATATAACAGGCATATATCCACCTGCTTGGGAGGCGACCAGCACAAAGATTCAGAGTCTGGATTTCCAGGTTTTTTATTTTAACCAATAAAATGCCTCAATGCTACATAAATACAATTGGTGTTTATCCAAATGTTTACTTGCACTGAAGGGCTAGTCCACACATTGAAGCAATGCAGGCCAAAGGGGTGGGGGGGAAATGATTTCTAAGGACTACTGACAAGTTGTGCATTTGTTGACTAACATAGACCCTGCTGATGTGCACTAAAATTTCCCTAAGCACATTTAATCTGGTGCTATTTGAAAAAGTATGGTGTTACAGCATATACAAAGAGAAACCCCTGGAAAGCTCTGATTTATGGTCATCTGTGTAAAACTCAAAAACTGCTAAAAATAAACCCTCCCAAAATGAAATTAATAAACCCCAGAAAACAGAGATCCTATTCATACTTGTAGGGTAAGCTACTACTTTTACTAGCAACATTGTTATATTTGAAACTGCAGTCTGTGTTGGGGGATTAGGTTTTCCATGATCCAAGCTTGTAAGAGTGATTACATTTTTTTTTAAGGTCCAATAAATTTTGAGTCTGTTTTTGGTTTCATTTTCAATAGCTTATTGAGGAATGGTGGGAGGATAAATAAAAATTTTAAAACTGCTTAGGTTCGGTTACGTTTAACTATACAAAAAGTGACTGCAATCTATCACACACAGATATAATCCATAATACCTAATCGGGCAATAGATGTAAACCAAACCTCCCTATCTGACCACTTCTGAATACAAAGCCAAATTCTCATCGAAATAATGGAATGAATCCCAAGTTCCATAGTGGAATAAACAAAAATGTTGGATCACAACATCCTTGAACTCTGTGGTGGCTGATATCTAGATCCTAATTTTTTGGTATTTAAATATTATACTTCTAAATAGTTGTTTTTTTACTCCACAGTAAATGGTAAAACAAATAACAGGGGAAAATGACTACTTAAATCTTTTTGCACCTCAGACAGGCATTCAAAATTTATAAAAGTTACATGATATATGTCCCACTTTCTGAACTGGCTCACAGTTGTGAGAGCCTGTCTCAAGGGCACACACCCCAGACCTGGGGTATGTTCTATAATTCAATTTCATCAACTCAGTAACAATCGTAAACTCCTGGATCACTATACCGGTCTTACCAAGGAGTCACAGACAGTCCCCTAAGACTTTCCAGCCTACTGTGCCAGCCAGGTAAACTGAACTCGTTGATTAAAGGATATTTAAACAAAAAACCAAGCACAGCACATCAGGTTTCTCCCAGGTCCAGGGACCAGCCATTTATCACAATCAAGTGATGCTCCAGATCTTACAAAGACAATACTGCTGTCCAATTCTATAGTAAACTATTGAGTTATTAGCTAAGAAAAAGAATGAGAGTGTTAATGAGAAGTTAAGCAAGTTAAATACAATAATATGTAAATCATAGTTTGAAACTGGTAGCAGTGATGTAATAATCCATAGCCTCACAAAAGACTTTAAGGGTAACCCACGTTGTATCTAAGGATAGCCACTTTGCTTTTGGTGTCTTCCATGTAAGAGTTGAAACACTTTGAGAGAGTTTTTTTTTTAATCCATATTTACTTTCATTTTCATAGAAGACAAGCTGACAGTCTGAGGAGTACAAATTGCAGATGAAGCCTGTGAATTTCCATTGTTAAACACATTGGCCCCCCTTTGAGGTTAGCATTTTTCTTCATTTACATTTTATGACTTTATTAGCCACAGGAATATACATATTGTAAATGTCTGTCATTACTTTAACAACTAGAGTCATGTGGCACCTTAAAGACTAACAAATTTCTTCAGGCATAATCTTCCATGGGCTACAATCCATTTTGTCAGGTGAATGAAGTAGAAACTACAGTAAGAATGTATATATACACTTGCAAGGGTGAGAAGCTTTAAAATGGGGAGGGCAAGTGCTAACGATGTCAATTCACTTAGGGTAGGTGAGGCCCATTCACAATAGTCAATTAGAAAGTGAGACTGTGTGGGGTGGAAATTGTTGAAATCCTGGTGGAATTCTTTAAGGGATTCTTTCCTTTGGGTCCAGATGACCTCTACTTTGGGTGCCTCTATTTTGCAGTATCTGCCTTTAGATACAATGTTCCCTCTAAGCTGCGCTGGTGCGCTGTGGTGCAGCCCGCCACAGTCGCCAGCGCAGTGAAAGCTGCCGGCAGTGCACTGCCGGCAGCCTCCACAGAACTCCTCTGGGGCTGGGAGTTTTGAAAACTCCCGCCCAGAGAAGCTCCAACGGAGCACGCCCAGAAAATCTGGGCATGCTCCTTAGAGCTCCTCTGGCCCGGGAGTTATGGCTGGGCCCTCTGGCTCCAGTCCAGCTCCAAGGTAAGGGGGGGCCGAGCGGGAGCGGGGGGCAAGCAGGAGGGGGCTGTCAGGAGCAGCGGGGGGGTGAGCGGGGGGGGGTGTTAGGAGCAGCGGGGGGGGGGCGAGCGGGAGCGGGCAGGCTGCCAGGAGGGGGGGCTGAGCAGGAGCAGCTGGGGCGGGGCTGTCAGGAGCAGGGGGAGGGGCTGCGCAGCGGGCCCCGCGGGGGGGGGGGGGGGAGAGCACAGCAAGCAACCGGAGTTGCTCAGCTGCCCTCTCCCCTTAGAGGGAACATTGTTTAGATACCTTGAGTGAAACACTGGCCCCACTGACATCTTTACTGAGTATAAAGCTAATGTAAAATATTATCACTGAAGTGAGTAGAAAATTCTGATTTGACTGAATTTTAGCCAGAGATGAGTGATTAAATTAGTTCTTCATTTTCCATTCATCTAAGTCATACAGTTCTGAACCTCAGTTCTCAGAATGGTTATTTCACACCATTAAAAAAATGGGATAGCTAGCTATTTCTCCCAATATTGCCATCTTGCATCACCCTCTTCCTACACAACCCTGCACAGAGTTGCTTTTGGGGCAGACAGAGGACAGGGAAGAGGGGGTGAAAAGAGCCAGAAGGACTGGAATTGGAGCATAATTTGTTTTGGTAATTTCTGGGCAGCAGAATGCTCCCTAAAGGAAAGCTCAAAAAAGCATAGATTAGAACAGCTCAGTGGCTGCTCTGTCTTGCCTAGGAGTCTTGTTCAAATGCCGGATGGCCACATTAGACTATAAGCAGGGATTAAAGTACGCCGAAACAGCCTGGAATGCCCTTCTGGACAGAGGCATTGCTGTGGGGGGGACTCTGGGGGCCTCAGCCCCTCTGAAACTCAGGGCCAGCCCCCAAGAAGCGTGCCTCTAATCTAAATGGTGGCGCACAGTTGCTCCCCCAAACAGGGAACACTCATTGCTAGTTGTGCACCGCCAGCAGCTGCGGCCTCTTCCCAGCCAAAAGACAGTCTTCTGGCCCATAGGGAACTGCTCCAGGCTGGGCCTGGATGTTTTTCAAACTCCCACCCTGGCCTGAAGAGCAGGGTCATGCTGGGAGCCTCAGCCGCTGCCGGGGCTGCACTCTCCCTCCGATGCCAGGTAAGAGCTGAGAGGGAAGTCCAGGGGTAGGCACGATGGCCTGGTGGGGGAGGTGGTCAGCCTGGGGCAGTGGGGACCAGCAGGAGGACCGGGATTAGGGGACTCAGGGGCTGCAGGGCGGATTAGGGAAGGGCTCAGAGAACCAGCATGGGGGGAGTGGGTAGGGAAAGGATTGGGGGCCTGACCCCCACCTAATCTTTAAGTCTAGCAGCACCCCTGGTTCCAGGACACACTGTTTTGGGGGGATTGGTGTTTCAGGTCCCCTAAGAATAGAAAATGGTGCCAGAATGCTGCGTTCCGGGGCCCACCATTAAAAATAACAGGCCCCAGAATGCAGCATTTCCACACCATTTTCTATTTTTAGGGGCCCAAACACTGGGCCCTGGAGTGGTGGTCCCCTGCATTCCAGCAGGCAGGGGAGGGGGGTGGGCTCCCCTGCACATGAGCAGGCTGCAGTTTCCCAGCCCAGTGCACTGCTGATGAGTACAAGGGCAACCCAGCTCACACTGGGCAGGGGGCACTATTGGGGGCACCTGAGTTGGGGGTGGGTATTGGAGACAGGTATTGGGGGCAAGGAAATGGATATTGGGGGCAGTAGCTGGGGTGCAGGGGTGGTCCAGATATGCAGAAGGGTTCCAGGGCCCACCAAATTATACTTTAACCCCCGAGTATGAGCTTGGCACAGCTGGAAATGGAGCCCTGGGAACCAAATTAAGCTAGCCATCCAAAAATAAAAGCATCTAAAACTGAAGGAGGCATTTGAAAATTTGGGCATAAATGACTCACCGAATGTTATGTAGAAGCTGGAAAAGCAGAGAGCATAATCCAGGAATGCTGACTGTCAGCCCCCTGCTATAAACTATCATACTATATCAAGAATCGTCATTCTATAGCATAGATTGCTTCCACGTGGTAATGGAGTGCTCTTTCGGTAAATTAACAGTTGACAGTTTGGAGATTCTTCTGTTAAATGAAAATAATGGCAAACGATTCTGCAAAGTATATAGCACAATGGTCACTGAAGTTAGCTCGTCTCTACTGACCTTCAAAGTAGAAAATCTGAGTTTCAACTGGGACATGGATTGTTAAACTGTGGTTGCATGCAAGTTATCCTACTACATGGCAGATAGGTTATGTTCACATAATTGTGCACCAAGAATTTAGCCACAGGATTCTCAGTGTTATAGGAAGACATGCTGTCTGGCTTCTGAGCTCTGCTTTGAAACGTTACCCCATTTTATGAATGTTTATTTTTGGCTCTGTTTAGTGACCATGGAGGGAGAAAGTACTTGAGCTTGAAATAATCTTGAAGATGCACACTACCAGCTGTCTATCTCTGACTGAGTGAGGATCCAATTTCTGTACCTTTTGCCTATATTAGGTGACTTGTGCGGATGCCACAAATTAATGGACATATAGGGAAGGCCAAAAGCATATGGCAGGATCAAGACTCTTTTCAGTATTAGATATGTTTGCATTAAATACACACTGGAAATGACTATCCTGTAGCTACACTGCGAAACTTCAAAAATTAACCAAGATAGAGGCTAGTGGTGTCTGCGGAGATGGAGAAACAGAGGATATGCTGAGCTACAGTGAAGAGTGCACTAAGCATCCACTGCTTTAGAACTTACCAATCTGCATGCCGATGCATTGCAAAGACAGATGCTTGTTTGCCCAGTGACACAGATGGACTTATTGGGAGGAAAAGACAACAGCCTTTATGGCAGGCACAAGCTGCCAACTAGGACCTGCAGGCAACATCAGATTGCCAAGATCATCCAAGCTTAACTTTAAAAAAAATGGCAGCAAAGGTTTCCAGTTAGTTGGGTTAAGGGACAGATGCTGGCAATGAAACTATGGATACAGGGCTAAAAAATTAGGGCATACTCCAAAAATCCATGTAAGTTGCTGGAAGGATTCTCATTGTCTTTCAGGATTGATGATGCAAAGCCTATTAAAAGAGCACTCTGTTTGAACAGAAACATGAATAACAATGCTCTGTACAGGCAAGTTTTCAGTGTCATTGGACTTTTCACCCAACCCTTGTATAAAAATGATTAATTCTGAGCCCTTCTCTATTTCTTCAGAGAACTATACACTGAAAGGAGCTGGCATCAGATGGGGACAGCAAGTGCTTAAGTTTAGGAGTTTATGGCTCTCCTGTTCTTAATGCTGACTCACTGGAGAGTGGATCAAAATATTTTCCGTGTTCCAGATTTATGATATTGTTCTCATCACGTCCGTTTTTCAACCAGCCCTACATGTACCATAATCTCAATTAATTCGCTGTGCCTCACTTTACCCATCTGTCACATGATATTAATAAAATTATAGCTCACAGATGCTTTGTCTATATTACACAATAATGGTGTTTTGCATAAAATGAACTCCAAAACCTACAGCTGAGCTGTTTGTATTAGTGATTTGAAAGTTAAAGGCAAAGAAATTTATTAGCCCAGTGTATCAAGGCCGGCCCTGCCATAGGTGACCTAGGCAGTCACCCAGGGCGCCAAACAGTAGGGGGCACCAAGGGCACTCCCTAGATAAGGTAAGGGCCATCCTTTGTGGGAGGGCGAGAGGGGCAATCGCCCCTAGCCCTACGGTTCTGTGGGCCCCGTGCTGTCCTGCCATGAGCTGCTCCCCCAGGCCCACACTGTCTCCCACCCCGTCCCCACTGCTTTGGGCATGGAACTGAAAGCAGTGGGGGATGGGGGGTGCAGAGCCATCCTCTGCTCAGGGCTGTGCTCTCCCACTCCTCCCCTGGATTGGCTGTTCTGCCTTCAGGCCAGGGAAGGTCGGCCCAGAGGCAGGGTGGGAGAGCAGAGCAGACCCCAGCCCCAGGACTCGCCTGCTCTGCCCCTGACTCAGTGCAGGGCCAGCCTCTCTGCCAGCCTGCCCCCACCCCCAACAAAGGAGGGGGACTACCAGGGACCGCCCCCCCCCCCCGCGCTGATTGCCCCAGGCCCTGCATTCCCCTAAGGATGGGGCATCAAAAATCACAGGCACCTAGGGTGCCAAAAAACCTTTGGCCACCTCTGCAGTATATCAGCTATTATACAAAACTGATATTTTTAACTAACCTTCCCTAATTGAAACAAAAGAAGGGGGAAGAATTACATAACACAGAATGACTCTCCATCTGCTGAAAGGTAATTTTTTTAATTAAAAAAAGCTAAAGAGATTCCTTTGAATTTCACCTTTACTCTTCTTTCTTATTACCTCCCCTTATCATTTTTCTCCTCCCCCTTCAGGTCAGCAAAGCTGTTCCCAGAACAGGTACAATATACATCTGTATACTGTGTTCCAGCAATTATGATGGGAGATTGCAATGCTTCCCAGGGGTATACAGAACTGTGAGGGACCTTATCACTTGCCTTTAGCTTGAAGCAGCCTTGTCTGTGTCGTCTTCTGTCAACGTTCTGAAACTACCACTCTGTGGCAACACAAGCAAAGGTCTTGCTCTCTGTGGATATACTCAAAGACACTTACCAATCCCTATATCCTCTGAGCATTCCCTGTACTGTCCAGCTGCTTATCCACTGAATTCCCACAGTAGTACCAGGCTTGCTGTTCCCAGAGGTAGAGCCCTGCAGATCTGTGGGTATCCGCTACAGATCCACAGGTATCCGCATCCACGGATACAGGTGTGGATAACCACAGACCCATTACTGCAGATTCACCTCTGGAAACAGATTATATTTTTATCTGCCGAGGGTGCAATACATTGCTGCACCTGCTCCTATCATCTGTGTCAGTAGCACACAGGGGAACAATGAAGTGCTCCAGCCAATCCTAGCTCAGCTCTCATTGTGGTCTGCCAGCCAGGGTCTCAGTCACAGCAGGCTGGGGCTTGGAGAGTCACTGCTCACTGTCAGTCAGTCAGCTTGCTGGCCTTTGATTGGCTCAGTCCCCACAACTTCACTGCCCACTTCTTCCTTTTCTTGTTTGCAGTTCACATGCCATGCTGTCCAAAGTTTAATTGAGGGCCAAGGAAATCTAATTGGCAGCACAGCATACGAACCACAAACAAGAAAAGGAAAAAGTGGGCAGAACCTGTGTGGGGAATGAGCCAATCAAAGGCTAAAATGCTGACTCAGCCCAAGCTCGGTTATGGATGTGGTTACAGATATAGATAAAACATGACATATGAATTGTGGACCAGATAGATTCTGTCACTGAGCGGATGCAGATCCAAATTTTTGTGTCTGTGCAAGGCTGTACCCAGAGGAACTGCAGCTCACTAGTTATATGTTGAGCCGAACTCTAGAGTGAATCAACAATAAGCTATTATCAAAGAACAGAGATTCATGTAATAGTGTGTGAGAATACTGGAAACAAATTGTTACATATAAAACAAAATCGTAACATGTTTTCTAAAGATTAAATTTAACTAACAAGTTAATCTCCTGCTAAATAAGCTTATTTCATACAAAGCTTTGTCTAGTGTTTCCAGCCAAGCCTGACTGAGATGCTACTTTCATGAATCAACTTTGCTGTCCATTTACTTCTTAGGTAGGGTGCCCAGGTGTCCTTTCTGCCCCCAAATATAGCTAAGAAAACCTTGGAGTGCACCTGGAAGCATAGCCATGGGTGGACCCGGACGAACCAGGCCCCACCTACTTGGAGATGAGGCCCGCCCACTGCAGTGCCTAGTAGCAGCATGAACTTGGCCCTGCAGCCACAGCAGCAAAGTTCATGCTGCTGCTGTGGGTGTCTTTCATCTTGCCACTTCTCCCTTTCCCTCCGTCTCCCAGAGCTCCACTTGCTAACTAACAAGTGGAACTGGAGCACTGGAGCTCCAGCTCCATTTGCTGCGTAGCATAGTGGTTCTTAACCACTGTCAAGACACTTTAAAAAAATTTGGCCTGAGTGGATGGGTTGGAGTGTCCTATAGGGTCGTGATATGCCACCAAATGTGTTGCAGCCTGCAAAAGGTTGAGAACCACTGACTTAGCCCCTGAAGTGTCTCAGGCAGCTTCCAGTCACATAACCAGAAGCTGCCCTTGGCCAGGCCCACCCTACAGACTCAGGGGCCTGGCCAGAAGACAGGGACTGACTACACTCCTGAGTGCACCTTGGAGGGAAAGTTCTTCCGACACACCTTATAATAATGTTCTCTCCCTTCCCTCCACTGCTGGTAGGGCACCCTGTAAGTTCCTTTCTGAAGTTCTCACAATCCTTCATTTGCATTCAGTTCAGACTGGTGATAGGAGACCCACTGTGAATGACACAATACTCAGTTTACCTGTAAATAAATGGGGGATAAACAGGATCTGATAGAAAACCTCTGTCACTGATGCTGGTAACCAGCCCTCCAGACACAGACTTCAGGAATAGATTTTTGTATATATATAACTTCTTATAATAGTGTCCGTGCATACATTTCACAGTGCTATCAACCACCAACATCACATCAGCTTTTAAGCCCTAAGATGACATTCACTGTTGATCTAGAATGAACACAACAGACTGAGGAGATTTCTGTAACCTCTCTACACTGCTTTGCCAATTGTCATTAACCTTGTAACACAAGAATCTCTTAAATCCGTGATTCTCTCATAAATACAAACACGTGACTCCCAACCCCACCTGGCCACTTCGTTGGTTTTGTCCCCTCTTTGTCTCTATTTTCCCAAAGAATGTAAGCATACTGGGATGCTTCATTTATGCTCACACAGCCCCTGACTCATTGTGGGTACTAGAACTAAATAAATAGGAAGAATCATGAACCTGATTACACAGCCACACAGAAGAAAGAGTAAGAGATCATAAAAGGCCCAATCCTCAATAAAACTAACAAGCAATCATGGGGCACTTTTAAAGACTAGCGTGTTTATTTATCACATGAGCTTTTGTAGGAGAAAATCTCATTTCACATGCTTGAAGATGGTAGATCTTTGAGCATCTGGTGAAGTAGCATTTTCCCCCATGACAGCTCATGTGATAAATAAATGTGTTAGTCTTAAGTGCCACAGAACTCCTTGTTTGTTTTGCTGAACTAGACTAACATGGAAATCCCCTTGGAACTCGTCCTCCATAGTACTTCAACTGATTTCAGTGGAATTTAGCAGCCTACATATTTTTGGGAATTGTGGCATAAGTGCAAAAGGGCTCCCTGTATCAGCAGCAGCAGCACATACTAGGTAAGATACAAGAGCTTCCATAAGGCTTATTGCCCCTACTGTGTAAATGGCTAGGGAGCAGGTAGGCATGGGTGAGTACCAGGAGAAATCTTGGCTTTGCCTTCCACCCCGCCAAAGTAGCACAAAGAGGAAAACACTAGGTACAAGACTGCAGGGACATAACTACGGCAGGGGAAAAGGGGCAAGCTCCGGGTGCCAATTTGAAAGGGCACCAGCAATGTTCCCTCTAATTACTCGTAGACTGTGTGCGCAAACAATTTGTTTGTGTGCGCAAAAACATTTCTTTGTGAGCACCAATATTAGCACTATTGAATTTTTTTGTGCGCACGTAATTTTGTTGTGTGCACAGGTTGCATGACCTGTGTGCGCACGCACATGCACACAGCTTAGAGGGAACAGTGATGCCAGACCCTTTCCTGGCCCCGAAGAGGAACGTGCCTTAAAGGAACATTCCTCAGGGAGCTGGGGAAGGTGGTCCTCATCCAGCTCCAGCCGTGGCAGTGTAGGGAACCCCTGCTCAGCTCTACCGCCACAGCAGGGAAAAGGGTTCCCCCCAGCACTTTGGCCGCAGCAGGGGAAGGGGAACAGATGGGCCCCAGATCAGGGCTCAGGTGGGGGGGGAGGCGCCTTTGGGGCTGTTTGCCCTGGGCACCAATATCTGTAGTTACGGCCCTGCAAGGCTGGCATAGATTATTTGTCCTTGGAGTAAGGGAAGAACCAGGAGTCAGAATATGACTGCTAATCTCATTCTGGTCCCTGGTCTGCTCCTGGGAAAGCCCAACTATATCCTGTCCTTTCTATAAAGCCCTCCAGTAGTATTGGAAGAGTGGAGATTTTAATGCTCCAACATGCTCTGTACAACTTTACAGTATGTGAACACTGGACTCTAGCACTAGAGGTGAGACATAACTGATGCTGAGAAATGTCAAGTCATGCTGGATAGTTGCAGTGGTTACCGGTAATTAATGAGCTATTCAGCCCTGATGTTTATGTGGTCTGATGATCTAATCTGAGTTCACTGAACTATGACACAAACTATGTAGAATAGTGACTGGCTCAGTACAATCTACCAATTCCGGGATTTCATTTTCTTTCTCTGCCTCTGCTAGTTTGTGGAGCTTAGTGTAATGTTTTTGTTTGTACATGAATCAAAAGCAGCATGTTTGTAAGAGAGAGGCAATATAGAACGTACAGGTGAGTGTATGGCAGTGGAGTTTAAATGCTTCTGACAGCAGTGGATGCTTCTGCCTGGGGAACAAGTTAAAATCCCCTGTTTAAGCATAAAACCAATACAGCAGGAGCAGGAGTACAAGATTCTCCTATCTGCCCCACCAATACCTCGATCTTAGGCTAAGTCTACACTATGGTTGTTACAGTAGCACAGCTACACTGTCTCAGGCATGCCACAGGAGCACAGTGCTGTAGATGTTTCACGAATCTGTGGAACGGGTTTTACAGTCACTGTAGTTAATCTGCTTCACCAAGATGTGACAGCTAGATCAACAGAAGAATTTTCCTTTGGCCAAATGTATCTACAGTGGGCTTAGGTTGACCTAACTATCACACTCAGGACACACAATTTTTCATAGCTGTGAGCAACATAGTTAAAGCAATCTAATTTTTAAGTGTAGTCTAGACCTTAATTTAAAAGGATTACCTCTGTGAGTGAGAGCATTTTAGTCTCCATTGTCCCTTTGGTCTTTGCTTTCTGCTCAGACAGTCAATGATAATATAGGCCACAGTTCAATAACTGGACTAAGACTTCCAATTCACTTTGCTCAGGGCACTACTGAGCCACACCATTGTAATGACCACTTAGCCATCATTGGACTAAACTAAATTAAAAAAGAAGTAGAGACAGGAAAGACTTCATATTTCATCACCAGTCCTTTCCACCAGACCCCACCAAACTTTTCTAAAGACAATCCAAAAAAAAAAAAAAAAAAAGAGTTTAAAAAGTTGTGTCTGGGGCATTTTTTCTTTCCAGGATGGTTAAAAGCAGAGAGGTTTTCAAAACTAAAATAATTTTATCTGTCTTGATTCATAGGAAGGCCAGTAATATAAATAAATGACCATATAATATTTTCATCACCTTAGAAATATCAAGAACATCAAAAACAGTCAGCCTTTATTTTGCTGGAGTAGTTCTTGTGCGTTTAAGGACCCTTGCACCTTAATGGAAAAGACACTTGCAACAGCCCACCTGGTGCTTCCCAGGTGCAGACTGCCCCCCTTTCTCTCAGGTGGGGCAAATGAACCCCAAGTTTCTGGCCCTTCGGGTGTGGCAGGCAAACAAGTCTCTGGCCCTTTAAGTAGGGTGAACAAACAGTAAGTCCTTAGGTTGGGGACAGGAACAGCTCCAGGTATCAGGTGGCCCCACCTAGGTGGAGGGGAAAGCAAAATTGGGACACAGGCCCACCTGTTTTCACTGTGTCCCAGCTCAGGACCCTACCAATGACTGAGGGTTCAGTCACCGGGACAGCAGGGCTCCCACCACAACACACTGACCCCAGCACGAAGCTATGGCCTGCGTGCCTGGGGTGCAGTTCCCTGGGCCACTTCCTACCCCCTCTCCCTGCAGTACCTGCTAAGGCTCCTCAGCAGGTTCCTCTGGGTAGTCACCTAGGGGGCAAGGAGCAGAAGTCCTCCATATCATCTGGTGGGGGCAGATCCAGCAGCTCTGCCTGGTCCTCAACAAGGGGAAGCTCCTCCAGGTTGCAGCTCAAAGGGGGCGTTCTCTTTTCTCCTGGCAAGCAGAAGTTCCTCAAGGTCACAGGCAGGTGGTGCTTGCTGTGAGTCCCTGTGGCCCGGGGAAAGGTTCAGGGTCCCCTGGAACTGGGAGCCCCACAGATGCTCTAGCACCATTGGGGTTCAGCCCTTCCTCCAAGGCAGCAGTCATGGGGGGCACTAGCCAGTCTTCCCAGCACCAAGGCAGAGGTCCCCCCCTCCCAGCTTGAGAGAGGACTGGAGCCATGCAGCAGGTAGGCAGCCATCCTTCTTCCTTGGAGGCCTGGGATGAAATGAGCTCCCTGGCCCTGCTCTTATATTTCCTGTCCCACCCCCTGGGCTCTGACCAGATGGGCAGGTACCTTCAGGCTCCGGCCACCTGAGGGGCTGTCAGGTGCTCCTTGTCCATCTCTGGAGATACCCATGCCTCCTCCCTACAGTGCTGAAACTTTAACAAAGACCATTTTTCTTCCATGCTGGTAATTAAACATTGGAGTAAAGTACATATTTTGTTTGTTCTGTTTCGTTGTTGTTGTTGTTGGATTTTTTAAGAGTTACTAAAAGTATCTTCCCAAGTTTCAAAGGGGTAGCCAGGTTAGCAGTGGCGTTGCTAGCGTTGGGCACACGCCCCTGGTCCCAACGCTGGTGCCCCGGATCTCCGGCCCAATCGGGCCGGGGATCCGGGGCCCGATCCCCAGCCAGCCACAGTGGCAGTGGCACTGTCCCCAGCGGGGATCCGGGGCCTGGCTGGCCGCCCGGCAGGCCCCACCCCTGGCCATGGATAGGGCCAGGGGGAGGCCACACTGCCACGAGCAGCTCAGCCGTGGCGCGGCCAGAAGCGGCTGCTGGAAGCTGGGCCCGTGCCCGCGCCCACGGCGGCAGGCATCCAGCCCCCTGATCCCCGGCCAGGGATGGGGCAGCCATGGCCGCCAGCAGCCAGGCTCCAGATCCCCGGCAGGGGATCTGGGGCCCAGCTGGCCGCCCGCAGACATCCCTGGCCGGGGATCCGGGGCCTGGCAGCGCCGCACCGCGGCCTCGCCGCTCGCGGCCGCGTGGCCTCCCCCAGCCCTATCCCTGGCTAGGGGGTGGGGCCTCTCCCCAGAGGGCAGGGGCTGGGCCCGTGCCCTGGGTCCATTCCCCCCCCCCAGCAACGCCTCTGCAGGTTAGTCTAGTTCAGTAAAACAAACAAGGAGTCCTCTGTCACTTAAAGAATAACAAATTTATTTATTGCATAAGCTTTCATGGGAGAAAACTCCCACTTCGTCAGATGCTTTGAAGATGGGGAAAAGTATCTTCCCTCACAACTGCTCTACTGTTGGTCTCTGGTGGTAAATATTTTATGAATTCTCTAGAATTTTCAAGGTAGCTAAGACCTCAAATTCTACCACGTCTCGCTTTCTCTCTCTTGCACAAACACATGAACATCCTTCTCTTCTAAGCCCCTCACCATCCCTCTCTTCACCCCCACATTTTTTCAAAACAAAAAAATGCAAAAAGACCTTGCACATGTCTTCATTCATCATAAAGAAGTTAAGAGGGCACAGGCCCAACTATTTTTCCTTTTCAGGTCACAATTAAAGTGTAGGAATCTTTTGTACTGTAACCAAAAGCATCATATACGCCAACTATGGGTGTACCCTACACATGCAAGAAAAAGTGCAGCTGCTCTCCAATTTTTAGCTAAAGGTTGGAGAGAGGCTCATACTATACACTAGAGGGGAATTTGGCATCTGCATTCAGGACTCAAATTGGATTGAAACCTAGTTACTTGTTAGAATATAATTGGCTTTCAACCCACTCACACAGCCATTTTAAACTCTGGCATTTTAAATGGCATTTCCTCTCCTCTGGTCACGTTAATATAGAGAAAAAATAAATACCAGGGCATTATTTTTTCTAGGTGGTTCATGTCAGAATTACTGCAGTTGGACAGAGGGGGAGGTGAAATGGAGATAGTTCCACTTGCTAAAAAAGTTAACATTAACCAACTATTTTGAGGCTCCATCCTAAAATGCCACACACCTGCAGCTGCATGGATTTTTATAGATATTTCCAATAGCTATTCTGAAGCAGTATAAGTCTCTGTTAGGTGCTTATCTGTCCCCCCCAATAAAGTAGTATCTGGGTATATCACAAACTCTTTGAGTAGAGAAGTACTATTGTCCCATTTAACATAGGGGGGAACAGAGGCGCACAGAAAGAGAAGGGCCAAGGCCTAAACTACATTCAAATATTCCAGTGAAAGGTAAATCTGTTCAGGATTTTATTTTATTTTATTTTATTTATTTTTTTACCAGTATAGTTATACTGACAAAGCCTCGAGTGATTGCAGTTACATTAGTGTAAAAATAGCTACACTGATATAGTTTATGCTGATTCTCCAGGTCACCATAAGCCATGTCAATATAAGCACTTTTATACTGCTATCACTGCACCCATACTATAGGGTTTTGATGATACAGCTAGAGTGGTATAAATGTACCAGCAAAACCCTCCTAGAGCCAACAAGGACTACGTGACTTTGACTTTGTCACTAAAGAGCATAAGCGTCTTGATCAAGGGCATACAGGAAGTTTCTGACAGAGCAGAGAAGTGATTCCTTTGCTAATGTCCTAACCACTGGACCGTGCTTTCCTTCTCAGATTCAAATCACCAGACCAATGATATTTTGCATTTCCTTCCTCAAAACATAAAGACTCATAGGATGTCTGTCACAGAAAACAAACAGAAATAAGCTATTCTAACCTAAAAAGTTGCCAGCATCTTTCTTAGCTTTTTCAGTTCATGTATATTGCTCTTTATTCCCTTCCATCCACCTCTCTCATTCCATCTCTCTCCCTAATTCCAACCCTCTTGATTTCTGGTTTTCTTCCTTTCTGTTTGGTTTACACTCTTTCCTTTGTCTCTCTCTTTTTCTCTTCTTTTGAAAATAAAGTCTTTCTTTTGTTTCTGGGAGGAGCAGCTACTCCTTTTGCTTTCACAGAATTATGGCAATGCAGGGCTGGAAAGGATCTCAAGAAGTTATGAAGTCCAGGCCTTTATTTTGAGGCAGGGACAAGTGGGGACATCCCTGACAGGTGTTTGTCCAATGAGTTCCTTAAAACCCTCCAATAATAGGTATCCCATAGCTTTCCTTGGAAGCCTATTCCAGACCTTGCCTACCTTCATAGTTAGAAAGATTTTCCTAATAACTAATCTAAATCTCCCTTGCCACTGATTGAGTCTACTATTTCTGCTCCTACCTGAAGTGGACCTAGAGAACAAATGATCACCATCCTCTTTGCAACTGCACTTAACATATTTATACTGTTATCCAGTCCCCCACATAGAGTCTTCTTTTCTCAACTTTAAATAATGCCCAGTTTCTTTAGCCTTATATACCAGGTTTCCTAAAACTTTTATTTTTTGCTACTCTCCTCTGGAACCTTGCCAATTTGTTGATGTCTTTCTTAAAGTGTGGTACCCAAAATTAGACATAATACCAGCTGAGGCCTCCCCAATGTCAAGTACATGGCACTCTTATATACACCTGGTCTCTTACATACAACGCTCCTGTTAATATAACTGTTGTGGAAATTTGGTGCCCAAGCCCAGTGACATCACCCACCAGCAAGTCTCTATGGCTCTGTTGCCAAGTGGCAAGTCTCTATGGCCATGGTATGGGAACTCAGACCCTCCTAGCTCCACCAGGTTCCAACCCAGGCCCTTGTGACTGGCTGGTCAGATATGCGACCTAGGGGCTGGATGACCCCAGGCCTGCTTCCTTGATAATTTCCTATTGTGTTTGTGGTACTTTCCAAAGTGACAACAAGGATCAGCTTATTGACACACAAAGTGGGTTCTCATTGATCTGTACACTCTTCTTCTTCAATCCTGACCCTCCTCCACAGGGTCTTCAGCAGCTCTGCAGCAGGACTGGTCAAGGAATCCTGGAGATCCAGCAGCCTCTCTGCAGGAGCTGCCAGCATAGGACACAAAAGCTCATCTAATAAATAAATTTGTTAGTCTTTAGAAGTGCCACAGTAGTCTTTGTTTGATTTTCAGCATGGGACTGCTTCCTTGCTCTGCTCACACTGACTGAGCTGAGCTGTTCCCTTTTGAACTCTGCCTCCATTTTGGGCATGCCCAGAAGGTGTAGCTGGGTGGGGCCTTCCAGGCCCAGAGTTGCTCACTAAGCTTTGGTCTCCTGGTATGGGGGTTTATATACCCCATCACACATACTCCCCCTCAGGGTAAATGCGAGGGTTGGGTTTTCCTCCTGTAATGCCTGCCTCCACCCTGAGAAAAATACCAACATTTTTATGTGCACGGTTGCTGGAGAAGGTATCCCTTCATGAGCTGGGCATTGGTGTCTTTCATGGAGTTTAGCCACCAGCAGGGAATGTGTGAGCTATGAGGAGTAGGAAGAGTTCCCTTGCAGATAATACGGAAGTGCCTCTATGGCCCATTTCACTGCCTCTTTCTTGATCATCAGGTAGGTCACTTGCCAAGGGAACAGCTTTCTACTCATGTATAGAATCTGATGTTCTTTGCCCTTGGCTTCTTGGGACAATATCGCCTTGAGGTTTCTACATCTATTTTCAGTATGAATTGCTTTGTGAAATCTGGGTGGAGGCAAACTGGCCCCTGGATTAGCCAGTCAACAGTCCTAAAGGCTTTGTCAGAGGCCTCCATCCATTGAAGCATCTGGAGGCTGGTGCCTTTCACCAGGTCAGTAAAGGGGCAGCTAACACAGCCAAGTACAAACAACCTATAATGACTGGGGTCAGGCCTAGGAAGCACTGCAACTCCTTTTTGGTTGATGGCATCAGGCAATCTCTCAGTTTCTGGACTTTGACCACCAGAAGGTGCAGCTGTCCTGCCCCAAGAAGTATCCAGTATAGATTACCTGCCTCTGTCCTAGGTGATATCTATTCAGTTTGACTTTAAACCCTGCCTTCTGGAGAGTCACAATGACTGCGGTGATATGTTGTAGTGGTCTTCCCAGCTGCAAGTACAGAAAACTATGCCATCAATATAGGCAGAGGTGTACTGGCTGTGGGGTCACAGGATTAGTCCATCAGTCGCTGAAAGTTGGCTGCAGCTGCATAAAGAACAAATTACACAGTCAGAAATTGGTAATCCAAAAGGAGCAGGAAAGGGTTTTTCAATACCAGTGCAATGAGGCTCCTCCATTTGCTATAGGATTCCTTAATGCTTCTCAGGGTTAGCAGAATTTGTAGTTTTTTGAAGACCGCTTCCTGTATCTTTTTCAGCGTGATCCAATGATTCTTGCACACTTCCGGTCTTTGTGTCATCACAATGTGGTGTTGCATTAACAGTATCCTTCTCTGGAGGGTAAGAGACCCCCTGAGACTTGTATGGGTGGATGTTTGGCCATCATAGCCTCACAGGCTTTATTGTGGACTGGACAAACAGCCCTTATGTATGTAAGCACATTGAAAGTCCGTACTGCTGTCCACATCACCACAGCTTCAGTGCTATGTTTAGCAGAAAAAAAAACTAGATTAAAGTGAATATGGGCAAGCCAGCTTATGCTGCAATCGCCCATAATTGCAGTTCAGGCATAGCCTTCTAGAGACAGGTAGTGACAACAGTGAATCCGTATTTTGCATCATTTTAAGATGAAAAGCTCAAGATATAATATTGAGGACAAGGAAGGACAGCTATCACTTGTTCAGGAAAAAGCAAAGGCTAGTGCCAGGACTCACGGTCTACCCATTGGAAAGGACAGAAAGGACTTCAAATGGGGAACTACAGACTGCTGGACTCAGCAGCACTGTCAGATGGAAAACTAGATATAAAGAAATCCACATATGCCACTGTCTCTTCCACTTAAAATTTTTTTTCTTACACAAAACCCAGACAAAGTTTTAAATTATAAATGTGTCAAAGCTAATGGAGTGATCATTCCTAACTAGTACTGCAAAGCTTATAATTAGTGTTATATTTCTAAACAGTTCCTATATTTGCTACTGATATTTATGTAGGAGACTTGAGGGATGGATGCACAATGAGGTCCTGAAAATATAATCAAGAAGAGTCAGAGATATCCACAGTCTACAGCAGGGGTCTCAAACTCAAATCACCATGAGGGCCGCATGAGGGCTAGTAGAGGACCAGATGAGGACTAAAATGTTAGCCCAAGAGCCGCACCACCTTTTCATACAATGCTATTGCAAATATCAGTAATGATCATGTCATCTCAGGCTGCAGGCAACAGCTTCAGGGCTGCATGTGGCCCGTGAGCTGTGTGTTTGAGACCTCTGGCCGACTGCTATATTGTCATGGGCTGTGCATGGTTTTCTCTGCTTTGTTCTGTTCTATAAAAATTCTTAAACCGCACTTCTCACTGTAGTCTCTGAGCATCTTCCAGCACCTTATTAAGCAATGTGACTAACATTTGTCATGTGTTTGCTCTCTCTGATAAGCTAAATATTGTCATGAGTGGGAAGTCTTTCCATGCAACATTACCAAGGAAAAGTCACAGTGGCATAGTGATGGACTGGTGGGGGGAAGGGGAGTAGAGGCAGGAGAAGTAGCATGGGCCAGACAGGGACTCCCAGAGGCCCCTGGGCCTGCAGAAACATGGGGCTGTAGTGGGCTGGATGCACGCCCCCACCCCCAGGCCTGCTGGGAGCAGAGCCAGGCCCCTTGGCCAGCTGGGAGCCAGGAGCAGCAAAAGGCTGGGTGTGGACAGTGACATGCCCCGGGGGAGCCCTCTAGAGCAGCACAGGCACTGCAGGTTGTGGAGCCCCTGAGCTGCCCCTCCCTAGGCGCTGAACCTGGGTGTCTGTGCCCCAAATAACTTTTCACAGAAGCAACACTTCTTGTTATTGAGCCGCCACACCAAGGCTCCCAGGGGACACCTGTGGGAGCCCTGGCCCAGGGGCCCGAGAGCCCTCCTAGCCCTGGAGGGCTTTGCCAGAGGCTGCTTGGCTGGCCCTGGCACACAGTGGCTGACCCAGTCCTCCTCCCCTCTCCGAGCATGGGGGTGAGGTGCGGCTGCTGCTTCCTAGTCCGGAGCAGGCGGCAGGGCTACTGCCCCAGGATGGGTAAATGTGGGGAGTATTTACACTCCCCCCACCAGTACAGCCCCCTGGGCACAGGGGCTAGAAGACATGGAGCAACGTGGGGTGCCAGGGAGCAGTAATGTGAGGTTGGCCCCTGGGCGCCTGACATTCTTGCTATGCCACTGAAAAGTCAGATGCTGCTACAAGAAATGTTAGTGATTCAGAAGATAGTACTTGTCACTCTGACTTAGTTACTAAACTAACATCCCAGCTGCCACAAAACTGCAGTCCAAACAACTTGGGAGCATTCAAGATCCAGCTAAACATTTAGCAGGAGGGGGATTTTTTACCCTAGCGTCCCCAAGAAATTAGAGTTGAGCAACTGCACATACGTTAACACTCCTCTACATGGATCTGGTATTCTTTATTTCCTGGTATAAAGTGATTCCATATCAAATCAAATCATAGGGCTGGAAGGGACCTTGTGAGATCATCAAGTCCAACCCCCTGGGAATTGAACCCAGGACCTTCTACATGTTAAGCAGAGGTGTTAGCCACTACACTATTTATATACCAGTCACCACTAGCCACACCAAAAGTTAGCTGTACTTCAGAACTTTTCCTCAGCTGATATAATGAACTTGCCCCTTAACTGCACTGGCACCTCCGTCAACTCCATCAGCTAAGTGATTGGCCCCAGAAGCAGTGCAAAATTTCCTTACTAAAAAGTTAATAGGTCAGTTACACCAATGCAAATTCAGACTAACAACAAGGGCCAGTCCTGCCATAGAGGCAACCCAGGGGGTCACCTAGGCCACCAACAATTAGGGGTCACCAAGGGCTGGGCTGGGCTGGGGGGGTGTCAGCAAGCCTATTCGCTCTCAGCCCATGGCCAGATTCCCACCGGCAGCGTCACTCCCCGTCTGCGGCCGCACCCTGGCGGTGGCGCTGCTGCCCATCCACAGCTGAATCCCTGGCTGGGGCCGGATCCTCAATAGCAGCCAGGGGTTGGGGTGGGGCACCAAAATTACTGTTGGCCTAGGGTGCCAAAAATCCTTGGGCTGGCCCTTCTAACAACTGAAGCAAGCAGAGGTGTCATTGTGGATTTACTCCCATGTGACAAATGCAGAATTTGGCTGAGTCATTTAGCAATTGCTGTATCATTTTTTGTAACAATTAACCCAATTATTTCATCTTGTATTTTTAAACGGGTCCGTATATAATCTGAAATTGGGAAACAATATGTCAAAGGCCCAAAAGTGGGCCCCAAATCCCCCTCCTGCTAATGAATCTCATTTCAGGTAAACTGATGAAATGACCAAAGTAAATGAGATCAGAAGTAGGCCAGAAGAATGGTTTGTGACAACAAAAATGAGAGCATCTGTGTTAGTAGAACTGAGATCTCCTTAAAAAAAAGAATGAAGCATATGTGACTTCTCCACTGTTTTAAAGAAATTAGAGCATAATATATTTATATTTGTTGACATTTGTTGTACTTTTGGTGAACAATTAGCCTGGAAGTATACTAACAGGAAATTCCATTCATGAGATAAGCAGCTGTTCGTGCCAAAAGCTTCAGCAGATCAGGGGGCCAAGAAACTACTTTATACAACTACTGGTTTAATGAATAGTCAGCATTCCGTACTCACCCAAAGGAAATGTTTTGAGGACAATTTTTATAGATATGTTTAAATCTCATGTGCTTGTGAAAAGGACACAAGTCTGCCAATTGTTTGTGAAGGAAGAATGTGTTTGAAAGGTTATGCTTTCACCACAAAAATCTCAATCTGTAGGCATTCTGAAATGCTTAAAAAACAGCCCATTGTGCAATGCTGATTTTTTTTAAGTGGACTATTAAAAATGTGGGGCTAGATCTTGTCACCAAGATTTAAGTTGAAATCCCCAGGAATGGTAATGGTGATTTCTGCTTAAACCCTGGTACTGCAGTGTGGCCCATAATTTATGTAACTCATCTTAGTACACTGCTGAAAATTCGAATACAGTGATCCTTAAATATTAATTTATGAAACTGAGTACAGTTCCTCAGCTCCCAGGCTATTGACTCAATATAGTTTAACTGCATCTAAAGTGAACTTACTGAGGAAGCAAGAATAATGGAAATGCGTTGCCAATTATGTACTGTAGTTATGGTGATTTAATAAAACCTCAAAGTGCTTTGAAGAGGTGGGTATTATTCCTATTTTATAAATGAGGAAAGTGAGGCACAGAAGGACAGATATGTAAATCTATTTAGGCACCTAAAGATGCAGATGAATGTGTAGTAATATTTTCAAAGGTACCTAGACACGTAAATACTTTTAAAAACCAGGCCATGTGCTGCAGCTGGGAATGAACTTGAGTGGCTCACTTGAACCTCTGCCAGTGTTTCAGCATCCACACTGCTAAAAATAACACGCTAGCTCAAGCCCTCTTAGTGCAGGCCTGTCTAATCAGGCTGGGAGATTCGCACCCAAAAGCACTGTAGACAACTCCTGGGAGAGTAAGTGACTTTCCACATCCTCAATGTTCCAGTTAACATAACTCCACTGAAGTCAAGAGAATGATAACACTCTACATCAGCTGAATGAGCTGGCAATTCTGGGAATATCCCAGGCCATCTGACTCTTAGCTTCACGCTTATACTCACTATAAAAATTCTCTTCTTGGCAATAAGCAGTATGGATCTCTATTGCTTAATCTGTGCCCTTTAGCATGAAACTCATTCCTGGCAATAGAAATTCTGGTGAGGATGTCCATTTGTACTCTGCAGTACAAATCCCAGACACCAGAGAACACAATGGAGATTCAGCCTTAGAGAGTGACAGATTCAACATGCAAAAAATAGAACAAGTTATTGTAGACTCTATATATTCTATTTGTAGTTGAGCAGAGAAACATTAGAGCCCTGGATTCCTCCTGGTGGAAAAAAAAATAGCCTATAAGGAGCCTGGCATTCACAGAATCTTAATCCAGCAATGCTATAGATTTAGTAAACCATGCTTTCCGCAGGAAGTCCGGAGTGATTATTTTAAAACCAAACAATCTTTAAGATCCAGATGATAAAGAATGCAGCTGGACTTCAACCAACCTGGATTTAAAACATGTTTTACATTAAACATGATGGGTCACATTCCAATATTTACTCTGAAAGTTACATTTATTCTTGACTTGTATGGGATTATTCTGGATTTACAAGAGTTTGGCTCACTTTTTGCATGTCTGACTGCCCCCCACACTAGAATAGCCAAAGGAGGTTTGAAGTTAATAATGTACTAAGGAATCTTAACACAAAACAAATCTTTATGGATCAAAAGAAAACAATTTTGCATATGGAATATGCATCAGTTTCACGTTGGACATATATTCAGTGTATTGTGACACTTCTATTACAAAAATGCCCAATTTGCGATCATGCACAGCAAACAATTTAAGACTGTGAGCAGAGAAGATACAATAGAGTGAAACAAACAGATCAGACTTTGAATATTATATAATATTTTTATATAGGTAGTAGAAATTCTGTATCAAATTTACTGTTATTTTTGTCTTATAAATTTATAGCTAAATATTCCTGTGGCTAGGATCCCCAGTTGATTCTGCCCTCTTTGTTCTTTTCAGATGGCGCAAACCTGGAAAAATCAGTTATGCCAGGGGTCTCCAAACCTTTTCACCTGAGGGCCAAATCTGCTTTTACTTAAGTACTAGTGGACCAGACCCCTCAACCTGCTTGCCCACTGGCTCCCCAGCCCTCTTCCCCAACTCACCCACCAGCTCCCTGACCCCCCAGGGCCCTTCCCCAACCTAACCACCCACCAGTGGGCTGTAGTGTGGAGAGTCCTGAGTTATGCCATTCCCTTTTCACCCTGCATCCCCAACCTCATCCTGCAACGCACAGCCTACCTAAGGGATATATTGGGTGAGGGAGAAGAAATGACCAATGGTCATCAACTGGATAGCCTGTTGGGGGCCATAGCCAACTGCCTTACATGTCTAGTTTGTGTTTTAAACCCAAGGCAGCATGTCTCAAATTCCAGGTCTACAGATTGAGGCTCACGCTGCCATGCTAAAAACAGCAGTGTAGATGTTAAAACAACAAGCGTCCTGCGGTCCCTTATAGACTAACAGATTTCTTCAGGCATAAGCTTTTATGGGCTCCAACCAACTTCATCAGATGCATGAAGTGGAAACGACAGTTGAGATAGCTAGCTATCTGGCTATGTTCACACACAGGGGGTTATTTCAATACAAGTTATATCGAACTAACGCCTTATTTCGAAGTAAGTTAATTCGTTCATTTGAATTAAGGGAAAAAGCAGGAATCAAAATAGCATGTTCAGACAACAGTTATTTTGAAATGAGTCACCGTTGTTTTGAAACAACATGTTCGGGCGGCATTGTTTCAAAACAATCATTTCGAAACAACGTTGTTTCATCCCCACATGGGGTTTAAGTTGCTTTGAAACAACAGTGCGTCGTGTGAACATGGCCATTCTTATTTCGAAACAACCTCTGTTGTTTCGAAATAGACTGCTGTGTGAACACACCCTCTACCTATCTATCTATCTATACACACATGACAGGATGGAGGAGGGCAAGTGTTAGCAAAGGCAGTTCAGAGAGCAGATGGGGCCCATTCACGCTAGTTGATCAAAGGGAGAGAATGTGTGAACAGAACAATCACTTTTTGTAATGTGTAGTGTAGATGTTGTAATGTTTTTATAACGTGTAGTGTAGATGTAGTTCAAACTCCAAAATCCACCGCTCTCCTGGCCTTCAGAACCCAAGCTCAAACCTCTAGTCTACACAGATGTTTTTAGCACATAGTGCAAGTCTAAGTCTGTAGATGCAGACTCTGAGACTCTTTGTCAGGGGTTTTAAAATGTAGCATAGACGCACCCTAGTTAAAGGAGACCCAGAAGCCCTTATGGCCACCTTTCTAGACCTGTTCTTGGCTCGGGCCAGGAGATCCATGGCACAGCTCAGATTCTAAACCATAGAGTGAGGAGCAAGATTTTCTGAAGTTCCATGGTCTCAGTGGACTCCTTGATTCTTTTACCAATCCCTTAGTCACTGGACCCTGTTAAGCTTGGCACTATATTTCCTATATAATGCCTGGAGAAACACACAAAATATTAGACATCCATACTTATAAATAGCATTGATGGAACTATTTTCACAACCTGGACCCTATCCTGATCTTTTGCAATGAGATTTACTAGAGCTAATTGAAAATATTTTGAAACAACAGTTGTTTCATTGTAAAATGAAATTTCATCAAAACCAACATGTATTTTTTTTTCAGGAAAGTGTCAGTTTGACAAAATTGCATGGGAAACAGGCTAAACATTTTTTTACCTTTCATTTCTGTAACATCAAACCATTTCTGACTATCATTTTGATCAATTTTCTTTAGACTTTTGTATTATACTCAAGTGGGACATTCAAATTAGATAAAATGTACATCTGAATATAGCATAGATGTAAAAACAAGACATTTCACTATTAACAAAACAGAATGTTTTGATGTTCTACATCAATATATTTTCAGAATTTTCCTTCTGTAGGAAATTGCAAAAAAATTCAGAGTTTTTGTTCTGATTTAGAATGATAATATTTTTGATGTTGGTACTTCCTGTGGAACACAATTCTGGTTTCCATTCAGCTCTAATACCGACTTTAGGAATACACTTTCTGCTTGACATGATAGTTTGGGAACAGAGTATCACTTAACATATACAGTAACAACTCCCTCTGTTTCTTTTCCTTTATTTTCCTGTGCTGTATATTTGTGTTTCTTTTCCCCTTTCTCTCAGTTCAGATTTGATTGTCCATTGACTGTGTTATATTCAAAGCTCCATAAACAGTGCAGCAAAAACTGTCCCCAAGTTGTATGTCAAGTTCCCTGGATTCTGCAGCATACTGGCCAGTGCATAGACTGGGTTCTGTAGCAATCTCTTCTAAATATAAAGGGCTATGTCAACGAAGTGGGATTTTCTCCCATGAAAGCTCATGCGACAAATAAATCTGTTAGTCTTAAAGTGCCACACAACTCCTTGTTTTTTGTTTTTTTTTTTACACTAGAGGGCTCAGTTAAGTTGACCTAACAAGGTTGACTTTAAGTTGAGTTAGAGTATACCTTGTTAAGTTGACTTACAGAGTCCACATTCAAAATGCCAGGACACTGCCCATGTCCACACTGGCAGCTGCTAGGTCACCCTAGGAGTGGAGCATTGTGTGTAGCTGGCCCACAGTGCACCACAGAAGTGCCCCCCTCCCCAATCCACACCTATGAAACAGGAAGTGACCACAGCACCCTCTCCACCATGCCTGACAACATGGAGCCTGAGGAGGTCATGGACCCCGACGTGACCCAGCAATATGCTGGGACAGTGCTCCACATTGGCTGCGCATTGGCCAGACTCCTCAGGCTCTGCACCAGGTGGCATAGGGCAACTGACAGCTCAAGGGCAGGACAGAGCAGGCTGACCCCGTCACCTACCAGGGAGCTGGTGCAGACAGGGTGCCCACTATGCACCTGCGCATCTGGGCATGGAAAATCAGCAGCGACTGGTGGAACTGGATCGTTCTCACCACCTGGGATGATGAACAGTGCCTTAGGAACCTGTGGATGAGGAAAAGTGCCATCAGGCTGGCTGTTCCTGGGTCTGTACCAGCCACCCTGAGTCCTGGGCCTGCAACAATGAGGGCTGCTAGGGTCCTGAGCAGGAGGATCCTTGGCCCGCCAAGTGCCCTTGCCCCATGCCAGGTACTCCAGGGCGCATGTCTGGTGCTCCACAAGGTCAAGGAGACATTTGATCTGGGCCTGCTCAACCCTGCGGTGAGCATTCTCTTCCTGCCACTGCCACTCCCACTCCCACTCCCATCAGGCTCGGTGGTCTGCCTCAGCATGCTCTGCCAGCTGGAAGTGGTCTTCATGGATCTCATCCCTGGACCGACATCCCCTCCTCCTCCTGCTCAAGTCTGGGAGCACCCCAGGAATGGCCAGTGTCATGGGTGCAGGATCTGCAGAAGAGAAGCAAAGAACAAGACTTCCTCCCATTAGGCAATACGAAAAGCAGCCTACCAGCAGCTGCTGTCCCAGGCACATCCTTCTGCTTCTGACTCCCTTTCCTTTGAGACAGGGACCTCTTAGTATATGCCAGCATGCTCTGCTGCACCAGGTGGGTGTAGTGCCCAGGGTGGTGAGCCCCAGGCAACCCTGATGCCACATGCCAATGGTGTTGAGCGCATGTTGTCTGGCCTTGGCTGTCCCACCAACAGTGCCCCCACCCCATCTCCTGCCAGGCCCCCACCCTGCTCAGCTCCTGGTCCACCCCACCACATGGCCCCCTGCCCTTGTGTCCCCATGAGAGCACCTCTGCTCCCCTCCCAGGACCCTGCCTGTTCCCGGGCCATGCTCCCCACAGTCTCTGTCCCACCTACCTCCCCAACACACCTGCAGGGGGGGGAGGACTCACTGGCAGATGCACTAGGGATATGTCATGATGTCTCCTCACCTGGGTCTTCTTTAGCAGGAGGAGCCTCCCCGTGTCCATGGGTCTTGCATCAGGGCAGGGATGAGCTCTGGACTGGCACTGTCCTGGGCCGGTGTGGTGCCCTGTGGCTGGGTTCTGACCTCCCCCTGCCTAAGCACCACATTCTCATCCACTGAGCCTTCCTCCTGGTCATTGTCGACAGAGGGGGATCAACAGAGTCAAG
Organism: Podocnemis expansa; assembly: GCA_007922195.1. Lineage (NCBI taxonomy): Eukaryota > Metazoa > Chordata > Testudines > Podocnemididae > Podocnemis > Podocnemis expansa. The sequence goes on from ML682060.1 coordinate 25,581,645, forward strand.
GGTGTGGGCTGGCTGGGTTTCAGGCTCTCGACCCAGGAATGCATGGAACTCGGTGTAATAGGGGCAGGTTGTGTCGGCTGACCTCAAGCTCTGCATCGCCTCTCAGGTAGGCCTGTCTGAGGTCCAAGGTTTTGTTCTCCTCAGACACCAATCCAGTACTATCTTTAGAGTTCCCCTGTTTGGAGCTGTTTTCTCCTACCACTTCCTCAGAAGCAAATCCATCTTCAGTACTGGTTGGTCTCCTATCACCCTTGGACTGAGCTGGGAGAGGGTTAACTATGGCAGCTATTGAGGTGTTGCCCCCCTCTCCATTGCTGGGACTATTCTTGCTAGAATCTTACAGAATCATCTGCCCCCTCTTGCAGATGAAGTACTCCCAGAGTCCCAGGGTGGCTTTAGATCATCATAAGGCACCACTGATATTGTTTCACTGCTAGGCAGATCCAGAAAAAAAGTCAAGAAACACTCCAGGAGCTGTATCTGGCCTTTATCAAAGGCCTGACCAAAGCCTTTGACTCTGTCAACATGAGGCTGCATAGAAAATCATGTCAAAACTTGGCTGTCCAAGCAAATTTACCACCATTATAAGACTCTTCCATGACCAGATGACTGGCTCCATCCTGTGCAGTGGCTCTCTCTCTGAGCCTTTTGTTACCTGAACTTGTGTAAAGTGAAGTTTTGTACTGGTACCCCTTCTCTTCTTCATTTTCCTAGTAGCTATGACCTTGCCAGTACAACAGCATCTGCCACAAAGCATTGGCATCCAATATCAGACTGATGACAACCTCTTCAGCTTCGCTCACCTCCATCCCAGAACTGAAGCAACATGAGCAAATATAAGCAAGCTTCAGTATGCATATGATTGTGCCATAGCAGGCTTGTCCAACCTGTGGCCTGAAGAGCTCTTGTCCGGCCCGCAGAGCCACTGCACTCACTTGTATGGGCTGTGCATGGCTAGGAATGTAAAAAAAAAAAATTGCTCATCAGCTCCCAAGTGAGAAAATAATTGCAATGCAGCCCCTCATCCAAAAAGTTTGGACAACCCTGTGCTATAGTTTCACACTCAAAGAAGGATCTACGAACGGCCCTTAACTGCATCCTTAAAGCTTACAAAAAGCTTAGGGTTTGCTTTGAACATTGGCAACAGAAGAAGTTCTCCACCAGCTTCCTCCCATTCAATCATCAGACCTAGTAAGGAAGAGCTACATTAACAGAGGGGAACAGGAAAACGTGGAACACTTTGCCTGTCCTGGCAGCAATCCTTCTCAGAGGGCAAACATAGACATTGAGATTCAGCACAGAATATCCCATGTCTGCCTTGCCTTTGGTGAAAGGGTGTTCAATAGCCACAAGATCAGAACACACATTAGACACTTAATTTACAAAGTGGTGGTAATCCCAACTCTCCTCTACAGCTGCAAGACTTGGGTGGCCTACAGCAGTGCTTCTCAACCAGTGTGTTGGGACATATTACTGTGTCACCACACAGTGGCAAGTACGTTGCAGAGAACCAGGGAGATGGCTGGATTTGGCCTGGAGGTGGTGGACCGGTGTGTCCTGTAGGGTCATGATATGCCACCAAGTGTGTCACGACTTGCAAAAGGCCGAGATCCACTGGCCTACAGAAAACCTGAAAAACATGTAATGCCAGCACCAGTACTTTCTGCAGAAGGTCCTCAGCATACAGTGGGAGGATCACCACAATGTCAGCGTCCTCATGAAGCTCAGTGTCTTCAGTACTGAGGCCCTGATTCTCCAGCACCAGCTAAGGTCCAGGGAAGTGTGTGCATGCCTGCTGTACACACATCAAAACAATTGTTGTATAAACCAAAGGAGAAAGAAAATGGAGAGGCCAAAAGAAATGCTTTAAAGACACCCTCATGACAAATCCCAAGGGTTGTGATACTGACATTACACTGTGAGAGCCAGTAGCCCAAGATAGGATTAACCAGTAAAGACTTGTTAGAGAAAGAGAAACCACTTTTGAGGAAAATTGTCTCTCCCCTAGTAGCAGAAAAACACCAGAAAAGAAAGGACAGACAATTGTCCTGCTGAAATTGTGGCTCAATTGCCATCCAACAGCACCTGCAACATCTGCTAATGAGTCTGCAGCTCAAGGATCAGACTCCTCAGTCACAATAGGACCTCTAGAAAATAGAACCCATGAAAGAGATCCTTGATCACTGAGGAATTGCCAACAACATTGTAGCATAAAGTATTGCAATGTTTAAAGAATGCTCTCATTTGGAGCTTTGAAAATATCCACCATCCACCCATATTAAAAGATAGTATGTCATTTATTCATATTTGTTTTTATATTCTCAATGGCTATTATTTGGCAGTTCAAACATTATAATTTTGAACAATATCTTATAATAGTACATATGGGTACTTAATGTTGAAATCCTGCTGTTATTCTATCCCCCTTTTTCATACTGCTCATAACTCAAATTCCTTTTGGGCTGCAATTATTCATGCTTGACCTCAGCTAAATGTGATTTCTTTTTAGAAGGTTTTAGCAAAATCTGTTGAGCTATTTTTAAATTATTCAAGTGTGAAAAATATACACTTCCTATATGTGCTGAACAGAAATGCTGTGCTGAAATCATACCAAAGTAAATGGAGCGAGACATTTTCAACAGCAGGCTGTGGTGGGTTGTCCATTTGTTCGGTTTTTTTGTTTGGGCTTTTGCTTGGCTGGTTGGTTGTTTTGGTTTGGGTTTTTTGGTATAATTCATTGAGGACAATTGACTGATGATCACTAAAGTTTCATACATTTGAATGAGAATTTTCCTCTTTTTGAAAAGCACATTTTCAGGATTCATGACTGAAGGAAAATCAGTTATAGATTTCCTAATCCATTGGCAAAACATGAAACTTCCACATGCTTATGAGAACCTTACACAGCTCTCATTGTAATGCTATTGATTTCAGTGAGAGCACAATCAAACCCTTATATGCAATTAGATATAATAAGTCTACCTTATTCCAAGGAATTTACAAACACCACTGACAAAGATGGCAAAGTCTGTGTGTTTCCCAAATGAAACAGAACAAGATTTATTTTTTTAAAGTGAGGATGAGGGTATGGTTGGCTTCCAGCCTCAGAAACAGATTTCTTACATACAGTTGTGTCAATCAGTAGTAATTTTACCAATGTAAGAGGAGAACATTATTGAAAGAAATGGTACAAGTCATACATTAAGCATGATGAGGTAATATGCAGAAGGACCAGAGTAAGAGAAGAGGCATAATGGAAGTAATATTAGTATGAACAAATTAACAGCTAACTGCACACTGTAGGGTTGTCCTAAAATCCACAGAGACCAATGGAAGATATTTCCATTGACTTCAGATGGCTTTGAACCTGACTCTATTTCAATGAGTTACAAAGAGAAGAATGCATGTGAGAGATTGTGGTGGGAATGAATCATACCTATTTGTTAAAACAGGAAAATTTGCTGTTGAGAATGGAAGAGAAGTGCCTATGGGAGTGAAAAATTAAGTAATTCCCAGACAGATGAACTGGCACAGATGATGAAAGACCTAATGGTATAAATCATAAGAGAGGAATAAAAAAAAACATTTAAGACCAGGCAAAGAAGTGTCTTTCCATACTTCAGATCATTCTTGTGGCTCTTTTCTGAACCCTTTCCAATTTGTCTGCATCCTCTTTAAAGTATGGACACAAGAAGTAGACTCAGTATTTTAGTCATCATCTCACTAATGACATATAGTATATTAATACATCCTCCCTTCTTTTACTTCTCATGATTTATAACCAAAGGTGCTTATGTATCCAAAGATCATGTTACGCTTCTCAGAATCTAGTGAGGTGCTTATGTTCCATTGGCTATCTATCAAGGCCCCCAATCCTTATCAATGTCACTGAATTCTAAGATATGGTCCCCCATCTACTAAATGTGACTTACTCCCTTTTTTTCTAAGTTTCATTTTGCATTTGATTGCATGAAAATGTATGTTTCTATTTGCTTTCTGGTTTTTGAACTGTTAGGGTAGTTCCAAGGTACATTTTTTCAAGTTACATTTTTAACTCTTCTCCACAATCCTGAGGACTAGAAACTTGCTTTTGTTTTAAAATGAAATTTCTGATTCTCAAGGAACTGGATGATTCCAGAAACTTGCATTTTAAAGAACACTAAAAAGTGTGAGACCTGTGGTAAAATTGTAATGGTTGGCAATGTTGCCTTGCTTAATTTGGTTCATTAATGTCTTCCAGAGGCTGAATGTATGACCACTGTGACAAAGCCACACTGGACAGCTACGAGAGAGTGATAGAAGGCAACTATGACTTGCACAAACTGACAGCAGTAGATTCGCCACCACCAGATCAATTTATTTGATTGAATGGAATTGCCCCTATATTTCCACCCATGCTGCTTCTCTTCCTACTCCCCAAGAGATGCAAGACAAAAGAGGGGGAGATCTTGGAGGAGGGACGCAGGAGGCACAAATGGCAGGTGAGTGGCCTTGGGGGAAGGGACCAAGTGGACAGAGCAAGGAACAGGGCCATGGTTCTTTCAATTGATCCAGAAGTCAATTTATTAAAGCCACCTCCAAAATAAGCATAGTGGTGCACCAACAGGAACACATGTCCCATTGGCACAGCACAGTGGAGACAGTATGCTAAACCAAAGTTACAAAGTTGAGGGGAATAACACAAGCTACTTTGCATAGCTTGTGTAACTGCCATTGGATTTCACCCCTAGGTAAACCAGTGCTATGTCAATGTTAGAATAATAAACACCCTTTTCCCTATAAACTAAGAGGCATGGGTGGCAGGTATAACAGGCTTGGGAAGGTTAAGCCTCCTCAAAGAGATGCAGCTGGAAGTTCCTGCTCAACCTCTGTTCCCATGTAACCACCCATGCTGCTTCTCTTCCTGCCTCCCCCCAACAGGTGTGAGAAGCAATGGGGGAGTCATGATGGAGGAAGCAAAGAAGCATGAATGGCAGGTGAGGGACCTTGGGGGAAGAGACATAGTGAGCAGAGCAGGCAATGGCGTCCCCCTTCCACGCTTCCACAAAGGCAGGTGTCATATACTGCCCATGCTGAGAAAGAATTACTTCAGGTCAACTAGCAATCTGACTCCAGTTAAGGACTGCCTGAGATTTTAAAAACCTTCCTCTGGTGAGAGAGGAGGAGAAAAGAAACTAGTAGCACCAGGGAGATAGGTTATTCTCTCTACAGCAGAAATAATCAAACTGTTTAGAGGCAAGGAGTGGCATCCTGGGGCCAATAGCAGGACCACATCTGCACCCCCATGAGAGGGCAGGGAAAGGTATTCTTTCTATACTGTGTTTATGAATATTTCTTTTGTTTGGTGGAGGAACACTCCTTTTGCCTGTCCAAAGGCCTACCTTGAAAATACTGGTAAACAAGCACAGACACCTCACTTTCTAATCAGACAAGACTACCATTGACATCAAAGGAAGGGGTTTACCTGGGCCCAAAGTGGAGCTTCAGAGTGAAGTGGTGAAATAAAAAAGAATTTGCTTAAGTATTTTTAGCAAATCATGGAGGTCCTTGGCAGCAATCATCTGAAGTTCTATGATTGTTAATCTACAGTACAAAACCTAGAACCTTTTGTCAACTACTAAATTATAGGCCTAGGCTCTCTATCATTCTCAGCACATGGAATCATCCAATATCATAAAATCATAGACTCATAGGGTTGGAGGGGACCTCATGGGGTCATCTTGTCCAACCCCCTGCGAAAAGCAGAACCACACTCACTAAATCATCTCAGCCAGGTTTTGTCTAACTGATCCTTAAAAATCTCCAAAGATGGGAGATTCCACCACCTCCCTAGGCAACCCATTCCAAAGGTTCACCACCCTCCTAGAAAGAAAGTTTTTCCTAATATCCAACCTCGACCTCCCCAGCTGTAAGTTGAAACCATTGCTCCTCGTTCTGTCCTCTGTTACTACTGAGAACAGCTGAGCTCCATCCTCCTTTGAGCACCCCTTCAAGTAGTTGAAGGTTGTTATCAAATCCCCCCTCAGTCTTCTCTTCTGCAGGCTAAATAAGCCTAGTTCTTTCAGTCTCTTTGTAAGTCTTGTGCTCTAGCCCCTCGATCATTTTTGTTGCCCTCTGCTGGACTCTTTCTAATTTGTCCACGTCCTTTTTGTAGTGGGGTGCCCAAAACCGGACACAGTATTCCAGATGTGGCCTCACCAGTCTGAATAGAGGGGAATAATCACATCCCTTGATCTGCTGGCAACACTTCTACTGCTGCAGCCCAGTATGCCATTGGCCTTTTTGGCAACAAGAGCATACTGTTGACTCACAACCAGCTTCCCATCTGCCATAAGCCCCAGGTCCTTTTCTACAGTGCTGCTACTTAGCTGATCAGTAGTCACAGAACTGATTGAATCTCCTTCTAGATGTCTGGTAAATATAAACAACTGATGTATTGCTCATAACTGGTCTGGCAAACATTACCAGAAGTACAGAAGCCACTGACGAGTATTCTCATGTGAGTCAGAACACTGACATTTTGTGGTGTTCCCTACCCACCACTTAATTACAGAAAGGATTTCAATATCTCCCCATCAATTTTACTAAAGAATAGGCCACACATTTAACATAGAGGACATTTGAGGCAGCAGTGTCTAGTAAAGAAGGCGCAAGACTGGGCATCAGAAGCCCTTCGTTGTATTCCTGGCTCTGCCATGGGCCTGCTATGTAACTTGGGCAAGCCACTTCACCCCAGATTTTTAAATACAATGTTACTGTAGCCATGTTGGTCCCAGAATCTTTTGTTGGACCAGCTTCAATTGGTGAGAGAGATATACTTTTGAACTTACACAGAGTTCTTCTTCAGATTCTGAAGAGTTCTATGTAAGCTCAAAATCTTTTCTCTTTCACCAAGAGAAGCTGGTCCAATAAAAGTATCCCCTCACCCACCTGCAATGCCTAACTCTCTTAGAAGCCTACATATCATTGTAAGTCAGTTAGATTTAGGTGCCTGGCCAGTTGCATGCTACAATGTTGAGCAGAACACACCTAAATAGCTTTAAAAATTTGGGCCTTCACCTCTCTGTACCTCTATTTTCTCTCCCTTTCTTTTATCTATTTAAATTAGGCATTTGCGGGCCAGAACTGTCTTTTATGATTTCTAATTTGACCTCTAGGCACTACTGCAATATATTTAAATAGTTACTAAAGCTTTCCTTTCTCATCCTTCATTAGTTTTCTTAGCTAATGGAGGCATTTTAGGTTTGTTTCATCCTTCTACCCCAACCAGCGAGGTATACATATCTAGATCACAAATAACTGACATCAGACTATGCAGAAAGGGAAAGAACAGCATCCAGTGTTCTGTTTAAAATACAGAATATTTTTATGGTTCAATATCTTTTTTTTTTTTTTTTTTGGCACAGCCTATGCCAGTGGTTCCCAACTAGTGTGCTGCAGCATTCCAGTGTGCCACAGCAACCCTTTTAATGGGCTGCCAGCAGTGGCAGGATGTGACCTCAACCATGGTCCAAGGGCTACCAGCAGCAGCAGGATCCAGCCCTGGCCAGGGGGCTGCCCACGGCAGCAGGGTCTGGGAGCCATGAGCAATCGCACAGTACGGTGTGCCACAGCAGAAAAAAAGGTTGGGAACCACTGGCCTATGCTATAGCAGATAAACAATGTAGGAGAAAGTAAAAGGTTAAAATAGAAAAGAGAAGTAGAAATGCCCAGGTGCTGGCCCAAGGCCTAACAAAGTAATCCAAAACATGGGGCCTGAATGAAATGTACAGTGGGTCTGAACTGAAGGTACTGACAAGAGACAGGTTGTGAAAGTTCAACTTCACTGAAATTGGCAAGAAATAAGTGAAATTGAAATAATAAGTATGATAAATAGAAAAGTACCTGAAAGGAGGGAGCCTAGCGCCAAGAAGATTAAGGTAATGGTTCAGTCAAAACTGACAAGTTGACGGATGGAGATGTCCAATGATGCATGGACCTAGCAAATCAATGGGTGGCAGCAAAAATGAGGTATGTGGACCAGTCAAGGTAAATTTGGAGCCCAAAAGGGGCAGATTCAGTAATCGGAGTAGGGCATAAGAATAAGAGCCCTAGAGCTGAAACTCTGTGCAGCTAGAGGGGGCGATGGTGACTCCTGCTGTCAATTGAGCTGTTCTGTTGCAATGAGAGCACCAATGCTGCCAACAAATCTGTTGATATAGATTGTTTGCCATAGTGCTACATTGCAATAAAGCCTAGCCTGGCATCTTCATTTCCACAAGGATCCAGGGTCGTGTTGGTTTCCTCGATCATGAGTGGTGTCTCCGTTTACCTCTTGCACACAGGGTATGCCTAGGCTCCAAATCACTGAGCTAACTAAGTTCTCACTAGAGATTTGATCCAAAGGTAACCCAACACATTAACAAAGGAACACCTCAACTTAGGATCACTAGGCTGATTCCTGCTCAAGATCCAAGCCAGGCTCTCTATCACTGGGCTAACTGAGTTCCCACTTAGAGATGTGAGCCGGGGTAATCCTAAGGGAACAAACCTTCAGAGATTCGTGCACACTTTCACACATGCAACCAAACTGATATCAGCACCAGACACAGAACAATACTTATAAAAACAAATCACGCCCAACGACATTCTGCCCAGCATACCACAAACAATTCCAGAGCCACAGAATTACAAGAGACCAATCTTTCTAATCTTTCAATGACATACTATTCTATGTATGATTGCCTGCAGGCTCTTAATTGCCTCCTTTCTCAACATTTAACACCCACAATGAATTGTTTGTTTGGGGTAATTAGGTCACTAGAATTGTTTTGGTTTTTTTTCTTCCTGGACTACTCATGTCTACTTATTCTCATTCCAATAACAATAATTTCTTACTTCACATAGATACAGGCCTGGTCGACATTGCCAGAAGAATTCAACAGCAGTGGGTGGGAGTTATGCAAGCTACGCAGAGTAGCTTGCATAGCTACAATTAACTTCTTAACTCCCTATTAATGAGGCATCTTTATTGCACTGCACCAATGGGAAATGCGTTCCCATCGATGCAGTGCTATGCCATTTGAGGGGGATAGTTTCATTAAGTTGATTTGCATATCAATCAAACGTGTTTTAATTGACTGCTCAGTCGAACTGAAAAAAAAAAATCAACCTGACAGGGACACCTTTGCCATCGGCAGTATAGACATAAGCATAGTTAAATACATACTTACTAGAGAAAACAACCAGAACATTTACATGATGCTAAAGACCATCACCATTTGGTCAAAATATAAATTAATATTGTGTGGCTAAAGTCTCCTTGCCTCTATTTCAATAAAAACAAGGCTTTCAGTCTTGGCTACGGGGTCACAGGTATCAAAAGCTGATCTTTTAAAAATGAATTATGATTCTATAAAAATAGCTGACGAGATGAAGGGATATGTAGGCCACACGTATCCCTTAACTATTCAAAACATCCATTATGATAGCTTTGTTTGTTTTGAAAAGACTTCCACCAGGAATTAAAGCACACTCCAGAATTTTTGTTTATATTTAAAGAATGCATGCACAATTTTGACTCAAAGCTTTCTAGGTTTTTCTTCTCTCCAAGAGGAAATAAGAGCCCTAGACTAATGCTGTGCATCAGGAACAATTTCAAAAGAAAACACTGGGACCGTGAGTTAGAAGTAAGATTCAGGTAAGCAGCAGCCATTGCAGTTTCTCAGTTTCACCAGCTGCTTTTTATACTAATTCCCATTATGAAAAGTTAATATTTAAGAAGGACACAGGGTCACCATTTTTTAAGCCAAGGGGTATTTTAAATATGTTGAGCCTGAGCACTGGCAGGTAGCCATTAGTTGGCAGGCTACAGAGAGAGGAAGAGACAGACAAGTAGGCAAATTTTGTCTTTTCCCCTCAGATACCTAAAGGAAAGTTCATGCTTTGTATTAAACAAAGTTACTATTTTATCTACCTTGTGCAGAAAAATTCTTTACGTTCAAGTTAATTTTCAAAGTAGCATGTTCTCATGAGAGAAATTCATCATATTTCAGGTATCCTAAATAATAGCCATATGTGAAAGATGGTTCATACCTAAAGAAAAACAGAAAGTATTTCTCAGATCAGATATTTAGTTAGCTCCTTGACTCTCATATAATCAGAAGTACTAGTATCCAGATATGTTCTGCAGATTTCACTGGCATTTCTCATTAAAAGCACCACATGTTTGCTTTACTTGAATTTAAGAGTGCAAACAATGCCTATTTTATAGCTTCAGCTCCCCTAACAATTAAATACACAATATGATCAAGTTCAACTAAACAAAAACCAGAAACAGCTCTACTGAGTGTAATAACTAAAAAAAACCATATAGTAAAGTCAAGTAGTATTTCCCACCTTCTTTAATAACCACCCAGTAGTATTCCTTCCCTTTCCCTGGTGCACACCCTATCTCAAGCGATTTTAAAAAGATAAGCTTCGTAACATGACCTATCCGTCAATGAGCTCTATGCGTGTGGACCAGTGAGAGCGGAAGGACTACACTTCTGAAGAAAGGGATCCTTACAGAGCACTCTTGATCACTGCTTCCTTTATGTCAAGGAAGTTTCTCCAGTTTAGGCAACTCCATAGACCTCAGCTGTGGCAGTTTGCCACCTGGGAAGAACCAGTCTCTCAAACTCGAATTGGTGCTAAAAATCCTCCGTGAGATTATTGCCTAGATAATTCATGTGGGATTGGACAACCCACCCACCCTGTACTTCCTTCCCCTTACTTCCCTGTAAATCATAACCAGCATGTTTTACTCATAGGAAATCCTAATGATGTCTATAGAATTGCTCATATGTTGAGGAAGAGAATTTGGTCAGATTTTACATTTTAAGGCTAAACCTGGGCTCCACTACTCACTGTAAGTTCCATTCTTGTTTACATGAGCATGGTATATATGTAAGGCAGGGGTGTCAAACTCCCGGCTCATGGGCTGGATTAGGCCCGCCAAAGGTGCTGATCCAGCCGACGGAACAGCTGCCGGGGCTGTGCCTGGAAGCTGTTTGCAGTAGCGAACTCCAAAGCCAGGCTCCTGGCACAGCAGGTCGTGTTTCTGACTCACACTCACATGATTGTGTCACAGCACAGAGGAACAAGAAGCACTCCAGCCAATCCCAGCTCAGCTCTGCTGTGGTTTGCCAACCAGTCTCAGTCACAGCAGGCTGGGCCAGACTCCTGGAGAGCCATGGCACTGCCTCCCACCCCAACTGTTCACTGTTGTCAGCATGCTAATTTGATTGACAGCACATTGAACCAATCACAAATAGACAATGAAAAAGTGGCTGGGGCCTACATGGGAACAAACCAATCAAAGGCCAGCTGGGACTGAGCCAATCAAAGGCCAGCATTCTGAATGGCTGACAATGAGTGGGCTGGGAGGGGGAGAGGCAGGAGCCCAGCCTGGCTGCCTGTGACTAAGACTGATTTTTTTGCCTGCCACCACAAGGAAGGGGAAGGGGAGGGGAGTGGGGTCGGGGAGAAAGCATGAGAAAGGGGAGCCCATAGGGCAGGGGAAAGGTAAGGTGTCAGTGAGCCTGCAGGGTTGGGGAGGGGAAAGAGGAGCCCACACCACTCTGAACATGCAAGGGGAAGGGTTGGGGAACCTGTACAGCCTGACAACCCTGATTTATGGAGATCTCATTTTAACTTTTGTATTAGCCTGAATCAATGCTGTTTGGATAGGTTATAGATAAAGATGTACCACTATTAATATCCATTTCCTATTTCTGCCTACCATTTATACTAGAAATATTCCACACCATACATCAGTTATTGAATCTTTATAGATTCAGAATTGTCAAGCAAAACCAGCAGGACAAACATTTTAAAGAATTGCCTTTTTTTTTTTTTTTTTAATTTTGCTTGGGGTCATTTAATGTTTTGACAGTCTTAGCAGGGGATATGCAGATGAATCCTGGCCTTTCTAGCGTAGCATTCCCTTCAAATTTATACGTTGATTCTTTTACTAATTTACACAAACCATGGGACTCAGACAATCACTGAAGACAAATTTTTATACATATTTATTTTAATTGATCTGCCCATTCATTTCAGAAGCTTCATTTTAAAGTGAAATTATATTTTGGGTTTGAATAGAAGCCAGATGTTACATCAGCTTTCTCTATACAGAATTCAGCCGTCAATGGCCAGTGTCCAGAGAAACTATATCAATGCAGGCCCCATTTGATACCAAGAAAAGCTGCAATTTGCACCAGCTGATCTTACAATGGTTTCAAGCAGTGCCAATTCAACTGGTACAAATCACAACTTTTTATCAATGTGTGCAGTTTGCTCCAGTGCAGTTATATCAGACATGGGCCATTAATGGCAGAATCAAAGCCAGTCTCCACAAATAGACAAGGAATTCTCTCCATGAATAGACAAGGCATTCTTTGGATTGTAGTCAGCTAAGTTAGCTATAGCTCTAATTAAAAATTATGGAGTGAAAAGATTAGTCATTGTCTGGCAGAGGGTTCGTCTTCACTGGTGACAGTGGTTGACAGGAGATATGCAAGCCACATAACATATCTCATGCTGAGGTACTTATGTTCATGAAGTGCAGTGTTAATGGAAAGGCATCTGCTGTAGATACAACCTTACTCCTTTCAGGGAGGTGGATTAATTGAGTCAACAAGAGAGCACTCTTCGCTTGATGGAGCAGGTCTATGCAAACCAGAGTCAGTCTCAAGGGAAAAGAGCCCAGATAGACACACAAGAAACATTCAAGGAATATTTAAATACATGATGGAATATCAGTAAACAGAGTTATTTTGGGGGTCATTTTGGTTATTTTTTATTAACTTTTCCTAAAACAATATAACAAAATATAAGCTTCATCATAATTTGCAAAGTTAATAAAGAAGAGTAGGATAAAGGGAGGGAAGAGGAAGAAAAATGTCTATTCTGAGGGGCTCTGTGTTAATCATAGACCTCTAAAAAGTCAGCCCAAATATCCAAATTTTTTGAACATTCTCTTTCTGCAGAATGCCAGTCATTCATTAGCTGTAAGATCAGCTATGTACTGAAGCAAGAATCAATATTTTGTGTGGATTTATTTTTCCATTTTTGCAAGACTAGTTTTTTAGCAATCAAAGTTGCACAATGGAATTACACTTCATTGTCACCAGGTAAACAGTATGCATCAAGAATATATCCGAGAATGAAATTGAATGGGGATAACTCCAACTTTGCATGCAATATCAGATTGGTCTTTTGACCCCTCTCAAACCAGACATTCTGGACACAGGGATACTCGCAAAGCATGCAACCTAATGTAGCACCAAGAGAGTTCTGTTTCCAACAGCAGGCAGCATTTATGAGACTGTGACGGTCTTTGCTCATGATCCGAGCTTGGTCCCTTCAACACATAGAGGGAATTTTGGTATGCAAGAGTCTGACACACAGGAACACCTTAAGGCTGCCCATCCTGGGCTATTTCCTACCACCTGCTATTGTCCAAAGTTTGCAGTCTGTAACTGAAGACCATGCAGGGAGTCAGCTCACTGCTTTCTGTCTCTCCACAGAGTGTGAAGCCTCATAGCTCCCTCCTTCCTGAGGCAACGGATGCCTCCTCTTGTGTCTTGGTCCTCAGGCCAGCTCACTCCCTGGGCTCTCCCCTTCCGGCGTTGTCCACAAACAAGATAGAAGAAATCAACACAAATAAATTAAATCAGTAGGTGAGGGGGAGTAAATGCCTCCCTCTCTGGGTATGACAGAAGTAGGTCCTCCCTTCCCACAGGGAGAGACCTTCAGGCAGTTGTTGAGGGAGAGATCCTACCTTGCCTCAGCCCTTTTTCAAGAGCAGCAAGGTGTAGAGGTCTTTTCTTTTCCTGTTCTGTCTTTAAGTGAACTGTTCTGCTCCCTTTTAACTCCCCCTCCAGTCTATGCATTTCTTGCAGGTGTGACAGAGGGTGACTGAGTACAGAGCAGCTCCTTACTCCTTGACCAATGTGGGTTTGCATACTCCATCACTGATGTCCATGACCTCTAGTACATGTGGGGACCAGTATGTTCAGAAATGTGTCTTTTGCTGAATAAGTTGTAGTCTCCAGTAAATTGTTGCTTTTTAAATGTTAGATACAACTGTATTCCTTTGAGTTGGAGACAGTTGTGTATCTGGATCCCTACTGCAAGCAATTCTTAAATTATCAATCTTTGGCAGAGATTTTGGGCCAGAAAATCATAAAAGGATACCTTGACCTAGTAAACTCAAGAAGTTTCCCCTATAATAATAAAAGTTCTGGAGCTTCAGGAGCTCCCAATACATCTGGTGTGGGCACATTTATAAATAAATGTCTTAACTGAAGATACTACCTGCTCCAGAGCCAGATAGGTCAAACTGTTACTGGTGATATACAAATGGTTTTAATTTCTCATTGTCAGTTACTTGCAGCAGTGATCATTTCTCTCACCTTCCACCTCAGGGAGCTTTAATCTTATCTGAGAAGGAAGAACACCAGGTCAAGGCCACTAGTTAATTAATCTCTAGCCTCCTTGGTGGGACAACAAGAACACCAATGAAAGATCAAATACTACGTTTGCACAGAGTCAACTAATTTACAATATCATAATCAATAAAGGATCAAATCAAGGATTTGCTGCTGATTTTAAGAATAGACTTGCTCCTAAGACCACCCCTGCATGGAAGAATGGATGGAAACAGAACTTTCTAGCCAAGTTTAACCAAAATTACCTCATCACTGTTATTGTGGAAGTTCTAGAATTATCAAATCTATAATAAATTTGAACCTACAATGCCTGCAATGTGGAGGTGATGTACAATTTTCATCCAGTGTGGGTCAATGTGATCCTACTTAACAGCCACAAAGATGGCCATCTTAACAAAAAGGAGATGTGATAATTTTCCAAAACTGAAAAAAGGAAATCCTGTCAGAATTAGGGAGAGCCGTAAACAAGTCAGCAGACATACGGTCCAAAGGCCCCTCCTTTCCTGGGAGGAAGTGCTCCTGGCAGTAACAGATTTGGAAGACAGAACAAGAGGGTAGCCCTCTATAAACCTCTAGCATGAGAGCCCCACCGGATTAGTCTTTCCTTTAAGGACACTGACCTTCTCAGGAAGAATGATTTCCAACAGCAGCAGCTGCAGTAATCAGGCATGGGCAGACAATTTCACATTGCTGAAGCTATGCTGAGCTCTCTGAATTTCAATTACTCATCAATCATCTATTATAAGCACAACCGTAGTACCCATTGCCAAGTTAACAACATCTCTGAACCTGTCACAGTCTCTTGGGGGCATGACTCTTAAGTCTCAGGCCTGTAGCCATCATGCTTCTCCAAGCAAGATAACATGATCCACTCCCTCCATATCAGGAACTATGGCTGTAGTCTTCTGCCATTCACTGTGATCACTTTAACAGGTCTCACTTCAGTCAGCTCCGAGAGTCTTCTTCCCTCAAGGACAATGACGGGGTTAACCAATGACCAGCTTCCGTAAAGCAAAATACTGTCTGTTCACAACAAAACCATTTCAGACAAAACCTAATAAAAACAATAAGCAGTTTATGCACACTTCTAATTTACCATATAGTCACCCATCTTCCACACACAAACTCCAATAAGACTTACGTACTTCAAGCCTTATCACATGCCCTGTCTCTGCTCATAGACTCATGGCAGTTCTAGAATCTGACTTGGAATCCATGTGTGAATTATTGTTTTAGATCAGGTTGAGTCCTCTGAATCCCTGAATTCTTGAACCAGCTCAAACTATCATGTGCTATTTCCCAAGGAAGCACAACTTCAAAAGACTTGCTTTCTATATTATTTTAGCACTAGGGATATGGATTAGTTACCACACCTCATTGACTGTAGTTCCTTCAGGATACGCCCATTGTTCACCAGTTAAGTCAGAAATACAATCATTAACAAGTCCATGAAGCAACATATGTCATTTATAAAGGGGATACAATAACCTTTGACTATTTTATGTATCCATAGTCTCTGTCATATCTCAGTACAACAGCCTTCGAACAGTCCGTGTTTCCAAAGCATAGTCTCGGTGACATATCCCTTAGCAGTTTTGGGGTTGTAAACCGCTAGCAGCACATGGTCAGTCAGGCACCTCCTGGTGATGGAACTGGAGACCTGCTCAAGCAGATGCTCCATCTGGTGGTCTGTGCTCAGTCTTTCCCCTGGTTCTCTCTTTATAGTCCTAATACCTCAGCCCTCTGACTGATTCTGTTAAGTTCACCTCTTCCAGCATATAGCCCAGTTCTGGCCTGACCACTTGTATCACTATCCATTCGCCACTCTGCAACATCCACTCTGCCTACTAAGGCCTGGGAGAAGCAGATGGGACCTAGGTCTGCCCACTTCTCCACGCCTCAACCAAGGGACCCTATGCACTCCACATGAGCACCATCTGCACCTCTTTGTCCTTTTTCAGCTTGCAGCTTAGCAGGTTCCCTGGGCCATATCCACCTCCACAGGTACCTATTGCTTCTATCACCAGGCTACTCCCACCAAGCCCTGGCAGTACAGTGACCTGTCCAGGGTCCTCTCTCCTATCCCAGCAGAGAGCTTACCCTCTCTTCTCTACTGTCAGAGGCAAACTTCCTAGACCAGAGGCTACAGTCTTGCTTTTATACCAGCTCCTGGGCCCTGACTGGCCCTGCAGCCACCTGTTCTCATTGGGTCTTCTTCTTCTCCTGGGACTTTAACCCCTTTTAACACAGAGCAGAACAACTACCCCCACAACAGGGGGGTCATATTAAATGTTCCTTATACAGATTTGCCTTTTTATAGGAACTTTCCCCCCACATGGAGAGCCAGACTTGCAGTCCTAAATAGCTGTTTTGCACCTGATAGGCTGTAAAGCATACGTTGCTGACTATTTTTTGTAATCAAGTAGACTGCATAGTCTTTTAGAGATAGGTAATAATAAAATTAATCAATCAGAATGAAAATAATAAAAATGTCTTTCTCTACATTGTCCATATTCCTTGTAGTGTGTAATCTTTTAAAAAATATCTTATAATCTAAAAGTTGAAGAAAAGCAGATTTGTGGTTGAATAAAGGTATGTTGACTGGTTGCTGCCCTAGTAGGACTTTAGTACTGTGAACAAGGGATTAAATCACCTCCCCTTGCACAGGTTCCTAGTAAAGGACTAACAGAATGACTACTTGTGCAGTAGGGAGGGAAGAATGTATACCAAAAGTTAGGTTCCACAGTCGGGAACCCCAACATTAGACACTTTCTGTTCACTTGCCAGGTGTCAGTAAAACACTTGGCTTGTCATGCCTTTAATTTCTTTCATACTCAGTCATTCCACTAGTTTATGATATATAATCAATTTCCAGACATCAATTGTCCAGGCAGGTCCAGTTTTAGGCCATGGACTAATCTATTCAAAAAGTACCTCTACAACAAAGTTGCTCATAATTGCCTCAAGACCTCAGGAATTTGCCTGTTGGTGGTAGTTTTTGTGGTGAGTAGGAGGTAGGTAAATAGTTTCTCATCAAAAAATTAAGGAAAAGGAAACTCCCAAGATAAACATTAATCATCAGTAAATATAAGTAACAAACAAGAATGATTCAAATTGCAAAGTTCAAAATGGAGTCTGAAATCCTTCAAAACTATGGGTTGATCTGATTTCAGCTATTGATTTCAGCCCAGCTTTCATGGCAAAACACGTTTGTGAAAATAGCGTGGTAATAAACCTGGAAAGCTATTCATTTTGATACCTGTAATAGAAAGCTTAGATGATTTATTACCCTCAGCATCAGTTACATCACTGCACAAATAGCTTGATGCACCTAATATCATCCCAGCATATTCTAAAGCATTTATGTGTCATATCTGGCTATAAAACTCTCAATATCCTATGTTATACAATGATAATACTCAATTATTTGCATGTGTGACTTTTTATGTGAGCATTTAACAATGATGTTGGTACCTATCGATATAAGACTTGTAAATGTTATTGTCTATAAACCTATTCTGATCTTTCATATACTAGATAGGTCTTGTGGTTAAGATGTATTTCTAGAATATTTGTTGTAGATGTACTTCTAGAATAGATCAGCCTCATGGCCTAAAACTAGATTCCCCTGGACAACTGATGAGACTGGAATTCAGCAATCTGGCTTCTAGTCTCTGTTTACAGGTTACTGGTATGTCCATCTCCAAGTCATCAGTGACACTGCCAGCTTTAAAGAAACCACAGCTCTTCCTAAAAATATTTTACATATTGCTGTCACATATAATACTTAAATTTACCGTAATGGAGACAATGGAGATTTCTTTTTCATTTTGTTTATATTCTATATTTGACTTCACAGGGTAGGGGCAGTTTCCCTAGTTTATCTGTACAGCAAGGTCCCAATACTGCAAAGTTTTATGCCTCCGTTAGCTTTAAACACTAATAGTTCCACTGGTTTCAGGAGGGCTACTCACATGTATACACCTATGCGGGATCAGGGCCTTCAGTCTGCGTGGGTGTTTGATCCACTAAAACACCTACTTTTAAAATAAGAAAACATGGCTGTAAAACCACTAAGAGTTGGTAGGATTTAGGGGTATGTACAGAACTTGGAAGGACTTTTAACTCTTTTTTTTTTTAAATAAATAGATTTCAAGTTGATAAGTTTTCTTTAATATCTCTGTGCCCTAGTTTCCATATATATAAGATGGGGATACTATTACCTCCCTTCCTCACAGGGGAGTTGTGAGAGCTAAATTCAGAGTATGTCAACGTTACAACAGTTACAGTGGCATAGGTGCTGTGCTGCAGTTATCCAACTAGAGCACAGACACTACAGTGACAGAAGTGTTTTTTCCATCACCGTAGTAAATCTACCTCCTTGGGAGGCTACAGCTAGATTTTGTGACAAAGTTCCCTCTACCTCGGTGGTTGCTGCACTCCCCTCTAGCAAAAAAAGCAAGGAGTCTTGTGGCACTTAAAGACTAAAAGATTTATTTATCGCATGAGCTTTCATGGGAGAATATCCCACTTTGTCAAATGCTTTGAAGAGTGCCACAAGACTCCTTGCTTTTTTTGCTTTACTAGACTAACACGGCTGCCCCTTTGGAACTCCCTCTGGCAGTGGCTGTATTTTCCTCAGGCCTACAGGCATGGGAAAGGTCCTTTGCCCCCTTTGGGCAGGGTTTTTCTCCTCTTCCCAGCCTTTGTACCTCTGGGGCTCTTAATGACCAACATTCTGCTCCTTTTCCAGGTCTGTCTGCCTTCCAAGAACCACACCTTGTCTCCTCTCAAACACTCCTGTAGCCCTCCTCACTCTCACACTCCAGCTACCCCCTTTCTCTGGAGGGAAGGCTTTTTAACAAGTCCTCGGTGGGGCCTTGCTTAGTTCCGTGTGTGCCAATTAGCCTGGAGTAACCACTGCCCAGCTACAAGGGGAAAAGGGACTTGCTGAGCCTGGAGCTAATATATGGGCTTTCTAAAACTTCCTCATGAGTGTCTGGTCCTGGGCAGGGACTTCAACACCACCCCTGAGGAATGGAAACATATGGGGACCAAGCAGTGCCCGGCCACTGCGGACGTCCTCAGGGAGATCACAGACCGGCACTCCCTGGTGGATGTCTGGCGCGACCGCCACCCAGATGACACTGTCACCTTCACTTTTGTCCAGGTGTTGGAAGAGCAGTTGCACCACTCCCGGCTGGACTGCATTTATATCTCATGGTACCATCTTTCACAGGCCCACTCCTGCAGCGTGCGGCCGGCCCCTTTCTCGGATCATCACTTGGTGAGTGTGACGGCCTCTCTTGCTGCAGAGAAACCGGGACCAGTCTATTTGCATTTTAATAACACCCTCCTGGAGGATGTGGGCTTTGTGGCATCCTTCCGGGAGTTCTGGTAGCATGGCTGGAGAGCCGCCTTTCCCTCAGCGTGGCAATAGTGGGATGTAGTGAAGGTGCGTGTCCAGCTCTTCTGCCATTACTACACTCGGGGGCAGAGGGGGGCAGCCAACAGAGGAATGCGGAAGTAGAGCAGCTGGAACAGGAGGTCTTAGAACTGAAGAGGTGTCTGGCCTCCAGCCCTGAGGATCTGTCCCTCTGCAGAGTGTGCCAGGAGAAGTGTGAGGAGCTCCAGGCCCTTGAGGATCTTCAAGCCTGGGGTGCCTTTGTTCGATCCCGCATCCATCTCCTTCAGGAGATGGATCATGGATCCCATTTCTTCTATGCCCTGGAGAAATGCAGGGGGGCGAAAAAGCACGTCACCTACTTCCTGGCAGAGGACAGCACCCCCCTCACAGATCTGGTGGAGGTGCACAGAAGGGCCAGGCCTTCTACACAGATCTTTTCTCCCTGGATCTGACCAAAGCCACTGCCTGCAGGGTGCTTTGGAATGAACTTTCCGCGGTCAGCAAGGGCGACTGGGACCAGCTAGAGCTTCCTCTCACTCTGGCAGAGTTCTCGGAAGCCCTTCATCTCGTGTCCACTAACAAATCTCCAGGCATGGAGGGGCTGACCATGGAGTTCTACTGTGTGTTCTGGGACATCCTCAGCCTGGACCTTGCCACTGTCTGGGCAGAGTCCAAGGAAAGTGGAGAGCTGTGCTTGTCTTACTGCCCGAAGGGGGACCTCTGTGACCTCTGGAACTGGTGTACTGTCTCGCTCCTCAGCATGGATTACAATATAGTTGCCAAAGCCCTCTCACTGTTTCTGGGGTCCATCCTGCAGGACATGATCCATCCTGGCCAGACCTACACCATCCCAGGCCAGTCCATCTTCAACAACCTCTATTTGGTCTGGGATTTCTTGGCGCCTCAGTGTAAGGACAGTCTGTCGTTTGCCTTCCTGGCCCTGGACCAGGAGAAGGCATTCGACAAGATGGACCACGGGTATCTCCTGGGCACCGTTCAGGCATTTGTGGGGTTTCTCCGGGTGCTGTACACCTCTGCATAGTGTCTAGTCCAGCTCAACTGGACCCTAACCGAGCCAGTTAGCTTCGGGCGAGGAGTGCATCAAGGCTGTCAGGTCAACTGGATGGGGTTGGCACTCCATAAGCCAGAGCCAAGGCTGGTCCCATCAGCGTACACCAACAACGTGCACTTCATGGTCCAGGACCCAGGGAACCTGGTGCAAGTGGAGGTCTGCCTGGCCATCTACTTGGCACCCTCCTTCACCTGGGTCAACTGGGCGAAGAGCTCTGGCCTGATGGTAGGGACCGGGTGGCTGGCAAGCTCCCTCCCACCTGTGCTTCAGGCCATCTGGTGGAGCATGGGTCTGCTGCTCTAGCTGGGCGTTTACCTTTCCACCACCCATCCCTCCCTGGATGAGAACTGGCACGCTTTGGAGGACAAAGTCACTGAGCAACTGCTGAGATGTACGGGACTGCTGCAGTGCCTCTCCCTACAGGGGAGGGCACTGGTCATCAACCAGCTCACCCTGTCCATGCTCTGGCACCAGTTCAGCACCCTGGTCCCGCCCCGATGTTCCTGGCCAACCTCCAGAAGACAATTCTGGAGTTCTTTTGGTCAGAACTGCACTGGATCTCTGCAGGGATTCTGAGTCTCCCCTTGGAGGAGGACAGGGCCTATGCTGCATTCGCAACCGGGTCCATGTCTTCCGCCTCCAGGCCCTCCACAGACTCCTTTAAGGTGCAGGTAGTCTGGCATGGAGCCATCTGGCATGCACCTTCCTCTGCTGTCTCTGGGGCTCAGATACAACCAGCAGCTCTTTTACATCCACCCAAGAGGTCTTCTGCGAGACCTCTCCAAGCTGCCGGTCTTCTACCAGGACCTCATCCAGACCTGGAGGCTTGTCTTGGCCTCCAGGTCAGTTGCAGTCACCGAGGGGGAGGAACTCCTCATGGAGCCCCTGCTACACAACCTTCAGCTTCATGTGCAGGTGGCGGGGCCCCCTTGGTGCAATGGAGGCTGGTCCTGGCAGGCGTCACCAGGTTCAGAGACCTCCTGGACTATGCCAGGGGGGAGTGGGTGGATCCCCAGGTGCTAGCACAGCACAAGGGGCTCTCCACCCTCCCAACCCCCCAACGCCTACTCCAGGAGGTAAAGATGGCCTTTCACCCTGCTGCTCAGTTTTACCTCGAGAAGGTCCTACAAGAGGTAAACTCCTCGCCCCCCTCTCAGCCCCAGCCCTCCGGACATTTTGATCTGGCCCCAATCCCGCAGGCCACCCCAGCTGCCCCCCCCCACAAAGTTGGCTGCTAGATCTGCAGCTGGTTCCCTTTAGAATTGCACCTAAGGACCATCTGTACACGCTCATGCAGCACAAGATCCACTTCCTCACCCTTGCATCCCATCCCGACACCAAATGGCAAGATCTCCTACCACCCCTGGAGGGCAAGGACCGCTGGTGGGCCAGCCTATATTCCACCCTGGCACCACAACCCATGGGGAACAGCAGCTGGCAGCTCCTGCATGGAGCCATCAGCACAGGTGTGTACCTGGCGCAGTTCACCTCTTATTCTGACACTTGTTTTTGCAGCATGAGGGAGACCCTGGCACATGTCTACCTTGAGCATCCCAGTTTGCAGTCCCTTTTCTGGCTCCTCCAGAACCTCTTGTTGAGGTTCTGGCTGCACTTTTCCCCTCACTTGTTTATTTACACACACCCCATCCGTGGCCCCACAAAGTAGCAGGACCTTGTGGGCAACCTCCTCTTGGCACTGGCCAAAGTCACTAACTACAACACCAGAGAGAAGAGCTTGGCTGGGGGGAATCCTGCAACTGTGGAGCCTATTTCTTTTCCTTAGTCCGGTCATGTATCCGAGTGGAGTTCCCTTGGGCAGTGTCAATGGATTCCCTAGATACCTTCCAGGAGCAGTGGGCGCTCTCCGGGGTTCTCTGCTCGGTGTCCCCCTCTGGTTCCCTGCTTTTGTTCCTTTGACCCCTCACATCTGTTCCTGTTTTGATTATTTTGTCCCCCATAATCAGTTGATCCCTGGGATCAGTGACTCCTCCCTTGGGCTAAGGGAGGGTTTTTAGCAATGGGTGGCTTGTGCCCACCCACTACCCAAGGCTCACATTGTAGAACTCTCCAGAAACCCTCCAGTTTGACCTTGTCACAACTGACAGACAATTTCTTTCATCAACCTAGCTTCATCTCTAGTTTGGTTGGGTCAACCTAACTATGTTGCAGTGGACCTGGATATTTCCTTAGCCCTGAGCAAGGTAGGTAGGGCAAACTAAATTTTAGAGGTAGACCAAGGCTCTTCCATGTTTGTTACATGCTTTGAGATTCTCAGATGCAAAATATTACAGAAGTACAAATGATCATGATAGTCTGAAAAATGAAGTAGGTAAGTTTACTATTTTACAGTCAACATTATTACTTCATGACGAAAATGAGAGAAGTCCCCAGTCATGAGTCCCTGAAGCACCTCCTGACTTGATTAGGATGTTGTGGGTGTTCAACTTCTCTGAAAATCATGCTTCTATGTATAACTGCCCCACAGCTCAGCAAAAAAATAATGAGGCCAAAATAATGTTAGCAAACTGCTTGCAATCTTGTTGAAAGTAGATTGCCTGTAGCATGAAGTTTCTTAATTTTTAAAGCACAGTAACTTAAGGACCAGCACTGAATATTTAAATATTTCAATTTTGAAAATTAGATATTACCATTCAAGATTTGGGAATATCAAGAAAAATTAAATCATACATTATTTCAGCCCAATTGACAGAATGCCCTAGGACGTTATAACACCCTAAGAAAAGGTAAGTACAAACACAAATGCTCAAAACATATATGGAAAGAAAACACATGAAAGATCAAGTTGCTTCAGATGAGCACCAACAGCACCCCACTTCAGCCCTGGCCAAGGATAATTAATGTTTTCACTATTATCTTCCAGTGGGAGTTACACTGGGAAACAGAAGCCTCACTTTTGGCCAGGCCTCCATTGGTTACCTCTGCTAAATGCTGAGGCAATGACTCTCTGCCATGGCCAGACTTCTCCACTTTGGGAGTTTACTTCATCAGCTCCATTCCTCATAACAAATAGAGGTTTGTAAATACGTGTGTACATTCCTCATACAATGTACAATGAAACTTAGCCATAGCAATCATTCAATGGGCCAACAAAAATTAGCTACTTTGTAAAGAAGATCTGCTAATAAAGTTGTAGAAATATACAACATACATTTGAGAATACCTCCTCAAAGACAAATGGATGCCTAACGAGTCAGGATTTGCTCTGCATCAGGGGTCTCAAACCCAAATCACCACAAGGGCTGCAGGAGAACAACTGCAGGGCCGCATGAGGACTAGTACATTAGCCCAAGGGCTGCACCACTGAAACCTTTCCATACAACAATATTGCAAAAATCAGTAATGATAATGTCATTGTGGGCCACAGGAAATAGCTTTAGGGGCTGCATGCGGCGCACAGGCCATGTGTTTGAGACCCCTGCTCTATATGATGCTTTTATGCAAGAAGAGCTCTCATTTGTTCGCCATAGTTCTGCTACTTCAGAGATGTTAACAACACATAGCTCTCATTAGCTGATTTTTTCTTCTCTCAGAGGTCAAAATACCACTCTGCCTTAAAGCTAGTTCTACATGATGCACAAGAAGCATGCATTCAAGATATCATAACACTACAGCTTTGTATATTATGACTTAGAACCCCATGCAGTGTTATACTGCCCTACAGTTCAAAGCCTTGGTAGGGTGCCGCTGTGCCCTTAATCTTGAGGTCCCATTGAATTCAGCTGGAGCTGCACACCTACAAATGAAGTAAAGGTTGGGCCCTTGAGCTCATGAGTAGCTGATGGAGTCATTTTTTACTGGTTCACACATTAGATTTTTGAAAAGTATGAAGTATCTGGGGCTTGATATTTTAGTATCACAACCTTATGATTTTGTAGAAAAAATACCTTGAGCCAACATACCATTTTTTAGTATTTGAATCTGTGAATCCAGTAATATGCCTTTTTTAGTAAATTATTTTTAAATAACTGTCCCAGATAATATTCAAAGCTGCATGATTTGATTCATGGGGACAGAAATCATACTGCAGACTGTGTTCTAAAAAGCACTTTAATTGATTTAGGACCACTAAGGGTGTCTTCACTGTGTACTAATTCTGACATACTGTATATTTGTGGTAGCTATAAAACTATATGACCATTTCTGCTACAATTGTGGTTGTATCATCTAAATTAATATTATTAATTGTCCCACAACAGCAATTCACTGCCTCTCAGGGTTGATGTGAGGCTTAATTAATTCATGTTTGCAAAACACATTGAGACCTGGATAGAAGAAGGTACAGAAATGCAAGGTGCTATTTTATTTATCACAATCCTTGGCAAATGAGCCCAGCTACTTAATACTCAGTAGCCAATTCTTTTTAACAAAACTCCAGTACTTTCTCCTTTATAACTGGAAAGTAACAATGTAACATAGATTTAACCACCCTCATTTCTGATTTCTGTAATTAAACTTATAGATTTTTTTTTTTTG
Organism: Podocnemis expansa; assembly: GCA_007922195.1. Taxonomy (NCBI): domain Eukaryota; kingdom Metazoa; phylum Chordata; order Testudines; family Podocnemididae; genus Podocnemis; species Podocnemis expansa. The sequence continues at coordinate 25,607,092 of ML682060.1, forward strand.
GCAGTTTGGTCTACAGGACTAGGGATAGATCTGAGAGCCATGATCTCTGAAATTCTTCTTCTTCTGCCTCTCCAATGTGCGTATGACACCAGCAGAGGAGACAATGAGGCGTTACAGAATGTAGGACCTTTAGTATACAGATAATATTCAGCTATATGTCTTTAGCTCCAAATGGTGCAATTAGCCAGGCGTTTTTTAGCATCTAGGTGAGAAAGAAACTAGGGTAGGTTAGCTGGCAGAGGCTCAATCCTCATGAGATTTAGGTTAATATGTTTTTATTTAATTGATTTGTGCTGATCAATCAGTTCAGGGAAACAACTGGAAAATGTGATGGAAAATTATATTCACCCAAGTAAAGATAGCTAGCCCAGTTTACGTTACTCAGCCAGCCCAGTTTATGTTACCCAGGTTTCTCAGATAGCCTGGTTTATGTTACTCAGCAGAACCTCTAATTTATGTTACTCAGGTTTGTAAATTGGGGGTCCTGTTCAGTCTTGACTTCTGCCATGCAGTATGTACAGACACATAGGGATAGGCAGCAGAGGGGGCCTGCAGAGAGCAGGGAGTTCATCTAGATGACCTTGAGGTCCCTTCCAACACTAATCATCTATGATTCCCTTTCAAAAGAATGATATAAAGCAGAGATGGATCCAAATCAAAACATTAAAAATGAGACGCCTCAAACTTTGAAAGTGCGAGGAATTCATAATCCAAACTTAGTGCCCTATATTACATCTGACCTTGTCTGATTTATAGGTTGAGCTATTACCTGGTCATGAACACCTCATGAACTTTAGCAGTTCAATATCCAGATCTGAATTTATTGGTTCTGGCCCATTTAAAGAGTTAGAGACTGGTTCTGGTTTTCATGAACAATTCCTGGCCCTTCCTTAGTAGCGATAGCCATCAGGGAATACGTTTCTTTATTTCTTGCTAAATTACAGGACCATGGAATAAACTGAATTTATTCCACAACTTTGACCTCTTTATATGTGTTCTCTCTGCTAATCCATCTCTACCACAGCTATCATACTTGTAACATTCCAAACCTCTGATCAGCTTTTAAAAATGGCAGTAAAAGAGAGAGAAGTTGCTAAAACAGCATTTCCTTCTTTCCCTCCAAATCTGCTTTAGGTAAAAACAGTGATTTAAAATACTCTGGTCTGAGATATTGGACTGGAGCGAGACCAGAACTGTCTTTTTTTTGAGTTTGTTCCTAGCCTAGCACAATAGGATCCTTGTCCATGACTAGGACTCCTACATATTACTGCAATGTCAATAATTAAGCATGTCAAATTGTATGTATTTGCACTTTCAAGACTTTGCCAAGCATTACCCTGGTGTGACCAAGTGCAGAATCTCTGCAGAAGAAAAAACTTCAGAAAACGCACAGCTGATCAAATGGATGGAAGAGCCTTTAGTCAGGTGTGATTTTAGGTTTTACTTTCAGCTGGCCCCACATAACAACTTGAAACTCTGTGGAATTATTGGAGACTTGTACCCTTCTTTAATTTAAACAAGGTTGAGCATATGTGATTGTTTTTCTTTCACAGGAGTGCCGATTTGTTGGATATGGCAATATCTAAGTGGAACAAAATGTTAAACGTAGTCTTAATTCCCTCCACACTATCATCCACCACTTGGCACAAAGTAAAAAGAAAGCCATGACATGGCAAACAAGAATGTTTTCATGGCTGTAAAAATCTAACTTTAGAAACTGGTCCCCAGGCAGTGTAAAAGAACACTTTATTTGGAGATGAAGGGCACCATTTGTAGGGTAACCACATAAAAGTACCTTACAAACCCATGCCTAACTTCTGCTGTAAAAGTCTTTCAAGGGTTCATATGTTCTGTTGGTTTTCCATTGGTCTTTTCTAGACTCTTCAGGTTAAAAAAATGATGGGCCTCATTCTTGCCTCAAACTGACCAGTGCATTGAGTGATTTCAGTTGAGATGCATCTGATTCTCATCCACATGATTAGAAAAATCAGGCCCTATTTTACTGTCGCAATAAAATATTATTGACGAGCTAGAGTTGCCCTTCCTGCCATCGCAGGAAAAAAAAGTAAATATTCCCTAGCTTTGATAATACAGTATTTTGTTCTAAATTATAAATTAGAAGCTGCTGTCCCTCCTAAGTCTGCAAAATGTACACAGGCAAGAGAGCTTTTGCACTTAAAATTTCTCTCCTAGACAAGTGCACTATTTATATAGCCCATCTCATCTGCAGTCTACGAACTGGATAGCAACAGCCACATGGGCAGGAAACAAGGAACCCAGATCAGGTTTGTGTAACACGTGGCAAATATCACACAGCCATGAGAACCTAAGTCTAGGCTGCCCTCACTCTACAAATAACAGAGTGTCTCTAATTTATGAAAATTGACATCACACTTTAGTGCAAGAGAAATATTTCCATATATTAAAAGAACATAAAGGTTGCAATGTGAAGGTCTCAGATGTCAGAAAATGACACAGTTAAGGTTATGCAGGCATTTGCAGTATGGCACATGTTAATTACATGATCTCATGATCATTTTCCCCCTGGATGCCTGCCCAGTTCAGCTAAGATTGCATGAATACATGGTTGGGTGATACTGCATAGTCAAATATCATAGGGTGGTAGAGAAATGGTTGTATAACTCTATTTCTGGACTTCCTAATATGTAGGAGGTGTGAAAAAGAGAGTTAAAAATATTTGCTTGGGCTTGCTGTTATAAGTGCTTTCAGACCAAACTATCCTGTGAAGTTTAAGTAGGAAAATTAACTAAATGATTCATAAAATACTAACAACATCACACAGTGCATGTAAAGGCTCTATTCTTGTCTCCCAGACCACACAATAGGCTTGTTCTTCATTCTCTCCTGGCAGATTAAAATGAACTGTAGACACAGTTTTTTAAAATAAAATACAGACTCCTCTGTCCAGCTCTGAGAAAACTGTCCAGAAGAGACAAATGGTGCCAGCTTCTCCAGCCTTTCCTGCACTTTGATTTGAATCTCCCTTTGTGTCCAGCGTGGAGTCAACAGGATGCTGCATCATTACCCTTCCTGATGGCAGCTTCCTTTAATTTTTTTCAGAGGTTTACTCTTCCCATAAGTACTGACTCCTATCACTAAACTGATGGAATCCTGGCCCAACAGTTACCTTGCACTAATAATAACTATGCTTAGGCTCTTATATTGGTAACATTTTAATTTTTAAAGATTTGCATAGAGACAATGAATTTGTCCATGTGACATAACAGTAAATAAAAAATACCTTGCACAAGTGTAGAACTTTGTATCTGTAGATCGCAAACATTTTGCAAAGTTAGGTAAGTATCATCCCCATTTCACAGATGAAAAGACTGAGGCAAGGAGCCTGACTGACTTGCCTGCAATAACAGATGACTCTGTCAGAGTCAGGATGAATACTCAGATTCCTGGCCCCAGTCCTTGGTTTAACAACTCTGCTGTGATAAAATAGGACTGTTGCCTCCTCCCATAAATTCCCCTCACACCAGAGCCAAATCCTCTCAACATCAAGGACAAATGAATTTGCACAAAGGGCAGAATTTGGTCTGAGAATTTTTGTGCATTAGAAATCAGCTATGTAATTTCTCTCTGTTCTGCAATAAATTAATACATTATTATGTATAGACAGAAATTATTTCTTTGTGAGTAGGACCTTCATTAGGTATCTCAAAGTAGAAAAATCAACTTCTGACTTTGAAGGTCAAAATGTATTGATACTTCTTATTGCCTATTTTTGTTCTACTATAGTATATTGTGTAAAATGATGCAACTTATGTTTGCCTACATTCTGTACAAAACTCGAGTCTTGGGACTCATGTGATTTTTCTAAGCCAGTGAAAAATGTGCTGGTGCGTGGGAGTCTTGAAGTAAAAATGACTGAAAGCTGATTACAGACAGATATGAAATTAAACTTGCCTGAAATATTTTCATTCTTGAAGCTAGGAAGTGAAAATCTAAAAAAGAGAAACAAGGGTATAAATACCCAAAAAACAATTTAGATTGGTTAAATGACTTCAGTTTTATTCATCTATGGTGCTAGTAATATAGGTGAGGAATATTTTTGACCTACTGAGCTAGTGGGGTTATACCTGGGATGAATGTGATAGTGTACTTAAATGGTTTAATGGAAAACAGACCAGGCCCTATAGCCGGAAAGCAATTGTAGATGGATTCGGTTTATTTTCTTTAGCCGTGCTTCCAGACTTCTTCATTTGAAGAAACAAAGATCTTGGCTATTTGATCTCATAGTTCCAGCATGTGCCTGACATGAGTTAGTGGCCACTGGAAAAGAAAGCCGGGTGGAATACTAAACACCTCTACTTTCATTAATCCCTTGCCTACAGTGGCAAATACTTCCATTTTCAGAGGGAATGGAAATGAAGCTGCATTACAGGCTAAATCCCCAGAGAGCAGTGCATGTATCCTGCTAAATAATGACTAACTCATGCCTTTAAAGATGTTTCTGTTCTTACAGTAGCTATGCACATTTACCGCAATCAGGAAATAGACTGGAGATGCCCAAAACAACTAAACTGTGCATGATATGCCAAAACCCACTCGTGATTGGAGAGGCCCCCAGTGTGACACAGGAAGCTCTGAAGGCCTGGCTTAAGTTAAACAGACTCCCGCTGGTGCCCAGAATCTCTGCAGTGCTGTGTCCCTGCCATCGACACTCTTCCCCTGGCTTCCACATGCCCCTTATGCCACAGTTTGTAAAAGGATCCTTGGAGAGCAGCCTTCTGATTTCTTTCCATGATGTCTATGCCAGGGGAATCCCCACCCAACCAGAACTGTAACTTTTAGGGCCCCTTTACGCTGCTGCGGTCCTTTCACGCAGCCAGAGCCAAATTAACACAGAGGCTATAGGGGCTGAAGTCCCAGGTCCTGGCCGGAAGAGGGGCCCCAGGCTCCAGGCCCTATGACCTCTGCTTCAATCCACCCTCCCCACCGTCCTGCGCAGCCCCAGCAGCAGTTGGGGGGGGGAACAAGAGACGCCTTGTCCTGTTGGCGCTCGAGGGGAAGGGGGACTCAGGGCCAGAGGCCAGGCTCCCTGCTCCTGCCCAGCCCCTGGGCTGGCTGATCTACCCCACCCCAGCCATCCCAGAGGCAGAGCAGTATTGCGGGCTCTGGTCCCCTCCACCACCACCCCAAGCAGGGGCTCCCACCATGGGGGGAGACTGGGGCCCAAGGCTTCCAGGTGGGGAGGCCCACAGTTGTGAGGCAGCCTGGGGCCCCAGAGCCTCGAAGCCCCTTAATCCAGGCCCGTACATAGCATAATGGGGCCAGAGTGGGGTCAGGATCCTACCCTCTTAAAGAATTCAACATAGATTTTTCCTCTTCATTTGACATGAACAAAATCTAGCATTTGTGTGAGGTACGTCAGTGGGCCCAGAAAAGACGGCGGCTTGCGTTAAAACTCTGCTATTTAAAGGTTTTGAGAAAAATCTTACTGAGACAGAGTAGGTGGAAGGTGACACGGAAGGTCACTCAAACCTATACAGCTATTATGTAAAATGTTACTAGAAACATTAAGTACAATACTGAGTTGAAAGTATGTGTAATTAACTGTGTTTAGTCTGGAGAAATGTTTGTGGCTCCCAAGGTCTCTGATTAAGCCTGTACTTATTATGAGAACGGTCAGAAAAGAATCTGAGTGAACAGAGATGGGGAGGTACAGAACCTGCTTCCATAAGCACTGAAAATCTATCTTTTGCTATTTCTAATAAGATGCTGGTTGAATAATTATTTTTGGACTTTGGAAACTGGCCAAGATGTTCTTCAGGATCCTTCTTTTCCTGCATTCTTCTTATGCCTTATTAAGGGGTTTAAAAATAACATCTTTGGACTTTGAGGGTTAAGTAGCCATGATTTTCTTGCCTATGAGCCTATGACTCCCTGACTAGACAAGACCCAGGGAAGAAGGATTAAATGGAGTGATCTAGTTCATCCATTTGCATATACTGATAGCATCCATTCCAGAATCCAAAAGAGATCTCAGCACTGTTCTTGTATCTAGCTTCTTGTATGGTGCCCATCATTGTTGTATCTCAGCATCTAGTAAAATAATAAAGCGTGCAAGCTGATAATCTTGCTTTCTCTTCCCCTCACTGTCAGTCTGTCTTCCCTTATCATTTTATCTTCTCTTATCCCATTACTCCTCCAAACTGACCATCATCTAGTAGGGTGGTGAAGCACTCGATTGGATTATCTAGGGAGGCAGTGGAATTTCCAACCTTAGGAGTTACTAAGGTGCAGCCTGACAAAGTCCTGACTGGATGATTTAGTTGGGTTTAATCCTGTTTGAGCAGAGGGCTGGACTAGATGACTTCCCAAGGTCCCTTCCCTAACCGTCTATAATTGTATGATCATTTCTTTGAGATCTCTGCCATTTTGACTCACACAAAAGTGATCTCTAGCTGAGATATTAGTAGCTGTAAAAGATAAATCCATGTTGAGCCTGGAATGAGAAGACAAGACTACACACTGTAAACCAGGAAGTCATCCCATCGAGGGACTATTATGCATGGACTGGCATTCCAGCTCAGTGGTTCTCAACCACTGTGTCACGACACAAGTGTGTCGCGTCCCAGTGGTTAGTGTGTCGTTAGCTGAGCATGCCCCTGCCCTCGCTCACCAAGCTGTGCCCAAACTGGAGGAGCCCTGGCTGTGGCAGGGCTGGCTGGAGTGGTCCCCATGGCAGGGCTGGCTGGACCAATCCCTGGTTGCTGCTGCAGCTCCAGCCATGATGGGGCTGGCTGGAGCAGTCTCTGTTTGAGGCCACGGTGGGCTGGCCGGAGCAGTACGTGGTCCCAGCCCCGGACCCAGCCTAGGTCGCGCTGGGGTTGACTGGAGCTGGCCCTAGCCCAAAAAGGCAGGTAGGCAGATGGCAGGGAGGGGGGGATTCAGGCAGCAGGAGATGGGTGAGGTAGAGGGTGTGGGTTTGGGAGCTAGGCAGGAGGTGTGAGCAGGGAAGGGGGAGGTGGGTTCTGGCAGTGGGGGATTATGTGGGGGGGGCGGACTGAGGGAAGACAGGGGTTTCCAGGGGAGAGGTGAGGGCTAAGATGCAGGGGAGGGGGCTTGGTGTGTTGTGCACAGCTGGGAAGCCTGCCGGCTGTATCGCCACCATGAAAAGGTTGAGAACCCCTGTTCCAGCAGAATGTATCTCCCGTTGTCCTTCATCACTCTATCAGGATGCTGCCCTGCACATGTGTAGACATTCAAGTTAATGAAACATTTGCAAAATAAAGCCAATTGTACACAACTTCTAAAGCTTTTGGTGAAATTTAGTGAAAATTTTCTGCTATTAAGATGACTGCAAAAATGAGGTGGCCAGGTTTTGCATTGCTTTTTAGAGTGTCAGGCTGGGTTAGCTGTGATGGACCCCAAGACATGGATTCTGGTCCTCTAAGTGACTAAATCTACCCTTCAAAGTCTTGAGGAAAATTAGTAGAAGTTGTCTTGATTTATTTCTGTAGATTATGGTTTGATCTGCTGCTTAGAGCTGGTCAATAAATAGTTTTCCCATCCTATGAAAATTTTCAAGATTTCGAAAGAAAAAAAATTTCCATTCTGCCCTGGGAGAAATCCAGAATCTTTCACATTTCTTTTACAACTCCCCCCCACAACCACCACCAAGACACACAGGGTACATCTACACTGCAATTAGACATGCCAGCTGACTTGGGGCAGTGGGGCTTGGGTTGTGGGGCTGTTTAACTGCAGGACCCTCTCATTTTACAGGGCCCTAGAGCCTGATCCTGGACATCTACACAGGTATTAAACAGCCCCACAGACCAAACCTTGCAAGCCCGAGTCAGCAGACATGGGCCAGTCATGGGTGTCTAACTGCAGTGTAGTGCAAAAAGAGCACTGCATGGCCTGGTGGAGGTCCTCCATAAGTCTAAACAGTGAAGATAAGCATCCAGAGACTGAACTTTGTGGTTCCTCCATTAGAGATCTGAACTCTGTTTTGAGCCTGCCTTCCACCAGCTCCATTTTTGCCCCTAAAAACTTGCAAGAGCAATCAGGTTCTTAGCTATGTAAATAGTATAACCAATAAGTGAGGGAACACAGGCTCTGAGAATTTGGCCAACGTAATTCTGTTAGATTGAAGCTGGATTAGTGTAATTTTTAACGTGTGAGTTTGCTGTCATGAAACTAACTTATTCTGTTCCCTTATAAACAGATGACGTTGGGGCTGGCATGGTTTTTATTAATTATTATTATTCCCCTCGCAGTCAAAGTGCATAATGCTTTAAGCACATGGTGGGATCTTGCTGGAGAACAGGACTGCTATTGTTTTCGTGACTTATTGCTCCTCAGCTTTATTGTGAGCTTACTGATTTTCCTTAGTTTTCCATGAATATGTAAAACGTGGTGTGCTTGAGGATAGCCACTAGCCCTGAAATAGTTCTAAACACCAAAATGTAAATGTTAATGTTGTGCAATGCTTTAGTGCAGATCCTTCAGAACTCTGGACTCAGACTCTCACATCATATTGCACTGAGAAACCCTGACTTCTGGCATGAACGGGTTATTTTCAAAAGCAGTTTATTTTTAGAAACATTAAACAATTCTAAAATCTCAAATAACAGAGGAGGAGGAAGAATATGTTTTAGTTTCCAGGTCCTCAGCAGCTCCAAAGCATCAGATGTATAAAATATTTCCCCAGATTCTGGTTGGTCAAAGACAGCAAGTTAAAGAAACACAGTGACTCACCAATCTAATAGAGTCAGGAAATGTGTAAGCAAAATCTTGTACTACAGAGCAACTGTTCTGTATGTGGAAAGCAAATTCCATTTACCTTAAATGGATTGAAAAGTTACTCTGAGGGGATGAAAATCCTTCTGTTGAAAAACTGTTCTACAATTTTGTATTTGTAATGATTTTTCCTTTAACCACCCAGTTCCTTCAAATCTTCATTTATTTAAAATAATCCTTTTCCAAGTGGGTTGTGTACTTCCTTTTGATCCAAAAGCAAAATAATATTGGCCCAAGTCAGCTCTAACTGTATTTGTCTGCTATCTAACTATACATTTCCTATCGTCACTAGACCAACTAATCAGCGATTTTATTTGGTGTGTACATTTTTGACACTTCCTTTTGTTTTTTCCTGTCTCTTTCAAATGTATTATTAAGAACCTGAAACACTGATTTAAAATTGAGAATATAATCTGAGCCTTTCTCAGGTATGCAGTTTTCAGAGAAATGGTGAGTGGAGATGAACATGTTTGACAGCTCTGCAACAAGGCTAGCTGCCATTTTAAGGTTAGAAGTCAAATAAGATAATTTGGCAGAGCTTCAAGGGCCAAAGATTCTGGCGGGAATGATGCTAACAGAATAGACTCCTCTTCTGTTTTTTTGTTCCACTGTTTTGAGATTTAAGAATGCACTCAGAGCTAATTAATAGTAAAAATCTGGCTGCTTTATTGGGCATGCACTTTGCTTCCACATGTTAGGGTCACCACTCTTAACCACATACCACACTACTTTCTTTTTAAGTGACAGGTTTAACTCAATTCATTATTTCACACAACTGAGAATTTTCTTCTTCTCAGAACTATAAAAACTATTCAGAAATAACACTAGGAGTTTCTCTTTTACCTTAAAACAAATGATCTCAATCTCTTCCATACCAAAAAACATCATGTTACAATAAAAAGTGTTTCAAGACCCACTCCCATCTAGCCAGAAAGAAAGAGTGAACAAACATGACATTAGACTCAGATCCAGACTTAAAACTAAGGGAAGCTGGAGATGGGGAGATAGGAAGGGGGTAAATTGGAACTCAGGTGCTATTAGCATTTCAACATCCAAAAATATGTCATTTTTTTATGAGGACAAGCAGCCTACCAGCTAGAAGATTAATCCTTCCAAAATGGTGGATGTGAGGGATCCTGCATATTCCAGAGTGGCAAATGACTCCATGTTAAAGTTGGACAAGTAATGGATTTTTTGAGTTTCTGGCAATTCTTAGAAGTCAGGGGAAAAGGCATATTAAGCTAAACCTAAAATTATTTTTTTAATGATTTTGGTGACTTGAAATGTCAAAAAAAAAAAAGTCTTAGGTTAAATTAAACATTTGTTTGATCTAAAAATAAGCATTTTCTTTTGATTTTGAGCATTTAACACTTTTTGGTTATTTTAAAAATAAAATTAAAGGAAATTTTAAAACAAAAAGTCATTTGAAATCAAAATGAGAACTAGACTAACATGGCTACCCCCTTTGGAACTTGGCAAAATATCAAAACGTTTCATTTGGAAAATGTTGAAACAAAATTTCGTGATATTTTGGAATGTTTAAGGATTTTATTGACAGAAATAATTTGGAGACATGGACATGAAGTTGCAAAATGCTTCCATGACAGCAGATCTGCATTTTTCATCAAAAAAAATTTAATCAACCAGTTCTATGATCTGCCCCTTTCAGTGGAATGGTGGTGCAATGGGATGGATTAGGCCCAGAAGTCTCCTGCTGGAGGCTTCAGTGTCCTACCATACCTTTTCCAGAAAAGGAGCAACAAGGGAGTCCTCAAGCAGCCCAGAGTGGCTGGAGGGAAAACAGACAATCAGAGAAGCCACAGGAAGGAGACAACCAAGACCCAGGAGGCCCATATAAAAGGAGCTACAGTGGCCTTTCGGGAACCAGAGGCGTACAGGTGGTGGTGTTTCTGGTAGGAACTGCAGCAACACAGACAGCTTTGCTCTGACAGGGACTAAGGGCGTGAGAAGGAGTTCCAGGGGGCTGATGCGACTGAATACAAAGAAGTCTTAAGGTAAAAATGAAGCACTGGTGAAGGCTGAGGCTGTGGGGAATTGACCCAGGGAACTAAAAGTAGTCTCATCAAAGCATACTGTAGTGTGTGGCTGCTATTCATAGAGTCCCTAGACTAGGACCTGGAATAATGGCTGAGTCCAGATCAGTAGCAGATTAGGGGCCCCTGGGCCTCCTCCACTGGTGGGCCCCATCTGCCCTCACCTGGGGCTGAAGCCCTCCTCCCGTCTCGGGTCCTGGTCCTTGTGGGAGGGCCTGTGCTGGGTGGAGGACTAGGCCTGCCTGACTTCCCCCCACTGCCACCCCAGAACTGCATGGTGAAGGGCCCCACACATTGTGTGAGCCCCTGGCCATGGGCTCGGTAGGCCTGTGCATTAATTCACCCCTGGTCCAGATTCCCCTTGTAAGTCACTGTAAAGTGGCCAGCGGTTAGACAACAAAAGACCTCTAGAAGGGGATCTGAACTCTTGGCCCTTCTGCCCAGCATTCCAGTTGGGCCACAAAGTAGAAGAAGAAACCATTGCTTCCAGGGAGAAAGCCTTGGGGGCACAGCTCGATTAAAGACTGTAGACCCTTCTGCCAAGGGGTATTCATGAGAGGTCCATGCCATGTGTTATAGGCAGCAATTACAATTAACACAGTTGCTAATATAACAGTTTGGTCCTGATACCTTAACTGCCAGAGGCCCCAAAACTACTAGGAACTTTAGAAATGTGTCATAAAATCTCCAAGTAGATGTCCAGTCAGTATGTTTTGTTAATAAAGAGTAATTTTATCTATCTGGAGTTCTTTGTGAGAATATGGGAAGAAAATTTTTACCCTGCCAGCAGGTCCAAAAATTTAGGGACCTTGGGGGGCAATTACCGCACCAGTGGGGTACGGGGTAACATTTATTGAAAAAACGGGTGTAGGTGCAAGGTGAGCTATGGGGTGTGCGTGTGGTGTGTATGTGTGAAGCTTGTCACAGTGTTTCTGCAATGGGGGTTCTGCAGGAGGTGCTCAACTTCATGGGGTGCAACGAGTTTGGAGGTGATGGGGGCCCTCCGCTAGCTTAACTTACAGTGACTTAGAAGGTGCCTCAACACTATGGAAGGACAAGAAGGGGTTAGGGTTGGTGACAGCAAGCGGGGGGAGCAGAAGTTTCAAGAGGGGAGTCATGGGGAAAAGCGGCCGGGGAAGCTGAGGCAAAGGGGGTGCCACGGAGGAGAGAAGCAGCGGCTAGGGAAGCTGAGGCAAAAAGGGGAAAGCCGTGGAGAAAGCGGTGGCTGGGGAAACTGAGGCAAGGGGAAGCAGTGTAGGAAAGCAGCAGCTGGGGAAGCTGAGGCAAGAAGGGGGAAAGCTGCAGAGAAAGTGGCAGCTGGGGAGGCTGAGGCAAGGGGAAGCTGCGGAGGAAAGCGGTGGCTGGGGAAGCTGAGGCAACAAGGGGGAAAGCTGCGGAGAAAGCGGTGGCTGGGGAGGTTGGAGCAAGGGGAAGCCGCAGAGGAAAGCAGTGGCTGGGGAGGCTGAGACAAGGGGAAGCCGCGGAGGAAAGCGGTGGCTGGGGAAGCTGTGGAAGAAAGCAGCAGCTGGGGAAGTGGAGGCAAAGAGGGACCAGGGAAAGTTTGAGGAAGTAATTTATTTGGTACAGGGGAGAAGGGTAAAAAGTACTTAGCAAACCAGCTGTAATGGTAACAACTAAGCGATACAATGTTATACACTCACTTAATACTTCTAAGACTTACAAACAATGTTGCAACTTACAATGGTACTTAAAACAACTAGAGAAGAGAGGTATAGCAATCAATAAGGCAGTGACACACAAGTGAAGACCCAAGAACTTTCTTAAAAGGTGAAAAAAGAAGGCAGTAATTTAAGATAAGTAAAAAGGAAAATGAGCAAGCTTGCTCTTAGGAGAGTTGACTTGGAGAAGCTAAGGAACAGCAGTGTCAAAGTAGCAGCACAAAATGAAACAACTTTATTAGGGAAAGCTGTAGGGGCAGGACCTTACCAATACCACCAGCAGCAGCAGCATTAGAGGCAGGAGAGAGAGACTCGTTACTTGGCAGTTCAAAGGTGGTACGCTCGGGGAACAACTCATGAGCGGAGGGGGTCAGTGTCTGGGTGATCAGGTCAGGCAAGGTGTCAGGAACCGTCCTGCCTGATCACCCCAAACTCTGGGTTTTTAAGCTGTTTTTCCCGCCAGTTCCCTGATTACAGGGAATGTGGGAAACAAAGGTAATGAGAGTCATGTCTTCAGTATTACAAAGGACCTTGCAGTTAGGCAGTGCCTACCTACGTCAAGCCCAATGGAGACAATGGGGTGACAACGGCCATCTAGTTAAGTTTAAGGGGCCACCTAGTTAAGATGAGGGGGCCATCTGCTCCCCTTGCATTCTTTACATAACTAAGTGATGGCCTGGGAGGGGCGGCCATCAAATTAATTCAATGAGTCACGAACAAATTTCAGCTCCATAAAAGAACCTCTGTGACAGAGCATACTATAGAACAGGAGTGGCCAAACTGTGGCTCGGGAGCCACATGTGGTGCTTGAATGAAAAACTGTGGCTCCCAGAAGAATGCTAGCAAATCAATTTAGGAAAGCACCCCAGCCTACGAGTTCAGGAGGGGGTCAGGACGGTGGGGAGAAGTGTGGCATGGTTGGGGATGGCAGGGAGAAATGGCAGCATGGTTGGGATTTTAAAAATCTTGCCACTAGCCTACAGTCTTCTACATTGAGCAGCAGCTAAGTTTTTGCTGTATAGGCCTAATTTTCATGGTAACATTAATTAATTATTAGAATCTGACATTAGTAGGATCAATATTTGTCCTCCTTTTACAATAAAATTAAAGTCTGCAATGAATTTCAAACTTAGTAATTTTGGAGTAGGTAAAAGTGTATGGCTATATGCCTAAGTGCAGCTCTCAAAGGTTTAATAATTAACTTGTGTGGTTCTTGAGCTCCATAAGTTTGGCCACCCCTGCTATAGAACATATCTGTGTTGAGAAAACATCTGTGATTCTCAGAAGACAGTTGATACAACAAAATATTTTATTCAAAATGGATAGGATGTAACAGAGGTTGTTCAGGATAAAGGCCTTTAGGCTGTGTAATTCCACCATTAAGACATCATGGTGCACAAGGCTGGCCTAAGCAGTAGGGGGTGGGTGAGTGACATTTTTGGAGACAAGTTCCAGAAGGGTAGTGATTATGCGATAAATAAATTTGTTAGGCTTTTAAAGTGCCACAGGATTGTTTGTATGTTTTTTGGATTACAGCCTAAATTTAAGCAACTTACTTACATAAAGTGTTTGTAGGGAGGAATCTTTAGTTCTCCCCTGCCTCTGGCTGAAGAAGTAAATCTAGCTCTCTTCAGGCCAGTGATGGATTTGTATTGGCTTACATTTTAAAAGAAATCTTCGCAAGGAAGGAGATGAAAAACTTGGCCTTCCTGGCTGAGTGATAGATGTCCTGGAGGGTCCCTCCCTGGAGATACAGTACTTTATCATCTTCACTTCTGATTAATTATGATCATAGGCATCCATAATCACATCAGGTCTTTTAATGGACTTTAAATCCGTGTCTTTGCCCTTCTCCAGGAGCAGGAGGAGGGATGCTGTCTGTGGAAGCTAGAGCAGTCCCTGAACAGCCATAGTGTCTAACACCCTTGAATGTGAGACAAAGGAGATCAGAATTGTTAGATAAGTTGTGTAGATGGATTCTAATCAGATAAGGAAGCAGCAAACTCTCAGCTCAATGCTGAACCTTTATTGTCAAGCAGCAGAGGACACCAAACAGGTTTTCCTAACACTAAAAAACCCACCCATTGATCACTATGACAATCCCAATGACCTAAGGTAACCCAGGACACCACAAGAATATGTAGACCACTAGTGCCAAGAGGATTTGGAATCTGTCTGCATGAGCTTTTCCTCTCAACTGGGCCTCTGCAGCTGCTAGTTTCAGGGCTTCTGAACAGCCACGCACACCACTACAATAGCCTGACCAGCCTGGTGATCTGTCTTGATGCCACAGACTTCCTCTCCAGAAAGTATAATATTTGAACCAAATATTTTAGAGAGGGACCCAAGCTGCAAAATTTGGACTGAAATCTGGATCCCAGCTTCCAAAAAGTTCAGTGCTGTTTGGATCTGAAGTTCTGATGCTGGCTGTTAGAGAGAAGGAGCAACTAGGACAGAAGTTGGCAACCCAAAAGATATGAAGCACCGTTTTTAAAAATTCCTTCAATAGCCAAGTGTTTTGAGAGCCACAATGGATGTAGCTTCATGGTGGTGGGAGCTGGGCCAGGGTGCCTGTTGGGTTGGATGCAAGGGGGGCAGAAGCAGGAGCAGACCCCAAGGGTCCTCTCGTGGCAGGGTAAGCCTGGTGCAGGCCACCAGCGGGATCCCCCAAGTGAGTGGCGGGGAAGGAGGGCAAAGCCAGGAGTGGGCCACCCACAGGTGGCCAGGGAGGGCCTGAAGCTGTAAGGGGGCAGCCAAAGAGCCACATATGCCTCTGGAGACACAGGTTGCAGATCTCTGAACTAAGAAGATTGAATCCAACATTTTTTAAGAGTCAAGGCCAGGGGTGGCCAAACTTACGGAACTCAAGAGCCACACAACTCGATTATTAAACCTTCAAGAGCCGCACTGAGGCATATAACCACATATTTTTATGTACTCCAAAATTACTAAGCTTAAAATTCATTGCATGCTTTAATTTTATCGTAAAAATAGGGCAAATATTGATCCACTAGTGTCACATTCTAATAATTATTTAAGATTATCATGAAACTAGGCCTATACAGTAAAAATTTAGCTGTTGCTAGATGTAGAACACTACCAGCTTGTAGCAAGTTTTTTTTTAAATCTGGGCAGTAACTTGTCAATGCTGCAGGTAAAAGCTCTCTCAGATGCTGATCTCTAAGTATTGCACAATATTTTGAATTTCATTGTGGAATATGATGCTTCACAGCAGTAAGTTGTGCCAAAAAGTGAAAACAATCTACCATCAGTTTTATACTTTTCTCCTTTGTATTTTCATTTCTTAGTATTCCACATCATGTTTAGGACTTGTAAAACATGATTTTATTTTAACAACAAATATGCTGCATTAGGGCCTATGAGAAAATCTAAACATGCTATGGCTTCTCTGACCATGTCATGCTTCTCTTCCCCACCTTCCATTGCAACTTCCCTGCCATCTCTTACCACTCTGCTGCTTCTCTGCTCTCCCCAACCATGCCACACTTCTGCCTCCCACCCCACCCCAGCACCTACCATGTCCCTGCTTCCCTGCCAATATTTCTGCCAGTAAACTTGTTCACTAAAATACTCATGGACAGTGAAGACAAAAGGTCTGAGGACTCAGACACAATTAATTTTAAAATGAGAGTAATAGTAAGGGAAAATACTGCTCTCATCTTAATCCTGTGAAGAGATGCACACAGGGACACCTTTTCAACTGTTCAAAATCACAACAGATCAATGAGAATTTATGGGGACAGAAAGGGCAAGATCAGAGCTTGTTTCAGTAAGTGCTTTGGAGTCCATGCACAGAAGATACTATGGAAAAAATCTCATTGAGTTTATTCAGTTTGGGGTCAGGCCCTGTATAAATTCTAAATGTCATTATTTGGTTTTTATAATACAAAGTAAAATCTTTATTGGTGGGAGATTTTTTTTCAGAAAGTTTACAAGACAATTTTCCATCCTCAGTCCCTCACAACAATTACTCTTGTCTAATGGGCTCAGATACCCATAGAGTCATTCATGAAGACTGCACTGAAATATAAATAGTTTTGGACTATACAACAGAAAAGAATTAATACATGTTGAATGCTATTTAATCAGTAGAAGTATAGTGCTGCTATTGAACTTTGCAGTGAATGTAAATTATCTTGGTAATTGACTTAGTTATATTAATCAAAATTTTCTTATAAAATAAATGTGCTAGCAGTTCCTTCTGCAAACAGATGACATACTGATGTCTCAGGCACACTTGTTCAATGGACTTAAGGAATTTTTCTTCTAAAGCCAGTTTTCTGTAGTGGTGGTCTATCCTAAGTCTAAATCATTTTGCATGCTGAAAATGAACCATGATCCAAAATAAGTACTCATAACATTCTTTAAATAGAGGGGTTTTTTAATAACCTTTTAACAGTAGTCAGTGGTTCTGAATGTAACAGTTGTGTCAATTTTCAGTCATTTCTAATGATTCTTATTTAATTCTCAAAATAGAAATACAGGAGAAATAATTTTGCATTATATTACAATTTCTGGAAATGCCAGGTGATTTTTAAAAAAGAAAATTAATTTACAATTGCTTTTCAGGTTTAAATTGCTAATTATCATCCCTTATCTATAGTTCATTGTAGACTTGTTCTTGATCAATTTATGTTGCCAGTTTTAAAAATATTTACCCAGAAAACAATATCAAAAAAGAAAAGTATTGAAAAAAATCATGCATTGATGTAATTAAAGACTGTATCATAATGCACACAGACAAGGAGGGTAGAATTAATATTGTGTGGGTAAACTGTAGAATCTGGCAGTTACTTGCTCTGAGTGCTTGTCTTTCTCTGCTGGCTCTGACAATGCTGCCCCTCCCCTCCCAGCTCTCACCACCCTGCTTTTTTCTGCAGGTGAGGCTCTCTCAATGTCGCCCCCTCCCCGCCCTCCCCCGGCTCTGACCATGCTGCTTTTTCCTGCAGCTGTGACAATGTTGCTCCTCAGCTGCTGCCTCTCTGCTGTCCCCGACCACTGCAAATTTCTCACCCCTGGCTCCCGCCATGCCGCCCTTCCCTCCTGCACTCTCCCGGAAGCAGCAATTTTTCCTTAAAGAACCGCATGCGGCTCTCGATCACAGTTTGGCCATGTCTGGTCATGGTTTTTCAAATCCAAGGGTTTGGTTTGACTCATCTCAATATGGAAGAAGGACTACTTTTTCCTAACATTTTTCACTATGTCAATTCAGCATTCACTTGAACAAAGTCAAGCACAGTCAAAAAATTGCCATTGTGTGCTCAGTGGAGGCCTATAAAAATGACAGTCTGAGGAACATGTGCAAGATTTAAATGGAAGTGCATGATATTAAAAGACAAAATTTTATTGATTGTGCAGCTCCATCGCAAAGAAACTACAGTTTAAAGAAGAAACAATCAGAGCAGCAGGCTTTGATATAATTAGCTTTGTGCAAACCCCACACAGTCTGGCAATTCTATTCAGAACATCATCTACAGGTTTGGATCCTTATCCAAGCCTCACTGGAAGGTTCAGATTCCTGATAAGCTTTCCATTAATGTGTGACTTTTGGCCTGGAAGGAAATTCAATGAGAACTGCCTTTTCACAAAAATTTCTATACTTATTCTCTTTCACCCAGCCAAAATCAGAACATGTAAAAGCATGTGTCAAAACAAAAGATGAAAAGGAATGTAAAACAGTGATTCCTGGCCCAGTTGCTGGTGGTCAGCAATCCATGTTGCAGAGGGCTCTAAATCAGCGGTGTCAAACTTATGTCCCATGGGGCCAGGTCAGGCCCACCAAGGGTGCTGATCCAGCGTGTGGAGCTGCTGCCTCGGCTGTGCCTGGAAGGTATCTGCAGCAGTGAACTCCAAAGTCAGGCTTCTGATTCACTCACACGATTCAAGTCACAGCACAGGGGAACAAAGGAAGCGCTCCAGCCAATCCTGACTCACCTCTGCTGTGGTCTGCCAACCAATCTCATTCACAGCAGGCTAGGCTGGCTCTGGGGAGCCATTGTACTACCTCTCATCCCACCTGTTTGCTGTCAGTCAGCATGCTAATTTGCACCAATCACAAATAAAAAAATGAAAAAGTGGCTTGGGCCCACATGAGAACAAGCCAATCAAAAGCCAGCTGGGACTGAGCCAACCAAAGGCCAGTATTCTGGATTGACAGTGATGGGTGGGAAGAGGAGAGGCAGGAGCCCAACCTAGCTGACTGTGACTGAGGGTTTTTGTTTTTGTTTTGTTTTTTTTTTGCCTGCTGCTGGGTGATAGGGGAATGGGAAGAGAGGGAGTGTGAGAGCCAGCATGGGAAAGGGGGCCCACAGGGCAGGGGAAAGGGGAGATGTAGGAAAGTCTGCAGGGTTGGAGATGGGGAAGGGGATCCCATGTAGACACATGGCCTGTGGCAGGTATCCTGCCTTCCAATGTGACCCCACACATTGAATGAGTTTGATACCTCTGCTCTAAAAGAATTGTATTTGCCTGCTGTGAGCAGCCACACCCTGGATACATCCTCACCATTTGGGAGCAGGCAGGGGCCAGGTCCTCCCTTCTGCAGCACAGCTGAACAACTGTTATCATTTGGGGGTCCATGAAAATTTTTGACAGTAAAAGGGGGTCTTCATGCTCCAAAAGGCTGGGAATCACTGATGTAAAACACTTCTAGATTGTAAAAGAACAGTAGACGTTGAATTTAAATTTTAGGGGAAGATTCAAGGTGGTTCCTATTTTATCCAAAGCAGTTGGCCATTTCTGTAGTTTAGAGCCTGAGTCTAGTGACCATAAGATACCATGAACAAGAATATTCATTCTTGGCATTCTACAATGAAATTATGATAACAAGTATACAAACTTCATACCTCTACCTTCCCTTCTGCAATGTCAGCTCCTCCCAGTCTTGTTCCCCCTTCCTCAATCCACTTACAGATATCTCCCATCTCTCCTGCAGCACTGGAAGTGACCATTCATCCAACCATGAGCACGCAAAGAGCCACCAGTCAATCCTCTGATGCCGAACACACCCCACATTTCTGAATAGAGATACTGTACTATAACCACTGTGCCAGTTCTTATATTCCATCCCTTGTTCTTCTTTTTGGGCTGGCCCTCCCTGACCTTAAAGAAATCTTTAGTTCCATGTACACCACAGCCAACATTGGAGCCAATAGGACTCCCAAAAAGTATGAAGCCTGAACATGGTGTAACAGCCGGTGGTCAGAACTCTTCCCTCCCTAAGACTTGCTTCTCCTCAGTGGGTAGTGATTAGCCTGTTCTAGACTGACATCCACACAAGGATTAGTTATTTTAAGATATGAGTAAAGTTGAGACAGCTGCCATTAAACTATTTGCTTGTCATCACTACTTGCTTATAAAACAAACCACCCTGCTGAAATCTTTTTCCCAGAGGAAGTATCTAGATCACTTCACAGTGAAGCAAACTGGAGGCTGATGCAGTAACAAGATCCCTTAGAAAAACTAATGTCTAAAATTTCAGAGGGGTAGCCCTCATAGTCTAATTCAGCAAAATATAGTCTTTAAAACTGCCACAGGACTTCTTGCTTAATTTCTACAGTATCATGCTTGGAAATTGAAGGATAACTATTGGTTAATAGGTAATGGGGCAGATGTGTTTTCCCTGAGCTTGTTTTGCTGATCAACAGTGTGGCAAGACTAAACTCATTAAAAGAAATGATACTGTGATAGGAGGAAGGTCAAAATAGTGTACAGCTCAAGTGTGTGTTCATGAAGTTACAGAATGCAAAATAATGTCAGTTTGTTTGGTGGAGATCAAATTACCATGAAAGGAAAAGAATAATTGGGGTCAAGACAAAGAAACATGGTGTGTTATATTACCAGGTTGTTCAATATATTTATATCTGTGTGAATAATATATCAATTGCCATCAAAAAGTTGGAAATTTTGGATATTGAGAAAACCCTCTTTGTTTGCCCTACCAATAAAAGTGATTCTGAAAAAAATGCAATGTAAGCTGTATCAGTTTATTTAACCTTGGACTACTACTGTAGCCTCAGACCACACCACTGAAAAGAGTTTATATTTTTTTCCATGAAGGCTGTATCATAGCAGCAGCTTTACCATGCTTTCTAGATACTTTTTTTTTTTGTAGATTCATCTACCTTCAGAAGAGATCCCTCTCATGATCCCTTATTATGCAAACATTTTTTTTCTATCTAATTTGATCAGGTAGAAAAATCCCAAGATTAGTTATGTTAAAACTGATTCCACAAAGAAGAAAAGAGACTCACCTTAAGAACTAATACTATAGAATTTAACAGAAGATCGTAACATTTGTTGGTTTTTGAATCATCCTATCACATTTAATAGTTAACTCCCTGCTATAGAGTTCTATTGTGCTGATCAAAAAACCCTACAGAGAGCTCACCATATTCTATTCATCTATTCAATTGTGTTGGACTAAGAGAGTATTTTCTACAGAGCCCTACTAACGTATCTGGATTAAACTCCATAGGATTTTTTCATAAGGATGAAAATACATAGTATTGTCCATTTTTATTTGTAACTGTTTCTAATGGATAGTCAAACTTAATTAGCCTTGTTGCTTTGGAAGTGGGAATGTTTGGGGGGGGGGGTTATGCACACTTACAGATGGTTTTATTTTTATGGATTTAATTTTATTTGTTGACTATCATATCCTCCCTTAAGCCTTCTACAAATACACAGTGAGGGTTGGGGTCCTTAAAAGCATTTGTATATCATTGGCTTCAAAGGCAGAAGAGGCTAAAAGTAAGCATTTTGAAAATGCCATCTCTCAGATGTGTATAAAACCCAAGCCTAAACTAACCAGCTAAAACTGTTATCCTTTCTTCATTTGTTGCTTACCCCTAACCCCCCACTCAGGCTGGCCTTACCATGAGACAAACTGAAGTGGCTGCCTGAGGTGCCAGACTGCCGGGGTGGGGGGGGGGCTGGGGGGGGTGGGAATACCACTAGGACCCAGAGTGTAGAAAATTGTGTCTGCTGCTGGTACACATGTATTCTCTCTGCTCTAGATGCACAGAAATGGTGCAGTACTGTGCCGAAGGAAGGAGGGTACAAGAGACATAACGGGCAGGTAGGAGAGATGGTGAGAGGGAATAGCAGGAAGCAGCAGGAGCTGCAGGCAGAAGGAGGAGGAGGAGCATCTTATGTACCTCTCCAGCACCCCCAGGAGCCTGGGCTGATTAATACCAGCTTCTTAGGGACCTTCCTGCTTTTTTGCTGAACCCACTTGAGGAGAACAGGCAGTCAGCTGCAGTAGTAGGAGCCAGTTAGGCCCTACGATGCTTATATCTTCCCTCACTCAAGCCCTGCTACCAGCCTGCTTATTTGTCTCCTTCAATTAAGTGCTGAGAGCCAATATAGCTGGCACAGAACAGCAGTGATGAGCGAGAGAAGAAAATGCCCCTCTGGGCATCATTCAGAAGAAGAAAGCAAGCAAAGGATTTTTTTCTATCTAAGCAGGAAGGAGTTCTTGTGAGATACATAGACACAAATGTTCATGGTGAGCCTTCCGGCCCCATTGAAGACGTAGGTGGTGAGGAGAAGCCTGATCTACCAGTTATCAGTGTGCAGGTGACCTAGCAGCTACTGCAGCATACATATCTCCATTTCAAATAGATGCAGCCATGCACGTTCCTGAACAAAAGTGTAGATCCAAAAAGGGTGTGGTGGAGGTGCAAGAAACAGCTGCTGCTGAGTTTAGTTCTTTAAGTCTAGATGATCCAGGACTGTGGACCAACTTGAGCAGTAGCCTGAGGGACTTCCTTACAGTGCATGGGTCATAGCAAGTGAAAAACTACATGCTTCCCAAAGACAATGAAAATAGAAGTTTCCATCAAACACACTACTGCAGTGAAATCCCCAATGCTGACAAAGTGGAGAGACCATGGCTTAGGTAGCCAAAAACCCAGAATACTGCATACTGTTCTTGTTGCAAACTCTTCAGTCTAATGTTCCAGCCACATTGGGTTCCACAGGACCAAAAAGACTGGAAAAGTCTGGCTAGAAATCTGGCATGCCATGAGAAGGCAGCAAATCACCAGAGAGCATTCCACAGGTGGAAAGAGCCTGAGATGAGACTAAGGTTAAAAGCCATCATAGATGATCAGCATCAAGAGAAGATAGCATCAGAGTCCCTTAACTGGCAAAATGTTCTGAAAAGGCTCATTGCCATTGTGAGAATGCTTGCTACCCAAAACCTAGCAGTGTGTGGCACTTCAGATCAGCTGTATGTGCCAAACAATGGAAGCTTCCTTATAACTGTGGAGCTGATAGTTGAGTTTGATGCTATACTCCTGGAGCATCTAAGAAGAGTCACCATCCAAGAAATCTACACACACCACTGCCTTGGAAAAACAATTCAAAATGAGATCATACAGTTACTTGCAACAAAAGTCAAACAGAAGATTGTGGCAGATCTAAAGTCAGCAAGATATTACTCTGTATTCTGGACTGCACAACTGACGTCAGCCATATGGAACAAATGACTTTAGTGGTGCTTTTTTTTTTTTCCCCATAACAGAATCTAGTGAAAATGTCCATGCAATGGTGACTATCAGAGACCATTTTCTAGAATTCATTGACATTGATGAGACTTCAGGAGCTGGTACGACAAACGTGCTTCTTAAAAAGCTTGAAGATAGGGGAGTTGTGATAGCTGACGTGAGAGGTTGGGGCTACAATAATGGTACCAACAGGAGAGGAAAGAACGGGAAGGCAGACACGATTCCAAGAGTTAAACCCTTGAACTTGGTCGTCAGTGATGCAGCATTAGCTTCTTGTGAGGCAGCTGAATTTATTTATTTATTTTTTTAAATGTGGGAGAAGTGGCAGAGGGAAATTGAATCATCAGAAACATAAGTAACTTCAAATTTCTGTGTGGCTTATTATTGTGGCATGACATACTGTTTGAAATAAAATGTTGTAAGCAAGAGTCTCCAGGGTGTTGATCTTGCTATATGTGGAGCAGCTGAATAACTAGAGAAAGCAAAGTCATACCTACAGTCTTACCAGTTAGATGAGGGGTTTTAAAACATTCTGAAGAGTGCACAGAAGTTGTCAGAGGATCTTCACACTGAAGCTATTTTCCCACCCATTCAAGAAAACAAGAGTCACTGAAGAAGACTTTTTGATTACAAGGCACGGGATGATCCCATAAGAGACCCCAAACAACAGTAATTCAAAATTGATTTCTTTAACCAGGTTCTAAATTGTGCAATATAGTCAGTTGAACTTTTCATGCGCCTCAAGGAACACAGCAGTATATTTGGGATGTTGCATGCAGGGGCGTCGCTGGCGTTGGGCACGCTGGGGCAAGTGCCCTGGGTCCCAACACCAGTGCCCCGGATCTCCGGCCCAATCGGGCTGGGGATCTGGGGCCCGATCCCCGGCCGGCTGCAGCCGTGGTGGCCCCATCCCTGGCTGGGGATCTGGGGTCTGCCTGGCCACCTGGCAGGCCCCGCCCCTGGCCAGGGATAGGGCCAGGGGGAGGCCGCGCCACCGCGGGTGGCTAGGCTGTGGTGGGGCTGGGCCAGAAGTGGCTGCTGGAGGCCAGGCCCGCGCCTGTGACCCCTGATCCCCAGCCGGGGACGGGGCCACTGTGGCCGCCGGGGCCCGGTTGGCTGGCTGTGCACAGCAGTGGCAGTGGCCCTGTCCCCGGCTGGGGATCCAGGGCCCAGCCGGCTGCCCATGGGAGCCCCATCCCCCGCTAGGGATCTGGGGCCTGGCCACCGGGGGCCTCGGCAACCTCGTCCCCAGCCAGGGATCGGGGGTCACAGGTGTGGGCCCAGCCTCCAGCAGCCGCTTCTGGCCGACCTGCGCCACGGCCTAGCTGCCCACGGCAGTGCGGCCTCCCACTGGCCCTATCCCTGGCCAGGGGGCGGGGCCTTCCAGCTGGGGGCAGGGCCTTCCCCTTGGGGGTGGGGGCTGGGCCCGTGCCCCGGGTCCCTTCCCACCCCAGCACTGCCTCTGCCTACTTCTAACACTTCCTGTAAAAGTTGTAGTAGTGAATGCAGCTTCTTCACGCTGAAGTTAATAAAAACACATCTATCCTTGGAACGCTCCACAGGAGAACCTGGTTGGCCTTGCAGCCATCTCAATAGAGCATGAGCTGGACCAGACTGTGGACCTTCAGCAAGCAGTTCAAATCTTTGCATACACCCAAGAAGGCATGGAAATCACCACTTTGATTATTCTAACAGATAAAAATGCCAGTGTTAACCATGCAGACAACAAAAGTTACATTTGCTGTTCAGGCATTTGAAAGTTACTTACAATTTTTGAACACAGCACTTTAAGCTGTTGTTTGTCCTTTTACTGGGGTAGGTAGCAGAGTAGTACTATGAGAGTAGTAGAACAGGAAGAATGCAGAATTGAGACCTTTCAAAGTTTTGGTTCAAGTAAGGGGGCACGGGGACATCATTTGGGCTCCCCGTCTCAGACGCCAATGTGTTGGGGGGCAGCCCTGCCCCCACTTAGTCCTATATCATACTAGCACCTTTAGCTACCAACACAGAGATCTTAGTTGATTTCTCTTCTGTCCACTTAGGTAAGATCTCTTATTATGGACTTGGAGCCATAACTTCCTCCAAAAGTTCTGATATAATCCTAAATGCAAAAATCTTTCACCACTTTGCAATCCAACATAATCAGCTTCAGAAAACACCTTCCACACCTCCTACAGTCATTTGATTCCCTTTTGGAGAATTTAGCCATATTATCTGGAGTGACACAGACCATGTGAATTAATCAATCATTTACTTACTTGAATTTTACTCTAGGGCCTGATGTAACAAACTCTTCCTCATGCAAGTAACATTGGTCCTATTACAAAGTGAGACTCCTGCCATGCATAAATAGTACTCATGTGAGTCAAAATTTAGACAGCAAGAAATTCCCAGATTTTTGCAGTTTTCTTTCCCTTTCCCAGAATTTTCTTAATTTCTTATAACACAGTTCTTTGATATCTTAGAGGGAGAGCCACAGATTAAAAGCTTAGATCCAAACATTTCCAAACTGAGTAGGAAAGTTTGGATCCAAACTTTGTGACTCATCCCCATGACAGTTTGGGAGTAAATCAAAACCCAAAATGAAAAGCCCTTCCCAGACTTGGTGAAGTTAAAATTCGGATAGAGAGACCAACTGTGCAGTTAATACTATTTTCTTTAAATCATGAATGCTAGGGCCATTTTCCTTTGCTTTAACTGATTCTTTTGTTCTATTCCAACTTTGCTGCTCCATAGATCTACTTGCAGTTAATAAAAGAAAGAAGAAACAAGTTTAAGTGGTGAGATTCAAAGAACTGAGTTGCATTGTACAGCCTTTAAATCTAGTTATCCCCTACAGTCCACATTCAATGAGATCTAATCCCCTTCCTTATTTTTCAGTTTGTTTCAAACTACTATTAAAGCTCCCTCTTATTTGGCATTCATTTAGTATAAAGGGATTTTTATACAAACTTAAAGATTAGCAAGTAATAACACAAGACACTAAAGTAATCAAATTACTGAGGAAAAGAATAACTATAAATGACCCAGAGTAACCAATGTCCTCTTTCTTGCAAAGCACTGACTGCACAAAAATCACAAAGTAACTAACCATGTAAACAGAGGGGGCTTGATTCTCATGGTTATTTACAGCTGTGCAAAACGTACATAAAATACTGCTAGATAGAATGGTAGCACTCCATAATTGGTCCAGGTGGGGGTGTTATAGCAAGCTTGGCTTTGCTGTGTATTCAGCAAATAATGAATGTAGCTTCTGAAGGTAAGAAATACCCCAGTTCCATTTATGGCCAAAAACCACTTCACAGTGGTTCAAACATCATCATAATTGAGAGATTTCCTAGTGAATAAAATTAGAATAGCACTACCTTGTATCCCAGTCCTCACAGGCAACACATCTTGGTCACACAGGCCACCTGCCCAAGACTGTTTTTTTACTTCTGTATTTATAACCTTCCCCCCTTGCATTCTGATTCACTCAGCTATAAAAGGGTAACTCAGGTGTGACCTGCCAGGTGGATTGCAACTTGCCAAAAATGTCAGAAACAGCTACTAAGCATATGGAGTAACCACCATGCCCTGTTCTGGTGTTTCTAATGGATCTGCCCTGCCCTGTTTTCTATTTGTATGCAGAGCTACAAGACTGTAATCTAAGCTCTGTGTGTCCTCTCCACTACTTCTCATCCCCTCTCCTAGAGAAATAGTCTATTAATAGAGCCTTGCACAGATACAAATACGTGGATCTGTATCTGATCTGCATCTGCAAGAAATGGTCCGCAGATATGTGTTGTATCTGCAGATGCGGATATCTGCATATTTGCAGGCCTCTGTCAATTAATACAGTACAACAGTGTGGGTTACACATACAGCTTCCCACCTTTGCTTTATCTTGGTCACTGATCTTCAAAAATTTTTGCTTCTCTGCACCACACACTCACCTGGTCCACACCCCTTGGTAGCTGAGCCCAGGGCTCAGAGCAGGTTTGGGAGCTGAGGGGCCAAGGCCAGGGCTGGGGCAAGACCAAGAGCAAATGGAGCAGGGTGCATACGAGGGCTGTGTGGTTCTCCCTTCTCACCACTTGAATGTTGCTTTGCACCCCAAGAGTTGCTCACCCCACAGTCTGGAGACCACTGATCAAAGTGGCTCCATGGCTTTCATTACCATTTTTCACATGTAGAGAACCTATTGTGTTGTGAAAGTGAGAATTTCATTTAATTTTTGCCCTCAAAGTATGCTATTACTAACAAATTATGAGGCACTTTTAAAAATGTTTATAACTCACAGCATCTGCTTGGGTGTGTGAGTCTGTGTAGTGGGCAGATGAATGCTACTGCGAAATCAATACAGTTACTAAAATATTTATTGGATCTTCCCCAGCATGCTTGATTAATCTAATTATTTAATACCACTGCCTTCTGGAGATATAGCAGTCTCTATATGATGTAAAGCCAATACAATATCTTCCCATGTTAACCTAGTTGTTGGTTTTAGGGTGGTTTTTTTTTAAGTCCTCTTTATCTGTAGTACACAAATGAAATTTCTAGGCCTGTTAAGCTTTCCCACGCTTCACTGATACAATCAATTCTTCCTCTGTCTTATAGGCTACAAAATTCTCATGTTATCATCTTAAGGCAGCCCTAGCATATCTGCTCAGGTTAATTTACAGCAAGACTACAAGTTAAATGAGGAACGGAGGAAAGGAATCATTCCCCTTGCAATTACAGCACCAAGTTTGAGTATCAACTTCTTAACAAATTATACAAATTAACACCCCTTAAGTCTGCTCTGAAGGAATCTTGCTTCTTGCAAAGGAAGCAGTAGAAGGCATTGCAGTTAGCTACTGCCTTTGTTACAGCTGCTCCATTGTGTTGGGTGACTAGTCTGGAATGGGGTAGGAGTGTAATCCACATCATCACCATGATGTGAACCCAACCTCCATTGACTTACTGTCATGGAGCCAGATCCTCATTTCTGCTCCTTGAGAGCAGGAAATGCAAAGCAGATGGATCTGAGCTAGGGAAGTTAAATTTCACTATAACCTGACCTTGCACTAGGCTCTTTGTGGGTACACCCTGGGGATCAGACCACGTGGGATTGTCTGCCGCAAAATCCCTCACATAGCAGAATACTAATCTATGCAGCATACTTTATATTGGGACATATTTCCACATAGCAGACCTCCTTCCAAAAGAGAATGTGGGGAAGATATCGACAGACAGCCCAGAAGATGAATCCTGGGAAACTACCTTGAAATTAAGATGCTGCAGCAATAGGTAGTTTAAAACTAGGTCATGCCTGAATCTGGATAACAATGACTCTGACATATGTAATGTTCTCTATGTGATATCAGGTGTCCATATTCTATGTGGAGGCAGATGGACAAGTCAAAAACACGCCCCCTAGTCCAGACATGTTAAAAAGTAAATCTTCCAGTAATTCCCTATAAGTTTCCTATCACTGTTAATATCTTGGCACATGTGGATACTCTCAGGGATCTTATAGCCACATTGATCAAACCCTTCCAATTTTCACATCAGCAATCTGACTAGCTTATCCACTACTTGGAAGAGAATAGGGAAGGGAAAGCTTTTCTAATGACTTTCCTCATGAAGATTCTGTTGACAGGGGATGGAGCAACCCTGGAGATGTGATGGGGAAAATGGCACCTTGCTTAAATGTGGGAGCAGACTGGGAAACTGCTAGGATTTCCATGTCAGGACAGTGATGCTCTCAGAGATTTGTCTTAACAGACAGATTAACAGAATTGCAGATTTATAAACCTCTCAGAATACTGAGGGAAACTTTTGTGATCACCTGCTTCAACTCTCCTTATGGTTTACTACAATGGAAGAAACTGGTTGGTGCTAGGCAGTTCCAAAGACACTTGTCATAGTGGATTAGTGAGCGTAGTCAGGGTGAACAGCAGGGATTGAACTGCCAGAGCTAAAAGCAAGAGCTGCAGCTGGAACTGAAGACCCCAGGTTATGTCACAGATTCACACCTTCTGTGCATCAGGTCCAGAGAAGAATACATAATACCCATTAACCAGAGAGTTATATCTGCACTTTAACTCTTCATATTTGCATCTCTGAGGATGAATTTCTGCACTGCTTCTCCACTGCCAGTGAGAACCCACCACTAGAAAGTAGTAACTTCAGTTATAGGACAGAGTGGTGGGGTGGCTTTTTAAATGTCATTAAATAACTGAATAATATTAGAATAATTTGAAAGGGCTTAAATACAATAAGGCAGAATGGGGTAGTCTCTTTATAGAACTGCTAGTATTCTGGTACCTTTCCTTGGCTGCTGTTTTTCATCTGTAAATGATGATTAAAGGAGAAAAAAACGCCAATGACATCAATGAGAACCTTTACAAGGATGGTGATAAAGATCTCTTCCCTTGTCTGGAACTGCCCTTTAAAAACTAGACTCTTAAGCAACAGAGGAAAAGAGGAAATAAAAGCTTCCTTCCCTAACTTGACCTGGTTTCAACTGAGATGCAAGATTACCTTTCACAAAACACTCTCGTCACAATCTATGTAAGAGCTGGTCTTTAAAAATAACTTGGTCTCTTGCTTCCTCCCCTTGTTATACTAAATAATAATAACAACAGCAGCACCCTTTCTAATGTGTGTTGTATAAATAAAAGTAGCTTCAGCAATGTTGTTCAGTCTGCTTTACAAGCACCATGACTGCTTATACCTAATTCAAGGAATGACATTCCGGCAGGTAACCTACATTTAGAAGAAAACGCTTTAGCCAGCTCTGCAGGAAGCCAGACTAATGCAAGTTTCTTACAGGTACCTGTATGTTTAGAAGTAGCTAATCTTTGCCTAAGCATCCTTGGAAACATTTTTAACTGAGCCCTTGAAAAATTTGGTTTCATGTTCTCCTTGCAGATCCAGCTCTGCAGCTCTATTACCTTCCAATTATCCTCCTCAGTGACATCTGAGGCATCACTAAAGGTGCAGTTTGATAATGGACTGCACCAATGTAACTCAGACAGATTTTAGCTTGCAGACTTTATTACTTACTGGTGGCCAGATTCCAAGCTGAGTGTGCAGGGCCTCCACCTTTACAATTGTAAACTGAAAAAATCTCATATGCAAAAATCAAACAGACTTTTTGTAAGATTGCAAAAAGTAGGTTAAATATTATCATACACAGAGCTTGGTAAGTAGCACCATTTAAGACATTGTTGTCAGCTGCTTATATCTTTGCCAAACTTTAACTGTTGAGGCTGCTATTTTCCATGCCAGGTGTTTGCCTCAGGCTGAACTTATATATGTTTCAGCTACAATGGTTCAGCTGTTTCTGAGAATGAGACTGAGAAAAAAAATACATTATTTTATCCAGATTAAACAAAATTCTTTCAACTATTTTGTTAAGAAGGTCTAGTGTCCTTCATGTTTTGAAGCAAGGCCTCTCTGATCTAATGTAACTTTGATCTTTCTAAACTACTTTGTTGTATAAACATGTAGGTAGATCCAGAGAGCTTGAATTGTGGGCATTTGGTAGTGAAGCATCATCTTAAAAATAAGCTACAAAAATGTGAACACTTGAAGAGTGGCTCAGAGTAGTCCTCCCTGATTGATAGTGGCTATTTTTTTCAGGGACTTACTTTATTTTTACTAATCCAAAGGAAATATAGCCATATGTAACATCCAAAACAAAGAAGCTTTATATTAATTGGCTGCAGCTGGGAGTACTTTCCTGTCTTTCTCGCTGTTAGGCAAATATAGATACAAGGGCTGGTATGACTTCATTATTTGAAACTTGTTAATCATGCATCTATTACAGCTATGAAGCAGAGTTACCAAAAGGACACTGTCTGGGTTTATTACATGAGTCTCTCCTATATCTGAGTACTCATAAAGTACCTTGCTGTTTATGAGCCCAATCCTTTTATGAAGTGCTCAGTGCCTGCAACCCTAGTAAACCAAATTCTGAAATCCTTACATAGGGCAGTCATTCCCAACCTTTTCTCTGCTATGGCGCACTTGATACCTTCAAATTTTTTGAGACATGCCACCATTAAAAAAACTCATGCATATTCAAATTAACTTAAATTACTTAGGAATATTCATGACCCATGGCACAGTGTTTTGGAAATGCTGCTATGTGGGGTAGTAGGGGTAGCAGAGCAGGGGTGGCAAAACAGGGGAGGTCAGGAGTCATGTGCAGTGGCAGGAGTGAGAGTGGGGAGCAGACAAGGGGTGGCAAAAGAGGACAAGGGGTGCCTTGTGGGGAAGGTAGGGCAGGGGTGCATGGCACAGCACCCACTTTTTGCTTCTCCACAGTGGCTCCCTGCCACCCAGGGCAAATCCTCACCCCACTGCTGCTCCCTCCCACCCCAGTGGGTCCCATCCTTCCCTCCCCCAGCCCCCTGTTGCCCATGATGGACCCTCCCATCACTGCAGGGGCCAGAACTAGACCTCCAGCCCCCAGCTACACCCCCCCACACACAGCCACCCCACCCCCAGCTACACACCCTCTCAACCAACCAGCTACCCCACAACCCCAGCTATACACCGTCTGCTACACACCCCCTCCCACCCACCTCTGCTACACACACACACCTGCCCCCCAAAACCCCCAGCAGCCCTCCCCCCAAAGCCCTTACCTGGGCTGTTTGCAGGCTGCCTGACACAAGCAGCTTCACCCTGCCAGGGCCAGATTCACACTCTCCCAGCCTCCCCCAGCTCTCTGCTGGCTGGGTTAAGGTGGAGCGGGGTTTTAAGATGGAGCCACCGGAACACTGTGTTCTGGATGCTCCTACTATTTTTAGGGGGACCCCCTGGAACGCCTTGTTCCAGTGCCTTCCTCTATTTTTAGGGGGACCAGAACGCTGCCTGCCTAAAAATAGGGAGCCCCAGAACTGTGTTTCAGTGCCTTCCTCCTTACTTTAACTCCTGCCTTTTCCCAGCCCTGCACAGCCCACATGGCTGGGTTGAGCAAGGTGGGAACTTAAACTTCAGATCTTGAGGATGCTCACAGCACACTTTGGGTGTTGCCGTGGCACACTGGTTGGGAACCACTGACCTAGTGAGTGCTCTGAGCCACAGCCCTGGTGCACACAGTCTGCCTGCCCTGAGCTCCAGCACTACTGCCTGGGAAGAGCGTAGCTGGGGTCAGCTCATTTAAATCTCCCACCATGCCAGATGCATGGCCCACATTGGGAGGTGCAGAACACTCCCTAAGACTGGCAAGGGAACATCTTCCAGTGGTCGGAGTCCCCTAATGGGAAGTTACACCCCCCTCTCCACTGTGAGATGCTCGTGGGGGCAGTTGGGAGGGAGTCAACAAGGAGGGCTGCAGGAGGAAGCCAGCATGGCCCCCAGTGGACCCAGAGTCAGGTGTGAGGCAGCGTGTCCTGGAGATCCTGGGGCCAGGCAGGGGCATTGCTGGTGCTGGGCACACGGGGCACGTGCCCCGGATCCCAGCACCAGTGCCCCAGGTCTGATGGGGCCCCCCCCGGTCTCTGGCCCAATCAGGCCAGAGATTTGGGGCCCAGCCACCCAGGGCTGCAGAGGCTGCTCATGGCCACATCCCCAGCCAGGGATCCAGGGCCCAGCCACCCACAGCAGCAGCAGCCTCGTCCCCAGCTGAGGATGTGGGGCTCAGCTGCCTGTGGCCATGGAGGCCGCTCCTGGCCCTGGCCTTGGTCCCAGCTGGGGATCCAGGGCTCAGCCACCCACAGCAGCGGCAGCTGCTCTGGCCCCATCTCCAGCCAGGAATGCTGGGCCCAGCTGCTTGTGGCTGCTCCTGGTCCTGTCCCCAGCCGGGGATGCAGGGCCCAGCTGCCCACAGCCGCTCCAGCCCCGTCCCAAGCTGGGATGCGGTGCCCAGCTGCCTGCAGCGGCACGCAGCGGCTTCCGGCCCTGTCCCCAGCCAGGGGCGTGGCCTGCAGGATGGAGGCATGGCCTACGGGGCAGGGGTGGGGCCTGGGCCAGTGGCCCGGGTCCCTTCTCGGGGCAGCGATGCCCCTGGGGCCAGGCAGTGGGGTAGGAGTCCCTGGGGAGCTTAGAACTGGGCACATGGCCCTTGGAGCCAATCTGAGCTGGGTGCGAATTAGGGGGCCTCCCCGCAGAGACCCTGAACCCACGCCAGACTAGATGTAGGGTGGGGTTGGGGTAGGGCCCAGGGGAGGCGGGCCAGGTGTGATGCAGTGGGTGGCTGACTGTGCCTAGAGCAGGGCTAGACATGGGTGCATGGGGCCCATGCCAGGGAGGGGTGGGTTTGGGGGCTTGTGCCCTAAATCTTTTTTTGTGACCACAACACCCCTGTCTCCAGGACAGCTGAGCCCTGCATAATCTCTCCATGTCTTGTTTGGCAGCTTCATTTGGAATTAGCTTAAACCACCAAACTCATTTCACAAAAACCACCGAGCAGACAATTGATAGTAACACCTTTCAGTCACTACTAGCCATGCCTAGATTTGAACCAGCAACTTTGAGGTGAAAAAACACTAACCCATTCAGAGCTCAGGAAGGGTATAGGTACTTGGCCCCTGGTCTTGCAGTGATACAATCAGTTCAGAATCTCAGCTTTCCTTTACAATAATGTCAGTTTCTAGCCTTCTTGGTTGTGAAAAAAAACTTGAAAATGTGACCTAAGTGTCAAATGATGCAACAGCAGGCTGCAGAGAGCCTGACTCAGTAGCTTTGGGAAGGGGAACTGCTCCATTTATTTCAGTGAGATGTTAATGCCAAAACCTAATGCTCTGAGCAGCCCATCTCATCCAGTTAGGCATACTGCTCCAGTTGTGGGCATAAATACTACCCTCAATCCTTTCACCCCCCCATACTACCCCTGCCTTTCTGAAGAGGGATGCTTGCTGCTTCTCTCAGAAGGAGGGAGGGGTCCTTTGCCACTTCTGGGGAAGAAAAGGATGTGTTATGCTGCAGCACTGGCCCTTCTCTGGAAAGGGACCTCTTGGCCCAACTAGTCCAAGTGGAGAGAAAGAAGGACCATGGTACGTCAACAGGAGACAATGTTGTACTGGTACTAGACCCACAGATTGGCTTAATCCATCCCTGGTCCCCTTATTAAATTCCTTGCTCTTTCAGTGCCTATAGAGGAGGTTGTTTTACTTGCTAAGATTATGCTGTATAACACTATGTGCACACCAAACACGTGGCCTAAACCAATACAGTTTACCTTTGCTGCCATGCTGCCTTTTTCTAGAACAAAGAAAAGAGAATGCACTGAAACATTCCCCTTGTGCGAAGTTAAGGGCTCATTTTGCTTACTTAGGAAAGGGCATGTGACATGTTATTTTTCAAAGGAGGAAAAGCTTGGATGAATGTTGAAGCCTTTTCCCACAGTATTTGGACATTGTTTTTCAGTAGCATTGTAGAGCAGGTTGCCCGAGGAATGCAATGGGCTTTGAATGGAAGTGGATGTTGATTGGTACTGCACCCCTCATTGTGTGTCCCCATGCCATTGTGCACCATAATTGACTTTGTGATAAAGGAATTTACAGTGTGTGTATTGCACTGCTCAGATACTCACATCCTAAGCTGGCTTTAGATCTCCTTAGAAGAAAATGCTGTAAACCTCAGTGGTGAGAATAAGACCCTGCACAAATAAAACTAAAACAACAAGACCAGCTAAAATGGCATGAAACTATAGAGTAGTACCATAACTATGCATTTCGGCATCCCTTACAATGAGCGGCACCTCAAGTGAGTGACACAGAACGCACCCTTTAGTAGAGCAGCTCAATGGAGCCACTACGGGGCAAAGTGCTGTTTGCCCCTGCCCTAGTTACAGCCCTGTTACAGAGAAACCTTGTCATGGAAAGTTATTTCAGACACTTAGGGAAGGAATCAGTGTGGTCCAATAAACAGGACACTGGACTAATAGTCATAACACATGGGTTGTATTCTGGATATACCCAGGCCCTACTTCGGTCTTGGACAAGTCCTTGTGTGGATTTTCCCTCCCATTTATCTCTAATCCATGAAGATTGGGCAGGGACTGTCTCTCAATACATTTGTAGAGCACCTTGTACATTAGCACACCGATCTTTTGCGGGGTCTTTATGCTGTATCAGGGTTTCTCAACCTTTAGTGGACCAGAGAATACCTAAATGTATTAACTTCTTTATATGGAACATCTGATGTAAACAATCTCAAAAAAAAGTCAGTAATAGTGGTAGGAGATTTAAAATGCCACAGCCACAGCAAAGTTTCCTGGCATACATCAACATCCAGTGCATGCACCTGGAAGCTTTGCTTTGGCTATGACCTTTTAAATTGCTCCTTTTGCCTTCCCCACTGAGCCCCCCTGACTGGGAGGGCTTGGGGTGGGTCATGCAACACCTGAACTATGTCTGCAGAACCCTGGTGAACACTGCTTTAGATGCTAATAGAAATAATCTTATTTGGCAAACTGATTTCTCCATCTGATTTGAGTTTTGCAGCAAAGTAAGATGGGACAAATAGCACTTAACATGTTAATGTTGTGATTATTTGCACTTTTATAGCTCCTTCCATCCAAAAAAATCTCAGAACATTTCCATTGTTAAAAATTAAGCCTCCTTTGCAATATATCTTTTAGGCAAGTGATATTGTATCCATTTTAAACATGAGTAAACTAATCACAACAAGCTCCTTTCTGCCATTTAGGCACAGTCCTACATGGGCAATGAACTATGTTGATCTTACTATCCCCCCAGGGAAGTACTGGAAAGCAACTGGAGAACCATTGCACTGTTAGACCTCTTTTATGGATATAGTATTCTGGCTTTCACTCAGCCATCTTTTAGTATTCATTATTTCAGTGCTGATCATTAGGTACTAACAATGTAGGCTATTTTTTAAATTTGCATAGGGTCTGAGATTGTAGGAGAGCTTGTGTAGGGCGCCACCACTTTTTCCATTTTGTTCCCTAATTAGCTTGTTCAATTCTCCATAAAAAGCAGAGGCACATACAGGGGAATGATTGCACATTTTGTTCATTTTGATTAGTCATTTCAGGGATGTCAAAGGAACCCACGCAGAGGTGCTGCATTTGTACCTAGAACCTAATCATGGAAACCTAAACCACAGGAACATGCCAGGCTGTGGAACAGACTAAAAGTGATGTTTTGTTCCTATGTGCATGTGTAATATGTGCACTAGTGTCTAAACACTGTGAAGATATAAGATTTGAGATGTGTATCAATCAAGCCCTGTGCTATTGTAGCACCCTGCTATTTGAGCCCTAAGGGGCAGTGTAGTGAAACCACCTGGGAAAGCATGCAGGGAAGAGGGCTAATGAGGAGTATCTGGGCAGTTCCTTGAGCCAAGCCCTAAGGAGGTTTCCAGGTAGAAGCTCAAAGGAAGGAAGCTGAGTGGCAGTCTGAGCTTGAGGTTGCTGGAAACGGAGCAAGATTAGCCTAGGGAGGGTGTGGAAACTTTCTGGTATAAGTGCTAGAATTTGGAGGCCCCCAAGCCTAGATGGACTCTGTATGGCAGGCAAAGGAAACCCTTACAAATAAAGAGTGTGAGGAGGAGCATTACAGGGATGTCTGGGTGTTGTCTGTGGGTGCAGAGGACCAGAGCTGAAGGTGCTGAGTGAGGACCCTGTTACAGCTATGAAAAGTTGATGCAAACTACATGTTAAAATAGTTTCATCTATTCATCCATGGGTGCACTGGGTGACCTTGTAATAAAGACACAGCTTTTTCAGTCACTCAGCCAGGAAGATCTATGGGAAAAAGGAGGTTTCATGGTAAAATGGTGGGTTAGGAATCAGCATGCTTTGCTCCTCTCCTGCCTCTGCTAATGACTTGCTGAATTATCTAGGGAAAATTATTTAAGCTCAACTCTTTGTGACTTTCATCCCATCACAAACCAGCATGATTCCCACTACAGTACTGTGGATGTTCTGCTGAACAGGGCACAACAGAGATTGGCTATGCCTCAATGGGTGGTATGATCTAAACTGAGAAAATCTAGTTAGTACAGTTATAACACATTTTTATTCAGGCTATAGCAGCAAGGTCAAATCATGCTTCAACATCCCTTGGATGTGACCTTGTTCTAATCAGGTTCCCCCACCTCAACACACACAGTTGTTACATGAGATGAGGGGCCTTTGTTTACTTCTCTATGAATGAGATATTGTATCTCATTTGGGGGGGGGGGTGCTTAACAGCATGGTTTCTTAGTGCATGTCTGCACTACAAAATTGTGTTAAGTCAACGTACAACCGTTGCAGTAATTAAAGCAATGTTTCATACCCATACCATGCTCCTTCTGCTGGTAGTGCACATCCTCACCAGGAGAGCTATCCCTTACCTAACTGTTTTGCATGTTGTGGGGCACTGACAGCTGGAGCCCCTTCCCCCTTCGCATGAGGCTCACTGCCAACATGCAATTTAAGTAACAGAGTATATATATGGTCAATGCATTGCCCCAGTTATATCAGCCTAAGCACTCCGTGTCTCATGGAGGTGGAGTTAAGGTGATGTATTGGACAACTTCCATCAATGGGAGATACGGTTTAGTGTAGACTCTTACAGTTAGGTTGACATAGACTAACTCTGCAGTGTAGACTAGGTGCTATTAAATGACTGTGATGTCTTCTATGATCCTTAGACTGAAAGTGCTGTATAATTGTAAAGGATCATGAATCAAAAATATTAATAAAATGTTCTGCATTATATTTATACAATAGCTTATGATAGGTTTATCTTATTAAAATGATAAAGTCAAGTTG
Source organism: Podocnemis expansa (assembly GCA_007922195.1). NCBI lineage: Eukaryota > Metazoa > Chordata > Testudines > Podocnemididae > Podocnemis > Podocnemis expansa. Next base: position 25,644,842 of record ML682060.1, read on the forward strand.
AAATTAAATGTTTGTTCCCTGCTCATGGTTTATGATTATACCTTTAAAATCTGATTATCTAGGTTAACCAGAGTGAGTAAGATTCATTTTACATCTTCCTACAAATTCCAATCTACTTTAATAGTAACTGTGCTGTATGAGGACTTTAATCAGTACATAGTACCTATCTTTTCCATGCAGTTCCTCTGATCTCAGGGTAAAATATTAAATCTTCCTTTGCAGAACATCTGAGAAATAATAGAACATCTTAAAGGTGAGCTGCAAAGGAAAAAATGTGGGTGTTTCTTAATAATGGATGAAGAATGCCTGAAAAATTTATTTATACTAACTCAGGACCTGCCTACGTTCCCACATATGGAAGAGTAGAGGATTAATAGAATTATTAAATCACAAGTACCAAGTGTGTGACTGTAGAGCAAATGAGAAGGAAAGGAAATTTTTTAAACATGCTGTTTAAAACATTAGTTTTTTTGAGGGGGTGGGGGTTTTTTTGTATTCGTTAATATTTAAGTTAAATACCAGACAGTTAAGCACAAATATATGTGTGTTAAATATTCTAACATTGCAGCCCTTCAATTAGTGGGTTGGAAAAGTCACACTGCAGTTCCCATGATCCTCCAAGATGAGATCTATAAAAAGCAGGGAAGACTCACTTCTGATGTGTCTAGTATAACAACAAGCAGGAAAAAAAGTTATTAAATACAGGCTGTCATAAAGAATTGAAGGGCATAAAGATTTTTTTCTCTGAGAAACATTTAGCTTCAATTGTAAAAAATTCACCCCCATAACTGCATGTTCTTAAAGTATTTTGAGATCTAACCATATTATAAAGTTTACTATAATTGTCCACAGTATGATGTGATATTTATCAAAATTTTCTAAATGTATTTGACTGAAACTTTTTTCTGATTACAAACTATCGATTTCACTGGTTTCTTTGGTTATCTACTGAGAAATTAGAATACCATGGGTTATTGTTGTATGTACCAGCATGTTCCTCTAACTTACTTCTTAGCTTATCTGCCCCTTAAAATTATTCTTCTGATCATTCTGGTTTATTCACTAGCCAAATGTAAGATAGGATTTATTGAGCCATATATTTTCAAATGTGGGCACCAAGTTCTGATTTTTCTTCTCCTGTAGTAGACTGCAAGTTTCTTCGAGTAATCCATCAAACAGTTCTAGGATGACATGGTTTCAAAGTACCAAGTGCACTTGCAATAACAGAGGCGCAGTTATTAAATCAGTGTAGCAAGCCAGTTACATCAGTGGGAGCTATATTTTAGTATAAATGCTTACAAACATAGGTCAACATAAGAGAGCTTATGCTGACCTAACTCCATAGTACAGAAAGCAGGGCTAAGGGAAAAAAAGTGGATTTTTTTTCATAAGACAGCCTTTTTAAAGTAATAGCCTAGCACAAGGATCAGCAACACAGGTTCAGTGAGCCACTTGTGGCTCCCTGAGCATCCCCCTCTGGCTCCCTGGCAATCTCCTCCAGGGAGCCAGGTGTCCTTCGGGGACTTCCAGCTGGTCCCAACATCGAGGCCAAATATGGGGGCTCCTGGCTGGTGCAGGCCCCTCACTTTCATGGTGCCAGGGTTACCCCCACCCTCCCACCAGAACAGCATGAGCCAAAAGCGGCTCAGTGGCCACGCTGCAGCCCCTAGTGCTGGCAGGGTGTGTGCAGCATTGCTTGCCCCACCAGCGGAGGGAGGAATGGAGGGAACACGCACTGCCTGCACAGCCCCTGCCAGCACTAGGGGCCACAGCACAGCCACTGGGTCAGCTCAGGCTCATACAGTTGTGGTGGGAGCGTGGGGGAAAATGGCTCTTCTGGGTTGCCAACCCCTGGCCTATCACATAGACAAGGAATTTCAATGTAGCTGGTGAGACCTAGGGTTCACCTCTACTAGTTACCCTCCCACCACTAGACTGGCTCTCTCTGCTAAGATAGTATGAGATAGCTATTGCATTGTTTTAAAACACACACACACACACACACACACCCCTTTTTTACCAAAGTGTAGGCACAGCCCATATTAATTCTAACAAGGGCTGTTGGAGGCCATAGCGTGTTATCAGGTTTTTAGTTTCATTTTGAAATCTCTATAAGATTCTGCAGGACAGGAGGCAAAACTTCCTAATCCAGCCATGATGCTCAAAAACATGCAACTCATGGGCAAATGTACAGAGGAGTCCTTGATTAATGTACCCTAAACTCACTGAGCCATTAAATAAACTCAAACTGATAAATGGGAAGCATTGTGTTTTTAAAACCAAGTCAGTGAACTACCCCACTAGGCAGGCTTTTACCTGCCACCCACACTTTGATGAGGTGTGACACTAAGCAGGGGCCCCAAATGAGTGTTGCTCTGTCCAAATCTGCTGTTGTCATATGACTTATTAATGTCAGTGTTTGACAAAAATGTTTAAACTTGCTTTTCAGATAAGATCCTAGAAGGGTGAATACAGCCAAAAGAAACTGAATCACACATTTCAAGCTTCTACCTGTGCTATCTTTTGTTGACACCTGCATTTTACGTGTCTCCAGTTTTAAACACATGTCATGCATTTGGACACCAGCCAGCTAAGAGCTATAGGCTCGATCCACAGTCTATGCAGCCAATAGGAAGCTTTTCATCAGCTTCTGTGGGCTTTGGATTAGGCCCTATGTTACTAATGCCTTGTTAAAAATAGGAAACAAGATGATTTTTTTACCTCTTCCCTTCTCCAGTCGCAGTAGTTCACTCAAGCAAACTGCAGGCCTTGTGTCCACTAGGATTTTACATTAAGATAAATAACTCATGTCAGCTATCTGGATTTAAAAACATACCTATGTTATGCAGTGGAGACAGCCTGTGAGAATGGAGTTGGCAAGCAGAGTGCAGCTAAGACTGGTATGGTGGGCACAGGTGCAGTAGTGCTCTCAAACTCAGTGGCTGGGAAGCTGCCTAGCTTTTTAAAGATGTGTCCTCCTTTTGCTGTATTAATAAGATCATACAGTGCTCATTCAGCAACTAAAACATCCTCATAGTGAAAATATGGAACAGTGTCCCTAGTAGAATTAGTGTCTATGTACAGATCTCATTTTAACAACCTTGAGACTATTTAAATCATGATTTGAGGACTAAATAAATCATTTGTAGGTTAGAGGTGTATTGCTGGAGTGGGTGGGTAGGGTTTTGAGGCCTGCATTGTGCAGGTGGTCAGAATAGATGATCATACTGGTGCCTTCTGACCTTACAATCTAGGGCTGCGGCTACACGAGCAAATTGATCCCTGTCTACACTAGGCTTTGCTGAGCTTGAACTAAAAAACTAACTTTTTAGTTCAAACTTAATTCGAAGTTTAGTTTGAACTAGCACAATGTAACTGTGCTAGGTCAAACTAAATAAGTTCAAACTAAGTGGTTAGTTCAAACTAACCACTTTCTTTATTCTAATAAAAAGTTCTGGCTAGTTTGAACTAACCCACAATTAGTTTGAACTCACTCCAAACTGCTTAGTTCGCACTAAGCAAGTCCATAGACATAGCCTACGAGCAGGGCTGGCTCAAGGGGCTGTGGCACCCCAAGCCAGCTATTGCTTTAGCACCCCCCCAGGGGGTGGAACCCAGGCTTTGCTTTGGGCCAGCTTTGCCCTGGGGGTGGGAAGGGCCAGCCCAGAGGCAGGGCAAGAGAGCGACACCCTGCCCCTAGACAAGCCCAGAGTCACTGGGTTGGGGTAGGGAGGGGCAGAACAGGAGTGTAGGGTCTGATGTCTCAGCCACCCTTAAGCCAGTGGTTGTCAAACATAATTTCATGGGACCTAGCTCTGGACCCCCTGCCACGCAGCGACCCTCCACTGAAAAAAAAGCAGCCACTGCCAGAAAATTAAACAGTGACCATGGCTGCGGGGGGAGAGGGGTTTGGCTTCAACTTTTCTCTTGAGGCATCTATTCATCTCTAACATCTACACATCTAATTTGAGATCACCTACATGGAACATGCAGAGGGTGATCCCATATGCCCTACTCCTGTCTCAAATCAGGAAGTATGTCAGGTCTCTAAAACTGCATGTAGTAGCCTGGAGTGTGTGTGTGGGAGCTCCTTGCAAATGGAGGGGAGGAGTGACTGGGTGAAGAAATGAGATGGAAGTGCTGAGACAGAGGAAGGAGAAAAGAGCCAATGCCAGGCTGGAAAGAAAGGTCCTGGACGATCCTGTCTGTCACTGAGCCTCTCCAAGTCCCTCCAGGTCCTGTTCCTTTCTCCACTACCAAATCCCAGAAACTGAAGCAGCCCCTCGGGGTTCCACTTTCACTTCTGCTCTTCCTCTGCTCCCTGAGTGGGCATGAGTTTCCATGAACACACAATTGTCAACAATATTGTGACTGGAGGGGTGATAGCCCTTTCTCCTTTGCGTGGTGACTGCTGTTTTTGTCAGTGTGCATAAGGCAGCAACACAATGGGGCTACCCACTCCCCCCTTCAGATTAGGAACTTGTTATAACGTCTCCTTCTAACAGATTCATCACTGGGTTGGATTTTATTCTGTTACTTAAGCTTTCTAATTGTAGAAAAAATACCATACTTTGTAACTCAGGTGCCTACTAGAACAGTTTGCTTTTCTCTTCTCTTTTCAATTACCAGTCAAAAAAATCTCTGGAGTTTTTATTAAAATCTACAAGTCATAACTTTTGTTGCAAGCAAGAGAATTCTCAACCCACTGAAAAAAGAGGCAAGTCCTAATTTGCAAAAATAGCTGCAATCTCATATCCCAGAAATGGTGGAATAAGGGAGTGTTCAAAGTTGTTTATTCTTCTTTTCTTCTTTGGGTATATTCATAAAAAAACATAAAGGTTGCTTGCCAGTGACCTTGGTCCTTTTCATATGAATGAGAGAAGCCCAAACAGATCCTGACTCAGAGAGGAGGCATAGAGGTTGTTTGAATAATAATTAGCACCTCATTGTTAGTCCTAATGATTCCCTTTTGTTTTAATGCTCTCTGCTGAAGGCTGATGCTGTGTTACAAAAGGATGCATGAACACTGCCTTAAGCAACTTTCACTCCAATCCACTCCTCTCTCTGGCCTCACGGTAGAGCTGGCTCTGCCTATGTGTCTATTTTAGTCTCTAAAATAAAGGACCTGACCTGGCAGCTATTTAGCACACTCCATTCCCACTGAAGTCCAACAGGAAGAAAAGGCACATGGTTCTTCACACTAAACACTCAGGACTTCTCAAACTCAGTCTCAGCAGCGTGATTCCTAATGTCCTGACTCTGTTGACTGACTCCTTTGCTAATGCAGAGTCCATCACAGGAGTGTATCAATGTTAGAATATCAATCCTGGCAAATGCTTTGATTTCCAAAGAACTTTTCTGGAAGTTCTTAAAGTGCATTCACACTAGGAAAAAAGGGTGTTCTTGAACCACATATTAGGCAATATATGGTAAAATCCATATTAAAGACAATTTCCAAAGTGGTAGCTATGCTAATCTAGTTCAGCAAAACAAACAAGGTGTTCAGTGATGCTTTTAAAGACTAACAAATGTATTTATCGCATGAGCTTTTCTCCCACAAAAGCTCAGATAAATTTCTTAGTCTTCCAAAGTGCTACAGGAGTCCATGTTTATAGTAAAGACAAGGTAGTCTTCCATTTTCACGCAAATTAACAGTCTGTTGGGTAAATAGCAGAGGTAAGAACATGCATTTCTTACAGGGAAGACACAGCCTCTATTATACAACTATGTTGCAACATGTTACAATGCCACCAGCAAAAAATATTCCAGCCTGTGTTTCTCCCACCCATCTATCACATTCCACTGTGCTGTTAAGACTACGTATCAACTGCTAACTTTTGTCAGTAGCACTTGCTAAACATCTTTCTAATGCTGATAGGAAAGTTTTCATAGACCAGTAGATTCATCTGCGTTTGTCATCACTCCACTTCAGAGAATAAGAGGACTTTTGACTCTTCTTCTTCCCACCTCCATTTGCTATGAGTGGGCATAAAACTGGGCATAGGCTGTCCTTTAATTGTGGTATTTATCAATAACTGCCAAAATTAATTTTTTCCCACCCACATGCTACCTTCTGTCAGTCCATTCTCCTATTGTTTGGTGGGGGGTGGTTTACTTGTTCAGAGACGTAACATCACATTATTTGCAGCTGAAATCAAATGGTAACACATCTTAATTAGAGGGATTTCAGCTGCAAAACTCAGATCTTGATTCTGAATGCTACAGAGTTTAGAATGGTTTGGGTAAGGAAGAGATATACTAGGGCACAGTGCAATCTTCTACACAAGTGCCTCATCCTGTTACAATTCTATCCAGTCCAATTTAAAAATGTGGAAATCATAACATGAAAATAATGCAGTTACTGGCCAAATATTGTACAGAAATCTCTGCATCCTGCTGTCCAACCTCGGTCATGATAATGGGGTCTGAATCATCCCTCCCCTGCATAGCCCACACTGACCCTGTCATGATGATGGGAGTCTCACTCATCACTCCTCTTTGCAATGGAGTCTGTCTCTCTTCCTCTCCCCTAATTTGTGTACACATTTAAATAGACGATTGACATTTGTTTCAGATGAACTTGTCCATAAATTTTTAAAAATATTCTTTATACAAAAGTCACATTACCTTAAATTTCTTGCACATTTCCTTGACTGATGATTAGGTAGGTTCTGCTTATATTTTTGTATTTGTTAGTAGTACAAATATGTGGGAGATCAGTTTTATCTTACCCTTACTATAATGGTAGGGCATATCCTCACTGCTCAACAAAATTGACGCCCAGCTTCAAAGTGAGGCGGCTACCTGGGATTCCCCTCACTGCCAAAAAACCATAGTGGCCGCACATAGCTCTCTGCTGCTGAAGTGCCACATGATGGTAAAAGTCCCAGCAGTTTCATTTTTGGTCACACGAGGGTGCGCTTCCACTGCATTTTTGCAGCGGAGTTAGGCACCAGGCTACAAACTCCAGCCACCATGGCAACTTGGCGTCAAGAATTTGTCGAGTCCTGGTCTGTTGTTATACCCATATTACAGATGAGGATCTGAGAGCTTAAGTGACTATCCAAGTATGCACAGGCAGTATACAATCAAGCAGGTAATTGAACCTGGCTCTTCTAAGCCCCACACTAACTACCTAATCTCTTATCTATGCTTTCTGTCTCCATTCTGTATTCAGATTAGGTGCTGACATAGTTAAAGCAACAACTGTCTAGTACTGATTGGGGCTGCCAGGCACTACTGGAATATAACAAATAAGACCTGACTAAGTCTTGGTCTGCACTCAAAATATAGGTCAACCCAGTTAACGGTACAATTAAACAGCTCTAACCCATGGCATATAGACCGTGTTGGACTGAGAGATGAATTCTTCCATCCACCTAGCTACTGCTTCTCAGATCTCTGCGGATAGGAGTCCCCTTCCATCACTGTAGTTGAAACTGAAGCTCGACAGCAGTAGAGAAGGAACATTGTAGCTTTTCAAATGTAGACAAGCCATGTGGTTTTAATAAAAGTGCTGGATACTTTATTTCCCAGCAGAGCCAGCTCAAGGGGCTGTGGTACCCTGAGCCAACTTTTGCTTTGGTGCCCCACTGCCACTGGGGTAGGGGGTGAAACCCAGCCTCCTTTCCAGGCTGGCTGTTCCCCGTCCTGGGGACCAGACAAGCGAGCCCAGAGCAGGGGTGCCGTGCAGCGAAGCACTGCCCCTAAGCGTTGGCACCCCAAGCCAGTGCCTCACTGGCTCGTCAGTAAAGCCGGCCCTGTTTCTCAGATAGGCATGCATAATATCAATTTCTAGCAGCTTTTGTAAGGTATCAGAAGAGAGAGTCTCTGAATTCTTTAATAAAGGATGAGTGTTGGTCCCTTCCAGAATAGTCAAGGAGTCCATAGCACAGATGGGATGAACAGAAAAAGCTGTTCTCTCTTCTCAGAAAATTCCCTATGAGGGCTTTGGAAAGACCACATCTGGCCTAACTCCTTCTATTTCTCATGCAGGCTCTGTACTCCACACAATAGTCTCTTGAAGAATGGCAAGGGAGTGGTTGTCCCATTGTTCTGTACAGACAGGACAGGATCCTTGCACAGAGAATTACTCCCAGCTTGCCTTTGATCAGAGGGGAGCAACTTGGCCTACAGTTATTAATGAAAGAAAAAACTAAATACATCATGTAGGGCACTTTAGGTTATACATTAGGAGAAGCTTTCTAACTACAAGGTTAGTTAGGTTATGAACTATGCTTCTAACAGAAGTTGTGGACTCCCCATCACAGGAGGTTTTTAAAAACAGGTTAGATAGCTACCTATGAGGGATGGTCTAGGTCAGGGGTCATCAACCCAACAGAGCAGAAGAGCCGTTTCCCCCAACCCTCCCACCACAACCACATGAGCCCAAGCCGGCCCAGTGGCTGCGCCATGGCCCCCTAGCGCTGGCAGGGGGTGTGCAGGTGGCACACACTCCCTCTGACCCTCCCTCTGCTGGCAGGGCAGTGCAGCGCTCCCTGCCTACCCTCAGCCAGCTGCCCCTCTCAAGAGCAATCGGCAGAGAGCTGCAGCTTGCAGAGGCAGGGCCCTGGAATGGCCTGCTCTGCGGAGTTCAGGCTGCTTCAACCCAGCCATCCAAGGGCTGAAAGGCCCAGTCAAGGGCCTGGGGGTGAGGCAGCCTCTGGTCAGATCTCGAGTGGCCAGGTTGAATCAGCCTGAACTCCGCAGAGCAGGCCATTCCAGGGCCTGCCTCTGCAAGCTGCAGCTCTTAGGAGGGACAGCCAACTGGGGGTATGTGGGGCAGCACTGCTCCATCCTGCCAGTGGAGGGAGAGACAGAAGTAGTGCCTGCCCCCCGTACATGCCCCACCAGTGCTAGGGGCCATGGCACAGATGGGCTGTTTCCGGCTCATGCAGTTGTGGTGGGAGGGTGGGGGCAACTCCAGCATCCAAAAAGTGGGGGGCCTCTGCCAGCTGAGAACCCCCTTATTCAGCCCCAGTTGCGGGGCCAGCTGGGAGTCCCTGGAGCACACCTGGCTCCCTGGAGGAGATTGCTAGGGAACCAGAAGGGGATGCTCACGGAGCCACAGGTGGCTCACTGAGCCTGCGTTGCTGATCCCCGGTCTAGGTTAACTTGGTCCTGCTTCAGCACAGGAGGCTGGACTTGATGACCTCTCAAGGTCCCTTCCAGTCATACATTTGTATGATTCTGTGATTATAGAGAGGAAGACCTAGATGGTGTTGAGGCCATAGAAACAGAGCATATCAGATATCAAACCAATAGCCTGCTTAATCCTTCTCTTAACAGTCTTCATGAAATGAGGTGACTTTGAGCACATCGTTAGCAGGGTAATCTTGCTCATATCTTGTACATTGTCCAATCGCACATTAATGTGAAGTTTAAAAAAATTATATATAAAAAATAACAATGATAAGTGTAACATTTAATATTCCTTAATACTTAAAGCAACAAGTCCTGAAGAATTATTGCCCGGTCCTGAAAAAACTTAGGTACATTAGTAAATTTACTCACATGAGACTTTCATCAAAGGGACCTTTCACATGAGTAGTGATGCAACTGGTGTTGCTAACTCTGCTACTTTGCCATCATGAGTTTCTTGATGCTTGGGTATAGAAAAGCAAGTTTCTAGCTCTCACTGCTGCAGAGGAAGGTGTGAAAACATTAACCAATGCACCCTTGAGGCTGAGAATCTAGAAAGCAAATAAAAAGAATTTTAAAAATTGCTTTTTTAAAATCACATGATTTGGGGGGATCTGACCCAAGATTTTTGGCTGCTTTAGAGTTTAAACTGCTCTGGCCCTGATACAAAACCTAATTAAGTCAATGGAAAACACAAAAAAAGTTCAGATATGTGCGTAAGCATAGCTATAAAAATTATCCTACAGCAATTAAATTGTTCCCAGTTACATGTTGGTCACTGGCTATGTTCCATGTTTATGGTATTCAAATTTGAAAGGGTTTAGTAAAATGAAACCATAAAATTTTTGCTTTTCTAGAGTCTCTTCTGTCTCTGGATCACCAAACCTTTTCCAAGAAAACTAAATAAGACGTGTAATTCCTGTGTGAGTGAGGAAATTGTCAGCCACATTTAAAAAATGAGGAAACTGAGTCAAAAAGAGGTGACTCAGGCCAAGAATTCTGTTACAGAACTGGGGATGGAAGCTAGATTGCTTGACTCATGGTCCTGTGCTTGAACCACAAGATAATCTTTCCTGCACTGTTTCAAAAAATAGGCTTTGAATACTTTTGAACTACAGCGTTAATGGCATTAGAAAATCTGTTGACATCAGATAAGCTATTATCTATAACAATCACTGTGGATTGTAATAAATGTGTAACATACAGTAGTTCTGGAAAGAAACTAAATTTTATTTCTTAGGCACCTCACTTGACCTGAATTAGAGTTACAAGAGGCTAGTCTCCTGGTCCTTTGAGTTCCATGTCTACTATTAGAAATGTGGTGCTCAAAGCGAATGACTAATAGCATTGACCAGACCCAGATGCGATGTAGGCTATCTGCAGAATTCCCCACACAGAGCCTTCTGCCAGCTCTTCTCACTTCTGTTGATATCCCCACTGTGATTCCAGGCTTGAGCCACTCCTGGACAGAGAACTCCAAATTTGCCAAGTTTCCCAACATGTGGTGACATGTCCATACCCACAAAGGACAGAAAATGAGGCCACCATTCTTTTCACCAGTAATATAAGAAGGATGTGACTAGCACTGTTGTGCTAATTAAATCTCAAGGGGAAAAGAAGCTCTTTGTCATTTTATCCTGACTCATACATTTTTACAGTATTTTCCAGTTTGATTGGGCACAGTGTTTTCCTTCATATTCCCCTCCCCCTCTTTTTTAAATGACACCTTCTGTCCTAAATGAAAAATGATTCAGGACCTTGTGTTTACATTCACATTCTCTAATATTGTATATAGATTTAGCCACATGTTTTTCTCTCATATTTCAAGGGAAACTCTTGCAGGGTCCACCTGAGTAGCAGCTGAATAGGAAATCCATAAAGAGTTGTTATAGCTCCCAAATGCATTACTTCCTGGACGGATTTCCACATCAAAATCTGGCAAGCTTGCAGGACCCTGTTGGGAGGATTGAATTCCTGGTCTTCCTCAGGCTTTCAGCCCTGCTGTCCAAACCAGCTGGAGCTATAGTAGAGAGAACTGAACAAGTTTAAAGCAGTGAGGATAGAAGATACAAGTTCTTCTAAGCAGGATGACATCTAGTGTTATTACATCACCTGGCTCAATGATCGGGGACATTTGCTCTTACTGATATTAGAGCTAGCTGGGAATTATTCAAGGAAATGATTTTTCATTGGAAAATGGAAATCTGTCCCAACTGAAACTTTGGGGGGAGAGGGGGAGAGAGACGTCCCAGTTTAGTCACAAAAATTTCTCAGGTCCAGGATGGATCTTAGAGAGAGAGAGAGAGACACCCCATCCCACAATAGGCAGTTGGCTGAGACAGTCAAAAAGCCCAGTTCAGGCCAGGGAGTTGAATTAGGGTCTTCCATGTGAGTGCCCTAACCACTAGGCTGTGCTGGGGTAGGTCTCTGACTCTCTTTTGGTGTGTCTACACTGAAAAGTCTTTTTGAAATAAGGAGGCTTATTTCAAAAAAAACTTTTTACCTGTCCATGCAGGCATTTTGTTATTTCAAAATAAGTGCTTCATTTTTTCCAAAAAATGAAGCGCTATTTCAAAATAACTAAACTTGCTTTTATTTCAAAAGTGCAATTCTTTCAAAATAATTATTTTGAAAAAAGCCATTCCAAGCCGCAGAATTGGCTTTTTCCGAAATAATGGGCCATACTTTTCCCTGCCTTCCCCTATTTCAAAATAGAGTCTCATGAAGACTCTCTATTTCAGAATAATAATTACTACCTTATTTTGAAATAGTCTTCTCTAGTCCCTATTTTGAAATAATAAATTTGGAACAATTCTATTTCAAAATAATTATTTTGAAATAAATTTGAAATAGTTATTTCAAAATAACTATTTCGCAATATCTTTGGCAGTGTAGACGTAACCTTTGGCTTTTTTATGAAAAACTTCTGAACGTCTCAGTTTCAAGCCCCAGCAGAATGAGAATAGTTTTGAAATCTCAAAGTTTCATGGGATTTCCCATGAAACCCTTTCCCACCCTGCTCTAATTACAGTTCAAATAACCATAACCCCTATCCACTTGACAGGAGAGAAGCATGTGCAGAAATTCTGCTCTGCATAGGAGCTCCACAGGTGAACAATCCAAGCCAGTGTTAAAACAAATAAATGCCTTAAATTCTAAAATAAACTACTGTCTGTTTACTATGGATGAGAAAGGGAATAGATATGGAAGAACAATCTCCTATTCTGCTCAAACTCTGCTCAGAGCGGACAACAGAACACATGGTTTGAAGTTACCTTTTTGTCTGCCCCTATCAAGGGCTGGCTGAGGGGCAGTTTCACTTCTGGTGCAATTTGGCGCAGACTCAGGGAGACTACATTGCACTGCCTTGCTAGAACTGCTAATGAGAATAGCTGGATAGATGCATGGTCCACCCAGTTACACCCCTGGCACCTTTCCTATTTTCAGAGAAGGCAACATAGAGCCATTTTCAGAGCCCTGTGCCACCCAAGGAACTCTCTCACCCTAAAAGCATTTCCTGCAGCTGGTCTATGACTTCTTTACACTACTCTGGTAGTGAAAAGTGTCCTTTGCATACTGCGGAAGCTGCCCAAATGTGCTCAAAATCTAGATTTGAGGTGACGAGTCCAGCTCTTATTTTCACCTTGGTTTGTGACTAGTAATAGCAGAGGCAGAGGAAGAAAATATTATTCTTAGCTTGATAGTGATCTAAGAAGATCAGTCATGCTACTAACCTGACACACTCATTCCATGGAAACTCAAACAAAAAGAGAAAACAATTCAACAACATTCCCTGAGCAACAAGCCAGCCAAGTCCTGTCAGTGACAATGCTCAAGCTGTTTGCAGGGTCATTCGTGTTAGAAATAAATTGGTTTATGGCCAAAACATCTCAAAAGATGTACATGTGTCCTTGAAATTATACTTCCATTTCTGTCAGGTGTAGAAGAGACATCTTCATATGTTTTATCTTGTTGGGTTCTCTTTGTCAATATCAACTCTTTCCTTTTCATTTGCATGCTGTGACTTATCCTGGGGAAAGATCAGCACTTTATTCCTGTAAGGGAGCATGTATTTAGCATGCAAAGTCCAAGTCAGTTTCTCAAATGTTGAAGACTGTAATTATTATATTTCTCTTATTAGTCTTCCTGGTATCCCATGCCTCTCATTTTGAAATCCTCTGTTAACTAATTTTAGCAGATCAGACTAAATGCCAGTGTCAGGAATGCTTCTGATTAAAGCACGGAACTAGTACACATGGTTCTATGCCTAGTTCTGTCACAGACTTAACCTCTCTGTGCCTTGGTTTCCCATCTGTAAAATAGGGATAATACTCACCAACCTAACTGGGGTGTGGAAAGGATAAATTCATTAATATTTGTCACATTCTTTGAGACAGATGGCATCCTAGAAAATTACAAATTGTTACAATTTCTAGGATCCTTGTACTTCAAAAAACTGTGTCTGGATATTTTCAAAGTCCCCAAATTCTTTTTTATTTTGTGTCAGGATCACTTTAAGAATGATTCACAAACAAAAAAAATTTTAAATGCACAATGAATATTTGCCAGGAATAATCTGAGCAGGTCTGGTCATGGTTACACAGAGTTTCTTCTTAAATTAAAAGAAAATAAAGGTTACTCTATCATGTGTCCACTTCACTCATATCTACAGTTCAGCCAGATGCTGAAGCATTGCTCTGAATAGGGCTTAAGTGCAGGCCAAAATGCTTTGCTGAATGGGGGCCACTGGCACCATCTTGCTTACCTGTCTTCAAGCTATATTTGTATGTATCTTTTAAAATCGTAATAGTTACTGAAGAGAATTTCCAATGTCTACAGAGAACATTGTCAGTTTGAGATCTGGTGTGTACTATTATTATTTGATTACCAAAGCACTGAGACTAGGACTGGAGCCTTAATCATGAACCAGAAGCTCATTGTGCTATGCGCTGTATAAATACAGAATAAAAAGATAGTCCCTGACCCCAGAGGGTTTACATTCTAACCCCTGAACTCTGGCCAGCTGAGGCAGTCAGTCTGTTCTTGACTTCACAGTCTTGATGGATACTGGCTCAAACGTAGTTAACTGGCTCGCTACTAAACAAATATTAAAATATCTGATACCAATAGGTTAGGTAGCAGTCAGACTAAAAGGTTTTGTACTATACTATAGAACCTTCCTTCAAGGTTGTGAGAGGCTTAGAGAAACACATGCAGCATGAAAATAACAGCAAATGAACACAATGCTGAGGTCAATGCAGACTGTAAAGGGTTGATAAATTGAATTGACGATCTGGAAAACAAGTTTAGATGAAGATGTTAGATTAGCAGGGGGTTCCTGAAAGCATGGAAGTAGTAGTGATCAAGCTATTATGGTTTGTCAAAATGGATTAATGGTGCTATGGAGGGAAACTTCCTTTACAGTCTGTTTTGGCTTAATAGGGGCCAATTCTACTCTCAGGGAAATTACTTGCATTCATTTCAATTGAAGCATATTTGAGGTATCTGGTGGGTGGGTATTCCTATTGGATATATGCAGCTTTGGGAGTGAGAAATAAAATGTGAAATTTATATAAAATGTAAGTCTGTGTGGGGGTCAAGGAATCTTACATTATGTCATGTTAGTCTTGCCATATGATGACATTTATTGACTACTACACAAACACCCTGTGGTGAAGCATGGAAACAGCCAGTCAACACTGCGGGGGTTAAAGAAATCTTCTGGGCCTACCTAACCCTGCCCCACTATACCTGTAGACAGCGCCAAGCCTGGAAGGCAGGAAAAGAAAAGGAGCCTGGCTCCATTCGGCATCAAAGAAGTTGGAGATGCTGCCTCCCTACCTGAGGGGAAGGAGCACTAGGCTGCCAGGGCACTCAACAAGCAATAAACGCTGGCCCTCCAGCCAAGTGAGACTGTAGGGGGCCTCAAAGCTTACCACTGGTGGAAACTGAATTGAGTGAACCCAAGAGCCACTGTGAGGCTTGCGTTCACCAGCTGGTGGCTACCCTGCCCAAAGGAGCCTAGGGCTGCAGCAAAGTGCTGTTTAAGAGCTAAGGGGAACTGCGGGAAGCAAGCAGCCCAGGAAACTGAGCTAGGGGAGTCATGCTCCAGAGTGCCCAAGCTGACACAAAGTAGCTCAGGGCAGTGGATTCTGACTTCCTGATGAAAGTGGAGGGTCCCCCTCTGTTCAGCGGTTGATGTACACACAGGTCCTGGGTGAGGACCCAGAGAAGAGGGAGAACCTGGGTTCCCCACCCCATCTTCTGCCCCCTGCCTTAAAGACTGAGGCTCCTCAACCAAGCAGGGGGCTAACAGCCAGATGTGCTAACCAGCAGGCTACCTGCCTGGCACATATCCAGTACTGAATAATTTGGGTGAGAAGTAGAGTGGGTCCAATTAATTTTTGGAACTACTGTTCATAGAAAAATTAGTCCTTTTTCTGCTTGTGAATTGACCATGATTTCTATGAATGTATTTGTAATTTTTGTATTATTTCATCTGCTTTGTTCTGAAATATGCATTATTTTTATTCTGCTAATGCAAGAAATGGCTGTACATATATCCGATGATATCAAGGTACTTTATTTATCCTAGAAAAATAATAAGAGTTCAGGACACCAATAACCTCCAGTCTATCTTTTTATTAAGAAGGTTTTCAATCTGATCTGTCAACTTTTCATAACCAACAATTTGTTCAGTCACCTTGGAGTTTTCCATTGACTTCATTACAAAGGCTTCCTTAAAGCATAGTGCCCAAAACTGGCTTTCTCTGGAGGATAGTTTTGAGCACAACATTTTAAGAAGGATGTGGATAGATTGGAGGCAGTCCAGAGGAAAGCAACGAAAGTGATGAAGACTAACAACTTTTTTCAGACATAAGCTTTTGTGGCTCTAACCCACTTTGTCAGATGCAAGTTGTTTTTGCTGTACACAGTTCTTACGTTGTGTCCCAACACCAACGGTTTCTAGATAATAGATTTGTTACAAACCTGTCTGCACATATGAGGGGAATACATGTGTGACTGTCATGCTTTTCCTTTCCCTTTCGCTTTGGTTCTAATCTTCAGAATCATCAAGGATTGCAATTTAAAAATTCCTACTCTCTAAAACCATGTGAAGAATGAGGATGCTGTCAGTTTCAGTTATGTGCCAGTTCACAAGATGAAATAAAATGGAGCACTAAAAGAGTGCCTCTTTATGTGCTACTATAGCAGCAGTCTGCAACCTGTAGCTCTGGAGCCACATGTGGCTCTTTGGCTCCCCCTTGCAGCTCTGGGTTCCAGGCCCTACCCTACCACCAGATGTCCCAGGCCTGGGTCCAGGCTCCCCACCATCACTGAGGGACCTTGAGGGGGCCCATTCCTGGTTCCAGGCCCTGTCCCCCCACCCCCAGTGGGCATGGGCCCCTGCAGCAGGTGCCCTGACCCAGCTTCCTCCAAGCCCCACCATGAGGCTGCACATATGTGGCTCTCAGGACACTTGGTTATTGAAAAATTTTTAAAAATGGCTCTTCTTATCTTTTGGGTTGTTAACCCCTGCTCTATAGCCATATAACTAAACCTTTGAAGTCTGATGATAGAAATCTGGGATCAATATTTCTGAAAGACTAGTGATTTTGCTGTTCAATTTAGGATGCCTGTAAGGGGCTGTGAGTTTCAGAAAGGGCTGAGCATTCACCTTCTGAAAGTGAGACTTGTTTAAAATGGCAGTGGGACATGTAAAATCATAATTCACAGTTGAAAATCTTAACCATAGATCAGAAAGCTGTGGAAGCCTTTGTTATGCAAGATAGTGTATGGGAAAACATTATCATGTGTATTTAAAAAAAAAAGAAAACTCTTGTATTAGGAAAAAATCAAATTATAGTCTTTAACAATGTCATGTTAAACTCTAACATTAAAGTGGTTACGAAGGATGGCTAAGCTTGCAAGAACAACACTACTGGTGATTATTTTAGTTCTGTTTTATTTCATTCTTTCAATCTTTGAAGCTGAGAGGTTGCAAGAATGAGCAGTTCTCCAGACAGTACCAGAAGGAAATCTGCTTCTCTTGCAGAATTTAACTATGAAGTCTGCAAGGCTTTCAGATGAATTCCATGCCTGATTTATTATTATTGCATCATGTGCATCCTTATGACTGTGTAGTGTATTCACTTTGTGGTTTTTGTACTGTAGATACTCCAGGGTCCTCTTTTTAAGGCTTTAAAAAAAAATAGGCCTGCCAACACTTTTTTTTTAAAACTTTCACAATAACTGGCACACATCCATCACAATCTAGTGGACCTTTCACACCAAAAAAAAAAAAAAAAAATGGAACTGTTTGAGGTTTTGAGTGGTGATTACTCAGAATAAAATGCAAATCCAGGTACCCCTGAGTTTTTGAGACACTTCACATTCAGATGTACATTCCATGATGTGGACCCACTGGCAATACACTGGTATCTGTGCTACATATGTGCTCCTGCTTCAGTGTGAAGGGATGGATAAGAATCATTAGGTAACATTTTGTGATGTCTTCCATCCCTACATGTCTATGATTCTGTGAATTTTGAAATACTGAATGTTACAACCACACAAAACCCACATTAAAATGATTGAACAGTTAGTTTGTATGTGCAGTTAAGAGTTGAACTGTCAAAAAATGCCCAAATTAAGGTAACTTTAATTTTCATCCATGGTGTACTCTTTTGTAATCACACACTAAGATCACACACATCCTCACTAGACTGTTGTAACTGAAGTAAATTGATTGCAAATTAAATGTAGGTGCTTAATGCACTTATAAAGGCTAACGTAGACACTCTTGACACTTTTGCTCTTGGTTACAGATGTTTGTTCTTTAATCTTTCCTAGGGTAAAGAACAAACATGTGGCCATATTAGCATTTAAAGGACATTTTACTACCTCAAGTTAACTGATTCGCCTCTCCTATGACTTCACTACCAAAAAGGTGGGAGGGGAAGGGCAATATCAGTAGTTATCTCAACGTAAAATCTGGGTGGAGACAATGAGGCACTGTAATTTTTTATCTCAGTGAAGCTAGCTGAGATGAAAAACTCTTAACCTCGACCAGCTACAACAAGGTAAAATCTACAGTGCTTTGTCTATACAGGGGGATTGTTGTCTTAATGTAAACATATCTTTTTTTTTTTTTCCTTTTAATGACCTCAAGGCCTCATGGTATAGGTATAAGTCTATAGAGAGCAGGCCTAGAGGGATGGAGCTCCCCAGAGTCCTCTGTGGATGAGAAGGGGAAGAGACAGCTCTGTGAATTTTACTTCCATAATTATTTACTCACAGTTCCACTTACCAGGTTGAATATTTGGTTGTTTTGAAGATAAAGGATATGGAAATTGTGTTTTAAATATGCTTTGACTGCAAAGCTACCCTAACAACTACCAGAACCAGATTTCAGTGGGGGTAGTAAAGCTTGAAAGGCTGCCAACCCTCTGTAAGTCTAGGGAGTAGTCCATAAAAAAGTATGTGAATGTCCTGCTGTCCGCGAGTCTGTAATTAAAAGGAAATGTCAGTAAAAATCTCTCCCTCACCGGCAGCCTAGCAGCTGCCTGCCTGCTGTTCTGCTGCCATTGCCCTGCTCCTCCTCCTCCTCCTTGGCTGCAGCTTAGCACTTTAGCAGATGTTGGCTGCCCATCAGCTCCTATCTGGCCACCAGGCGCTGGCCTGGGCTATGTGGTGGTGCAAGGGGGCTGTTTAACAGACAGCTCAGGGGGGGAGCCGGGGGGGACTCGGTTAGTTAGAGAACTGTGGAAGAGAATCATAGGAAGTCCAATCCGCAAGCCAGGCAAACTTCTCTACAACCAGGGCTGTCATTTGGGTGGAGCAAGCAGGGCAATCACCCTGGGCCCTGTGTTTTGGTGGATCATGCCTGCCAGTGCATGCTGCTCTTGGTGGCATTTCAAAGGTTGGGGTCCTGGGCTCCAGGGGCATTTCCAGCCCTGGCCCCAGCCCCAGAGCAGAGCAACCTTGTGCCAGTCCAGGGGCAGGACAGGAACTCAGAGCCTGTCCTCTGGGCCAGTCCACCCTACCCCTCCAATGATGGGCAAAACTAGGGGTCCCACAAGTCCTATTGGACCCAGGCTCTGCCTCCCCTCAATCCCCCCAGGATGGCCCTTTCTGCAGCACAGCAGGAATGGGAGAGCTGAGTCAGGGTGCTGTTCTGCGACTGGGAGCACAGTGGGTCTGAGACAGAGGCTGCTCAGGGGACTCTGCTCAGTGGTAGTTAAGGAGACACTGAGCAAAGCACCAGGCATGTCATGCCGCATGTCATATCAGATTGTTGCTGGAATTGAAAACCCTTCCTCATGTTTTTTAAACAACAGTAAGTTTTGTCTATAACCGAAACTCTCTGTCACCATGCTTACCTCCCCCAGTCTTCCCCTCTAATTCTGTCTCTACCCCCCTTTTCCCATTTTGCCTATGCTGATTCTCCAGATTGGAGCCTGAAGAGAGTGTTACTCAAAGTTGCCTGCATTATGGGAATGGGCTAGCTTCTCCAGCAGAAGCAGTGGCTGAGTACCTGCAAGGGAAAAAAGCTCAGCAGGTGAGGGAGATGTAACCAATGTGCCCTTGTACCTGGGCCCCAATCCTGCCTGTGAGAGGATCCCTACAGCTCCTTCCCCATCAGTCCACACTGTGCAACCCAAAGTGTGACATTACTGTGACATTATAATATGATTATAATGATGTTATTGTATTGTTCATATTGTTTTTAGTGATGGCAGTAAAAAGTGTACCCTGTCAGTATAAAAAACAAACAAAATCCCCCCAACCAACCAACCAAAAAAAAAGAAAAAAAAGAAAACAACAACAACCTTGACTCTTCATGTCAGTGAAAACTACTTCACATGGTCCTACTACGTAGGCTTCCATCATGTTACTTAAGCCCCATATGCCTTTCCATTTCACACTGGCAAACCTAAAAGGAGCACTTTGAGATGTGAAATGCCTGGCTCCAAGAAGCAGGTATTTTTCCAACAGCTTCTATGTGCCTTTGGTTCTATAACTGAGGACCCTGCAACCAAAGTAGAGAATCTGTGGATTCCAGGCTGGCAGAGGTGTGGGGTGGACTTCCTGACTGGACTAGATGAACAGCCTTCTGATTTGGCATGGGAGTGGAACAGTGTGGTCTCTAGACTGGAGACAGTGGCAGAAGAAACTCCTGTCAGATCAGCAGAGCTGTACTAACCCAATTTTGTGGGGTCACAACCTGGACCAGAGCAAGCTAACAACTCAGGATGGGATCACGCTGAGCAACACTATATGGACCAAAAGCAGACCAACAGACCACTGGATGATCTGGCCTACCACTTGAAACTGAACTAAAATGTGAGTGGGGTTGCAGCTGTGTAACATTGCGGTGATCAGGTTGTTGGACTTCCAGGTATTGGCTGCTTCCTGTGATGGCAGAAGGGGTTGAATAAACTCCCGTGATATTGCACATGTGCACACCCACATGCACACAGAGTTGTTCATGTTCATGTCCTCTGCTTAACATTCCATATTAGATTCAGGACTGTTTGCTAAGGGTGACGGGAGAGAATTTATTTTTCCTAGAGCTTAAATATCAGTAAAAATCTGAGTGCAGGGTGCTCAAACCATTTATTCCAATTATTTTCCAAAAAGGATGCCAAGACATTTTGATGGTGGTTCTTGTTGCTGCTATCAGTACCTGGCAGAAGATTTTCACAAATCTTTAGTAAAGACAACTCCTTAATGTTTGATTTCACAATTAAAGACTGTATAAAGGAAGAAAATTACAGTTGTCTTAACTTCGGCATTTTCTGGCTGTTCAGAGCTTAACAAATGCCGACACAGAGTTCAGTCACTTTGATGTGTTGTTTGATGTGTGCAGAATTCAGCAATTTGAAATTGTAGAAAGAGTATGCCAAACAAGATGGTATGCCAAGGCCCCAAACATAACTAACTCTTGCTCCACCATCCTGTGCAGCTACCTCTCAGCTGTTCACACGAGCATAATGGGGAGGGAGATGGAACCATCAGTGTATAGAGGTGGGATCTACTGCAGAGAAAGGAGTCTGCATGGGACAGAGGCTTGTCCCTGATAGTGGAAGGAAACACAAGAATGTGCAGGGGAAAGAGGAAGTGTAGAAGAGGGAAGCACACAGAGGCATGCTTTGGGGGACGAAAGACTTATGGAAGAGCCGTATGAACATAGTGCAAAGGCATATGGGACATAAATAACATGGCAGAGGCCTACATAATAGGACCATGTGAACTGGAAGAGAAGAACTCCTTTCTGAAGGATAATTTTTTTGGATAAATTGATGGTCAGGACTAGGCTGCAAGAGGATTTCATATGCATTCTGCAAATTTTCAGTTGCTTTTCCTTGCCTTCTGCCTGTCATTCTTCCTGGGAAGAATATCACCTAAAAGGTACAACCCTCAAACACTTGACTTATTGAGAGAATTAGTCCTGCCAACTTTCAACCTATCATAAGAAGCCTAGAGACAAGAAGTCAGAAACTGAGGTATTAAGGGGCCTAAACCTCCAAAGTGCTATGATCACTATGTTCTCATTAGTCAAGAGGACTTGAGGGTGTCTGGCTCTGTGCAGGGCCAGGGCCTAAGTTGCTTATCCAAGCTCAGACAGGAGACCAGGAGTTGTTCCAGGGGACAGAATGGAGGTCTCTACACTTCACATTCCATGTATGTCTCAGAAGCACACGCTCAAATTTCCTTTAGGATCGCCAAATCTTTAGGATTGCCCTGGAGTCTCCAGGAATTAAGCTTCAACAAAAGATGTGATGAAACCTCCAGGAATGTGTCCAACAAAACCCTAACTTTCTTTCTGACCATGCTAAGGCTCCACAATTAAAAATCACAGTAAGACCCTGATCCTGAAAAGACTTTTGCATAGGCTTAGTTTTATACCCATTAAACTTAATGACATTGCAGTTCATGAAGTAACCACATGCAAAAGTCTTTACAGGCTTGGGCACTAAGTAAGGAAATGGGAAAATGCAACATCAGTCTTAAATTGGCCACTTTCTACATCAACTTTTCTACCATTCTTCTTGTAAAATGTGAGGTTTATGTATGTCATCTTCCCCCAGCAGTCGGCTGTACCATTCCTTGTACATCACCTTATGGGCAGATACAACTCCCAGATAAATTTATTTTGTTGAGCAAATTCTGGAAAACTCAAAAATTCACTGTACCAAGAACAAAAATCACAGATGCTGCTGGAAAAGGCTGACTACTGTATTTTATCATTTTTCTAAATATTAACTCTGCTGGCTTAATAATATGTTAATGCAGTTTTTTCAGGCAATATGTAAAGATAACAGAGAATCCCCTTCAAAAGTTTGAAGACCCATCAAGCAGATGCAAACCATGCTTCCGATAGTGTGATGTCAAATTTATTTGATATTAATTTAGGCTCTAATTCAGCAAAGTATTTAAGCATGCCATGAGTAGTTCCACTGACATAGGACTACTCATGCTAAAGTTAGGCATGAGACTGCATACTTTGTTGCATTATAGCTTGAAGGTCACTTATGGCTTTTATGATGAGTTCCAAAGTGGTAGTTGTGTTCGTCTAGTTCAGCAAAACAAACAAGGAGTCTAGTGACATATTTAAAGGCTAACAAACTTATTTATCGCATGAGCTTTCATGGGAGAAAATCCTACTTTGTCACATGCATGAAGATGGAGAAGTTCTGTACTTCAATCTATTGATTTTTACCTCCCCTCCCTCTAATATGCTGTTCTCCACTGTTTGAATCCAAACAATTGCTTTGATTTGCCCTAACAGTTTGACCTGATCCTGTGACTTACACTTACATGCATTTATTTTCCTCCCATTCTGCAAGTTCCCCTTTTTCAAGTGTCTGATGAAGTGGGATTTTCTCTCACAAAAGCTAATGCGATAAATAAATTTGTTAGTCTTGAAAAGTACCACAAGACCACTGGATCACCAGAAGGGCTAGACATTGGTCCTCAGTCTTTCTACCTCCAGGAATCTGATTTGTCTTATGTACCTCAAATTTCACCTCACTTATAAACTACTTGCTTACAACATCAGACAGAATAATACATTAGTGTCACAGTTCAATGTTACTGAAAAATTATTTGCTTTTTATTTTTACCATATGATTGTGACACTGTCTTGGTCTAGGGGACTGTTTATGGTTATCTTACATATTAATATTTCATATTTTCAATAATCCATATGTGATATACCATGTTTGGGATCAATAGAAAAGTTCTAATCTGCTAGGAATGATTATATGGTTTATATGTAGGTATCATATCTGTAAAAGGTATTAGGAATGTATTTGTTTTATTTGGACTCCAAGTTATTTGACTCCAAACAATCCCAGACTGAGTGTCTGCAAAACTATTGTCATCCTAATGGCCCATTGGTTAAGGGGACTCCCAGTTGCAGTGGGCCTAGAAAGAAACCTGTTTGGCCAGTTACTCAGACTGACCATGTGACTCAACTCCATTTTAATTTGGTGAGGACTCTCAGAGAGTGGAAGAGCAAAAGGTGATAAAAGGCCGTAGCCCCATCTCCATTTTGTCTATAGTCTTCAATCTGTCTGCAACCAACACCTGCTCTGGAACTATTCTTCTGGGACCAAACAAAGGAGTGAGACCCACCCAGGTGCTGGGTGCATACCAAAGGAGCTGGACTAACCTGCAAACTGCAGCTACTTCAAGGACTTGCTTTCTATGGACTCTAAATCATATGTATGTATGTGACTCACTTTGACCCTTTATCATCCTTCATATTTTGTTTTCCTTTTATATTAAACATTTAGTTGTAGTTACTAAAGGGATTGGCTAGCAGTGTGGTAATTTGAGTAAGATCCAAGCCTGTATTGTTTTGGGTGATGTTCCTGGCCCTCTGGGGTCAGGAGAACCTTTTTCTTTAAGAGACCCAGTGGCTGAGGGTGACCAGAGAAGCTGATGTTCAATAAAGGGGACTGTTTCTATTTTGTTATGCTTGGTGATGACCAGAGTGCAGAATCAGAAGCATGTTTTGTTACCGACTGGGCGACTGGTATAAGTATCACCCATCTGGTTTGGGGGGTTGGCCCATGGTTTTGCAGCTTGCCTTGATTTTGGCACATTCAGAAGGTTATCCCAGGAGGCCCGGATCACAATGATTATGAAATAAGACAATTTATGTAGAGATATTTTACTTAAAATTCACTATACTGTATATTGAGCAGGATAAAGCAAGTCATCTGAATGAAATTTTAGTTTGCACTGACTTCACTAGTGCTTCCTATGTAACTTGCTGTAAAACTAGGTGAATAGGTAGTTGGTGTACCCCTCAGAAGACCTTTGCATACCCCCGAGGATGCACATACCCTTGGGTTGAGAACCACTGGGCTAGAAGACCCAGTTCCTTTCTTGGGAGACAGCAAAAAGCTACCTCCGGAAAGCTGAAGAAACAAAGCCTGAACTGATTGCTGATGTTCCAGCAGGATCAGTGTCCTCTACCTCTGGGGTTGTTCAGTTCAGCTTGTTTCCTGATGATCTGATAACACTCACTGTTGCCACAAACATATTCATCAGCCGAAATCAGTGTAGCATCTCTTTGAATATTTCTGCGTGCATCCTCCATACAAAAGATATGAACCTTGAAATATCAGCTATCTCCTCTTTCCACTGGTAGCAGAACACTAGTGTGATTCTCTGGTAATTACCTGACAGTGAAATCATGACATATCTTTTTCTAACGTGTGATGAAATGAAATGCACGTAATTATTTGTAAGATAATATGCAGCACGTATATAATATATATACCACAATCCATATACAATAAATCTTATCAGGCACAAGTTTGATGGCATATTCAGGAATGGAGAGATTCATCTCTTAAAATTACCACTGTTATCAACTGATTCAAGACTACAGTTAAACCAGCTGCTGTAGCTGCAGTTTGAAGCAAAAGAGTTCAGGAAAAAATTACAGGAAATATGGGGGAGGAGCTCAACAGAATGGAAAGGTAAGCAAGAATCAAGACGAGATAGGTGCTTAAACTACAGGGGCTGGGGATGCTACTGCACATACTAGCTTGAAGTGGTTTCCATTTATATACAGGATTTACAGGTTGGTTCAATGATTCTCAGGACCTCCACTATAAAAATTGTTCCAGTCCCCCTGGGCAAGAGGGAACAAAAGCAAGTAGGTATAAAATGTGGGGAACTCATGCTGCTGTACATCAAATCAAGAATAGGAAAGATGTGAGTTATGAATCTGTAATTCCATTGGGAGGTTCTAGTGACTCAAGTTTTACTCTCATAGTTTATGACATCACCTGAAACTTTTGATAGAATTATAGCCCCATAATTTACAGTTGCTCATAATTTATCCCTTATATAAATCAGTCAAGGACTTTCACTGATATCGTACACCACAGAAGCATTGTTCAAGCTACAAAATCAGAATCCTGGTATTAGTTTATAATTGGATGAGCTCAGAGGTGTCGCTGGCCCGGAGAGGGACCCCGGGCATGGGCCCAGGCCCCGCCCCCAGCCTGCAGATCCCACCCCCAGCCTGCAGATCCCACCCCCTGTTTGGGGACAGGGCCAGAAGCCGCTGCGCTGCTGTGGGCAGCTAGGCCCCGGATCCCTGGCTAGGGATGGGGCCGGAAGCAGCTGCAGGCTGCCAGGCCCCCCCATCCCCGGCCAGGGACGGAGCTGCCACTGCCGCGGGCAGCCGGGCCCCAGATTCCTTGCCACAGCTGCAGGCGGCCGGGACCCAGATCCCCAGCTGGGGACGGGGCCACCGCTGCCATGGGTGGCCAGGCCCCGGATCCCTGGCCGGGGACAGGGCCAGAAGCAGCTGTGGGTGGCCGGGCCTGCTGTGGCCACTGGCGGCTAGGCCCCGTATCTCCGGCCTGATTGGGCCGGAGATCAGGGGCACCAGTGCTGGGATTCGGGGCATGTGCCCCGGGTGCCCAGCGCCAGTGATGCCTCTGGATGAGCTACCCACATGCATTATTTTTGAAAACGTGGAGAAAATGAAACCTTGTGTTTAGCTGTTAGATGCAGTTGCAAATATATGAATCTCATTTGTAAGATCTTTTCCATGTGAATGTTCCTGTCTGATTGCACTTATGCTTCAAGAGGCTCCGTGCTTATTGGATCAATGGACAGGTTCATTAAAGAATTATTTTTCCAGAGCTGTGATTGTGCACTGTGCATAACACCACAGATATGATAATCTCATGATGTGACTGTGTAACGATGTTTAAGAGTGTACACCCACACAAGGCCCAAAGGGCTTAAGGTGAGTTGGTAGTCCAGTTAACTGAATAAGCTTCACCTAGAGGAGGAGCCAGGGATCAATGAGGATTAATTAAAGAGGCAGATCAGCTGGACAAGAATGGGAGGGACTTGTGTAAAGTGCAGTAGCTAAGAGTATAAAAAGGTTGCAGAGTGATTGAGGGGTGCTTCAGTCACTCTCTGGATGAGAGATGGCAAGGTAGGAAACAGTCCAGGGATAGACAACCGTAAGGTATAGAATTGTGCAGATGATGATGGCTTGTTGTAGGGTCCCTGGTCTAGAACACAGTGTACAAGGCAGGTTTGGATTCCCCTGCTAGCTATTAGAGAAGTGGCACCATTAAGGGGCACTGAAAGAGAAGACTACAAGGGACTGTCCTAAGAGACTCTCATGCATGTGATTACCCTGGAAAGGGAGAACCATTGTGATTTGGCCAAAGTACTAAACTGTGAAGATGAAGCATGGCAGCTCCTGAAAGAACAAGAGAGCAGTTGCAAAACAAGAGAGTGAGATGACGGGCCACAGAACCGCAAGAGCTAAGCTGTTCTAAATAGGAACAGAGGACAGAACAAGGAGCAATGGTTTCAAATTGCAGCTGGGGTAGTCAAGGTTGGTCATTAGGAAAAATTTTCTCAGTAAGAGGGTGGTGAAACTTTGGAATGGGCTACCTAGGGAGGTGGTGGAATCTCCATCTTTGGAAACATTTAAGGCCCCATTAGACAAAACCTTGGCTGGGATGATTTAGTGGGAGTGGTCCTGCTTGTAGCAGGAGATTGGACTAGATGACCTCATGAGGTCCCGTCCAACCCTATGATTCTATAAGAGGATGTTGAGCCAAAAGACCTAACTGCCAGAGCAGCCAAGAGGAAGTGCTATCTAGTGGTGAGTAGATGCCCCTTTTTCCCCTCCTCAGTGACAGCCACCCAAATGTTTCTGTGAGTTCCACGTCTTCAAGAGTGTGAAGTGGGATCTTCTCCCAGGAAAACTCATGGGATAAATAAATTTGTTAGTCTTTAAAAGTGCCAGCAGACTCCTTGTTTGTCCAGCTGAATATGATATTTACCCACCACAAGAACAAAGGATATAGTGGTGTCTTCCAATCAGAAACTGACTGCCATAAGTGAATGGGTATTGGAAATGGTTCAGTGCATATTTCATGTGTCCCTGAGCTGAATCAATAACAGCTTGCTTGCCACA
Source organism: Podocnemis expansa (assembly GCA_007922195.1). Lineage (NCBI taxonomy): Eukaryota > Metazoa > Chordata > Testudines > Podocnemididae > Podocnemis > Podocnemis expansa. Next base: position 25,672,464 of record ML682060.1, read on the forward strand.
TCTCTAGAGCCATCCTCTCTAAAGTTAATTATGTGCTTTATTGACCTTAATAGCCATTAGAATATATCCATCAGAAATGAAAATGTCTTTATTCTATGATAAAAATCTGATCATGCCTTCACTATGCTTTTCTATGTTGTAGCCCTCAGGACTTCAATACATGTGCTGTGAGATTAATAGCTAGCAAGGAATTTTACATTAAACTACTTAAGAAGTATTTCCTATGAATGATATTTCTCCCTCTCTGTGTTTTGATCTTAAAATAAACATACTAGACCTGATTCTCCTTTATCTTTCACTGATGAAACTACTGAAGAAAACGCAGTTACCTCTGTGTAAAATCACTGAAAGGAGAACTAGCTCTATTGCACATAGCATCTCTTAAGCAAAATTAGATGATCATCAAAATGCTGTGGTGTGAGCTGTGAGTGTTGAAGCTATCAAAAGATTACTTTTCTAACAAGGTCTGCCCATGCAGTTACACAGACTTCCCCACACCACTCTGCTAAAGTGTCTGATTACTGACTTGGAGGGACCACTTACAGTGAGAGCAAGAATGCAGGATCCATAATTACTCTATCCTTGGCCTCTCTGAGACTGTTAATTGCAACATCTATCAGTGATGGTTTTGTGAGAAGGACATTTGGGACTTGATCAAAAGCCAAATGAACACATTGGTAATCTTTTCCCATATTACATGTCAGATCTTTATCTGGTAAGAACCAAGACCATCCACTAATTTAATTATACCCATCTGTGGTAAGGCAGATCCCCTCTGGGTCAAGAAGGTATTAAAGACCTCCTCTAGTCACAATTTTGTGTTAAAGATCTCCTTTGGATACAATCTGCCTTAACTCATTGTACTTGTGAGGCTTCTCCAGTCTGGGGATGGGCAGATCCTTAAAAGGGAGGCACCCATTTAGTTAGGGAAATACCAAGAGCTACCCAGCTCCTGAAAGTCGGGTTGCTGACTGGGGAGACAGATTGAGGGTCTTGGTAACCCTTCTCAGATAGGAGAGTGGTACTTTATCCTAAGCTTCCTGAAGGAAATATGCTTTTTGTGACCTGCAGAAGCATGTAGATTTCTTTTGTTTGGTCTACTATAACTCCTGTGTTAAGGGCAGACACCCTTAACAACATAGCCAGAAGGCTGTATCCAGAATCAGACAGAAGCAGCACCCCTTCTCTCCCCAGGGGGCTGCCAGAGAGGGTCAGGCTGCTCTATCACCTAACTATTATACAGTAATAACTTTTGATCCTTACCAACTTAGAACGGATTTGAACATATAATCTAGTGATGCAAAGATCCTCATTTCATAACTGATCCCCTAAACCTTCCAGTTCCTGTATAACTGAAGTTTCTGACAAAGTAGGGACCAGCATAACTCTCTAATCCAGATTCTTCAAGAATCAGCTTGGTACATATTTGTGTATCGTTACTGGAGATGCCTAAGACTGATAATTCTATGGCTGCAGATTCTTCAGTGAACACTAGGCTATTTTCAGAATCATATTATTTTGGCTCGGTGTGACGGACCTCTTAAATGTTTTCATCTGGGAGGTCTTGTGGGAAAGCTGATGGACATTCTGTGTGAGATCCATGCAGCAAATGCTCTATCACTGGGTGGGCTGCAGCAAGGAAAATGCGTTTGTTTGTATTTCAGAACAGTATAATGCTAGCATTTATGGCGTGACAATACTGCACAATCATGCCATTTTCAATTGCTGTTTTATCAGGATAAGCATGAAGACCAACTGGAAGAGATCTTGTGGGATTATCCTGTTAGAATAAAACCACTGATATGCTCTAGCAACATTTGGATTTTGCTGTAAAGTACCATATATGTAGACTGTCTACTGCCGAGGTCAAAGTAATCTGGGCAAAAAACTGACTTACAAAAAGGAGACAATATTCTCTTTGTTGGTCTGTTCCTCAAAATACGAGCAATCCATTCTCAGTACTGTTTCCTGCTGGCAATAGCCTTCAAAAAATCAATTCTGCCTTTGTGAATTTTTTAGAGGTTGTGCATGCATTAAAAAGGAAACCTCTGTCAACAGTGCTAATGTAGTTGGGACAAAATATTTAAAAGGCTTTGGGGGAGGACTGCAGTGGAAGGGGTATTCTGATTTTCTCAGCATCCTAAACATACCACACATTGCAGACTTTGGGTAATCTGAGGTCACTCACAGAAACAAACCAGTTATGACTTGTTCTTAAGCAGTAGAGATCTTTTAGGTACTAAATACAGCCATAAAATGCAACTATGTGTGCAGTGAATATAGCTCAGTTCTTAGAGATGAATCCAGTCTCTTCCTCTAAAAGCTTAGCAAGCCCCTTTGCTATGGAGCCTCACAGATCCATTGTGCACATTGAGAGGAAGGGCCCTGAATGCAGAAGGCCAGGCACAGGTCTGCCTCTACTGTACAGCAGAATGCCCTCCGTTGCACAAGATCCTCAAAACCGCAGCACAGGGCGAAGAGCATATGCAGACCAGAGGAAGATGCAAAAGAATGTAGACAGCTGTGCAAATCCATGATGGAGATTGGGTTAAAGAGCATTTCAGAGAATTGTAGAATATTAGGGTTGGAAGGGTCATCAGAAGGTCATCCACTCCAGCCCTCTGCTCAAAGCAGAACAGACCTCAACTAAATCATCTCAGTCAAGGCTTTATCAAACTCCACCTTAGAAACCTCTGAGGATGGAGAATCCACTACTTCCATCGGTAACCCATTCCAGTGCTTTATCACTCTCCCAGTGAAAAGCGTTTCCTGATACCCAATCTAGACCTCCTGCACTGCAACTTGAGACCATTGCTCCTAGTTCTGTCCTCTACTATCACTGAGAACAGCCCAGCTCCCTCCTCCCTGAAACTCCCTTTCAGGTAGTTAAAGGCTACTACTAGGTCACTAGACTATTTGGAGACCACTAGACTGAAGTAGCCTCTCTAGAGCAACTCTACAATCACTTCATGGCCTAATTTGGGGATACCTCCCTACTGCACATCTTGTCCAGTATATGGCCCAATTACTCAAAGTGGACTCAGAATCTGACCCTTAATTACATGGATATAATTAGGACATAATAAAGTAATCCCATAACAGCTATTAGAGTTACTGCTGCCTACGTCACATCACTCTATATTTACACTACAGTTTGTGTACAGCTACAGCTCTGGCATTATTTGTTGCTCAGGGGTGTGAATAATCTTCCTCATCTCTCTGACCTCTCCCGCACTCTCCTCCAGGCAACGTAAGTTAACACTGACATAAATGCCAGGGTGGACAGCGGTGGCATGTTGGCAGGACAGGTCTCTCCTACTAGCACAGGGTATCTTCATCAAACACTACAGTGGTACACAGTGATACTCTGTGTAGATAAGCCATAAGCCTTATAAGTGCCCTTACCTATGTTACTCATATTACCTGAAGTTATTAAAATTGAAAGCCTTGTAAAACTGTCGCTTTTATCATTTGTGATGTTTGTTTGGAGAGTTTAGTATGTCATTCTGTTAGACCAGTGAAGCCAGACTGGTCAGTTTTCCAGTTCTCAGTATTAATTTTGCAATTTCTGAAAATGTGCAAGGTGCTGTTGAGAACAACAGTAACAAGGCAAGCTCTTACTATCCCAATCTTACCAAGATTTACAAAATCTTCTTTACATATATAGCTTTGGTGGGGCTAGTCACATACATAAAGGTGAGCATGTGTTTAAATATTTGTAGAAATGGATGTTTCATTTATGGCTCCCATCCTGCAGCTGCATCTGTACAAGCAAGTCCCTCTGTCCACACAGACCCACATTGACTTCAGCGTGCCTCTGCACAGTTGCAGTGATTTGCTCATGTGGCCAAAGCCATGATACCTATGAATGGCAGTAACACATAACAGAAGGAAATGGGAGTAAGGAAGGGACAAAGGTTTGATCAGGAGGATGATAGTTACGTAAACGTTAATACAAGCAAACATTAAATGACTTTTAAAAGAATTAAAATTAGCTCACTTAATGCATAAGTATAATATCAGTCTAAGCACTGAAGGGACTGCTTAAAAGATATACTGTAAATGATTTAAAAACAAAACCTCATTTCTCTATTAAATGGTAGAACCCAATTTTACTTTTACAAAGTCTAAGTTTGGGGACTTGTCTTTTTAAAATCATTTGCAAATAGCTAGTTATGATTTTTTCTAAAATTATTGCCTGTACAGTCATAGGCACAATTAAAATGCATGCTGTGATTTAAGGTGAATTTGTTATTAATCTCCAAGATAACTGGATCACAGACCAGCTAAGACCAAGCCAAAAGGATTTAATATATGGAAGAAGACAAAATGACAGTAGTCTGACCATAGAATGCTCTTATAGGGAGAATGCTTTCTTATCATTATGGATATGAAAGCACAAATTATTATAAATACGGTACTGGGGAGCCCAAACAGGGAAGTAACACACATAACAAATGATAATCTTTGTCATCTGCGTTAATAGTTTATGTTATAATAGTTCCAATTGCTAAGAGGTTGCAATGACCTCTGAGTAGAAAGACAGAATGGCATCTTTCAATTCAACATCTGCTACCTCTCCACAGAGAGACACCCATCCACCACACTAGTCATGTGACTGGAGTTCAATGAAAGGACAAATTTTATACACTTAAGTATCTCAAAGAAAAATAACACTGAGCACACAGGCGCTAAACCCTTTATCACAGTCTTTGTTATAAGCTAAACAGCTCAAAGACAAACACTTGCAAACACCAAAGCATGGTGTAAAGAGAAATTGCAGTTGCTGAAATGCAAAAGTTCTTTAAAAATGGGCTCAGTTCAGACTGAACAAGTGAACCAGATTGATGTGTCTGAGTTGGGTTCATCGAAATCCATTGTCACCAGACAGCTGACAAATTCAATCACTGTTTCTAGAGATAAAATGTGGTATCGACTTTTTGGGTATGAGTGGGTATGAAAAGGGCATGTTTTCATTTCAGCTAGTCTAGCCTCTACGTGATTGTCTCTTTTTATAAAACCATACCTAGATTGATGATCATTTCAGCATCTCTGCAGATTCCTCGATTTGAGAATTTTGTAACATAAGCTCAAGGATGTAAACAATCAGAACAGATTTCAGTTTAATCTGACACTTTGCATACACAGGGAAAAGAGAAGAGCTTCACTGATTCTAGGAATATTGGCTCAGAATTGTCTTAAACCTTGAGTACTTGACTCATGCAGTGAGTCAATATTTCTTGAGCTGCTACTATTACAGAAACTACAAAATATACAACCCTAATTTAGCACAGATCTCTCATTTGTATCCAACTTACACTTTGCTGTTCCTTTATTCTTTCTGAGATCATACCCGGTTTCCCTGAAAATATGTAAAAGGAGGAAATTTTTCCCCACTGTCTTGAGCTCAAATTTAGCTGGAGTCTAGCCTAGAACTTGGCCAGCAAAACTTAATTCCAAGGTGTTACCCTGTGTCCATGCTATGAAAAAGGTCACATTTAGGTTGGGTTTAATTACCTTGTATTGGCTAAAACTGTTCCAAAGTTAACTACTTTTCCTTGTCATGACAAAGCCTTAAGTTTGTTCAGGTAAGGAAGAGAGAGGGATGCTTGCTAGGATATGTTTCCTAGTTTACTCTAGACCATTAGTTCCCTACCTGTGGTCCAGGGACCCCCCAGGGTCCACGGACATGTTGCAGGGGGTCCATGGAGCCTCTTCCTACCAGGGCCAGAATCTAACTATAGCCCCAGTGCTCCCTGACAGGGCTGCCTTTCCCTGCAGCAGCTCACCGGCAAGGGCAAGAGCAGGGGACCATAGCTGCTGCGGCTCGGCTCTGCTCCCTAACGGTGCAGGCAATGGTGGTGGCAGCGCTGCTTGTCAGCTGTCCCAGTGGTGCCGCCAGAGTGGTGCAGGCCAGAGTCTGCCTGCATGGGCCAGATTACATAATCAGCCGGGGGGCGGTGGAGCAAAAAGATTTTTTTTGTTAAAAAGGGGTCCCCAGCCTGAAAAAGGTTGGGAACCACTGTTCTAGACAAACCTTCAATTGATTCTTCAGGTCAGGACATAGGCAGAGTATTCTGGGAAACAGCCTGTGATGTACCCGTTCTGTGGGCTTTATTCTCCAGCATTTTCACTCTGATACTTTTCATTAGCACTAAATTTATATGAACTTTTTTTTGAAAGTATAGTAAGGAAACATTCTCAGATCATGGATTTTCATGGACACAGTTATTTGTCAGAAAGCTATACAGAACTACTTCCTATAGCTGCAGGTGACTGATGTGAATGGTAGCTGCTCATAACCTAGATTTAGTTTGGCATTTTATATACCCTGAAATAAGCATTCAAACAATAGTATCAAAAGCAAAATGAAATAAAGAAGCCAATGTCGCCAATCAACTTGCTTTCAAGTTAACCCTGGAATAAAAAGAATATTTATAGACAAAAACAAGACAAATTCATAACATTTGGTCAGTGGTTAGACAGACACCTCCACGGAAAGTCCATTGTTGCTGGAAATGGTGTTTACAGTTCATTGTTTGCAACATATCACTTTTCTGTGGCAGCATTAAGCCATGGTGCTAGGGGCACTACAATGCTGGCAGGGTGCTGCTTTGGTTCAAGTGTAAGTTGGAGGTATAAGCATTACCATAGCACCCAGAGACCCTCGTTATGGGTCAAGACATGTTCCATTTACTGTTCACCATAGTGAAGATGTCAGGTCTGGAGTTCTGGCCAAATTTTATTTGTTCTGGTCATTTCCTTCTGTCTGACTGAAACTCTGAACAGAATTGAAACGAATATGTTGTCTTCCACTTCCTCTCACGTAACAGCGTATCTGCTTTTAAAGCTGTTGAACCCAGAGGTGACAGCATGTCAGCTACAGATGTCTTGATTAAGTTAGATACTATAGATTTGGGAGAGGGAGTTGAGATCTTTTTGCATAGAACACTGCAATTGTCAGATTTGAAAAGCACTCCAATGGAAATGCTTACTATCATATGAAGTGACAACTAAAGTCAAATATTTCCCACAATGTTGCATACAAACTTCCATCCAGAACCACAAGCATACCTGCACAGGTGTGGGGACTCAAACAGGGGCATTGCTGTCCCGGGGAAGGACCTGAGGCATGGGCCCTGGCCACGCCCCCTGGCCACAGGCCATGCACCGGACCCTGATTCTGAGCTTGGGCTGACCTGGCCTCAGGTACCTGCTGCTGCCAGCCTGACCCCAGATCCCTGGCCAAGGACAGGGCAGGGAACATCAGCTGTGGCGGCGGGTGGCCCAGCCTAGGATGGGGCCAGAAGCGGCCGCAGCCACTGTGGGCAGCCGGGTTCTGGATCTCCCCCCGGAGACCAGAAGAGGCAGCGGCTGAGTGCCAGGACTCGGGGCACTGGCGCTGGGATTCGGGGCACGAGCCCCATGTGCCCAATGCTAGTGATGCCCCTGGACTCACAAATCATTGGCAGATTAGTGTCCAATTATTGCTGTTAGCCAAAGGCTCATGCTCCCACACAGTAAAATTCACCACTGCTATAAGCAAATTCAATTCCTCCCAGCAATAGAGCTTTTCTGCTTCACCAGCTGAGAACTGGGCCCATGGTTTCAACATTCTCATCATGCATTTGATTTGACACAGCCAGACAAGAATCAGTTGTCTCTGGGGAGATTTGCAGAGCAATAAATGGCAGTCCCATAACTCCCACTGAAAGTCAATGGGAATTAGGGTCTTAACTGCCATTACTGTCAGGATGTCTCCATAATTTTACTATTATGTTTGGTGCCTACCAATCAAAAATCCAGTAAGTGCTCTTAACTGTTTTTCTGCCCAAGACTCAAAATACCACCTACAGTTTGTTGCTGCAACTTATTCAGATCCCATAGTTCTTTGCAGAAGCCAAAGCTAGTTGTTGTTGGGGGCTGGTGTTAGGGGAAATGATAGATGCTGGACTACAAGTTATATGAACAGTCTAAGTCAGTAAACAACAATTGTTTTCTTATATTAACTGCTCTCACCAGCTGGGAGCAGTTCTTCATCATCCAAGTTTAGTCTCTGCTTTGTTCCTGATTGCCATAAATGTTGCAGAGACAACACCAGCAGCACTATATTTGCTAATTTCCTGAACTTCCCTGACTTCCTCCAGGTCTTGAAATTGGACTGCATAATACTGTTGTTCGCCCAAAACCAAATCCCTTCCTATTTCTAAATAAGGTCAGAACAAGCCTGATAGGTCTTAAGAGTCTGTTCTGGGATTACAATGTAATCTCAGACAGGAATTTTGCTTTTGTCTAGTTTTAATTAAAGATCCATTCACACAAACAAAGAAAGTTCAATAAATAAGCAAACCTATAAAGTTGTAATTCCACACAGCCCCAAGCCACTTCCCAAAATAACTCAGGAATGTTAGACCTTAAGATTACCAAAACTAATCAAGCCATCTGAAATTTATCATGTGGAATACTCTCCCAAAGATGGCTGGGGAGACTTCTTTGTGTGGAGCTTCAGGACCATAGGCCAAGTTGTTAATTAAATAGACAAATATTCAAAAATCAAACTTCATTTTTATATTGTCGATCACATTTTGGAAGGTGCTTTTTTAAACCATCTTGGGCTTGAATTTACAGCATGGTCAGGGTGGGAGGTTTAAAAACTTTCAAGCGCAGCCTGGGGCAGCTACCATACGTGGCCAGCAATGTTCCCTGCACAAATGAGTGATGGGGACTGTGCCACCGCCCACTCACAGCCTACATGGAACATTGGTAGTAAGGGGGAATGCACCAGAACACTGTATTCTGCCCCAATTATTCTATTTTTAGGAGCCCTGGAATGCTATCCCCTAAAATTTGTGGGCCCCGGAATGGCATTCCAGTGCATTTTCCCTTACTTTAACCTCTGTGTTTCCTGCAGCTAAAATCCAGAGGTGACCACATTTCAGCAGCAGATGAAAATATTACATTAGACACTGTACTAGACTGTGGAGAGTGATATAGGGTTCTTGTAGGTGCAAGTCACCGTGTAAATGTTAAAAAAAAAGATTTAAAAATTGCGTCATGTCAATACCTGAATATTAAGTGAAGCGTATATATCCGATATAGCAGTGGTCCCCAACCTTTTCTCTGCTGTGGCACACCTTCAATTATACCACAGCACACAGCCATGATAAATTTATGAATATTCAAATTAACTTATGAATATTCATGAGCCACAGCACCCTGTTTTGGGGATGCCGCCCAGGGCTCCAGCTAAGGGAATCCCCCAGCTGGGACCATATGCGGCTGCCATCCGCGGCTCCAGGAAACCCCCAGGCTGGGGCCACATGAGACCACTGCCCATGGCTCTGGAAACCCCCCGGCTGGAGCCACATAGGGCTGCTGCCACAGCTCTGGCTCTGAGGAACCCCCAGTTGGGGCCAGAGAGGGCCACTGCCGTGGCTCTGGCTCCATGGAGGGAGTTGTCATGGCACACTGGTTGGGAACCACTGCCATAAAGTTTACAAATATATGCCCAGAACCACAATCAAATTCTCACAGTTATGGGAACACTTAACATAAACAAAATTAAAAAAAAAAAACAGAAAAAAAAAAAGGCAAAAAGACCCAAAAGTCATTGGCAGGATATGCAGTTAATACATTTAGTCAGAGTCTCAGAGAATCCCACAAAGTCAGAACTAAAAGGCACTGCCAGTGTTGGTAAACAGAACTCATCAACCAATGGAGTCGTATCTGATTATACTACATATTAAGTCAGTCCTCATGATAATCTGCCGACTCTTTATAAGCACATAGTTCAACAGGTACAGAAAAGCAGCATATCTCTCCACAAGTTGTTACTGTTTTACTACTGCTCTATTCCAAACATCTGCAGTTGTTCTAAATTTCTTTCCACACAGGAGGTTCCCAAAACTACCTATACTGAATGGATGATAGTTTGGGTAGTTCCCAAAAAGCATGCCACAGCACAGGTGTGCCATCAGGCCTGAGAAGTTGTGCCAGGGAGTTCTGGATTGGGTCATGAATATTCATGAGTTCATTTGGCTATATGTGGTTATGTACATCAAAATAATTAAAGATATCAAAGTGTGCCATAGCAGAGTAACAGTTGGGAACCACTACTTTGGAGAGCTGGGGTTCAAGGAGTTTATAATGAAGAAAGAGGCATGAGTCAAAGCAGGAAGAGATGGAGGGTTGTGAAACAGTGGAGACTTCCTTCGTAAAAGGTTATCTTTTCTTATGACAAGCTTGTTTATTTAAGGTGGGAAGGTTGGGATTATTCACTCCTATAATCATTATAAACCGATAACCAAATTCTACCAGCTGTGAACAGATTTTTGAATTATTATTCCTTGCAGTTAAGAACTAAAGTTCAGAAGTAAACATTAATAAGATTTACTCCTACACAGGGCCATCCTTAGGGGAAGGCAAGAGGGGTGATTGCCTCTGGCCCTGCAGTTCAGTGAGTCCCATGCCGTACTGCTGTAAGCAGGGCAGCGTGGGGCCTGCACCACTGCCCCCCACAGCTGCACTGTCCCTGCCCTCTCCCTGCTGCCTTCTGCATGGAGCTGAAAGCAGCGGGGAAAGGAGGGTGGGAGTGCAGAACCAGCCTCTGCTCTGGGCCATCTTGTCCCACCCCCAGGGCAGGGAACAGCTGTCCCAGGGGTGGAGGGAGCCAGCCCAGAGACCAGACTTTGCTCTTTCGCTCCTCCCCTGGGCTGGCTATTCCACCCTAGGGGCAGGGAGGGCTGGCCCAGACATGGGGTGGGAGTGCAGAGCCCAGCCCCTGGACTGGCCCACTCCACCTGCAGCTTAGGAGAGGGGCAGGAGTATGGGGCCAGCCTCTGGGCCTACCTGGCCCCCCATGGGGGGGAGGCAGCCAGGGGGCCCCCACGGGCCAATTGCCCCACACTCCGCACCACCTAGGAATGGCCCTACTCCTACACCATTGTGCATGTGCAGCATTCATGGCCCCCACAGATTTCTTTGCTTTCTGGCAGAAAAATGACTTTTTATGGCGATGCAAAGGGAAGCCACAAGAGCAGTCATGCATCCCCTACCCAGCAGCGTCAGAGTGTCATTTCAGAGGGAGGGAGTGAAAGCATGGGACTGGGACGCTCTGGCTGGTGGCTCCTGCTTTGCATCATGCTCAGTGGCTTCTCCTGGCTGGATTGGAGGCAGAGGAGGATGGGACTTTCTCTGAATGGAGGGCCAGGGGCTGGGCTATGGCTAGATTAGACACACACCCAAAAATTTCTCTCCACTGCAGAAAGCTCTGCACCTCTCTCCTACCTCTTGCCCAATCACTCCCTGGTTTTGTGGGGAGTGGTCACTGTACCGGGAGCTGCTTCTCCATCCGTCCAACTCTCAAATGTCCAGACCTCTCCATACTCAGGATGTCTGCTGAGCCTCACATCCAGAATCCTACAAAGCAAGCCCCCCTGCCAGCCCCATCTATATGTACCTGAATCCCCTTGCTAAGACCCAACCCTTGTGCATCTGGACTACCACCCCTGCACACAAACCAGCTTCCAGTGAGCCCCCGATGCCCAAACCCCCACCTTCTGATCATCTGAACCACCCCCAGGAATCCCCTGGACCTCCATTCCACTAAGTCCAAGTGAGCTGCATCAACCCCCACCCTCCAGATCCTCGCAGTGAGTCAAATGCCTGCCCACATCCAGACCCCACCACCTTCACCTGGACCATCCTGCACAGTTCCACTTTTCTTGCACCTGTGTCCCCCACAGTTCCTGTGCATCCAGATCTCCCACCTGCACCCAGACTTCCCACTGAAATACCCACCTCTAGATTGCCCCACATAGAACCCTTGAATCTAAACCCACATCTTGATCCCCCCACACTAAGCCCCACATGTTTGGATCCTGCCAGGATGAGCCTGTCTGTCCACATACGGTATGCCTGACACAGAGAGGCAGGGCATTCCTGGGTGTTCCTGGGGAGGTCCACCTTTGTGCTGCATCAGGATTAAATGCAGCCTCACCACCGAGTCTGCATCCCAGGAAGCTGCTGAGTGATCTCTCACCACAGTGTAGCAAGTGGGCTATGCTCCTCAATGCCATGATGGTGACGCCAAGTGTATTTATTGACAAATAAAATTTAAAGAATTTTTTTTTAAAATTGTGTGTGGGTTTTTTTTTTGTGCAAGAATGTGATTAAGAGCCTTACTCACCTTTCCCATTGGTGTAAATTAGGAGTAAAAGCCTTCAAAGTCAGATATCCTGTGCCAGTATATAAAAAAATGGGGTAAGTGAAAGGACGCTTACTCAAAGCCTTAGCTTACACTGTGCTGCAGTGAACTTGCTCAGAATTCTTCAATCAAATCCTCACTAGCTAGGGAAAACCATCATGAGTCAACCCTCCTGTTTTATGCTTCATTGTTTTAAGTGTAAATATAGCAGCCTGTATATCTTTTCCCTGGGATAAGGAGCAAACAATTTTTTTTATATGTATCATTTTCAAGTCACAGAATTCAGAATTATTCAGGAATAACACAATGTTAATTTCAGGCATTTGCTCATTAAAATAGAGGATCCTGCAATAATATTTATGGAATTGAAAGTCTTTCCTGACCTGTCCAAACAGTACAAACAATGCTGTTCCTTGCTATGGACCAAGCATTAGGAATGAAACAGGGCGCAGTTTCTTTGTTCACAGTTCCAAGCCTCTTTCCAGCCAACACTCTTCCCAAATAGCTTTCTGTTGGATTTTGCTCAGGATCACACTGCACATGCTTCTCTTAGCCCTAGTCTAAACTTGCCGTACTTCTTGGTGGCAGTCAACGGAAGATACGCAAGGTACGTAAAATACTTTGTGTATCTCCTGACAATTTACCAATCTGTCACTACACATTAAGGTAAGCAGACTGGAAATGCTTTCTGGTTGGCTTACAGCAATTCCAGTTCTGGGCAGGGGCATTGTTGCCCTGGGGGAAGACCCAGGGCCCGGGCCCCGGGCCCCGGCCCCACCCCCTTGCCCCGATCAGGAGGCAGAGCCCCTAGCTCCTGCCACTGCCAGCCCAGCCCACGATGAGGCTGGGCAAGACAGTGGCTGCTGTGGGTGGCCCGGCCCAGGAAAGGCAGATGCCACTGTGGGAAGCTGAGCCCTGGTTACCCAGCTGGCAGAGGCAGGCGCTACCCAGATACCTGGCCGAGGGCAGGCCCAGGAGAGACAGGGGGCTCCCCAGGCATTTGAGGCCCTGGTGTTGGGACTCAGGGCACGTGCCCTGTGTGCCAGGCACTAGTGAAGCCCCTGGTTCTGCAGCTGTAGTTAATATGGAGATTTCTGGAGCAATTGAGCGGGTCTGCACAGGCAGCTCAATCACATCTAGAAGATCATGCTGATGGTGGTGATTTTGCTGCCGTCCATATAGACTTACCCTGTCTCTTTGACTTTCTGGCCACTTCTCTTTGCCTATTCTCTGGATGCTTCTATTCACAGGCAGCCTCCAGCATCACCACCCCAAAAAACAATACCCAGCACTCTATATTTGCATTTAGTACCCAGTGAAATCCCCCTGCTCACACATCTCAGCTTCTGACCAGCATTTCATGTAGCCTGTATTGTGGTAGTGATTCCTATTGTTTCCACTGTCTGCATTCAAAAAATGAGATTTATTGCTTCATGTCAGAAGCTAGGGGTTTGAATTCTCCCAGATAACTCTAGGGTGGTGGTTCCCAAGCTCTGGGGAACACCCCTGTTGATGGGGAATTAAGGAAATCTGGTGGAGGGGGGCACCATGATGCCCAGGCCTGCCTATACAAAGGAGTAAAGAGAGAACACCATCCAGTCCTGTTCTGAACCCAGCTCTGCTCCACCCACATCCCCAGTACCAACTCCAGCTCTGCTCCCAGTCCCAGCTGTGGTCCTACCACCAGCCCCTGCTTCCAGCTAACAGCTGCTGGCTGCCCCAACTCTGTTATCAGCCCAAGGAAGCACAGAAACATTTTATTACTAGTAAGAAGGGGGTTGAGAGAAAAGGTCTGGGGACCACTGGTCTAGCTTGCTCAGCCTTGGGCCAGTTAATGAATCTTGCTAGACAAGGCAAGAACACCTGTTTGGTTGATGGCACTGTTGTCTGTAAAGAGCCAGCAGGAACTCACCAGAAGTGATAGGTGGCTAGCTGCTCACTGCTTACACTTTCAGTTGCAGTCTCCTCAGGGCCCACTTTCCTCATTCCTGTCATGCTTCATCTGCTTGGCTTCTGACCCTGGCTCAGATTCTTGACTCGTCTCGTGGTCCTGACTATGACCCTTAGCTTGTCTTCTGGTTCCTATGCTAGGCTCTAAGCAGTAGGTCAGACCACCTATGTTCTAGTCCCTGACACTTCCTGCATTTGCCTTGAGTGAAGGCCACTTATTCCTGTCAGCTTCAAGGTTTCTCCCACTCTTATCAGAATAACAGCTTTGCATTTCTAAGGTAAGTCATCATCCAATTGAGTCTTAAACTTCAGGACAAAAACTTGAAATTGAAAATAAACCTGTTAGAAGAGAACATCCAAGATCTAAAAATAAGCATCTAACTACAATGACCCCCAGTCTTGTACTGACTGATAGTGAGCAAGGTTCAGACCCTGTGCTGACTAGCAGAAATCTTGTGAACAACTCCCAGTTTAGCAAAAAAAACCAAGGAGTTGTGTGGGACTTAAAGACTAACAGATTTATTTTTCACATGAGCTTCTGTGGGAGATAATCCCACTTCGTCAGATGCTTCGAAGATGGGTGAACTTACAGAATGGAATGAAAATAAATGCAAGGGGGTGTAAAACATAGGATCAGGTCATACAGTAACAGCAAATCAGAGCAGTCATTATGTTCAAACCCTGGGAAGGCTGAAGTCAAATTACCTTTTGTAATGGGAAAAGAACCCATAGTCTCAATTCAATCCTGCTGTTGCAGAATTTAATTTGCATATTAATTCCAGTTCAGCCGTTTCTCTTTGAAGTCTTGATGTCCCAGCCACATCTCTGACAATAGTCATTAACAAATCATTTATCGAGTGATTAGAAAGATGGAAGTGCTCAGCAACTGGTTTTTTTATTTTGTGATTTCTGATATCAGTTGTATGTTCATTTATTCTTTTGCGCAGGGACCGTCCTGTTTGTCCAATGTATAAGGTGTTGGGGCATTTCTTGCACATGATGGCATAGATCACATTAGTAGATGAGCAGGTAAATGAGCCTTTGATGGAGTAGCAGGCTTGATTAGGACCTATGATGGTATATCTATTGTGCAGATATGTGGACAGATTTGGCAGCGTGGTTTGTTGCAGGGGTGTGTGCCTGCTTTAATGTTTCTGTTGTTAGATCTGTAGTTGCTGGTGATTATCCATTTAAGGTTGGGTGGCTGTATGTAGGCAAGGAGAGGTCTGTCTCCCAAGGCTTGAGAGAGTGAGAGATCATCTTTTAGAATAGGCTGTAGGTCCTTAATGATCCGTTGCAGAGGACGGTTGTATGTGATGACTAGTGGTGTTCTGTTGTTTTCTTTTAGGGGCCTCTCCTGTAGTAGATGACTTAGGGGTACCCGTCTAGCTCTGTCAATATGTTTTCTTACTTCCCCAGGTGGGGACTGTAGTTTCAAGAATGCTTGCTAGAGATCCTCAAGATGTCTGTTAGTCTTTAAGTGCCACAAGACTCCTTGCTTGTTTTTTCTTTTTTTTGCTTTGCTAGAGTAACACAGTTGTCCCCTTGGAACTTGCCTCAGTTAATGCATTAGTTTGAGGGTCAATCAAATTCAATACGTAATTCATACCTTTCTCCTGTTAGTAAAAACCTTCCATGATTATTCATGGATCAAAAAAGGATGATATTACTGCTCAAAACATAAAAAGAGGCCTCTCTTCAAATTGCGGCCCCCCCCCCCCCCCAAAAAACAGTGCAAGACAGTAATCATATTAGCACTGTTCCACAGGCACTTCACTTTATTTATCTCAGTTCATCCTTGCCATTGGTCATGCTAACTACTTATGAAAAGTCAAAGATTTTTTTACAAATATTCTTAATGCTTGTGTGACTAATCATGTGTGGCAGATCCTCAGCTGGTGTACACTGTCACAACTCTTGAAGTCGATATGTGAATAGTAATGGTTGCTTGTTTCATTTTAAAATATATGCACTACTTTTATTGGAATGGTGCAAATTTCTCACTTAAATTTTCATCTCTAGGAATTCAAATGATTTCATTTATAAAATTGTAAATTGCATTTATCAAATGTCTGCAGAAGGATTTGTAAAAGTCAAGCACAGGAATTAAATATCAGTTGCACATAGATCCAACATAAATTAAAAGAACCAGTCAGAACACTAAACAATTTAATATAGCCCCAGCCTCACTTAGCCCTCTTCAAATTACAGCTTGTCTATGCAAAGGTATTTCCCACCATAACAACAGTAGACTCATTATTCTGCTATAGTGATTTGGTACAAGTCCCTGAGCAGAGACACTATTCTGGAATAAAAGCAACTTTATTCCAGTATAACTTTTCCACTTCCTAAACAGACTGATTATTCTAGACTAAAATCACTTTAATTCCAAAATTGTCCATATAGGGACTTGCACTGAATAACTGTATGGAATGGGAATGGCTCTGTGTAGACAAGCCCATGCTTCTCCAGGTAATAGCAAACAGCCTTGTGTGCTGTAGCTCAACCTAAACATCAACAGATTTGGGCTAGTGAGGAAAAAATTCGAGATTGAAGGGCTAGTTCAAACTCCCTACTAGCAACTCCTATACACTTCAAATGTAGAGGCTTTTACCTGATGAACTTTGGCAGATATCAACCGCTGGAAGAAGAGGTCACGTCTTAACATAAACTCTAAGACAGCCAGACCCCTGATGGTACAGGATATTACAGGTTAACATGGACAACTTGGATTGTACCTAGAAATGTGCTTGAAGCTAGTTTTGACTATGGAGCAGAAGTATGTTGCCCTCTTGAGTCAATTCACTAGCAGCCCCAGTCTGTAGTAGCTAAAGTGAGTGAGTGGTTTTCAGATGTGGCTTCATGTAGAAAGATTTGTTGTTTTATTCCAGGCTGGAAGTGAAAAAGACAAGGTTCCTGGTGTGTGAGGTTCACAGAAAGAAAACACAGAGTCCTGTGGCACTTTCAAAGACTAAAAAATTTATTTATCACATAAACTTTTGTGGGTATAATCCCACTTCGTCAGATGCTTAAACCTACATATTATAGTCTCCATTTCATCTGATGAAGTAGGATTACACCCATGAAAACTCATGTGATAAATACATTTGTTAGTCTTCAAAAGTGCCACAGGACTTCTTGTTTGTTTTGCTGAAACAGACTAGCACAGCTAACCCTCTGGAGCAAGAGAAACTCCTGACCAGCCACAGATAAAAATACACTCTTGGCAACTTGACTATCTAAAAACATCTAGAGGCTGAACTTTATTTTGAGGCCTTAGTCATCTCACCGAGGTCAAGGTTCCAACATAATTTCCTCTGTGATATGACAGGGATTAGACTCTAATGGCTTTTCTTATAATGCTCACGAGAAGAAAACTAGCAACCAGCTGAAGACACCATAACAATTGGTAGTGCTTGACTGAGGTCTCTAATCTATCTCCAAACAATAGCCAGAGTGGAGATTCAGAAGATGTGACACTTATGTCCCAAGTTTGAATGCAAGCAAGGAACAGTTTCAGAAGAAGTCACAGGAGCTGGAATGCAGTGGAAAGAAATGCACTGACTGGCAGAAGCAGAGAAGTCACAGGCGGGGCTGCCATTCACATAACAACAGAGGGTTGGGTGCTGCAGCCCAGATTTCTCTTCTTTCCTGTCCTTATTGCAATTATTGCCTATACTTGATCATTGTCTTCTGTCTCTCTTGCTGTTTACACTGCTATATGTTTTTGCCTGTCCTTTCACAAACTCTTCTTTGGGTATGGTACTGCATCCAGCAGTTCATTTAATATTTCAGGGAAGCATAGAATAGAAAGGCATTTTCCTGGCCTTTTTCTGTGTTCCTAAGGCTATTCCTTCTGGGGCTGTGTGATACAGGTATACAGACATTCCCTTCATCCTTTTATGAGCTGGGGAGAACAGCTGTTAGAAAGGACTTGGTACCTCTTTGCTCTCTTATAAGGAGTTTATCTTTTCTTCTGTATCTTCAAAACAGTAGATCAAGTCCAGCTTGCTTCCAGACACAGACAACTTTACGCAAACTGAACAGCGTATGCAGCTATCAATGTAAAGACCAATCACCTTATCTGTGGGATTTTGTTTACATGTCTGATCCTACCTTTTAGTTGTATGGCTCAGTGCATTACCACTTTCAGTTTAGATATAAATTTACCTTTGTCACCTTCAGACCTGCCAGAATTTTTTCTTTCTGTGTATTATGACATGAGCAATGTGAAGCAACATGTGAAGATGAATGGTAACTTTATATATTTGTGTTGAACAAAAGATTCCATATTATTTCAAGTTTGTTCCTCTAGCAGTGCTTGTTGTGCACCTTACAGCTGGGTCTTTGTTACTTCAAAAAGGCCAGATCAGCACATGTAGGTGTTGCTACACTGAGAAGGAGGCACCTGATTTTTCAAGGATCCTACTGTATCACTCACTTACTCAAAACTCCCAAAGAAGCCAGTGGGTGTGAAAGGAATGCAAGACCAAACACCTTTTTTTTAATCTGTTGTTGTAACTCTTTTTTGTGCAGTCCTTCCTGAAACATAAATGCAGCAGGCCACACCTTTCTAGACATGTGTAACCCTTCTGCCAGGGCAGGCTGGCAGAACAAGGGCCAGGTCCTATACCTAGGAGTTTCCCAATAATGTAGCACCACTAACTGGCTCAAACCCCCAACTAGATTTCTGGGAATCCTGCACTGTTTCCTGGGCACTCCAAAGAGGTAAGGCTTCCCCAATTGCAAGCACAAGACTGAGTGTAGTAAACAGAACTTTTAATGGTAGTAGGAGAGAGTGTAAACGGCCAAATAACAGAAATCAGCGCTGATCTAGCTAATCAGTACAGAGCAAAGTTCTCAACAACCCACACTGCATAACAGAACATACAAGACTTAATGGCACAACCGGCACTGATCTGGAGAATCAGTGCTAACTAGGCTCCCAACCAACCCTAGGGCATATAAAGACATTGCTCGGGACTGCAGGGATAAAATCAGAAAGGCCAAAGGACAAATGGAGTTCCGACTAGCAAGGGATGTGAAGGATAACAGGAAGGGGTTCTACAAGTATATCAATAACAAGAAGAGGATCAGGGATGGTGCAGGTCCCTTACTGAATGGGGCAGGCATCCTCGTGACAGAGGATGAGGAAAAAGCTGAAGTGCTCAATGCTTTTTTTACTTCAGTTTTCACAAGCAGGGTCAGCTCCCAGCCCACTACACTAGGCACGGTAGACTGGGGAGAAGAAGAGAGGCCCTTGGTGACAGAAGGTCAGGTTAGGGACTGCTTAAAGAAACTAGATGTGCACAAGTCCATGGGACCGGATGAACTGCATCCGAGGGTGCTGAGGGAGCTGGCTGATGAGATAGCAGTACCGTTGGCCATTATCTTTGAAAACTCGTGGCGAACAGGGGAGGTGCCAGAGGACTGGAAAAAAGCAAATATAGTACCTATCTTCAAGAAAGGCAAAAAGGAGGATCCAGGGAATTACAGACCTGTCAGCCTCACCTCAATCCCTGGAAAAATCATGGAGCAGCTTCTCAAAGAATCCATCCTGAAACACTTGGAGGAAAATAGAGTAATCAGGAACAGTCAGCATGGATTCACCAAGGGTAAATCATGCCTTACCAACCTCATCGCCTTCTATGATGAGATGACTGGATTTGTGGATGCGGGAAGAGCTGTTGATGTGATATACCTTGACTTTAGCAAGGCTTTTGATACAGTTTCCCACAGCATTCTCATTGGCAAATTAAGGAAGTATGGGTTAGATGCGTGGACTGTAAGGTGGATAGAAAACTGGCTAGAACAACGGTTTCAGCGTGTAGGAATCAATGGGTCCAAGTCAAGTTGGCAAGCAGTAACAAGTGGTGTGCCCCAGGGGTCGGTCCTGTTCAATGTTTTCATTAATGATCTGGATGATGGGATAGATTGCACACTTAGTAAGTTTGCAGATGATACCAAACTGGCGGGAACGGTAGACACCCTAGAGGGCAGGGACAGGATTCAGGGAGACCTAGACAAATTGGAGCAGTGGGCCAAGAGGAATCTCATGAGGTTCAACAAGGACAAGTGTAAAATCCTGCACTTGGGACGAAAAAACCCCATGTACTGCTACAGGCTGGGGAGTGATCAGCTAAATAGCAGCACTGGAGAAAAGGACCTGGGAGTCATGGTGGATGGGAAGCTGGATATGAGTCAGCAGTGTGCTCTTGCTGCCAAAAAGGCCAATGGCATACTGGGCTGCATCAGAAGAAGTGTTGCCAGCAGATCGAGGGATGTGATCATTCCCCTCTATTCTGCACTAGTGAGGCCACATCTGGAATACTGTGTCCAGTTTTGGGCTCCCCACTACAAAAAGGACATGGACAAATTAGAGAGAGTCCAGAGGAGGGCAACCAAAATGATCAAAGGGCTGGAGCACAACCCCTATGAAGAAAGACTGAAGGAACTAGGCTTATTTAGCCTGCAGAAGAGAAGACTGAGGGGGGATTTGATAGCAACCTTCAACTACTTGAAGGGTTGCTCCAAGGAGGAGGGAGCTCGACTGTTCTCGGTAGTAACAGAGGGCAGAACGAGAAGCAATGGTTTCAAGTTACAGCTGGGGCGGTCCAGGCTGGATATTAGGAGAAACTTCCTTACTAGGCGAGTGGTGAAGCATTGGAATAAGCTGCCTAGGGAGGTGGTGGAATCTCCATCTCTGGAGGTGTTCAAGGCCCAGCTGGACAAAACACTGACTGGGATGATCTAATGGGAGTGGTCCTGCTTTTTTTTGGCAGGGGGTTGGACTAGATGACCTCGTGGGGTCCCTTCCAACCCTATGATTCTATGGTTCGTAGGGAATGTCTTTCATGCCAGCTGTCTGCTGATGCCACCTACTGGCCACTCACTCCATCCAATAGCACCATCCCTTGGCTCCGCCTGCTGTCCACCAGCTCCGCCCACCAGTTGCTTATGCCTCCCAGCTCGTCGCTGGCTGCTCTCACTGTCCGCCAGCTCTGCCTGCTGTATGCCAGCTCCGCCCACTGGTCACTTGCGCCATCCAGTATAGCTCGAGATTTTGCCACCTCTCTAGTATTAGACTAAATCTGATTTAATAAAGGAACACAGGCATAGGGAATAGCGTAAGGCAATCAATTTGGTAACAATCTTCATTAGAATAAGTTAAAATATAGCATAATACATATACAATTGCTACTGCTTTACTTACCAATAAGTATTATCTACAAGTGTTTCAGTATTCAAAAATGCAATCAGTAAGTGAAATATGATCTACCTCCATCTGGATCATAAGAGAAATATCGCCACAAAAGGAGTGATCCTAAAGATATATCTTTTTAAGAGAAATTAGGTCCAGATGGCAGAGGATTTTAAACTTCTGATCTCTCTCACTCGCCCTCGCAGGTGGCTGATCAAAGGCAGTTGAAAAAGTAGATAAAAGCCAAGTAAGGATGAAAGGATGAAATAACCATTTCTGTGATTGGTTGAGGATGAAATCACCCTTTTTGTGACTGGTCAAAGGGACATGAAAGGGCGTTCAGAATTGTATAAAAGGAACAGCGTTTGCAGTCAGACTTTGGAAATCTCTTCCACTCCTAACGGGTTCCACTGGCCTCTGGCTATGTTCCTATTGCATTAGGAGTCTTACTCTCAGCTGACCCCAGAGACTGTGACAACATCTCTGGTGAATGAAAAAGGGGCATCCTAACATCAGGTTTGTCCTAAGTTATGCTCTCTTCCAGAGGATACAGCAGAATGAAGTCTCTGCTGGGGGACTTTCGGGTCTCACCGTCTCTGGCAGGAGCTTCCAGAGGGTACAACTGGGACTCCATCCCAGTTGGGGGACTTTGTTTCTCATCGTCTCTGGTACAGGTTTTGTAAAGGTCTTGTTCCAAAGAGGCTGCACCACTCAGCTAACTGAGTCCCGACTGAAGATGCATGCTTCTAAGGAAGCCCAAATTGGTTGTGGGACAGTATCGATCCAGAAGGATTCCTGATCAAGTCCCATCTAAAGACTCAGGGCTCTGAAGCACCAGCATTCTAAAAACTCCTGAGAGTGCAACAGAGACGTGAAGTGGTAACTGCAGAACAGTGATCCGTAGTGACTCTGTGGAGCCACCATCTCTTTAGTCGCTGAGGAAAGTTGTGGTGAAGCGGCTGTGACAGGACTGAGAGAGGAGAGAGAGGCTGAGCGGAAAAGGTTTAAGCAAGATTATATCTGATTTTGGTAAGGGAAAAGGGCCCCTCGGAAGGGTCCTAAACTAAAAGCCGTGGTTGGAAACTAACAAACAGCTTAAAAACCTCTAACTGCTGATAGGGACCTGATCCATACAAAATAGCTTGCGGAGCTAGGCGAACACACGAAAAAACTCAAGCTGAGAGAATCTTTTTGTAATAAAGAAGGAAATAGGTTTAAGAGCCGAGATCTCCTCATTCTGTAAGTGACTGGTCCCCACTTGCCGAATGTTAAAGCTTATAAATACATACATGGTTAACTGTTATAAGTGTTTAACTGTTATAGCGTTCAGTGTAAGCATATTACTGTTAAGCTATGTGCATTGCCTTTGAGCCTACGTAGTGTAGTCTTTGTTAAGTCTCAGAGTAGGTATCGTAATAAACTTACCACCTGTTCCATTGTGTTTTGGGTCTTGGGTCTTTTGTTGCTCCTTGTGCCTGTTCTTGATCGGCTGGCTGTAGCTGTATTTCCCATTGGGTGCCGTTTGGGCAGCACCGCTCCCACTCTATTTATCTCAGAGTTGTATGCTTGAGAATCAGGCTGCTGGACAGCCTGGGGATTGAGTTCTGGGGTAACACCAGCTCGCTGCTGGCCACTCTCACCATTCACCAGCTCCACTCATGGGTCACTTACACCACTCAGCTTGCCGCTCTCTGTCCACTAGCTCCGCTTCAGCAATCTCAGCTGAGAGAGAGAGAATCTTCTCTCTAGTGATTTAGTTCAGAGAGTTTGCTTCTCTTCCAGTGATTCCAGCTTTTAGGTAGCTGCAAGTAGCAATATCCATCTAAATGACGAAGACCTCAGAAGAAACCTATTCGTTGCTATCATTAGACAGGGGAAGCAATAGGAACATGGGCCAAAATAACCTCAAACCCTCACCCCCTGTCTTTTTTTCCAACTCCTTTCAGGCTGAAACATGTAGTCGCCTTTCCTACAAGCCTCTTCTTAACTAAAGGTAGTTTTTACCCTTTAACTAACCCAGACAGATTTGAAACAGAGAGTAGCAATTCATAAAAAGATATTTTATATTTCCCTTCAGTAGAATTACAGATATTGACAGATTTGTGGTCAGATTAACCCCAAATACCATTACCCACTATGTCCTGCACCAAGTATGCAAATACCTAATTGTGCTCTTTGTGTTCATGCTAATACAGGACCCATGCAGATTACATGTCCCCCTTCAGAAAAGCTGTTAAGCACAGCTTCTAAGCCTGCCTTACACATGTACTTAAAAGGCCTGATTCTTCCTGCCTTTGAGCTTTTTGTGATGATTTAGACAGAATAAGGCAGTTGTAAAATGATCCTAAATAAAAAGGGTAGCATTCTACATTCAATGTGTACAGCTGTAAAAATGGCTATAGGATGCAAGAGAACTCAACCTAGAATACTCTAAAATGCTGGACCCCCACACTGAAATAAGACCATACCTGTAAAATAATGTATAGCACTGAATGGTTTTACAGGAGCAGCTGATGTGTCTTCATAAAGAAGATGCTGTATACAAAATTCCTACCCACTTTAATGTGAGTTTGTCATGTGCAGAAAGACTGAAGTCTGGGGGATATATATTCTTTAAAACAAGTGTTAAACTGGTTTGCTAATTTGGTTATAAAGATCCACATAGCTTTGCATTTCAAAATAAGCAGAACCTTCAGGCTGGCAAATAGAGGTGTAAGCAGGGCCTACTAGATGTGTCTAAAGTGTCTGTGTTTGTTTGCATTTTGTGTTTACCTTGTAACAGACCTCAGGGAGTCAGTGGTGGCCAGTGGGATTTGAAGTAAAGTATCCTTTCATGGCAATTCAACTTCCCATTGACAGGAATTCACTAAAGAGACCAAAAAATTATTTTATTTTTGTCTCATCCTTGGATCACTGATGCACAAGAAACAAAAATAAAAATAATTTCAGAACACACCTCAGTCTGCAGACACAAACCATAATCCAGACAGGAATGAATTTATTTATTACATTGTCAAGTAGGAAAGTGTGTTGGATTCCACATGAGTCCAAACAGTGCAAAGTAATCTGCCTGGGACAGAGACTATCCTCAGTCCTATGTTCTGGCCGGCACTAAGCAGAGCGGATTTGCTGGTGTTTACTGACCCGTGGTGTTCAGAAATCATTTATTGCACACAACTCCAAAGACCGTGCTGGGGGCTCTCACTGCTTGAGTCAGGTCCCAAAGGCATAGTCATGTCAGGCATGTCATTGCCCCAGAAAAGAACCAGGGCCTGGGCAGAGGCTCCACCCCCTGAGCCCTGGCACCTCCCCCTGGCCCTGATCCTGAGTCAGGGCCTTGGGCTCCTGCTGCTGCCAGCCTGGCCCCTGATCCACAGCCAGGGCAGGGTGAGACAGTGGCTGCTGCAGGTGGCCTGGCTCAGGAGGCACAGGTGGCACCATGGCCAGCCCGCACCTGGATATCCAGTTGGGGCCAGGGCCAGGAGAGGCAGGTGGTGCGCCAGCCGTTCTGAGCACTGGCGCTGGGACTCAGGACACATGCTCTGTGTGCCAGGCACCAGTGATGCCCCTTAGTCATGTTAGCCTAGTTCACCAAAACAAACAAGGACTCCTGTGGCACTTAAAGACTAACAAATATATTTATTGCATGAGCTTTCATGGGAGAAAAATCCCACTTTGTCAGACACTTAAAAGACTGAGTGTTTGAAGAAGACTGATTCAGTCTGTGGTTGCCTCAGGGAGCCACTGATAGTGCAACTGAAGCAAGCTCAGGTCTTCGCAACCAGGCTCCAGAGAAAACAAGTGAGTGCTGTGGGGGTTACCAGATACCAAAGCATGGAAAGGAGGACAGGGAAGTACGAAGAGGAGGACATTGGCAAACACAGAGAGAAAATGTAGTATTAATGTAATATTCTTCTGTTTTGGGGGGCCTGGAACACTTCCCCCTAAAAACAGGGTGTTCTGGGGCATACTTTAACCCTTGTAAGTAAAAAGCTAGACAAAATCATGTGTTTTCAAATGGTCTGCCGGACAGGGGATGTCAAGGTAAAAAGGAGAACATGTCTTCCTTCTGCCCGACATCTGGCAACCCTAACCCCAGTGCCTCCCTTTGCCCAGGCAGTCGTGATGCTGGTCAGGCAGCAACGGCGCTAGTGTTGCTGGCGCCCCCTGCAAGCGCAGCAGATGCTGCGCATACAAATGACATAATAGTGCCGCGCAACGGCACGCTCCCCGTTTTGGCGCCCCTCAAGCGGCGGCCCCCCTGCACCGCTTACCTGGCTTACTGCCTTGCGCCAGCCCTGTGGTCAGGCTCTGAGCAGCTTAGACCAGTGTTTCCCAACCAATGTGCCACAGCACACAGGTGCGCTGTTAGGTCAGAGCAGGTGTGCCACTGCATTTTTTGGAAAAACTACTCCAAGCGCTCTGGATTGGCTCAGGAGTATTCATGCCTCCATTTGGAAAGGATAGGGTGGTGTGCCTCAAATTAATTAAAGGCAGCAAGCTGGGCCAGGGCAGAGAAAATACTGGGAACCACTGGCTTAGAGAACTGTATTAGTGGACTGAGGGAAGCTCAAGGCTCGGCGCGAGCGCACGCCCCATTGGCTGAGGGCAGGGCGGGTGAGGCGCCAAGGTGAGCAGCAGGGCAGAGCGCGCGGCGCCCGCCCCAGCCAGCAGGGAGAGGCGCGCGCTGCGCCCGGACGGGGATTCCAAAGAGGCGCTGAGCTGTGATTGGCTGAGCCTCGCCTGCGGGGCGGAGCCTGTGGCCGATCCCGGGGACTCCGCTGACCCGCCGGAGCCTTCGCGGCTGGCAGTTGGCGGCAGAGCGCGCGCGCCTCTCGCTCCCTCCCTCCGCCCCCCTCCTCGCGGGAGCCGCGCGCCCGGCTGGCCGAGCGGGCACGTGCTGCGGGTCCTCGGGGGTTCGCCTTTCCTTCAGCTCCCGGCGCCCGCGCCGAGGCAGCCATGTGCCCCCGGGGCAGCCACTTGCCCCGGGTGTGAGGCCCCGGCGAGACAAAGGAGCCGGTCTGGAGGAAGGCGCTGCCGCCTGCCGGGGGAGGAAGGAGTCGAGCGAGGGGCAGGAGTGATGGCACCAAGGGAAGGGGTGTGAAAACCCAACCGTCTCCCTCGTCCTGGGAGTCCCCCGCCGCTAGCCCCGCTTCCTCAGACCGCACTGCCCGCTGCCACAATGGAGAACTTCTTCCCTCAGGTGAGTGCGGGCGGGACAGCTCTGCGCTCCGCTCCGCTCCGCTCCGCCCCGCCTGAGGAGCGGGACTGCCAGACCTCCCCTCGGGATTCCCCCCTTCCAGAAAGGAGGCAGGCTTCTCGTCCTGCCAAGGATTTCCCTAACATCCCCTCTGCACCCCCGTAGTCCCCCAAATTTCCCAACCCCCCAGTTGTCAGCTAGTAACAGTGTCATACCAATTTAATGAGCACCCAGCCCCCCTCACCCCTGAATTTCCCAACTCCTGGCTGTCAGCTACTAACAGTGTTATACCAATTTAGAGAGCACCCCAATACCCCCCCACCCCTGAATTTCCCAACCCCCAGCTGTCAGCTACTAACAGTGTTATGCTAACTTAGTGAACACCTCAACAGCCCCCCACACCTGCCCCTGAATTTCCCACTCCCCCCAGCTGTCTGCTAGTAACAGTGTTATACCAATTTAGTGAGCACCTCAACCAACCCCATACCCCTCTGAATTTCTCAACCCGCAGCTGTCAGCTAGTAAGCATTGTACCAATTTAGTGAGCTTCCCAACACCCCCCCTCCTTAATTTCAAGTCCTGGGGAGACTATTGCTTCCAGCTACTGTGCTATAGCCCTCTGGCTGAAAGTTTGCCACCTTTAGCTGGGTGTAAGCACATTATTTTATACAGGCTGTGCCAGTTTGTATGTTACTAAAAGAAAACGAGGTGGGTGGGTTGGTTTAGGTTGTTTTCAGTGCAACTCCCTGCTCAGACACAGCCTTTGTGACGGGGGGCTTTTAAAACTCTTTAAAAGGAGAGGCTTGGCAGGTTTGCAGCAGGAGTGCCTCTTTCTTCCCGACGTTGTGCTGTAGGTGAGATTCCTTTTGTGCAGGCTGTTTGCCTTCTGGTGTGTGGCACTCTCTGGGTGCTCATTAGGTCGGGAAATCAGGGATTTTGGCCCTTTGACTGCATCTGGGAGCTAAATGCCAGAAGAAAAGTGCCGGCTTTGCAAGATCCCCCTTGTGCAGAAACTCCGCTAAAACTTTAAACAAGGATATGGCTCAATGCCTGCTTTCTCACGGAGAGGTCTGGTATTTCCTTTCAAAAACTTGTTGGCTTCCTGTGAGAGGGGTACTCTGGTGACTGCAGGGGTTCGTGCTCTTCATTGCCAGAACAGAAGGCGAGGGGGACGAGAGGAGGATTTATTTTCCACTTCTCTTTCCCCTGCTGGCTTCTAATATCCGAGTCATAATGTTGTCCAGACGCTACCTTTTTGTAGTTTGGGATAATCGCAAACCGTGCAGTTTTAAGATTGTCACTTGTAATCTGGATTTAGGTCAGTTCATGGTTGATGCTGATTATGCTCTGATTAAAGTTTATTTAAGAACATTTAACATTTTAGGGGAACATTAGGGCCTGAGTCACAAAGGTGCTGAGAACTTCTAGCTGCATTTATGTCAATGGGACTGGTGGGTGCTGTGCACCTTTTGAAAATTTAGATCTAATGCCCTTTTGAGTGTCTGTGCCCTGCAAATAGGGCCATCACATTTGTGGGACTGTTCACTGCATGAAGTTAAGCACGTGTACAAATCTTTACTGGATTGGGTCGCAAGTGTTGTATCTGATGAAGGGGTTGGCGCCCACGAAAGCTTATGCCTGAAAAGAATGTGTTAGTTTCTAAGGTGCCACAGGACTCTCATTTTTGTGTGTTACTGATTATCAACCATGATGTCTTAAATTTAACATTCACAAGTATTTAGAGTGGAAGTCAACAAAGTAGGTGAGCAGGCTACTTGCAGAATAGCTTCGGTTGCTGTTTCCTTGTCTGACTCAACAGATTTCAGTGTTCTTGAACAGTACTACTGCAAGTAATTTTTTATTCAGAGGAAGGCGATGCTTTTCCTTTTGTTGAACATTGTAGTTTCAGCATGCTCAAGGTGGGTACCCACAGATATGCTACTTTTGACACAGAGAAAAATGAAATGTATCTGAGGATAATCAGGAATACAAAATGATATAGCTTTGACCATCAGAATATCTTGCGGATGCTGAGTACATGCTGATAACTGAGGTTTTGGTTAACTCAGCACTTTCTCAGTTATATATTGAGGAACATACTCCTGTTTTCTCATTTATTTTCATTCCATTCTGTAAGTCCACCCATCTTTGAAGCATCTGACAAATTGGGATTTTCTCCCATGAAAGCTCGTGAAAAATAAATATGTTAGTTTTTAAGTGCCACACAACTCCTTGGTTTTTTTGGAAGCTGTTGTGCCTGATTAAAACAGGACCAGGTATCCAGTGGTCTGGTTTTTATTCTTAGCCCAGCCACTAATTTACTGGAAACCTTTGGGAAATCATTCTGCTTCTCTGTGGCTTACCTTCTCTCTTCCATAAATTTGGCAATCCTTTCCTACCTTGCAGGGATATTTCATCTCTATACTCTTCATTGTGACCTCAGAAAAAAGGTGCTAGAGACACACGAAGTAATATCACTGTGAATGGTAAAACTCAGTGTCATCAGAAGTGAAAGGGAAAAGCAAACAGGGTGTGTTTCAATATGACTGAATGAAAATATATGGTCTAGGAACAAAGAGCAGTAAACCATGCATACAGGGTGGGTGATTCTTTTCTGGGAAGCAGATGGGAAAATGGAGTCAGAGAAATAAGTGATTTACTTATCAAATGTTAGTCATGAAGTCTCTGACACTGCCGGAAATGTAACTGAGTTCTCTGGTCTTGTCTATACTAGAAAATTGTACCACTTTAACTAGACCAGTATAGTATGAACATAGTTATATTGATGCTTTATTCTGGTATGGGGTGTGGAATAGCTATGCTGGTATAAGCACATTTACACTAGGACTACTATAAGTAAAACTATTCCATTAAAAAAAAAATACACCACTAACCAAAATAGCTACTCTGAATAAAGTGGAGGGTGTAAACTGTTTTCTGGTTTAGTCAGAAGACTATCCTGTACCCTCTTATAATGGTTTTCAAGTTTCTAGTGCTGCTGCCATTCTCATGGTGGGGGTCGGAGGGAGGGAAGGGGAGCAAAAGTTGATCTGTTTACAGAGTTGTAGTTACTCCTATAAAAGATCTATTGCACTGTGTACAAAACACCTTCATCTGTCAGCAAAACAAGCAGGGAGTCCTGTGGCACTTAAAGACTAACAATTCATTTGTCACACGAGCTTTCGTGGGACAAAATCCCACTTCGTCAGATGTTACAAAGATGGGGGAACTTGCAGAATGGGAGCTCCCATTCTGTAAGTTCTCCCATCTTCAAAGCATCTAACAAAGTAGGATTTTCTCCCATGACAGCTCGTGTGACAAATGAATTGTTAGTCTTTAAGTGCGCTAGGATTCCCTGCTTCTTCTGCTTAACTAGACTCACAGGGCTATGTCAGGTAACAACTGTTCCGTCCTGTGCAATAAGAGAAAATTTTAGGAGAAATGTGAGTAGTAAATCCTAAAGTAATGTTGACTTTTTTAGATAGAACAGTCCCTCATTTTTCAAAAGCTTAAGAGCAGTCCTCTTTGTTATATGTTATAGCATAGCTTTGCTAAATTATCATAAGTCACCAACCCTGACAAACGATATTTGTACATCCTACCATGATGACGAAGAAAAGAGCTAATGGTGTTTACTTGTTCATTATCCAAAATCATTTGCCCCAGGCAATTCATCTAGTAAAATTTTGCTAGGCTGCATTAGTATTTCAACATATATTTATGTTAATTTGTGGTTGCTAAATGTGCCTTTGATCTCTCTTAAGAGCCTTTTCAACATTTTGATATTACTTTAAAAGATTGGTAAATATAGCACCTGGCCTTTAATCTATATCCAAAGTGCCACCCAAAAATATAAATATTTTTCTTTCCTTGAACTGGTGTATAAGTAGGTTATGTGTTGAGGTCAGTACGAAGCAGAAATATGTTAAGGGCCTGATCCAGCTGCTGCTGAGTTCAATGGAAGTCATTCAAGTGAGCAGTTAATTGACTAAACTTGATTGAAGCAAACATCCTGAAACTGATACCTTTGAGAATTTGATTATTATTTGTGTCCCATTATATTAATGTCCCTTTGTACCAGGTGAGAGAAGGGAGTTGTGTGAGACAAATGGAACAGGCCTGATTCTGCTGTCTTTTAAGAGCAACCTAGATCAGAACTAATCCCACTGAAATCAGTGGAGTTAAAAACTGGTATGAGGATAGAATATATATCTTATTTCTTTTTAAAAAATTACAAGACACCTCATGATACCGCATATTATCAAAGAACCCCCTGTTTTGTGTTCTCAGGGCATCGGTGGAGAACTGTTCTGGGCAAGTAAACAGGCATTATGGAAGTAACATCCCCACTGTTGTTTGAACTATTCTTTTTGTAAGTGCTTAGATAATGATAGGTGCTAATTGTAACCAGTTCTTAATATGTTTGATTACTCACTGGAATGAACATAACAAGCAGTTGCCTAATTGTGTCAATACATGTGTGCTGGTGAGAAAAAGACCATTCTTGTTGGCACTTGCCTGGTCTAAACAAGACCTAGAATCCTGCCAGTGAGTGTGGGGAAGTTCATGCTACTCAGCTGACATACTCACTTCAAACTGATTCTTAGAAGTGAAAAAGCTGAAGGCATTAAACTCACAATTGGGTTTCTGTTTCCCCACTGCCTACCTTCATTAGGCAGTGCTATAACAAGGACTTGTGTCTGGCCTTCTATAGAAGCCTTTTCTTTTTTTCCAGTGGTTTATAACTCAGCTGTTTAAAAACTGCTTCAGGCAGATAATTTAGTCTAGAAGGTCCCAGTCCAAGAACCTTTTCCCTCCTTCCCTCTTCGAATTCAGTTAAAGTTACATTTTCAATAGTTGCTTTCCTAGAGTTCTGTAATTTAAACCTTGATTTTGATTTTAAAATACTTTTTCAGGCTGGTGGTTAACCTGGATTAAGACTTTTGGTTATTTAATAGAAATAGATCGGTTGGATTACTAACTTTCACTGGTCATATACATAATAGTATTTTTCTTATTCTTTTAAAAATTGTTTTAACATACTAAGGCTCTGTGATAAGCAAATTCGTATTTTTATCATTTAACTCTTAATAGAGCCATTATAAGACAGCCCAAATATTTCCCACATATATAGCTAACCGGTTAACAGACTGGCTCAAGCAGAGACATTCCCATCTTTTAGCTGAGATCTTAAATTTGGGATTTCAATGGGAGTTTTTTCCAAATAAGGCTAGTGGGCTAATCATGAAGAAGAAAGAACACAACCAAAAACTATGTCTGTGCTCACAGAGTGGAGGGATTATGTATAAATAGTACCATCTCCTTTACCCTTGAAACTTGCAGGAGCCCACATCATAGGTTCAGCTTCTGCAATTTTCAAGAGAGGTAGGAGAGGATGAGGCCAGGAGAAAGTTGCTTTCTATAGCATCCATCTCTCTCTGATCCCATGAGGATGTTGCAATACTGGTGAGTGCTGACACCTAGACACCATCACATAATTTGAGATCCCTCTTTGGGTGCAGCTGAGGGTCCCGGGGGAGCCATGCTATCCCGAGGGTCAAGAAGGCTCAGAGAATGGCCTTCTCTTTCTCATGGTAGTTTCTTGGGATTCCTTCTGGCTCGCTTGCCATTTCTTGAGTGGCCTTGTATGGCCACATGCCCTTGTTCACTTGTGTGCTGGAGGCTGGGGGAAAGCAAACACTGTGGTATACTCACTTGAGAGACTGATGAGTAGAAAACTGATGTCTTGTCTACACTAGCACTTATTCCTGCAAAGCTTTTGTCGCTCAGGTGTGTGAATAATCCCCCCTCCCAAGCAAGTGACGTAAGTTTTGCCAGCATAAGTGTTAGTACGGGCAGCAGTATATGAGCAGGAGACCTTCTCCCACCAGTGTAGCTACTGTCACTTGTTCAGGTGGTTTTATTATGTTGGTAGGAGAGCTCTCTTGTTGACATAATTTGGCTACACAGGTGTTCTAACAGCAGCACAGCTGTACTGATACAGTGGCATTGCTGTAAGTTTTAAGTGTAAAGTAGCCCCGAGGAACTTTGCATCTGTCACGATGTCCTTCCTTGATTACTGCAAAAAATTCTAAACAAAGCATGTTTTCTTGAAAGAAAACTAGTCTGTCTTAAATGAAGTAGGCTCCAGCTACAACCCCTGCACATAGCCACTGCGTTCAGTGGGGCTTAAACATGCAGAACAGCTACCCACTCGCTTTTATGCCTAAAACTCTTTAAAAAGATAGAACTAAGGTGCTGTTTTTCCTAATTCTTGCAACTCATGGGCCAATTATGGCCCTATCCTGTCCTTGGAGGATGTAAAGGGCCTCAGGTGTTGGGGCTATCTGAGGGGAAGAATGTTCTCTTATGTAGGAGTGGCTTGGGGCTTCTAGGAATGCAAGGGAATTCTTTTATGTGGCACAGCATAGCATGTATGTGTTTAATTAACAGCGTTTTACGCTAGGTGACCTGCCCTTTTACACCTGTGATTCTCAAGCCCAGATTCAAGCGCCAAAAAAAAAAGGAAAAAAAAGTTTCAGGAGGATACTTTCTACTTCCTCCAATTTATCCGCTGCTAGAAAAAGGAGGATGGTCATGACTCCCCTGGATCTGTTTTGTGACTTCCTCCCCAGGTGGACAGCCTATGCATTTGACCAAACACCTGCATCTGACTTGTAACAAATAGTCTGTCTGCTTGAACATTGCCAACATTATATTCTGTTA
Organism: Podocnemis expansa; assembly: GCA_007922195.1. Taxonomy (NCBI): domain Eukaryota; kingdom Metazoa; phylum Chordata; order Testudines; family Podocnemididae; genus Podocnemis; species Podocnemis expansa. Next base: position 25,705,746 of record ML682060.1, read on the forward strand.
ATTAAAGAATTTATAATATTACCTGTGTGTGTAGATGTAAAGCTTTTTATTCCAAATGATCACCCACCATTGCTCACATTACATGCATACAGCTAAAATGCAGCCACTACTGGGTTGGAGAGCAGTGGTCAGTGGAAGCAAAATATTCTGTAAAACTGCATGACATTGTCCTTTTAAAGCTATAAGAAAGGCAGTTATATAACTATAGAAACATACCTTGCAGAATCCCCAGTTTATTAATGAGGTTTTCTTGATCAGAATTCTAGGATACCTAAAGAGAGACCATTCCCTTAAAATCAGATTTTGTATCTGATTTTTTTTTTTTTAAACCCAAGGTGGTTGTAATTCCTGAGGGAAAGGGATTACAGATTCTTTTTTATTAACATTATGCCTTTGTCAGCAAGTAAATTGTTTCACTGTAGTCCACTTCCCTTGTTTGTATACATTTCCCTTGGCAGTCTTGGAGAGAGAGAACCATTTTTTAAAAAAAGGCAGAAATGTAAAACCACAAAAAATAGCAGAGAGATTTGGGAAACTGGTGAATAAACTGAAACTATCCTGGAATCTTTTTTTAAAATTGGCTAGACTTCAGATTGTCCCCAGTAATAAAAGTTTGTTTGAGAACCTTTTGGCTGGGGCATTATTTGAAGCTTTTAAGCGTCTCCTCCATCCTTAGCATCATGCAAAGTGACAACCAACTGCCTGGCTGTGGAGGGCCAGATGCAGTGAATGACATGAGGTGGTACCATGGAACAGAAGCTGAATGTGCTGCCTATGTAGAGTTTCTAGCACCCTTTGGACTAGCAGCAAGGAGTCCAAACTCTAGTCTCTAACTTGGATCTTCCGAGTGACTTTATATTATGCTGCTGTTATACATGATCCTTTTTTCACTCCTTCCCTTAGAAAGGGGATGCATCAAACGGTGTGTCTGCATTACGACCAGAGGTGAGATTTGCAGCCTCTGTGTATATTTGCGCAAGCTGACTAAAAACAGCAGTGAAGATGCAGCACTGATGGTTTGAGCCCTCTGGACATGCATAGGCATTACTAGCCTGTGCTGAAGTCTGCTGCTGGGTTTTTTCTTCTATTTTTAGTGAGTGAGGTAGATGAAATCTAGTGTGGGTAAGTTGCACAACTGCAATTTACAGCCCTGGTTGCAGTGTAGACATAATCAAGTGCCACTTGCGAGTGATTATTGAATCTGCTTTACAGGCTGAAGAATGAAGTTTACATCCGAAAATATAGCAGTTGTGTAGATGTTTCTTCTAAATGAAAGTGTCCTGCAAGTAGGGCAAGTACATTTATTGCTCTTTGTATTCAGAAGCAACCTTAAGGGCTGAGAAGATTTACTATGGAGATACTGAAGTGAGATGCAACATGCATGGGGCCCTCCCTTATAAGGCAACTTTTCAATTTAAAAAAGAGTCCAGTAATTTTAACAGAATAGAAGTGATCTGTATACTTTATTGACCTGTGAAAGTGGCTTATGATTTTTTTATTGAACACATGGGTTAATTTAGAGAGTGTGCGCTTCAGTGCTCATCGGTTTGGGGAGACAGAGCTCACAGATCTGTTGTACTGTGTGCCATGCTAGCAGAGATCACTTGAAAACGGTGTGGTTTAATAAGCTGAAAACCTAATCATGTACAACAGCGGTGTGTGTCATTGACAGATTCCATGGGCTTTCTAGTGGATGTACTGCTCCATTATGGCACAGACAATGAGGTGGCACACCTCATCAATGTTAAGTAGGTCAGTCTTTCCATGTATTGTACTGCAGTTGTGATACTCTTGCTGAATCTTGTGTTTATGCTAGGTGAAATCCTATTAGTTTTTCCATGAAGCTCTTAAAGTGTTTAGCTTTAAAAGTTGTCTCCATGCAAACTGATAGTTCGGCACCTTAGTATAAACTACTGTATTTCCTTGGAACGAACGAACAAACAGTTCCAGTCCTTGGTAATTGTTTGTTTAAAATATGTGGCTAGAAAGCCTATTCCTAGGCAGATTTTGACATAGTTGTGCGTAAAAGAAATATATACTGCATTAGAAACTAACATTGCATATTTGTTCAGTTTCTTTTTGTAGAGTTCTTTGAGAAGGTTCCAGTGGCTGGGAACTTTAAGCAGATAAATCTGGCCATAAGGGCTGTACTTTCCTTAGTGAATCATAGTCCCCGCTTGTGGTCTGAGCAGAGACATAGTTCTGGATGGAGTCCTGGTGAAAGGGATGGAGAAAAGGAAGTCTTTATGAATCAACAGAGTGTTGGGGGGAAAAAAATACCACCCTTCAACTGCTAATTGTGGCCAATACTGCATATGTGCTTACAGTCTCGTAGAGCATTCAAGGCTCGTAGTCTTCCCAGGCAGATCACAATTTCAAGTTCCAAGGCAAGGGTCATGGTTAGAATGTTATAATTTCTACTGATTTTCTTTTATACCCTCATTATCCTAGATTTTGCCAGTAGAGAGGTAATAAGCAGCATGGCATTTTTCACCGAGCTTACATCCGTTTCCTTTTTTTTGTTCTCATTTTTGGTTGAGTGAAATATAGTTAATGTTTTTACTGAGTCCCTCTGAAGAAGAATAAAGGTATGTGACTAATGGATGAGAACACTCAAGTACAGCTTGATTTCAGACAGCGCCTCCATTAGAACAGGTTTACAACATTTTCAGTATTGTAGAAAAGCTTCTAAGTAACTTCAGCACTCAGCAGTTTAAGGAGGTGACCTTTTGAAGTTTGGGGGCAAAATGAGAAATGATACTGTGATATAAAGCTAGAAGATAAAATACTGCTATAAGTACGTTCATGTTGAGGAAGTATTAAAATGCTGGTGGTCTGTAATAAACTAGGCCATTATCCATAATTTAGGAAAGGGGCGGAGAAGAATGGGAAAAATCTTCTAGTCTTCAGCAGCAAAAGATAACACTTGAAGGTAGCATTGTATCTGAGGACTGGATTACTGTAATTTGATTGACTTCATTGTAAATTCAAAGGTGCAGACTTTTAACTGTGAGGATAATTAAGCATTAGAACAACTTACCAATCATTGTGGTGGGTTCTCTGTTACTGGCAATTTTAAAATCAAGATTGGATGTTTTTCTAAAAGGTATTATCTAGTTGAAACAGGAATTAATGCAGGGAAATCCTGTGGATGGTGTTATAAAAGAGATCAGAAAATTTTCCTTTTTTGGCATTATAATCTATGAATCATTTGTGTTCAGGATGCGTCCCTCAAAATTGGAGATATCCTGGTTTTTACCTAAGATTCACTTAAACTGGGAAGGGAAAGAGGAAAGAAGGAGGCCAGTTCAAATCAAGCCCAAGCGGACATTATCTATCTAGATCAGAAGTATCATATAAGATAGTTGCCCAATGGAGTTAGTGATCACAGTTCAGGTTCCCTTGGTCAGTTGTCCATGGATATGTCTATTCTGACAGCGGCAAAATCGCTGCCATCAGCACAATCTTCCGGTCACGATTCAGTGGTGAACATGAGCCCACTGAATTGCTCTGGAAATCACTTCAGCAGCTCCAGCCTCAGAACTGGGAGTTACTGAAAGCCAACCGCAACGCATTTGCAGTTGGCTTTCCCTAGTACAGGGGTCAGCAACCCAAAAGAGCCAAAGAGCCATTTTCCCCCACCCTCCCACCACAACCACATGAGCCTGAGTCAGCCCAGCAGCTGTGCCATGGGCCCTGGTGCTGGTGGGGCCTTGGGGGGTAGCATGCGAACCTTCCGTCACTCCCTCCACTAGCGGGGTGGAGCAGTGTTGCTCTGCTTACCCCCAGCTGTCTGCCTCTCCCAAGAGCGGCCAGCGGAGAGCTGCAGCTTGTGGAGGTGGGGCCCTGGAATGGCCCGCTCTGCGGAGGTCAAGCCTCTTTGACCTGGCCACCCCAGGGCTGAATGGGCCCAATCCAGGGCCTGGGGGTGAGGCAGCCTCTGTTCAGGCCCAGAGTGGCTGGGATGAAGTGGCCTGAACTCCGCAGAGCAGGCCATTCCAGGGCCCCGCCTCCGCAAGCTGCAGCTCTCCATCGGCTGCTGTTGGGAGGGCCAGCCAGCTGGGGGTATGTGGGGCAGCACTGCTCTGCTCTGCCAGTGGAAGGAGGGACCACCCGCACACCCGCCTCGGTACTAGGGGCTGAGGCGCAGCTGCTGAGCTGCCTTCAGCTTGTGGGGTTCTGGTGGGAGGGTGGGGGTGACCCCAGCGCCCTGAAAGTGAGGGTCTGCACCAGCTGGGAGCCCACTTATTTGGCCCTGATGCTGGGGCCAGCTGGGAGTCCCTGGAGCACACCTGGCTTCCTGGAGAAGATTGCCAGGGAGCCAGAAGGGGATGCTCAGGGAGCCACAGGTGGCTCACTGAGCCTGCGTTGCTGATCCCTGTCCCAGCATGTATCGGTGGCTTGTTGCACAAGTCACCACACCCGGTTCCCTCATTGACATCCTCCTCTGCGAAGCCAGCACCTGAGTGGGTTAGGGACAAGGAGTTATCTTGCACTTAGCCTCTTATTATTTCAGCAACCTGCATAAATTAGATGAAGGGTTTCCCACTGTCACTAATACTTTGGCTAAATAACTCATAATTTTTGTTCAAGAAGGGAAAATATTGATTATCAGTTAATCTGGACAGTTTCTAAAAGGCTTAGACATCAAGTCTGGACTCACCGTTTGAAAAAAAAAAAAAATTAGTGAGTTTAGGACTGGATGACTTTGCAGTCCAAGTAGGCCTACTCTCGCTGTGCAAATACAATGCAGGCATGGTGAAATGGAGCCTAAACGGGAAGTACTGTGTCTCATAGCACCTTCGACTCCCCTGCAGGATTAATGGTGCCCTAGCAAGCGGCAGACTTTACTGATGCTCTGTGGCATCCAGCAGTCTTCCATGCCTCCATCTTTATTAGAATTCAGTGATGTATTCCTCCAAATAAAAACTTGTTTATATATTGTCAAGTGTAGCTTCTAGCTAAATGAACTGCTTTAGGGGATAGTCTGCCTGCTTCAAAGGGATGTTTCATGTCAGAAACATGTGATCCTCATCAAGTGAAGATTCTTTCCTTAGTGTTTTCCCCAAATATGAACATTATAATTCACACCAGCATAATGAGTCTGCCCTTTCACAGATGGGTTCAGATAGTAATGTTTGTTTGCAGCACAGTCCTTTACAAGTGAAAGTATTAATTTTGTGTGTGTGTTTGTCTCTCCTCTCAGTGGAAGGAAAAGGAGAGCAGGGGGAGGCGAATTTTGCAGCAAGCCCTGGGAGTTTAAGGCCTGGTCTACACTTTCTGCCATTTCCCACAACAGTTGAAGGAGATGAACAAGTTATTTTACACAGCTTGTGTACTTCCCTTCAACTCTCTTAATGCTCACGGACTCCCCTGTCTTTACTGTGCTGAGCTGAAGGGAAATGCTGTCCCTTTGACTTAGCATTACTCCTCTTACAGGGCTGAGGTTACTAAATCAAACTCCAGGTTGATTGAGTGGTCTTGACTGACCACTCAGTTGAACCTGGAAGATCGCACTGATGGTGGCAAATTTGCCATTGTCAGTGTAGAGTTAGCCCTAGTCTACACCTGGGGCAAATTTGGCGGCAGTTGACTGCCAGTTATGCAAGGAACACAAAATTCCTTGTGTAACTAGTGGCAACTTTTAAAGCCACCACTACGCATTAGGGAAAAGCCAACTGCAAGACTCTTGTGGTTGGTGTTTCCCTGTGCCCCCTGCCCTCCAAGGCTTCTGGAGCCGACTTCCAGGAGTGGATTGTGGCAAGTTCATACTTGCTGCGATTCACTCCAAGAAGGGCGAACTGATGGTGGAAAAATTGCCACTGTCAGTGTAGACTTACCCTTAGCTTAAGTGTAGGATTCTTCATTACCTCCATGATCCCAACAAAAGGCAGTGCTCATGGTGACCACCTTTTTTAAGTAAATGACTCAAGAAATATTAGGTAAGGTTCACTTACATAGAATCAAAATAATCGCCTTTTCATTTTTTCTTGAAAAACCATTTACCTTTGTAATACCATAAACCTAAAATGAATTCCAGAATTTACAAAAGTGGCCCTGATTTTGGTGCCTTACGTGCCTGCTTAGAGACAGTGAGGGCTTCAGCTATCACTGACTTTTAACTGGAGTAGTGCATGCTCAGCACTTCTGAAAATCAGAATCAACCGAAAATATTTATCAGTCTTCACTGGATTTTTCTCTCATTACAACAGGCAATTTGACCTCATCTCACTCTGTATGCTGTTCCCCAGTGTTTGAATCTTTATAACTGTTTTGATTTGCTCTTACAGTGTGACCTGCTTCCATGACTTACACTTCCCTGCATTTATTTCATCCCATTCTGTAAGTTCCCCATCTTCAAAGCGTCTGACAAAAACAGATTTTCTCCCATGAGAGCTCATGCAATAAATAAATTTAGTTTTTAAGTACCACAGGACTACTTGTTGGTTTGTAGCCATTCCATGATTTTTTATTGGAACCTGAAGGCTCCATCATTTAGCAAATGCTCAGTCCAGATTCTTAACATTCTGGTGTCCAGATTCAGAAGTGACAAATAAAAACATATGTTATCTAATATTTTTGTATTATGTTATATGCATGTTCCTGCTTTCACTGAAGTTGGTTACAAAATTCCCATTGACTTCACCGGAAATAGAATCAAACCTTACAATTGTGTTTAGTGAGATCAGTTTTTTCTTTCTTTGTTAAGAAGTCTACTCATACATTTAATTGTTATACTTAATATTATTTTAAAGTTCTATTTGGTAAATATTAATTGATTAACCTATCATTAAACCATGGGTGGACAAAATTGGATCACAGCTGAGCACTGGCAATTTTACATTTGGTTGCTGAAAGGCACTCCTGCATTGCATTTCTATAATGGAGCTAGGGAACAGGCTACTAAAACTAGTTGCCATGGTGACCAGAAAACATACATTTATGGAGGGCTGCATTAAACTGTATCTACTCAGATTAAATTTAATAAATTCCTTATTTAAGATAGGATTTTTTTGTATTAAATTGTTCCGTGGGGGTAAGGTGAATCAAGTAATTGTGGTGCGTATTTCTCCCTAGTTGATGGAGACAAACTGGACTGAGGCTGGGGGAGAGAGGGTACTTGCAATTTGAGTAGTTTTCTTTCATTGATTAATATAACAAATAACACGTCTTGGCATGGGATATTTATGTACTCCAGAAAAAGCCAGGTTTGCAACACTGTGGAGTTCGTCAGGACAAGAAGCGGTAGATGTTTTAGTTCAATCTTCTAGTCTTGTTCTATTTTTTAGAATTTAATATCGGTTATAGTTCTGTGATAGGTTTCATTTTTAGTTATTCATTATAGCTTTTTGTTGATATGCATGATGAATGATTCGCTTACTGTGTTTTGAGACGTAGAACATATTTATTACATTTTTTACATTGAGAAGACCAGTGTGGCTTTTATGGCAAAGCTGGCATTTCCTGTTTCTTTTCAAAGTGTACACCAGGAAGAATATCTGATGAAGTGAGCTCTTTGTTGTTTGAAGTCTGAGAATCATGCTCTGCCATGTGATACTTAATAGTCTGTTTTCAAGAATAAACAAGTCAAGGGACTGTTTGCCTGTGCTGCATAGTATAATTTGTGCAGCTGTCTTCTTTTTCTTCAATTTTTCTGTTTCCAATATTTTACACTCCTAATCTGAAAATTTATAACAGATGGCAGGCGGCTCTTTGGGAGAATGTGGAGGTTGTGTTTCTATCTTATTTTATTAAGTTTATGCTGCAGTTGTAAGAAAAAATAGTTGGTTTTATTTTATTTTCAATTGGGCCAAATTCTGATCTCAGATGTGTATTGTCATTATGCTGGAAAGCCACAAAACCTGCCTTGCTCACTCCAGTCCTAAGCCCTACTCAAGGTCCCTTGGTCATCTGGGGCTGCTGGCTGGGCTCTTATAAGGGAGCATATGAAGAATGTAATGTGTCTTTTTACTTTTGAGCTGATGATTACCATGCAGCTGCATGTCTAATTGGGGGGCTTCGTCTTTGTAATACAAAGGCAGAGACACCATCAGTACCTGGTGCAAGGACAGAAGAATAATCCAATTAAATGTGGCATTCCTAACATTCTTGTTAGCTTTCAGGATGCTCTCCTTACAGGCACAAGCCTTTAGCTATTGGACAGCTGGTCTATGCTAGAGAGTTTCATTGATGGAAGTCAGCTTTTCTCAACCAGCTAGTGGAGGTGTACAGACTAAAATGCTCCTCTCACTGATGTAACTCCTCTGCTATGCTGACATAATGAAACTACCACAAAAGGTGTGGGGCTTATGTCCATTTAGCTAGGTTGATGCAGTGTTGAGGTAAATACCGTGTCCCTTACATCAGTTGTGGGGCTATCATTCTTGTCAGTGCTGGAGTGGAGAAATTGACAAAAAGCCCCCTTGATAGTTGACTGGGTAGTCTCCACTCCCAGCCAGAAATGGGGGAGACTCCTGGCCATGAGCCAGGGCAGCCTTGTTACTCCTGAGGGTTAAGAAGCCTCAGGCAGCTTCCCCCACCTCCCAGCAAGAAATAAGGAGGGGGGAAGCCAGGAGCTGGTTCCCTCTGGGACATTGGGAGTGGAAGGGGACGACTGACCAGTGGCCTGGGAGCCTGTGGGATTCCTGTCAGTGAGCTGCAAGAGCAGGATCTCAACTCTACACACTGCCTCCAGGGGTTAAAGTAAGGGGGACGCATCAGCACGCAGTTCTGGGCCCCCCTATTTTTAGGCAGGCAGCGTTCTGGGGCCCCTAACAATAGAGGAACGCAGAAGAACATTGCGTTCCGGGGTCCTGCTAAAAATAGCTACAGCAGCCAGAGAGCAATGTTCCCGTGGCTCCACCTGAAGCCTGTTCCACCTTAAGCCCAGCCAGCAGAGAGCTGGGGCAAGCTGGGAGTTTGTGAATCTCCCCCCAGCAGGGCGGAGCAGTTTGGGGATGGAAGTGGCTTTCAGCCTGTCAGCTGCCTACAAACAGCCCAGGTAAGGGCTTGGGGGGGGAGGGGGCTGCTGGGGGTTTTCTGTCTGTCTGGGGGGGCTGTGTGCATGTGTGTCTGGGGATGGGTACTGGGGCAGGGGGTGGGTTCTGGGGAAGGGTATGGGGGGGGGCCACCCGTGCTGGAGTGTTCTGGGGCCCACCAAATTATACTTTAACCCCTGACTACCTCTATTAGGTCAGTGGAAGTGCTCTTGGTGAGGATGTGCTCCACCATCCCAAGAGAGTAGTGTGGACATCAGCCAGTGGTTGTTGGTTGACCTATGTTAGGTCAACTTATTTTTCTAGTGTAGACCACGCTACAGGTGCTAAGTAGCAATTACTGGAGCCTTAAGTGTCAGTGTTTGTCCCTCTAGCACAGTGGTTCCCAACCTTTTTCAGGCTGGGGACCTCTTTTTAACCAAAAAAAAAAAAAAAAAAAATTTTTTTTTTTTGCGGCCCCCTGGCTGATTATGTAATCTGGTCCGTGTGGGCAGACTCTGGCCTGCATCACTCTGGTGGTGCTGCTGGGACAGCTGGTCAGCAGTGCTGCTGCAACCGTGGTGGCCCGCACCACTGGGGAGCCCAGCTGCAGCAGCTATGGTCCCTTTCCCTTGCCCCTGCTGGGGAGCTGCCACGGCCCCATCTGCCTGCCAAGATCCAGCCATAGGAGGGGAAAGGCAGCCTTGGCAGGGAGCATCGGGGCTGTAGTTAGTTTCCAGCCCCAGCAGGGAGAGGCTCCGAGGACCCTCTGTAACGTGTCTGCGGACCCCTGGGGGTCCCCGGACCACAGGTTGGGAACCACTGCTCTAGCACATTGTGAGTGCCAGTGTAAGTTCCCCATCTTCAAGTGTCTGAAGTGGGATTCTGTCTGACAAAAGCTCATGCAATAAATAAATTTGTTAGTCTTTAAAAGTGCCACAGGACTCTTTGTTAATAAATACGTGTTGCATTTGTGGGCTTGATAACTCTACTGAAACTGTTTTACTGCTACATTGTAAAATGAATAGAATTTGTATTGCCTGAGAATTCTCTAGGTCGGGTATTGGCAGCACAGGCTCAGTGAGCCAGCCACCTTTGGCTCACTGAGCGTCCCCTTCTGGCTCCCTGGCAGTCTCCCGGCTCGCCCCCCCACCACAATGGCATGAGCATGAGCTGGAGCTGGCTGGAGGGGGAAGCGGGCTCAGGCGGCGCACGCTCCATCCCTCTTTCCCTCCCCTGGCAGGGAGGAGCTGAAAGGCCCCACCTAGCAGCCAGCCCTCCTTCCTGAGAGTGGCCTGGGAGAGCTTTGGCTTGCGGAGGTGGGGCCCTGGAATGGCCCCTCCGTGGAGTTCAGGCCTCTTCGACCCAGCCACCCCAGGCCTGAATGGGTCCAATTTAGAGCCTGGGGGGCAAAGCAGCGTCCGATGAAGCCTGAAGTGGCCGGGTCGAAGCAGCCTGAACTCTATGGAGGGGCTGTTCCAGGGCCCGCCTCTGCAAGCTGCCGCTCCATTGCTGGCTGCTCCTGGGAAGGAGAGCTGGCTGGTAGGTGGAGCAGCTCTGCTCTTCTCTGTCAGTGCAGGGAGGAAGCGAGTACGTGCCGCCCACACGGCTCCCCCCACCGCCAGTGCTAGGGGCCGCAGCCGCTGGGCCAGCTCCTGCTCATGCAGTTGTGGGGGGGGGGGGTGAGACTCTTCTCCCCTGCCTGGTTGCTGACCCCTGCTCTAGCTGAAGACAGTCAGCCAGATACTACTGATGTTACAACGGGACTATCATAAAAGTTTTGCTGTTTCCCTATATCTGTCTGCTGGAAAGAGGCTTTACATACTCTGTTCGTACAGGCATGTGGATGGACTTGGGGAAACCAAATAGGAAAAGCAAGGGATTTTTTTGATGGTACCCAGGGTTGAGATGCCCTTCACCACCAAATCCTTAGCGTGAGAACATTTTATTTGTGCTCCTTGAATTCATTTAGATCTCCACATGCCTTGCTCTCTTAGGTAGCAACAACGATGTTCCAGCCCTTATCCAGTGAACGCTCACAGAATTACCCGGCCTGCAGTTCCCAAAGGAATGGTGCACTCTGGCTTATAAGAGTCTACTCAGAAGCATCAGTTTGCATAACACTGCAACACTTATACTTACTATTGTTTTCATTATAGGTATAGCTATAGAGATCTGCAAATCCATGTGGATATCTACAGATCATTTTTGCCAGTCGCAGATGGATGCAGGTCCAAATTTCATATCTGAAACCCTGCTAATCTAGGAATATCTGCTTTATATCTACAGACCATTTTTGCAGACCATGGCTCAGCCATGGGTACAGATTTTATATCCACGCAGGGCTCTAGATCAGGGGCCTCAAGCTCACAGCCCAAGGGCTGTATGAGGCCTCTAAAGTTATTTCTTGCAGCCCGCAATAACGCTATCACTATCAATATTTGCAATACCATTGTATGAAAAGGTTTCAGTAGTGTGGCTCTTGGGCTAATGTACTAGTCCTCCTGTGGCCCTCGTGGTGACTTGAGTTTGGGATCCCTGCTCTAGATATCTATTATCAAAGAATAGGGATTCAGGTCATAGTGAGTTATAATATGGAAAGCAAATGATTCTGTATAAAACAATCATAATATACTTTCTAGAGACTAAATTAAGAAGTTTATCCTTCTGCCTTATAATTTTAAGAATATATTTTTGCCTTTGTGTGCCTCTTTTACACAGCAACAGAACATGTATTTCACAGTGGTGGTGATGATCAATGTAACAGATTATTTTTAAAGTTCAGACTTCAAATCTTAGTGAACTAGAATGAAAATTTGAGGACCAGGAAGTTCTAGTAATCTGTACACAGCTTGTTGCTCCTTGTGAGCTGGCACTGGGAGGTTCCTGGGGCTTGATGCCCATGAAGGAGCTGGTTACAAGGTAAACATAAAGAGGCTCATAAAGCACCTGTAAACTGCTGTCATGTGAGTGCACGCTGGGATAAAGTGGAGATGCTGTGCGCTAAAACTAAGGAAGGAAAAAGTGGCTAAAAAGTTTTCTTTAAATTACAAAAATAGATCACTAGATTAAATCCCTAGGGATGTGGCTTAGGTGTCCTTTCTGGAGTTGACTAAGAGAGAATTGGATTAGAATCTAGGCAGAATGGAGGAAGCAGCCTTGTAAAATATTTGAAAGACTTGCTACTAAGGGCTGGTCTGCGCTAGGTCAGTTAACTACATTGCTCAGGGCTTTGAAAACATTCTTTCCCTGTGCGATATAATTAAGCCAACCTAAATTCCAGATTAGACCCTGCTAGGTCAGTGGAAGAATTCTTTCACTGATTTAGGGCTTGTGTACTTTGGTGAGTTATGTTGACAAAAGTCAGTTTTTTTTGCTGACAAACGGAGTTGGTGTGCACACTGAAATCACACATGCACACTGACAAAACTGCATGGCTTTTTTTTTTGACAAAATAAAGCCACCTGCAATGAGAGGTGTGAGGCTTTGTCAGCTTAGTTAAGGGGACATAGTGTCAATGTAGATACTAGGTCCCCTTACATCAGTAGTCAGACTGTTGGTCTTCTCAATTTCAAGAAAGTCCAGGCCCAGGCAGCTGGTTCCCACTGCTGACTGGGTGCCAGGTGAGAAGCTTGGGCTGCTGCAAGCTTGGATCCCAGGTCCCGGCTGCGAACCAGGAGGAGAGAAGCTGTGGATGGGCTTCTTTGCCCATTCCCTACCGGGAGCTGGCAGCCTTATCAATTTTATGACTCAGCAGGGAGCAAGTGGGGCAGAAGAGAAGTGAGAAACCACGGCAGCTGGGGCCCTCTCCGTCTGGGAAAGGGGAGGAGGGAAGCCCCTAGCAGCTTCTCATGGTAGGGAACAGGAATAGGAGAAGCCTAGGGCTGGCTCGTTTTGGGGGCTGGGGGGCAGGTAGGAGGGGAAGCCCACCAGGAGCCAGCTTGTGGGCCCCCACACACTGCCTCTCTTAGGCTGGTGGAAGCTCTCTTGGTGAGGATGCACTCCACCAAACCAAGGAGAGCAGTTTAGACATTACTGCAGTGCATTAAGTTGACATATATTATATTGACTTTTTTATTCTGAGTGTAGACAAGGCATTCTTAGCTCCCACCTTCTGGAGAGGTAGATTTACTACAACAACAGGAGAACCCCTTCTGTCATTGCAAGGAATGTCCACCCTGCAGCAACGTAGCTTTGCTGCAGGAACATTTCTAGCATAAACCCACCCTAAGTGATCATTGTTTTCTGACCCACCTATCTATGAGTTCTGTGTAATAAACAATGTGCTTATCCTTTATTGGCTACAAGTTTCTTCCCTGCTCCTGTCAAGAGGAAAATGATTTTCTTTGGCTACGTCGATGCGTACAGCCCTAGCATGTCTGGTGATTATGTTCTATGCTGACGGGAGATGCTTTCCCATCAGCATTTAAAAAACTGCCTCTGCAAACAGCATAGGCTGTGTTAGTGTGAGAGGTGCACACAAACACTTATGTTGGTATAATTTACATTGCTCTCAGGGTGATTTATTCAGAGCTTTAAGTGGCTAAGTTATGTTGCCATGGGCTGTTGTGTAGACACAGACTTAGTTGTTAAATAGCCAAGATGCTAGTACCCGCAAGCTGAGAGAGGGATCAGTCTGCTGCATGGACGTACCCACTGGAAATCCCATCTGTTCTGTCAATCCCTGAAAAAATCCTGGATGAAGTCCTGACCCTATTGAAATGAGTGGGTGTTCTAAGTTGCAACTGAAATCCAGTGAAAGCCAGTAGTCTACTAGATCACATGGTTTTAGCAGTTTCTTGTCAATGAATACACAGTTTTAAGGCTCTTCACTCCTGAGCGGAAGGTGTTTATTTAGAGAATAGAATTATGGTTAAGGAAACTGTATTACCTGGTCTGTTGGTTTATAACCGTGCTTTCCTGTCCACTGTGACACTGAAAATGTTTCATAAGTAACACTTCATGGTTGGGGATGTTGAGCTCCTGTTGTGGTGTACTAGGTCCTTGTAGTTACCTGAGAGGGAGAAACATACCTCTTTATCTGCTGGCTAAAAACCAAAGACTAACATATTTTGTCTTTGCAATCCTCTTAAGGGAATGACTGTGTGTCACTGTTCTGAGAATAATCTGGTGTTTTTTGTAGGTATGTTTGTACTCAGTGGGGTAGTATGCATACTGATAGTTGAACAAACCTTAGCTCTTACACAGTATTGAGCAATGAAATCTACTTTGATTGTTAAAGTGGGTGCCTTAGGGTGACTGGAAAGGGATTACTGGTAATGTTTTTACAGAAAACTGCAATATCTGTAAAGAAGGCTGGTTTTCAGCAATGTTTCATTAGTGGAAATAATATTGTAGTAACAAATGTAATTTTGTTTTGTTGAGACTGAGCTTCTTCCTAAACATTGTCATAGTCAGACTTGCTCTTCCTCCTTTTGGTTTAGTTCCAGAACTGATCAGAGGTTGCACTTTATGTTGATATGACAAAACAATCTTTCACAATGATGCTGTTTCAACACCATTCGTACTTTAATAGATAATTATTACAGTAGGCTGCAGGACTTCTATTAGATGATATAATTACAAGCTGGAGGAAGAAAAGCGGGCCAAATATAACACACACCTACTGAAGCATGATTGTTTTGCTCTAGAGATGATGTGACCAGGTATCTCTAAGGCAGTGGTTCTTAACCTTTTGTGAGATGCGACATACTTGGTGGTGTATCATGACCCCACAGGACACATCAGTCCACTCCCCCCCAGCCCAAATCCAGCCATTTCCCTGGCTCTTCACAACATCCTTACTGCTGTGTGGCGCCACAGTAATGTTCCCCGACATAGTGTTTGAGAACTGCTGTTTTTAAGGCAGTAAATTGATGTAATGATCACAATTTTGAGAATTTTTAAACCTCCAAAGGATATATGAGGTGGCAAGGAATGAAGCTTGTGTCTGTCTCATAAAAACAAAACAGAACTTTACCTTTATTGAAATATATTTTTTAAAGTATCAGTCCTAATGTTGGCATGGTTTGATCACACTTGTAGTACAACAGGAAATCAATTGCAACTCTCCTATGCCTGCCTTCTTAACCCCCATAACTAGATTGTTTTAAATTTCTGTTAATATAGCATTAATCATGACATTACTAAGAGTTCTCTTTAGATCATTGCTTTGTATTACAAATAGTTATGATAATTAGTTTGCATTTAGGAGTAATGTCCTTATACTTTGTGGGTGCTTTATTCTGTTTTTTTCCCCACTTTTGCTTTTAAAGCCTGAATAAATAATTGGAGACAGTTGGGAGAATGGCCTTCATTTTTTGGAGAAATTGTAGGTCAATGAGTCTGTTTTAGGAATATTACAATAAAAGTTTTGAATTATTTTCATACTTCTTCAAATTTTCTCACTTCCTTTAGTTTTATCACTGTTTAAAAAAAATAGTTTTATTGTATCTTTTTATTTGGCAGTATACTGGCATAGCTCAGAAACCATCCCAAACAAAACTAATGGAAAAAATCTGAATAGCTGAAGGCTGGAATTCAGTTTTGAGGAGGTGGTTCATTCAGGAGAAAAAGTATGTCTGGAGATAGTAATTGTTGGTAGCTATAAATAGATTGGTTACTCATATGGATGCTTGGTAAATATAAAGGAGAATGGTGTTTGGGATTTTCATATGCACTATGTGGTAAAGACTGGGTTACAACATGGTATGTCATATCCAAGATTGCCCTAGAATAATTGCACTCATTTTATTCTGGGCTAAATTTATGTTCAGTGTTTTTCTACTTTATGATTGTATAAATCAAAAAATTTTCTATAGAAGAAGTTGCATAAAAATAGATTATGCAAATAACCTACATCTGAACCATAAATCTGTGATTGCATAAAAATTAAATTATGCAAATAACCTAATTTCCCTCCTTTCCCCATTTGGTAATTTATAACCTCTTCAGGGCCACATCTATTTAGGTGTGCTGTGTGGGACTGTGGTATTTTGATCTAAATTTAGGTCTTTTTCTTTAGGATCCTACTGCAGATTTCTGTATTCAGCGTAACCAGTGTGTTTGTGATGTTGCATGTTTGTCTTTTTATGGACAGAAAGGCATCTTGGTTTGTCTGTGTTAGAATATACCCCTTGTTCCATTTCCCAGGGATTTGCAGTGGCATAAAATGTAAGGAGGTGGAGAACATCTTTCATGATGTTGAAAAAAGTGCTCCTTAGGAATTTGGACTGGTGATTTCTACCTGACAGGACAGCTACTAAAATACTTTAGTTTTGCTTCATTGGGTTGAGTGTGCAGGTGCGGGCTGGTGACGGAGGCCTGTGATATATAGGAGGTCACATGGCTAGATGATCTGATGGTCCCCTCTGACCTTAAACTCTTTGATTCTGTGGCTTAATTTACTGTGCTAAAATATTTGCAAACTTATAAGATCATCCTTTAAGCAAGGAATTTAGGGCATGTTCCTTCTCTCATTTAAGGTATAACAAAACTCCCTTTGACTTCACTCATGCGAAATTGGGGATCCTCAAACCTGAATCTTTTAGTTTGCTGCACCTTTAATTCTTCTTTGAACGTAACTTTTATGTTTAATACCCATCATACAATATCTATATGTGCTTTTCTGTGTGGATGCATTTGTTTTAAACAAACCTAATTGAACATCTCTCTTAAGCAAAAAAGACATTGGCGAGCACCTTTGCTTAATTCTGAAATGTTGTTTGGTGTTGGAATGTCCTGCTCTGTTTTCTGATCTAACATGAAGAAGTAATAAACACTCCCTCTGCAGAGAGTCTTCTACTGACGTGCAGCAAACTAACAAACACTATTTTCAGAATTATTTACTTTCCTGCAGTTATCAGAGACTAGTTCTCAAAAAGTACATAAATAAAAGGGAGGTAGTACAGCATCTTCTCAAAACATGTAGAGAGGAAAAGTGGTGTTTCTGTTGTAGTGGTAGTGGAGAGAAAGACAGACAAAATATATTAGAGATTTGAACCAAAAATATTTGAGATTGTTACCAATAATGGCTAACTGAAACAACCAGTAAAATAACTGACAGTGTGGTAGGCACTATGGTCAAAATAGTCAGACTTCGATAGCTAGATTAGAAATAAAACTCCTGAAATTTAGACACCTAATTTTTTATAGTTTCTGAGCACCCACAGCAGCGGTGTAATTAATTTTTATTTAGATACTTAAATAAGAATGGCCATACTGAGTCAAACTAAAGGTCCATCTAACCTAGTATCATGTCTTCTGATGGTGACCAATGCCAAGTGTTTCAGAGGGAATGAAGTTAATTAAGTGCTCCGTCTCATCAGTCATTCTCATCCTCTGGCAAAGAGCTAACTCTGCTTATTCTTGCTAATCATTGATTCACCTATCCTCCAGGAACTTATCTATTTTTTTTAACCCTGTTGTAGTGTTGGCCTTTATAACTTCCTCTGGCAGAGAGTTCCATGGGTTGATTGTGCATTATGAAAAGAAATTCTTCTTTTTCTCTCCTCCCCCCCAGTTTTAAACCTGCTGCCTATTAATTTCATTTGGTGACCCCTGGGTTTTGTGTTATGAGAAGGAGTAATTAACACCAGCCATGATTTTATAGACCTCAAGGGTATCCCTCCCTTAGCTGTCTTATTTCCAATCTGAAAAGTCAGTTTATTAATCTGTCTCATGTGGAAGATGTTCCATACCCCTAATATTTTTTTCTCCTTTTTCTGTTCCTTTTGCAATTACATTGTCTTTTCTGAGAGGGGTGACATGGTGTTCAACCTGTAGGCATACAATGGATTTATAAAGAAGCAATGTGATATTTTCTGTCTTATTATCTTTTTTCCTTTCCTAATGATTCCCAACATTCTGTTAGCTTTTTTGACTGTCACTGCATATTGAGTCGATGTTCTTGGAGAACTACCCACAGTGATGCCAATATCTCTTCCTTGAGTGGTAACAGCTAATTTAGACGCCCATCATTTTATATTGGAATTATGTTTTCCATTTTTTTACTACTTTGCATTTATCAACGTTTGATTTTCATTTGCCAATCTGTTTCCCAGTCTCCCAGTTTTGTGAGTTCCCTTTGTAACTCTTTGCAACAAGCTTTAGACTTAACTTTTATGAGTACTGTTGTATAAGCTGCAAATTTTGTCAAGTCACTGTTTACCCCTTCTATTGAAATAATAGTGTCATTCAGAGCTGTTCTAATGGCATATCTCCTCATGGAGCAGGTGAGAGCTGAGGTCTTATCTCCTCACACTTGCTCTAACATCAAGTAAGAAATGGGGCAAATAGCTCACATGATTTAGATGCCAGCTCTTGATCAGATACAAGGATGGTTTCTGAAGCAGTGATTTCCATCATTTTCACTACATGTTTATACCATTGTCATTGCTGTGGTAGCACAGGCAATCCATCTACAAAAATGAAGAGCAGCTGGAAGTCTTTGAGAACAGGGGAATCTCTATTGTCCTACATTTGAAAGGTCTGGAAGGCAGAATGCTGTAGAAAGTGAAAGTAGAGCTAGAAACTCTAGGCTCTAACATGATAGGTATGACATTAAGATACTCTGAGAGCAGGCACTGGTGTGGCGCTAAGCTGTGGTTGACTGGTTCCTGGAAATGAGCAGGTGTCTCAAGTAGGGCTCAGAAGGGAAGTTCCTTTGATGTTGATTCAACAAGGTGACTTAGTGGTCAGGTATATTTGTAACAAAACTATTAAAATCCAGGTTTTCTTTTGAGCCAAAGGACAGGTCTGAATCCAACGAAGCTCCTAGGTAGCAGATGCTTAACTCTGAGACTGCAAAACAAACAAGGAGTCCTATGGCACTTTTAAAGACTAACAAATTTATTTATCATATCAGCGCTTTGTGGGAGAAAATCCCACTTTTCAAGTGTTTGTTAAGCTTCAAGCATTCGACAAAGTGGGATTCTCTCCCATGAGTGCTGATGCGATAAATAAATTCGTTAATCTTTAAAAGTGCCATAGGACTCCTTGTTTGTTTTGCTGAACTCGACTAACATGGCTACCCCTTTGGAATGCATCTAACGGCACTGGTCATACATTTACAGTTATGGAGAAGACGAAGTGCTTTGCTGGATCAGGGCTTCGGTTTGTAATGTGGTAATGGTGTGAAGTGGGCCCCACTCTGGTGTTATACAGCTTTGTTTTTCCTATAACATGGAGTGCTGATGTGATATCCTAAAGAAATGGAACAGGAAGTCTGTATCACAATTGAGTCTCTGTTCTCACTACATAGACATAGCTTTGTTAACAAGTGGCTGTTTTAATGCTTCTATAGCTTTTTAAACCATGCCTGCGCCTTTGATGGACTGATGTACATATTGACTTTAGAGCTGCTCTTGTGGCAGATCAGATACCCTGGAGCACTAAGATGTGTTCGTAATTCAGAAACTAAATTTCCCATCTCCTGTCCAGTGAAACTGGAGACTGAAGTGTGGGGGGAGGGCAGTGTACACATGATGAGTTCACTGCTGAGATGCTGAAAGTTTATTTAAAAGTTCATAAGAAAATCTCTTTGGCTATTTGCTTTACTGTTCTTCAAGACCAATTGTGTTATAAAGAGATGACTTGATACTAGACTGATGTAGATTTGGTAGCAGGACGTGAGCCTTACAAAGCAGAAGCTCTCTAGTTAGAAAACTTGTTCAGTGAGTGTGATGGTAGCAGTACAGGTTGCTGTGGGGAGGACTTCATTTTTAGCAAAATTTCTATTTTTATTCTCTACATCCAGTAGGAATTAGGCCCAACAGGGCAGAAGCAGCTTTTCTTGAGGCAGGATTTCGGACAGTCCTCTCTTCCTTTGCCTTTTCCTGATGGAGGAAAGAAACTGCAGTGGTGTTAAAACAAATCATGTGTTGTGCTGTGCCTTCCAGTCACAAGATGATGGCATCTCAAGGGGAGAAAGGTGCAAATTTTGATCAGGAGAGAGATTGCTGAGAGAACAGCAATGTTCACAAGGAGGCTTATGGAAGTTATGTGAGATCTTCAAATGTTAAGCATTGGCTTGAAAGTATCACTGTGCATAATTGTGCAGAAATCACACAGCCACACACAAAAACTGTAGAACTCATTGCCACAGGATGTTGTGAAGGTCAAAAGTGTTAAAAATGAATTAGATAAGTCCAGAGAGGATAGTGCAACAATGGCTGTTAGCCAAAATGTTTGAGGAGGCAATCCCATGCACTGGGTGGTGGTTGCGGGGGGGTCCCTAAACCTCTGACTGCCAGAAGCTAGGCCTGGACAGCATGGATGGCTCACTGGACAAATAGCCCTTTTCTGTTCATTCCCCTTGAAGCATCTGACACTGGCCACTGTTGAAGGACAGTATGCTGAGCTAGATCGACCATTGATTGGATCCGGTATAGATGTTCTTATGTAGCATGCACCTCCATGGAATATTATACCCATGCAATTAGCTCAAGAAGACCTTACCGTCTTACACGCAGTAGACATGATTCGCGGCAAATGAATGTAATCATATGCTTGCTATCTATCTCTCATACGCTCACACACCTTTTAATCTAAAAGTAATTTTATCTGAGGGAAAACTGCTGTGTAGTGTACTGGTTGAAAATACAAGCCCAAACTTTTCAAATTGGGTGCCCGAAATTAAACATTTAACTTTTTAAAGTTACAGTAGGCATCTAAATAAGTGACCTAATTTATAGATGCACTGAGATGTCACAGCTCATTCTGAAATAAGCTGCAGCTGCTCACTATCTTTGAAGATCATGGTATTTATTTAATGTAGGTGTCTAAATATGCATTCAAGTGGCTAAATCTGTTTGTAAATTTGACCGTGGGACTTAATCTTGCAGTCCTTATGTACGCATTATTTCCATTAACTGCATTAATTTAATTCCCAATAAGAGATGGGGCTTTAAGCCAGTGGCATTAAAAATAAACAAACAGAAATCTTGTGCATGTAGATCTGTAAGTGTAAACGTATGTAAATAAATGGTGGTTGTACAAACACAGTGAACAAAATGTTGTTTATAAGGGCTCTCTTCTATACACAACTATGCAGAAGGCCGCTCAGTGTTCAAAATCAATTATGCACCTACTGTGGCAATTTAATGTGTTAAACGTAGCTGATTTTTTTTTTTAGATGAATTAGTTAATGCTTCTTGCAGTGCTTAGCAGATGAAAGCACTTCTAATACTAAAAAGCAATTTATTGGATTTATTTAAAACAAAAACAAGGAACTATTTGGACTCATTAGAAATGATCAGGAAGTTTTGCGATGTATAACCTATGTAAAAGAGGAAGGATGATCATGTTGTGATTAAGGAACTTAAAAGGGATGTGGCCAATTTATGTCCAGTTGCTGACTTTTGCCAAAGGCTCCCAGTGTGATCTTGAGCAAGTAATTTCATCTCTGTGCTTGATTTCCATATCCATAAAATGGATGTAATAGCTCTTCACTTCCCCCAATTGCATTTGTATATCTCTTCTACATAGATTGTAAGCTTTTCAGTCAAGTGCTCTCACTTCACACTTTGTGTGTTTGAGCGGTGCCTACTGAAATAATGCCCTGACTGGGTATCCTACATGCTACTGCACCATGCAGCACAACCAGTAATTCTGATTATTAATAGTTATGTAATAGTTGCAAACAGAACCACTGCAGTTACAACAGAATTCCAACAGGCTGGTGCGTGCTCTTCTTCAGTGAACATGGTCCTGAACACAAAATATTCACTACTGCAAATATATTTAGCTCTCACATAAATACTGATCCTCTTCCCATCTAAGAAAGTGGAAAAACTCCAAATGACTTCTGAGTAGAGAATCAGGTTCATAAGCCTTGTGTTTATAGATGATAATAGTATGCATGGAGGAGAAGAATAGATCAAGGAACACCATCTAACTCTCAAAATGTACTTTATGGAAATGGAAAAGTCTCATTCTTCTCTGGTAGATGACAGATTTGAAATGCTGCATGGGATTTTAAGCTAGGTTTACTTTTTGGTGGCTAAACAAGCTATCGTACTTTTATAAATTATTTTTATAGATGTTTTTGGAAAGCAAATCCACTTCTTTTACAGTCATGTTTGAAATGGCCAGTGGTTTTGACTAACAATTAAGGTGGGTTAATTTGGAGTTGGCAACAGATAAGCATTGAGGTAATGAAAAGTTTATCTGTGCTAAAGTGTAAGCAGGTTTTAATGGTTTCTGTAGCTCTAAGAAGCACTGCGGGGGCAACACTTTTCACTATGTTATCACAGTGGGTGGAGATTTATTAGTGACGCATGTGATATGTCTCAGACCATTCCTGTGTATCTGTTATTTTTAAGATTAATGATGGTAGGAGGGTTAATTTATAGGTGAGAGTCAGTCCTGGAATGAAAGGGGCTCAAGGGATTGTTTGGCCTGTGAATAATCAGCAAAGCTGGTAAAATATTTCCCACTACTTTTAGGTGCCCATCATGCCATGAGCTTCATGTGAACGTACCCTAATAGGGCGAGAGGTCTGCCAGCACATATGAATGTACAGGATTCTGTTCCCAGTGTTTATAAAACGAGGCCCTGAGCAAAGTGCTTAAGCATGTGCTTAAGGCCCATTGACTTCAATGGGATTTGAGTACATGCTTTGTCCTTCCTGAATGAGGAGATTTTCTTCAGCCGGTGCCTGAATCCTGTATTACAGAATACGTTCTAATATAGCATCCAGCTTTGTATACTACTCCATTTATAAGCTATAAAAAGATATTTTAAATTTTGTATAATTCACCTCACTAAATCTTGAACATCAAACTTACCTGTTATTTTGTGATTTTTTTTTTTTTTTTTATCTAAGTACATTGGGAATGAGAATTATTTTTCTTTTAGCTTCACAGTAACATCCAATGATACAAGAAGGTGACAAAAGTATTTGCTGTGTTGTGAAAGGAACAGAAACTTTAATTTAAATCTCACTTTTGATTGATACGTTTGCAAAAATACTTCGTGTGGCATGAGTGGCCCTGCACATAAATTTAAATTTTGCATTCCTAACTAAAGGCAGTAAAAGTTGATTTGTAAATATATATAGGAAAGCATTTCATAGCAATATTTTTAGTCAAAGAATATTATAGACCTGAGTTTGTCCTGTCTGCATGTATTGGATACTTTTAATTTTGACTTTTTTTTTTTGTTTCCTACTCGTGAGATATTCAAAAGCACCTATGTGACTTGAAACTCTAAGGGATGTGTGTTTCTAATGGCTCCTTTCTTTTAGGAGCTTTGACAATCCCACCCACATACTTAAATACATGTGTATTTTTTGGTAAGGTAACAAAGAACTTGAAAAATTATGAGAGAGTAATTTGTATGAAAATTGCAAACACTGATCTCATCTTCTGCAAGAATGCTGTGTCCTACTTTCAAAACCAGTTTTTTGTTGAGGAGTGTCGTAGTCCTTAGGCTTGGTCTTCATTTAAAACTTTATCAGCATCACTATGTCAGATGTGTGAAACCACTAGTGACGCTGCTGTAATGACACAGTGTAGAAATAGCTATATTGATGGAAGAGGGCTTCTGTTGTCAAAGCTAATGTCATTCAGGGAGATGATGTTCCTATACCAGAAGAACTCCTTTTGATGGCATACATATGCTGTGTTTTTCACTAGGGCTAAGGGGTTATGATGACATAGCTGTGCCAGCATAAGCTCTGTAGTGTAGAAAGGGCCTTATTGTTTGAATAAAGTGTGTGGATTTCTTTTAAATTTGAGAAGATATCAACATCTTTGTAGCTAAATTACACACTCCGTAAACATTGTCACTGGAAGTAAATATTTGTGGAGCATCTTGATTAACATTTACAAAAGCATTAATTAATGGGCAATTAACTAATGAGGTAAAAAGGGAGTGAAACTGTTGTGTAAGAATACCTTATGGATGTTTATGGGAAATCACTTCTCCCATGGAAATACGCTGGGAAGGCTGTTCACAAAAATTCCTTATTGTTCAGTGCTTGAAATTTCCTGCTTTTCTTCATGAGGGAGGAAGAACAGAGATTTACCAATTCACCAGGATTTGTATTAATTTAGGTGGACTATATGGGCCAAACATGTTCACACAGCTCAGCCACTGTCTAACATTAAAAATGCTTTTTTTACATTAGTCTTTGAAATGTGAAGCATTAATGGGCTTTAATTTCAATATCATCCCTTTTCCCTTTGTTTTTAGCTGGGGAGGTTTTTTGTTTTTAAGAAGGAAAAAGCCCCTTTTTTGACTGTCTCTGAGGCCTGATAAACACTAGAAACTTTTGTCAGCTTTTTGCACCAAAACGTAAGTGCAGTCCCCTTCTCCACTGCCCACCCCAGCCCAACTCCTCTGATTTTACATTAGAATAAAACCATCTCGACGAGGGATCTGGAGCTTTTTGCACCAAAGTTCTAGCAACAAAGCATCAGTGTAGACAATGTTCTTGGTTATGTCATGGTAGCCTCCAGAAAGTGTCTCCCAGTGCCCATCCTGATCATGGTGGCCATCAGTTTGAACTTTTCTCCTGGAAAATTTAGTGCCTGGAAGGGTCTGTGTATGGGACACTCTGCAGTGTCATGTGAAAATCAACGAGTTATGACCAGAATATTAAGAGGCTAGGGAGTAAAACCATGCAGAGCCAAAGACCTGATGCTTCTGTAAAGAGCTAGGAGCCATCCTTGGCAGTTAACTTCATCTCCACTGCTAAGAGACCCATGGACACCTCAGTGGTCCTGGAGGCAGCAGACACCAGAATCACCTCGACAAAGAACTTGCGAAGGAGGAGGTCGAGCTGGAGGATGATGCAGAGCAGGGAACTGGGTCATTTGCTGACATGGGAGCCAAAACCTTTTCTCAACCCAGGAGGGTTTGAGCCAGTCCTAGCTGTCCAGCTCTGGCATGCAGGATGCAGGGGATGGAAATCAGGTAAGTGATTATTTTGAGTTGATGTGGCTCGGCTCCATGAATTCTTTGCTTTGTTGCTTTATGGAACTGGTTGAAGAGATAGAACAGCATAATAGTAGCTGTGTTTGCATGTGCCTCCCATTGCTATGTTCAGAGAGGCTTTGTGGCACACTGGAATTTCACAGGAATCCTCCCAAGAAATCCCTAGGAAATGTTCCTAGAGATACTCTCCAATCCTGTACTGGAGATTCCTTGGCAGAGCTTCTTGGTTAATTTCCCTGCTGCAGGAAGCTATCCTGCACCAGTCAGCACTTGGTTTTATGCAGGGAGTGAAACAACACAGGCAAGCAGCATAGACACTGCGTTTGAAGCTGGTCATATGGAGGGTATGCACACTGGAATCCCTCTTACCCTCAGGAATGAGAGGGTGGCTTTGTGGCCTCTGCCTGTGAAAAATGGTGGCACAAATTGAGATTTTGTCCCTATCTACCTGAATCTATACCTCAAACAACAGCCCAGACCCTTTTTTGGAGCTTGAGTGCTCTCTTCCCCTTGGCAAGCTGTGTGCTTGCCAGGGGACAGTGAGAATGTGGTGTACTATGCTCACAATAATGCTTCTGTTCATTGCTTATTGTGCTTCTAGAGATGTGCCCTTAAGGGGAATCCCTCCACACCTGTCAGTCATCTGTGGCTGATTAGAAAACAACCTTGGAGAAGCAAAGAAGAGATGCTCCAAGAGCTCCTCCAGTCAACTGTGGTGGAAAAAAGAAGAAAGGGTGTAGAGACGCACGGTGTCCAAAAATCAGAAAACTCATTGATTGATAGGCAGGAAAGGAGGGAAAACCAGGAGTGAGTGATAGCAGATCATGAGTGCTTGATAAAAACCATGGAAGAGCAAACAGAACTACTAACATCACTCATGATGCTGCAGACTGAATTCACATGTCTCTCCCACCCCCATCCCGCTACCACAGCCTATGCTGACCTGCTTTCCATGTCCTTCCCAAAATCCACCCACACATTCCTACCCAACTCCAAGGCTGTTGGTACATTGCTCACTCCACCCCTTCAAACAATTTCAGAATGTTAGCTGGACTTACACTCAGCTGTCATAGCTTACTCAGGCCTTCATTATGGTCTCCTCTCAAGCCTGACTTTTTGTGTGTTTGTGAATAATTATTTAATAAAGACCTATTCTGTGAAGAATAAACAATCTTTTGCTCTTGCAGACAATGGTTGCTTCTTGCATTGATAGACAGTGCAGGCTGGATAACCATCATATCATGGCACTGAGCTGTTTACAAAAATAGTACCTTGTTGGCACTCATTGTCCATATAGTTCCACGAGACCTCTCTGGTTTGAATGGTCCCTCTTTGTATACGTCTCATAGCCCTGAACTTTGGTTATTCTTATTCGGCCACAAGGCAGTCTGCCTTTGCACTCCACACAGGGACAGACTTTTCATTCTTACCTTCACAAATATTATGGAGCAGACAGCAGGCAGCTATAACCATGGGAACATTTTCCTCATTTAGGACTAACCTGCCATGAAGGTATTGCCAGCAAGCTTTTAATCTGCCAAATGCACATTCAATGGTCATCGGGCACTTGCTTAGCCTGTTATTGGAGTGCTGCTTCCAGGTTGCCCATACCAGGCTTCATTAGCTATGGCAGTAAAGAGTAGATTGGGTCTCTCAAGGTCACTCTGGGTATTACAATATCTCCGTTGGAATCTTTTGCTCTGGAAAGAAAGTGCCTGCTTGCAGCTTTCTGTACAGGCCAATGTGCCTGAAGATGTGTGCGTCATGCACCTTCTCTGACCGATGCACATTAATGTTAGTGAGACATCCTCAATGATTAACAGGTACCTGCAGTACCATAGAGAAATACCCATTTTATTGGTGCACTCCATTGCAAGATCGTCCGGGATCAAAATCAGGATATGTGTGCCAACTATCACCCTGCCCCAGATAGGGAATCCTATCTTTGTGAAGCCATCTACTTTTTCAAACACATTTCCAAGACTTGCAGTTTCTTGTAGCAGAATGCAATTAATGGTCCAGCACACTTCTTACTCCAAACTGATTAGCAACTGACCAGTAGCAGTCTGGAATTTCCAGTTTCACGCAGGGATTGCCAGACACTTCTCTGCTGGGAGGGCTTACCTCACTCTGCTGTCCTTACACAACAGGGCTGGAGGCAAGCTCTGCACAGAATTCCACCAAGGTGGCTTTGCACATACAAAAGTTCTGCAGCCCACTACTCATCATCCTGGATGTGAGTAACGACGTGAATCCGCTACTTGGTGCTTGTTTCATACACCAAAAGTGGTGGTGCAGTGCATGCAGGTTCACCGTGAAAGCAAACAGCAGTCCTGCATTGTTTGCTTGCACGGTACACAGCAGCTAAGGCACTTTGGATTCCTTTTACAGTTGGGAGCTCATTATATGCTGCAAAACCAGCTGTGATGTGTTCAGAGCACTGATAACAGTAGTGGACAGGAATTCAAGATCTGTCCTTTCTGATGGAGATGGCAGGTGTTCAGGAAACTGTGGCTTTTAAAAAATGGCATGAAATGTAGCTGAAAACTCATGGGATGATGGATAGAAATCTCTGCATCATGGGATGCTGAGGCCCAGGGCCAGTCCAAGGTCTTTGAATGCCCTAGAGGAAGTATGATTTTTCACTGCCCCCCCCCCCTTCAATATAGAGAAGAATGTCTGGCCAGCCGAGGGGTGCAGGCTGAGTAATGAGCTGGGCTGAGATGTAGGCCGTGCCATGTGGGCCAGCCAAGGGACATGGGCTGAGCTGGAGGCCTGTGGGCCTCACTGGGTGAGTGGCCGGCCACGCGGCAGGCCAGGCTGGACAGATCCGTGTGGACTGTGCCAGGCCTGCTGAGCTGCATGGACCAGGCCAGGCAGGTCCTGTTGGTGGGCTGGGTGCAACGCCAGGCCTGGCTGAACTGCCCAGGCTGTGCCAGGCTGAGCTGAGCATGCTCCATTGGTGGGGCAGGCTGAGCTGCAGGCTGCGTGGTGGGCCAGGCTGGGCTGAGCCATCCCAAATTGCATGGGCTGGGCTGGGCTGGACTGAGCTGCGCCAAGCTGAGGAGGCCCTGTTGGTAGACCAGGTGCAGCTCTGGGCTGGGCTGGGCTAGATTGGACTGGACTGGACCGAACCACGGTGGGCCAAACAGGCCCTGTTGGTGGGGCCAGGCTGGCCCAAGTAGAGCGGGCTGAATGAATTGGGCTGGGGAGCTGAGCTGATCTGCACTGAGTGGGGATGATTGATGTGCTAGGGGGGTGACTGCTGGCCTTTTGGCTGCTCTTGGTGAGTGGCAGGCCAGCTGCCCTTGGCGCCCACCTAGGTTGCTTCTATGGTAGGACTGGCCCTGCTGAGCACACAAGCGTTATGCACTGTGATCCTCTCTGCCTTCCCACAGTTAGTGGTAGAGGCAGGTGATGAGTTGCACTGTGGGATAGTTGTCTTCAGCACAGTGCTTTCCATGTTGATGCTAGAGCTCCAACTGTGAACCTGCTTTGGTGACATGAGTCCTATTTGGATGGGTGCAAGCATTATAATTACAGTGCTTTTTGATCATTGCAGTAACTTGCACTGACAAACTTTCTAGTGTAGACATGTCTTTAGATGGCATCAGGTATGGCAATAGCTGCTGTTTTGGGGAGAGAATAGTTAGTTGTGTGGAGCTGGTACTGTTGTTGTTAAAGTTTCATTCTGTTTATTAAAGGTCTTATCCTGTTTCCTCAGAAAACCACCCCAAGTCCCAACATGCACAAAAGGCAAATGAAGAAAATAAACAAAATTTAACAAATGCAGTTTCTCTCTCTGGTATCAATTTTTCGCCTGCTACCTACATGAGCATGGTCCGCAGTCACCAATGTGAGACCTGGCCCACTTGTAGTTAAAGGCCTTGTTTTTAGCTGCTGCTTCCTGGTCACAGGCTCAGAGTGATGTTGGAAAATACACAGTGTTGGTTTGTGCAAGAGAAATTTTTTGCAAAAGTCAGCCTTTGCTAACAAAACAGTAGAGGGGTCCGCACTTTGAAATGCCGCTCCCAATGATTTAAATCTCTTTATGTGGCAACATCATAAAACTGCCTCAATAGGAGGTGTAGGGCTTAAGTCAGCATAGGCTGTCAGTGTCAATCATAGAAACTGGAAGGGACCATCAGAGGTCATCGAGTCCAATTCCCTGCCCTCATGGCAGGACTGAGTACCATAACACTAAACCATCCCTAACAGATGCTTGTCTAACCTGCTCTTAAAAGCTTCCAATGATAGAAATTCCACAACCTGCCTAGGCAACTTAGTCCAGTGGTTAATTACCCTGACGGAAATTTTTTGTTTATGTCCGACCTAAACCTGCCCTGTTAATTTATGCCCATTGCTTCCTGTCCTTCATCATCAGTTAAGGAGAACAATTTTTCTCTCTCCTCCTCGTGACAACTTCTAAGGTACTTGAAAAACTGTTATCTTGTCTACTCTGTCTCCTCTTTTCCAGACTAAATAAACCTGGCTCTTTCAGTCTTCCCTCATAAGTCAACTGTTCCAGACCTCTAATCATTTGTGTTGCTCTTCTCTGGACTTTATCCAGTTTGTCCCCATCTTTCCTGAAATGAGGCTCCCAGAACTGGACACAATACTCCAGTTGAGGCCTAATTGAGGCCGTGTAAAATGGAAGAATTACTTCTTGTGTCTTTCTTACAGTACTGCTGTTAATACAACCCAGAATGGTGGGTTTTCTTTTTGCTTTTCGTAGACATTGTTCCCTTACAGGGGTGGTGATCTCTCATTCTTGTCAATTTCAGGGCTCCAGAACTGAGAGTAGGATGTAAAGCCCCTGGCAGCTAAACTCTGGCTCCGGCTGTGGCCCAAGATGGGAGAAGCTAGAGGTCACTGGATGCTGGTTTCCTGGCTGTAAGCTGGGATGGGAGAAGGGAGAGGCAGTGGGCTGCTGGATCCCAGACCCCAGTTGTAAGCTAGGATGGGAGAAGGCAGGGACAGCTTCTTTCCCTGCTAGAGCAGGGCAGCCGTGTCAATTTCACAGCTACCATGAAATTGAAATGGACTCCGCTGCCCACTTCTTGGTTGGAAGCAGGTGGGCAAAGAGGGGTGGCTGATAAGCTGGGGCAGCTAGACCTTACTTCCAGGCTTCTCGCCTCCCAGGGGATTGTTCCCCCTGGAATGAGGAGGAAGGGGAAGCCCCTGATATCTTACCCAGGCTCTTGAGGGGAAACAGGGATGGGAGAAGCCTGGATATGGCTCACAGCAGGAAATGGGGAATATTGGGGGAGGCCAACTCACTAGGAACATGGGAGCCTTTGGAGCTCCTGGCAGGGAGCTGAGAGCCTGGTCTCTTAGCTACCAACACTGCCCATTTAAGGTCAGTGGACATGCTTCTGGTGAGGATTCACTTCATTGACCCAAGGAGTGTGGTGTAGATTTCAGTCACTGCAGTAATTATTGCAGTGACTTAGTTGACCTATAGTAAGTCGACTTGAGTGTAGACAAGGTCTCAGTCTGGGATCATGACATCTTTCAGTATTGTGTATTAGGATAAAGACGGCCCAGGAGATGATGGCTGTGGCAGCCATGATGGTGAAGGTTGCTCCAGTATCCAATCAGTCTCCCTATATCTTTTTCAGCATGATGAAAGGGAGTGACAGGTTGGTTAGCCCATCACCTCATTATTTTGTCCTCCAGTAAACCTATGCTGACACACCAGTTTTGGTTCAATGGTTTTTGGTTCCATATTTTTGTTGTTTATCAGGATCTGAACACAGCTCTTGACATACATCGGTAATCTAGCCTTTTTGTCTCCCTTTCATATCTTTTCCCATTAATATTTATGATGGATTATTTTAA
Source organism: Podocnemis expansa (assembly GCA_007922195.1). NCBI lineage: Eukaryota > Metazoa > Chordata > Testudines > Podocnemididae > Podocnemis > Podocnemis expansa. The sequence continues at coordinate 25,736,501 of ML682060.1, forward strand.
TGTCTTATGAGTTTATGCTCACTTTTTGCAGTTTCACACCTAGGTTACAGTTGTTGTAAGTCTCATTAGTTATTACTGAAACAGGCCTTGCCTTCATTAGGAAGAAAGTGTACTTTTGACATGTTTAAATCCTGGTGTTCACCAGACAAGTTGTCGTTTAATCCATGATAGCTGGTTGAGGGAAAGCCTAAGATGGTTTCTGAGTTAATGTGCTAACTAATGAGTCACTTTTTTCTAACCCAAGATAAGGCCATAATGGGAAGCTGTGTGTCCCTGCAGCCATATCCTCCACGTCATGTCTTAGTTGGTAGAGTGACTGGCTGAGAATCTGTTCTTTTGTTGATACTCTATATTTACCTGTGCTCTGTGTGCACGTACACACATACACAGCTCTTTTGATCCCTCCTTCAAAAGCCCTGATTTACAGACTTGGAGATAAACCTGAAACAAACTTTAAAATCTGCTGGGATTTTTTGTGGCACAGCTCTTTTGCTTTCTCCTCCAACAGCCCTGATTTGCAGGCTTGGAGAAAATGTTGAAACTGTGAACTTTAAAATCTGCTGGAATTTCTTGTGGCAATTCCATGATCTTGCTGGAGGAAGTAATATTGCTGTGTAAAACAGCTGTTTCCTGTTACATCTGCTTCTGGTTTGACATATCCTCTTCTACTTCTATTCTACAAGAGCTGCAGCTATCCAAATTATACCCGTTAGTGTTTCCAGAACCCTGAAGGGAGCAAGTGTGTGTGTGATTGTCTAGCTCAGTGGTTTTCAAACTTAGGGTTGGGACCCAGTACTGGGTCTTAGACCCTCAGGCACTGGGTCATGGCACCTCATGCTGTAGCCACCAAACGACTGGAGTGCATTGCTCAATGATGTAATTATTGGGTCACGGGCATAAATTATTTTTTCTCAACTGGGTCTTGAGGAAAAAAATTGAAAATCACTTGCCTAGTTAGTCTGTGTATCTTTTCTGCTTATGAGTATATTTAGCAGAGATGTGTGCAGTGACCCTATTATCCAATTCTTTTGACTTCAGTGGAGATGCACTGGATTTAGACCCAAGAAACAGATCACAGTCTAGACCTCAGCACAATGTATTGGGATTAAGAGTCACCATTTGATTTCAGCCTTATTCTGTAGCAGCCTACTCTAGGTAGCAGGGTTCAAGTCAGAATAATAATTGGTGCTAATTCTCATCAACCAGAGTGATTACATGTACATGGAACTTTGTCAGGGGTCTGTGAGTGACACAGTCTGAGAAACTGAAACAAAAAAATGAAAGCATGTTTAATATCAGGTATGTGCCTTTCTGCCTTTTTCAGTTATGTAAGCTCACCTTCATTGAGCCTATATCTCTATACACTGAAGGGGCAATCTCAATAAAATTCTCAGTTCACCTGTGTGGTATCTCTTTGTATTGAATTGCTCCAAATCTCTGATTTGTATCTTCTGTCAGTTATCTCTGGGATAAATGTTCATTTTGTTAGGTGGTATTGCTCTAAAGTCATTTTTATTTACTTAAGCTATGATGACTTTATGGTTTATATGTTTTAGTCTGAAGTACAGAATGACATGTATGCACTTCAGAAGAAATCAAATGAGCAACTGCCTTTTGTTCCTCTCCTTTTTTTACCACAAATAATGTGCTCAGGCAGATGTCTTCTGCCAGCTATTGCAAGCTACATGGAGTCAGTGCTATGGCATTGGGAAATGTTTTTATAGCCCCACTATAGTGAAAAAGAAGGACATATGAGAAGGAATCAGATCTCAATGCATGCCTGCAAGTGAGGAAATTCACATGACTTTTTGTACTGGAAAGTGGAATGCAAGCACCTGTCTTTTTTAGAAGTAAGTCTTATGCCAAAATCAAGATTTGTGGCATATGCTGTGAACTGCTTCATGTTTGGTTGTCTTGATATACCATCAGGTTCTAGCCTGCATGCACTAACTGTTCATGAGGACCCTACTGGCGCACACTAACAATTAGGGCTTGTCTACATTTACAATGCTACAGAGATGCAGCTATGCTAGTGAAGTGCTTCAGTAAGGGCACTGCAAAAGGTGGGATTCTCCTTTCAGTACATGCAAGCCACCTTCCTGAGAGGTGGTAGCTAGGTTGATGGAAGAATTTTCATGTTGACCTAGTGCTGTCTACACCAGCAGTTAGGTTAGTTTAACTTTGTTGGTCAGAGGAAGGAAGTTTTCATACTCCGAAGCAACATAGTTATATTGACCTAATTTTCCTAGTGTATGCCAGTCTTTTTAGTGTGTTTTTGGTGTACCCCAGCTTTTCAAGGAGAGGTTAAGCACAGTAATGAACTGTTTGTACATATTGTCAGAGTCCACCTGGACAGTTAGTGAGTGTACAGCAGGCCAACATGGAGTAGATTCACACTGCAGGGGTATGTCTCTACTGATTCCACCGCATTGGGTTTCTCAAATTTAATGCACAGTTTGAGTGGTTGGAGACCTACTCAGTTGATTCTGGATGTGCTCTCTACTCAGCTCAGTACCTCTCTTTCCTTGCCTCTCCCCAGTGGAAAAAAGTAACATTGCATTGACTGGAGGGCATTTGCTGTTGGTGCACTGCAGTGAAGATGCCACGGTAAGGGTGTGTAAGTAAGTTGATGGGAGATAGACAAGCGACATGTTACAGAATGCATATATTCCATTGACCCAGTGCAGCATGTAGACCAGTCTCAAGTTGCTGAAAACCATGTAGAGAAACCCTCAGTGAATTTAATAAAGGGATAGAACAAGACTAAAAGCACCATGAAGTTACAAATTTCAAAGGGTAGGTAGTTAGCTGTAATGTTTATCTTAGTAGGATCAGGAGTGCCTTAAAATAATTAACTAGTTATCTGGATTCTCTAGTACAAGGGGGTAATGTATCCTTGCTTAATGGTGAACAAGTTTAAAGAGGAATTGGTATAAATTATCTGTAACTTTTGTGATAGACTCCCAATAAACAAGTACTTTCATGAAACTGAGTCATATGGCTTTCCTGTTGGATACTTCATTGTTATGGTGGCACAGCTACAAAAAATAAAAATGTCATATGCTAACAGAGTATAGAATTACCAAAAAGAAATGCATGTGACTGATGGAAAAGGAGGGAGACTAAGCAAAAACAGGAAATTGCTTTTCAGAGGGTTATAACCTTCAGGGATTGATTATAATGAATGCAGTGTTTCAAACCCTTGTTCTGCCTTGGAATTCATGCATGCTGTTGGAAAGTTCATTGACAGTGATGAGGCTTTGCTGTAGGAAATTGTACCTTAGCATCTCGTTAATGGCCGAAAACTTGCAGCAGTGAACAGTGAACAGGGAACATTTCACACAAGTCAAAATTCACATTTTGCCAAAGTTAATTAAATTGTTCCTGGAGTTTATTTAAAATGTAACAAAGTGTGATATACAGGAGATCACATGTTGTGTGTTTGTCTTCATTACAGATCCTGAGCTTGGAATGCTACTGCCTTGCACATTGTGCTGTCATTTACACCTGTGTTAAATGCTCCCAAATCAGAACATGCTAATGTCATGAAGCAAATCCTGGGTGATCTGGAACTAGCTCTGAATCCCAATTGCCTTGTTCTCTCCATTATACTACATTCCCTCTATTTGAGTGTTTTAAGTTAAAAAAAAAAAAAAAAAAAAAAAAGTGACCACATCTTGAGAGTCCTCATTTAACTTTTCACGAAGGCTCTGTTGTCTCTGATAACATGCCTGTGTGAGTTAAATATTATTATTTTTTAATTCTTTAGTTAATTTTCAGACAAGTTTTCAGCAATAAGCAATGAGTCATTTGGTATCTGTATTTATGTGAATGGATCTGTTCTCTTCCATGGGAAGAGATAGCTATGGCCATGTGTACACTACAGGGTTAAGCTGATCTAAAGTTATGCCGGTGTACAGCCTTGCTGTAAGTAAACAGCTGTTGTGTGTGCTTGCTATGGTCCTTGTGTCAGTGGAGTGCATTCACACTACCATCTCTTACACTGATTCTGGGAACAGTACACTGTGGGTGGCTATCCCGCTTTGCAGCTTCATGAAAGGTGCTTTGGGAATGGTTTGCAGTTCCTCCTGGGACAAGCACATGATGGCTTCTGAATCCCATTGTTCCAAGGACAAAGGCCCTTTCAGTCAAGCTTGCATTGCAGAATGCAAACACAAGACGAAGACCAGAGGAGGGTGTGAATTGGTGGGGGAAAAGGGGGGAATATATGAACTGTGTGTGTGTGTGTGAGAGAGAGAGAGAGAGAGAGAGAGAGAGAGAGAGAAACTGTGCATGCTGGGGGACAGATGGACAGTGAGTGTGTGCATGCTGTCTCTTTAAGTTGACAGCAGCCGAAAGCAACCAGTCTGGAGGCAAAAGCTAGTGCATTAACACTGCTGTTGCCCTTGTACAGAACTTCAGGAGTTTCTCTCTGCTTCTGCTGTCCTAGTGCTGGGGGGAGTAGCCTTTTCATGATGTCCTCTGAGTTTTATCTCCATGGCTCTGCACAACATATCAGGAGTGTCTTTCACTCCTCCCCATCATCCCTCAACAGCAACCTGAACTGCCTGAATGCGTGCCATCAGAGGGCAGGCTTGATTCTCTTTTTCAGAACTCTCCTGCATCCTGTTCTTCTCAGAGACTCAGGAGGGTGATCCACCACTGCTCCAGTAGTCCAGTGAGAATTGCATTTGCTGCAGGAGCCAGCATGCTCAGCTGGGCTGCAGCTGTGTGAGCTCTTCAAGCTGAGCAATTTCAGAACTTTTTCTGTTTACTTGCTGCTACTGGATTCTGGATTTGTTCTTTTTATGTAATGTCAGATCCTTGATAGGAACTATGTGGCATGTCTCTCTAAAAGGAGAAGCTGGCTAAAAGACTGCCAGGATTCCATTAAGGCAGTGTTATCTGACCATGTTTGTTTACATCGTATTTCTTTTTTTATAAATATGGCAATAAACTTCAGGAAATCTGAAGGAAAGGCTATCCGGTATTATATTCTGTAAAAAGAACGAACATCCTTGTGAGTTGTCTCCAAAAATGTCAAAGAAGAATATTATTCTGTGTGGTGTTCTGTTCTCTTTCTAATATTCTTGTTCCATTAGGGCCACAACTGGTTGACTTTCCTCACGGTCTAAGGGTTTGCTTAAATATTGCAGTGAAAGTTTTATATTCATAAACATGTTTTGAGTGGCGGCCTGTTAGCACCGATGGACACTGTAGAGGCACAGTAGTTTGCCTTGATATCGTAAAGTGCAAGATAGGCGCCTTGCTGTGCTCAAGCCATGAACTACTATATTTTCTGAACTAACTGATGGTTGCTAGCTATTGCAATTTATACCCGTATGAGTATCTCAATTCTGATGAATAGACCCCTGCTCTGTAACTTAATAATATAAGCCCTGTGCACTTGGGAGTAGTTTTACCCTGTAATCTCATGCACTTGGAGTGATTAAGCATGGAGGGGAACAGCTCCCACCTGCTGTGGGTTTTCTGATGGTGGTACCTTCCATCAGGTCACTTGACAAACGTTTTTTGAGAAGGCCATATGTGAACCAGCAAAGTTTTCTCTAAACCAGAAGTTGCCATAAAATCTTGTATGTGAAGCTGCTTGTGGTGACTCGTATGACTGAGGGCTCAGTATTAGAAACCACTTTCTATGCTGATTTTAAAGCAAAAAAGACAAGGAAAGAAGAGTTGCAGGAAATCTTTCATTCTGTCCTCAACTTACTATGATACTTTTAAACACTACTTCAGTATTTGAAGACCACACACTGTTCGAAGATACTCCCCCTGTCCCCCACAATACCAAAGCAGAATGGATTGATGTCTACAACTCTTGAATTGCTCCAGTGTGTTGTTGTAACCTAGTTTTTTGTCATTAACGTCTTGTAAACATAGCATGTACTCCCTGCTGTTCCTACTTGCTTCATAATCCTTCTGGGGGTAATTTGTATCATGATCATGTTGCAAGTCTAGAAATATTTTGATGATGTTCCAGTATTGTACCTAACTCTACCCCTAGCAAAAAGTGGAATTTAGTTGCCACAGGAAAGTTTTTTTTTGTTTTTGTGTTTTTTTAATTTTCCCAGTTATATTTCTCTGTTATAATCTCATGACTCTTTGTTGCATGATACTACCTGCACCTACCTTTCTTGTCTGTGTAGAGTATGGGTTTTCTGAGCTCACTTTTGAGAATAGGTGATCTGTTCTGTATGTCTGAGGAAGACCTGAAATAAGCTTATCTTCATCCTGTATCTGGAGTGCATCATCTTTGGGTGACGTTGGGGCTATGAATTGAATGGAATGAGTGTGGTGGTGGAAATGGGAAAATTCTAGTGAAGATCATGTGTTTTAGGCTATGGGAAAGGAGTGAATAGACTCACCCACAAGTTAGCAGGTGAGTTGGGTTCCAGTTGAACAGTCTGACTTTCAGACAACTGAGTTTTTTCCTTTTAATAACAGTATTCTAACTGGACATCTATGCACGATAAATCCTAATCCTGCAAACACTCATGTAATTTTACTCACTTGGGTAATCCAATTGATTTTGATGGAACTGTGTAGTTAAGTGAAGTTAAGTACAAACAGATTTATTTACTTATTTGTAGTTCTTTACTGGAGTAGTTGTGAATCAGCACCTTAGTGTGTTAGATGGTGTACAAACATAGTGCCTATCCGCACCAAAGACTGTTCTATCAAAGCACAAGACAAGAAACAACAGATGGATTCAGACAGAGACAAGGAAGTAGAAGACGACAGTTGTCTAAATAGACGTGATAGACGGGGTGGAGGGTAGAAAGCACAAGCAGAGTGAACAGTGTGATGGCAGCAAACATGTTAGTGGTGTGAACTTTTTTTTTGTTTTTGGAGGTTTTGAGTGGGTTTACTTAAGAGGGGATCAGGTACATTGAAATAAAAGGGAAGGATAGGGAAAGAGACAGTATTAGGGCTAAGTGTGGAGTGTAGCTAAGACAAAGACGTTGTGAGATAAGAGGAAGAGGAGGGTTGGCGTAAACAGCCAATCAGCACAGGGAAAAGATAGTCAGAAACCAGTTTCTAGCTTTTATGGGACTGTCCAAAGGTCTCTGCTTTGGCTTCTTTTGGTCCTTCTAATGTTAGCAGAATCAGGATCATAAACTGTTAACTGAATGTGTTCCAGAATTTAAATTTAAATGAAAAGCTAGGATGACAGAAGTATTTCTATAGGTTGTCTTTTCTTTATAGTCCAATGAAAAAGTTTTTTAAATAAGAAAATCCTTCCTTGTTGTGTCTGAAATATTGTGAAGCCCAGACTCTGAAAGTGAAAATGTAAACAAAAATGAAACTGGCTTAATTATTATTCATCATTCATGGTAATAGAGGCAAAATAATAAATAAAAGAAGTACACATATGACTTTAAAATTCCAATTTTTTGTCACTATTTAATTTCTTTCACTTTCAGTAATTTATGGTGTTATTAATAACATATGTAGAGAGCTACACTAATGCAAAAATGTGCGTCCATATCCACTCTGCATCCACGAGAGTTAATGTACATCTGACCTGTCATCTGCAATCTCTCTTCTCTATAGAGCCTGTACCCATTAACACCCACAGCTCTGGGTCTCCCTATCAGCTGTTCGGAGGCCAGCCCTGCTGTAGCCACTACTGATCTGGTGTCTGGAGGCCAACTCCTTCAGGTATCTGCTGACTGGCAGAGCCTCACTGAACAGCTGGTCAGCAGCCAGCAGGGGAAGCCCTACTGGACCTGGGAGCTGGTGGGTGTGGGGGTGGAGAGGACTGAATAGTTGCTTAGCAGTTGGTCCCGGGGGCACTGCCAAATAGCTGATGGGTGGCCAGCTCCTGCTGATCAGCTGATGGGTGGTCTGTCCCCACCCCCACTTCTCAAAAGCAGGGAAGCAGCCACAGCTGCAGACAGCTGCTTCCCCACTTTTGATATCTGCATCTGATCCACTGTCTGCAAAAAAATAAATAAATAAATAAATAAAGCGGTCTGCAGAAATAAAGCAAATGTCTGTCGCGATGCAGGGTTCTATCTATAAGTAAAACAAATGTTTGCTGACAGCATTAAACAGTATTGCTTTTTTTGCTCTAATCCAAAGTGCTCAGAAATTTTGAATGAAGCTCTAAAATATCCTGAGATCGAATGATTCTAAAAATCAGGAGGCTTTTTAAAACTTGAATTTTTTATTTGCATTTATCATTTAGGGTTCACATTTTCAAGTGTTGTTTTCTGCAGCCCTGAGGGCTAGATGTTTTTTAAATGAAAGCTGAGATTCTCATGTAATCAGGTGTTTCCAGGAGCTGGAATGGGATCTTTAAATAAAACATCAAAGATTGTAAGCCTGGAAATAAAATCATGAAACTGGCAGTGTTGGGAATAGAGAGTGAATCAGTCCTTATGTGTCTTATTGATATTAGTAATTTGTGGCAGTGGAGTTGCGACTTTCTTACACTGGGAAGACTGTTTTGAATATGCCTGTGATTTTGTACAGTCTAATCCAGTGTGCCCTCAGGTCTGAGCAGCTGTGCCACAAAATTTTTTTGAAAAACCTACTCCAAGAGCTCTGGATTGGCTCATTGGCTCATGAATATTGATAAATTCATTTGGAAACTGGATGGTGGTATGCCTCAAATTAATTAAAGGTAGTAAGGTGTGCTACGACAAAGAAAATGTTGGGAAGCACTGATCTAGTCCATATTAAAAGCACATTGCTTGCTCCTCAGAAATATCTTGGTAGTAGAAGTAGAAGCCTTCTCTGGAGGTAATTGTTCCACTGAAATCAGAGAGAGGGACACATGTTAGCAGATTCTGCGAACAGCCTGCATTACTCAACACATACTTGCTTTCAGATGCTGATCTTGTGTATTTTTGTACTAGAGCTTCTTTGATACAAGCAGATTTTAGTCTGAAACTCCATGAGCCAAAAAAAAAAAAAAAAAAAAAAGGACGGCAAAAAGTATATAACAGGATTTAGCAACATGACAAATGTACACCCATAAAACTGGAGAGATGACTTAAGCTAAATAGACAAAAGGCTCTCTTAATTCAAACTAAATGTATCCATAGAGACATTTGTATTGGTTTAACTAAACTGGTTTAAAGATTTATTTAAGCTGAGTTGGTGCAACTTCTCAGTGTAGTAGACATAACTGTGGTTTGTGTAGTGCAGGGGTCTCAAACTCATGGCTCGTGAGCCACATACAGCCCCTAAAGTTATTTCCTGCAGCCCGCAACAACACTGTCATTTTCGATATTTGCAGTATCATTGTTTGAAAAGGCTTCTGTGGGGTGGTCCTCAAGCTAAAGTACTAGCCCTCATGCGTGATTTGAGTTTGAGACTCCTGGCGTAGTGTAATTACGACTTGTGAAAAGCACTGTGTGATATAGCTGTAGGGTATTACACTTCATTCTGAAAAATGATCAGTATAGTATAGTTAGTACAACTGTTTCATCAGAAGAATGGTCAGTAACTGATGCAATCATTTGTGTGATGAGCTGGAAAGATGTGCATCTTCCTAAGTAAATGGAAGCTCTAAGTAATACAACTGTTTCTTTCCTATTAAATCAGTTTTTAAAAAAAAAATTGAATTATAAATGTTTGGTCCTTCCCTTGCTCTGCAAGTAAAATATTTATATATGAAACTAATTATCCCTTGCAAATTGAGAAATTCTTTTCACTGAGGACTCTGCACAAGCCTTATAAACAGTTAGCAAGAAACATATTTATCACTAAAACAAACAAGTTGTGTCCTGTGGCACTGTTAGTTTCGAACTGGACCATGGACTTTGCTTCTGAGAGTTCTTTCTTTCACAGCTTGCTTGAGGCTAGCCACACAATATTTCATGAGTCAGCTCACATTCCCTGTGTTGAATATTCTTTTCTATTAAGCCAGGTGGCAAGCAGAAGGGGAGGAAAAAAAACAAACAAAAAAACCACACACACGGGTGCTAAGATGTGCTCTTACTGAGTGAAAAAAGCTGGAATAATCTCCCTGCGTACAGGTTGCCAGTTTGCTAAAAGTTAAGTAACCTCGAATGTTTAAAGGGGAAGATTTCCAAGTACAAATTTATTTTTAAACAGCACCAGTGCAGAGGTATTGGAAAGGAAGATATCTCTGCCTTAATTTAGCTTCTGGTCTTAGTTATAACTACCAGAGGTGTCTGGGCAGAAAACTACATGTAAGAAGAGGGTGGGAATACTAGAAGATGGGATGCCTGAGAATTGTTACATTTTAGAATTCTTTTTCAAGTCAGTTCATCTAGCTTGTGAGCTTGTCCTCTGTCATAAGATAAGAGTGGGTGAGCTCACCTGGCTTTTGAATGGGAGACCACCAAGCTACTGAGATGCTGCTGGTGTCAAAGTAGGATGCACTTTTTCCTCTAAATCAGGAAATTAGCATGGCATCTTACATCTCTATTTCAGATGAGATGTAAAGTCATGCTCCCTCCAAACTTTTTGTGATGATTGAAGATGCCCATGGTATCAAGAGTTAGGGGTGTAAAATGGGCATTGGGCCCAGATAATGTATTTGTCTGGGCGATTATTTTGGACTAAGTACATCCCTTCTGTAACTCAGTTGATTGCAGAGAAATTACACCAAGGAATGAATTTGGTCCTTTCCCCGCCTTCTGCACCTTCATTTGGATAGGTTTATTTTTTTCCCCTTACATGACAGAATCAGCAAAACTGCAGAGTAACTGGCATGTTCTATGTGCAAGATGAAAGGTGTGTATATGTGTAGAGGAGGGGTGTTGTCAGAGTCTTTGAGATTCCTAGATAAAAGGTTCTGTGAGGTAGTTAATGAATGACAGCTAATATAAGTAATGTGGGGAGGGAGGTTTTCAAAAGTGCTCAGTATTTCGCTTAATCTTGTTCCCTTTGGATGCGATGGTAAATCTCCCTTTAAAAATCAATGAAAAAAGTTAGGGCAATGCTCAGTGCTTTTGAAAATCCCACCCCAAGAAAATATGTATCTATTTATTCTATTACTTGATTGCTTTAAATCTGTAAGAAAACGCCTCCGAATCTGGACAGCAATTCCAGACCGACTGTGACTGATGCTGTTAGGGGTCTCAGGAGGATTCAGTCAGTATGTGCTACTGCAGTATACAATGAGTATTCTTTAAAGTTAAAAACAATTATATTTTGGGGAATTAGCCTGGGAATTTAAGGAATTTAAAGAACATTTGGGACTTTTTAAAAATTAATCATTTTAGTTGTATTAAAGTGTAAAGCAAGTTCTACCATCTCAACAATAGGGCATTTGTGCCATCAACTGTACGATTTTCTTTCTACCTCATTTGTTATGATGCTGTAAGTAAAGTTGGCCCAGATAGGTGAGAGAGTATTCTCTGGTGGCCTCCAGTTAAGGGGGATGGGGTGCAGGGTTTGACAACCACATCTGCCCCTGAATTCCATTAATGAAGTGAAATTTGTGTGTGACCTTAGAACTATACTCACCAGTAATAGATGTGTGGAAGCCACCAAGCCGAGTGTGCAACACATGCCTTTGAATTTCTTTCTCACATGCCTACAAGAGTTAAGGTATAATTTGGCGGGCCCTGGAACCCTCCTAAGTTTCTAGGCCACCTTCCTGCAGGTCCAGGCTCCCTTCACCCACCCTAGCCAGCTGCCTTACCAAATGCCTGCCCCCCCCACTCCAGCTACTGCCCCCCAATTGCCTGCTCCACCACCCCAGCTACTGCTCCATCACCCCAGCTACTGCCCCTGGACCCCATCTCACTGCTTGTCCCCCAACCCTTTCCTAACCTCCTGCCATGCCACGTGGTCTTCGGCCATGCCCTTTTCCTGCTGGGCTGGTTTGCCTGTCACTGAAACACCCCCCCACCCCCACAGGGCCCCCTTACCTGGCTGCCATGTGGAGCAGTCCTTGCCTGGGCTGAGGCTCCTACCCAAAGCCTGCTCTGACTGAGCATGCTCAGAAGCTCTGAGGATGTTCAGTCAAAGAAGGCTCAGGGCGGAGGATTTAAAATCTCCCAGCCTTATGCAGCTCCCTGCCCTGCTGGAAAGCACCAGAACAGTGTTCTGGGGCCCACTGTTTTTAGGGGCTTAGGGTTTGGAGGCCCCCTAAAAATAGAAAAGGGAGCCAGAATGCTGTGTTCCAGTGCCCACTATTTTTAAATAGTGGGCCCTGGAATGCAGCATTCTGGCTCCATTTTCTATTTTTAGGGGGCCCGGAATGTTGACCACCTAAAAATAGTGGGCCCCAGAATGCTGTTCCAGCGCATTCTGGCTTACTTTAACTCCTGCATGCCTCTTTCTATATATCTCTTTTCATAAACAGTTAGCTAGTCTTTTTAAATTCTGTTTGATAAGGCAGTTCATTGCCAGTTAAACTATAAAGAAGGAGAGAATGACCTTGAAAAATTGCAATTACTTGTATGTTGCACACTTTACCTTTGAAGTGGTATTTATATTCATTGGGTTAGTGAGGAAGGTTATGATTTATTGCATTTAACTTTTAAAATCATTATTATTGATGGGGTATATTTCAGAATACTACAACTATTGTATATAGTATGCTGGATTATCTATTATTACTGAAGTGGAAGGAGCTGGATTACGCTCAAGGTTAGTCAGCAGCTGTTGCTTGGGTCTCAGGAGCAGAAGAGTGGCTATTTTGATCTTGCGATGGGTGAAATTGCAAAATAATGAAGATTCGTTTCCAAGAAAATTTCATTCTAGACTATATCTGTTAGTTTGAGGTTTGTTCCCATGGCAATAATCTTTTTTTTTTTTTTTTTTTTTTAAGCCTCATTATCTAGGGAGCATAAAGGAATTTCACTTATGAATTTCAAGACTTACTACAGTGCCCTTCTGTGAAACTTTATTAAACACCTTAAATATATTGAAGGTGCATGGCACCCATTTTAACAAGGTGCTTAAGCCAGGGGTGGACAAAATTGGCTCACAGTTAGGCACCAGCAGTATTACCTTTGATCACCAGAGTGCACTCCTTCATTACATTTCTGCAGTTGAGCTAGGTGACAGGCAACTAAAACTGATCGCAATGGAACTAGAAACATAATTTGTTGAGGCATGGCTAAAGTGTTATATTGTAAATTCCATGGGGGCAAGGATCGTCTTTCTTCTGTTTGTACAGAGCCTACCACAAGGGTCCTGTTCCATGACTAGGGCTACTAAATGCTACCATAATACATACAGTGTTAGGCATGCATTATTAGTAACTTTAAGTGCGTGAGTAAGTACTTCAAGCTGAGTGGAACTCAAGTGCCTTTTAAGTCAGGGCCTCTGTGAAGTTTTGCCATGAAAAGCAGTCAAACCATTTTGTCTCCTCAGTGTCTTCACAGACTTCATATTAAATTTGTTTCATTGCCCCAAGCACCAAATGATGGGAGGGGAATGCATACTGTGCACTGGCGTCAATGAATTTTTCTAGACTGAAATTCTAAAATAGTTATTTATTTTCCTGTGGTAGATGGCATGGTGCTGCTCTAATAGTAGCTCAGATTTTAAATGAACAGTGTTGATTTAATAGTGCATCTGCTGTAAAAGTGCAAGTTGTTCTTGTGCTTTTATCAGGAAAGTGATTTGGAAAACTTAAACTGGGAAAGTCAGTACTGCTAGGAAGACATGGAGGAGACAAGATGGCTAGAGACATTGAAAGTGGTGTAAAATTATGTAAAGGCAAATGGCTAAAAATGTCCACTGAATTTGGTTGTGCCTGTTTTTGGGTGTCTTGCCTGACGTAAACCTGAAAGCTTGATTTTAATTTCTTTTAAAGAAAAGATGAGCACCCACAACTTGAATGTGAAGTGAAGGGGAGCTGAGAATATTTGGCATCTGGCATGCTGGTCCCATTAAAGTCAATGGAAGCTTTTCCACAGACTTCCAATGAGGCCAGGATATAATCCAGCATCTCTGAAAATGGGATTCTGGAGGTTTCTCAAGCTGAAATCCAAAATGGAGGTGCGCAGAATTAAAAGGCCTCTTCTTGAAGTGTTATAAAGTCTGCAGTTGCTGGCTGGGAAAACTCTAGGTGTAGCTCTTCCATTGGTCTGAGCCTAAGGTGATACTGAGGAAGAATGGAAGGCAAAAATGTATTTTTTAGACAGGAATTTTTGTTGTTTTCTAACAATTTGCAACTTGACCTGTTAATTCACATCATTTGTCTCTCTGACTCAGCAGTTATAGCCAAGCTATTGTCTGGTTTATGCACCATACATTACTGTGTCACTGCACAGTGCTAAGTGTGTTGCGGAGAGCTGGAGAGATGGCTGGCTTTAGTCTGGGAGGAGTGGGCTACTGTGTCCTGTAGGGTTGTGATATACCACCAGGTGTGTTGCCACCTGAGAAAGATTGAGAACCACTGAGCTAGATGTCTTTATGTTTCTGACATGTCTGTCTGCTCCTTTTTGCCTTACCAAGCATGAAAATATAATCACTTAGGCTAAATGGTGAATATAGCTTAAAGTATATTCATCACCAGCCTGAATTTAAAGCAGCTTGAATAACATCGTTTCTGTAAATCAATTGGAATTAACATTGTAAATGTGTTAATGAATGACATCTGATATGGATCCAAAACCAATTACTACGTTGTACATGCTGTATATATTGCTGTATTGTACATGTTTATATGGTAATTAAAATCTAACGGTGTCATTATTTTGTGTAGAACATATATGCCCCATAGAAAGGAAAGAAGAGCTGGAATTTTTACCCTGACAGCACATAAACAAGAAAGTACTGGGTCATATTTATGTTCTGTAGTAAAATACGCTAGATAACCCAACCAACTGCTACTCCAGATCTCTTAAAGAAGGTGATCTGCAGATGTATAATTTACAAACCAAGAGGTAAAACAATAATTAAGACTACTTTGAAAACAATTATAATCTAAATAACGAAGTACAAAACCTTATTGGTAACTGGCCTCTTTGTTGGTGCTCTGGAAAAATGTTGGTTACAGAAATGGTTGTGGTGGCCTGTGATGAAGTGGGAAGCCCCTCTTAGGCTAACATGGGATGCCATGGGTGATGACTTTTGTTTCTTTTCTGTTCTGGTGATGTGATGTAGGTGTGTGATATGAAGCAGAGCCACTAGGGGGCAGGGGGAAGTGTTTAGGCAACCTGTACCTTGGACTCCCACTGGTCACCCAGGTTACAGCTGGTTGGACCAGGGGTCGGGATTTTGGCAGAGCCCAGGAGGAGAACAAATCACCGAGGGGAAGAAGGGGCAGTAGGGAAATGGGGGTCCAAGAGGCAGGACCCTGCCTTGGGGTGTAACCCTAAAACCTTGGGGTTTCAGTGCTATACTTCCTGGTGAATTTGAGACCAACTGTATGTTGCTGTATGAACTGGATTGCTAATAAACCGTCTGACTTCCACACTGGCTGAGAGTCACTGCTGATCGGGACTTCCAGGGACTCGCCTGGTGGGAGGTCCCAGGGGAGCCTAGATGGAGCAGGAGTTTGGATCCTCTGAGGCTGGACTTGGGAGCTGCCCTTATGGAAGTGTGGAGACCTGGGCAGAGGGGACCATAGAGAGCCTCCTAGGGAACTCCGTCACATGGCCCTTTTCAATGAATGCTATTCTAAACATCTTTATAGCCTTCTGTAACTAAAATAAAAAAGCATTATGCTGTAGTCCAATTAATAGTATCTGTAATACAAATGTATGTTTCATGACTTTATTTTTCCTGTTTATTTTGCCAAACTGCGTATTAGGGCACTTTACAGCCATAAAGTTATCAGTTTTTTCTCTCTAAAAATAAGTTTGGAACAATAAGCAATAGCACATGAGTTCACCGGATCCTTTCCTTGTATGAGTCAGTTGTTTGAATACATGAGGCTGACCAATCGAATGTGATGGTAATATCATCACCGATACAGAAACAGACTATTTCTAGTTATCAGCATTTATTGCTACTTGTCCAGAAGACCTTTTGGAGTAAAGCAGCTTGTTTCTCTGATTTTCCCCTTCCACCTTTTCAGAGGCAAATACTCCTTGCGTGGACGTGCACAAAAGTCTTTCCCAATTTTATCTTCATAAAAGTCAATCTTTTGCTAATTTCTTTGTCTCTTCAAAGAAAGGTGAGTACCCATGGTCTTGAAAAATTGTTTTCTGAATGGAGTTGCTGAAGATATTAAGACACCACGCCACTGTTTCTCAGTCTTTTCTAAAGACCATGGAAACTTAAGAAAATTTCAATTAAGAGTAAAAAATGCAATTGGAAATATACCTAAAGACTTCTAAAATGGAGCTTATCCTTGTTCAGATTTATTTAAAAAATTATTTTTGTGAGTTAGAAAGAGAGGTGTCCGTTTTCTAGCCAAATACAGTCCACTGAGTTTTCCACATCGCTACCCCCTGCATGTCATGGCTATTGTATAAGGCAGGGGTCTCAAACTTGCAGCCCATGGGCCACTTGCAGCCCCTAAAGCTGTTTTCTGTGGCTCACACCACTATCATTACTGATATTTGCAATATGGTTGTATGAAAAGGTTTTAGTGGTGCAACCCTCAGGCTAGTGTACTAGTCCTCATTTGGCCCTTGTGGTGATTTGAGTTTGGGACCCCTGGTGTAAGGTCTAAATAAAATGAAGGGTACTCAACCTGTGGGGTCAAGACACCCATCCTTGGGCGTTATAAACTGGTTTCAGAAGATTGAGTTCACCTGCCATTTCTTTGTGATTCGATGTAAATGGCGTACATGTGTCCATTTTTTTTTCTGTTTTTAACATGGGATGGAAAACTTTGAGAAATAGTTCTCCAAATAAACACTGCATCCTAAAGCAAGTGCATCATTTGCACACAGTAAATGATTCTGAATTTACACAAATGGTTTACAACAATTTTACAAGAGGTATCTATTTTTTTTACACCTTTTAATCTGATTCTAAGCCATTGCTTGCTGTGCATGCCAGAGTTTGCCTGGTGATCCAGAAATTCTCTCCATGAGCCATTTAAGTTACAAGCTGAAATTTTCCTCTGGCTTTTATGAGAAAATGCTTTGAGCACAGAAGTAAAAGGGTATAAATATGAGCAAATATTTGTTTTGGCAAGCATTATTGTAGGTTTGTGTTTGTAAGTCAAACGGTATCCTTTCAGAGGAAATGATAAATCAGCAAAGGAGCTATAGTCCTGCATCACCATTGCATTACTTCAGCGGTACTCGGGTGTGACTCTGGTTGATTTCAATAGAACCACACTAGCATAAAGCTATAGTAGTATAGTGGTGAATCAGGCCATAGAATTGTATTTGTGACATCAAATTTTGTCTTCTGACTGTCTCTTTCAGTGCAGTGCTCTGAAATCACTTTATTGATATTAAACCTCAAAACACTCCTGTAACATAGGTATTAAGTGGAGAGGATAATGACCTGCCTAAGGGGATGAATGCAGTCAGTTGCAGATGAGTCCATGGTATTAATTCTTCCACTTTGCTGTCCCTTTCTGCATGTATGTTAATGTCTTAGTTTTGTGTAAAAACAACAAGGAGTTGTGTGGCACTTTAAGACTAACAGATTTATTTTTTGCATGAGCTTTCGTGGGAGAAGATCCCACTTCCTCAGATGCTTCGAAGATGGGTGAACTTACAGAAAGGAATGAAACTAAATGCAAGGGGGTGTAAAACATAGGATCAGGTCATAAAGTAACAGCAAATCAGAGCAGTTTACAGGCTCAAACCATGGGAAGCCTGAAGTCAAATTACCCTTTGTAATGGGAAAAGAATCCATAGTCTCGATTCAGTCTTGCTTTCACAGAATTTAGCTTGCATATTAATTCGAGTTCAGCTGTTTCTCTTTGAAGTCTTGATGTCCCAGGTACAGCTCTAACGACAGTCGTTAACAAATCCATCATCGAGTGATTAGGAAGATGGAAGTGCTCAGCAACTGGTTTCTCTGTTCTTTGATTTCTGATATCAGCTCTGTGCTCATTCAGTCTCTTACGGAGCGATCGTTCTGTTTGCCCAATATATGAGGTGTAAGGGCATTTCTTGTGACCAGCTTGTGTAACTCATTCACTGAGATGGTGTTAATCATGCATTCCCTCAGGAAAAACTTCAGGAATCTGTTAGTACTGCGAGGAAGAAGGATCCCTTCCACAGCCAGGAGTGGGGGGACATCTGTTTACTGTGCCATACTTCACTGAGTACGTTCCTGTCTTTTGTTCCTGACCAGTTTTCAGGCCAGCATTGGTTGTGGGAGATGGTCTGTGGACCTACCTTTTTCTTGCTTCATATGTGACAGTTTGGATGTCTCATGGCATAGAAAAAAGTAGGTAATGAGACTGCAGTTATGAATGGCCATAGTGGAGAAGGTTGGGAAACATACCTAGTGCTCTTTGTGTGTCCTTGCACAGGGGTTGGCATAATCCAGGTGTGTGTGCATGTGCGTGTGTCTACTCTGTCTACTTGCAAATTAAAGCAAACAAAAGCATGAATGTTGAACACAACTTAGTGAATTGGGGAAAACAGCTGTGCTTCCTAGGCAGCAGCTGTCTGCTAATAACTGAATTGACTGAGCTGACAAGCAGCTGCAAGTGTCAGTTTTATCTTTTGAGCTACTGCTGTTGTCAAATCACTCTGTCAGCGGTCAAGACTGTTTGGATCCAAAGCGTCTGGGACTGTACAGAAACAAAACCCGTGTATCTGGGCATGCATGATGTGAAAGAGAAGCTGGTTTTGTGAGGTAGTGATGTTGGCAAAACCTGTTCTTACTAATGTTGACAAACATATTTATAGCAATAATGTATCTTCAGTTGTTAACATAAAAAGATCTTTGTGCTTTGCATTCAAAGTGCTCTGATTTGTAGTAATGATAGAGATACTGCTTGATGATGTCGGTTTTCATCTAACTTGGATCCTCACTCTTGAATCAGAATGAACATTACACTGATATATAGGAGAAAAATCAGTTTGCAGGGGACTACTTTGTATGGACAGTTTTACTTATCTTTTTATAGTTTCTTACAGAAATGTTAATGATGAGAGAAAATCATAAAATAAATGACTGCTGTGCTGGAGTACTAAAGTTGGGTAGATCTAAATGTTATGCGAACACATGACTTTCAAGTGTCCAGGAACATGACTGTTCTTACGGAGAAATGTGCTCCCCCGGAAAGGCAAAATAGAGTATGCTTCCAAGTCATTTTCTTAGTGTCTGATCCTGCCAGCGCTAAGCCTATTTGAGTGATTAATCCTGTTTAAGATGTGACTGGCAGAATATAGGGTTGGGCAGCTAATATAGTTTTAGGGCTTGATCAAACGCTTGTTGATGTCAGTGGGAATCTGTCTTCAGTGAGGTTTGGGTTAGATCTTTAACAATCTCTTAGGGCTCATCTACACTTCAAATGCAATATCAGCATATTTTTGCTGCCTTAGTGCTTCAGGTTAGACACTGTCTAGACCAGGGGTCTCAAAGTCAAATCATCATGAGGGCCGCATGAGGACTACTATGTTAGGCCGAGGGCCACACCACCGAAACCTTTTCATACAACAGTATTGCAAATATTGGTAACAATAATGTCATTGCGGGCTGCAGGAAATAGCTTTGGGGGCCGCATGCGACCCATGGGCCATGTGTTTGAGACCCCAGCCTAGGCCAACGGGGGAGTTGCTCCCATCAGGGTATGTAATCTAACTGCCCAAGAGATGGTAGCTAGTACAGTGAACATGTTCTTCAGGCAGCCTAGTGCTGTGTGTGGGGATCGTTAGATCGGGTGATCTCTGTTACTCTGGGGGGTGAGATTTTTTCTCATCCCTGAGCAATGTAGCTGACTCGGTCCAACTTCTTAGTGTAGACCTGACCTTTACTCACTTTCACCATCCTTCTGCCTTCCTTTGTCAAACCCTCTCCCAGGGTCCAAAGTGGGGAGGCATTTTGGAATGTTTAAAACACAGTAGAATTAAAGGGTTTGGAAAAGCAATGCTTTCAGGAAAGGTAGAAAAATGGGTGGGGCTATTGACACTGGGAAACCCCTTAAATTGGGCTGTAAACTTAAAAACCATGAGGAGCAGGACTCAACGATTTGTCTAGTTTTGCCAGCAATAAAGAGTTTATTTAAAAGGAAGCATTGTAGTCTATAAATCTCCTATCGTTACTGTTCATGTAGAAATTGTCTACGTTCTTTGGGTCAGTGGTTCTCAATCTTTTGCAGGTCGCAACACACTTGGTGGCATATCACGGCCCTACAGGACAGATCAGTCCACAACCCCCAGGCCAAATCCAGCCATCTTCCCAGCTCTCTCTGACAAAGTAATTTGTCCTGACACAGTGGTTGAGAATCACTTCTTTGGTCTTATTCTGTTCTCTTTCTTGCCTGTTTGAATCAGACCTTTGCTTTGTTTCTTGTTTGACCAATGTGTTCAAGAATAAAATTTCAACTGAGCTAGTTTGTGTAAGTATTCATTGTACACCCAAATCACTGTCACAGTCTGAACTCTGAATTTGTTTGTCTGTTATAGGGATCACGGGTCTGGTTGCGAGAAAATGGTCAACAATATCCAAGCACTGTACATTCCTGTGCTGAGGGGGTGGTTGTATTCAGGACAGATTATGGTCAGGTAAGGTGTAACTCCTAATCTTTTCTATCACTATTTAGAAAATAAAGACTATACCCTAAGATTTTTTAAACTGTATAATATTAAGGTCAGCTGGTGAATAAAATTTGACTTTACAGGTATAAAAACATTGCTTTTTAAAAATAGATCTTCCTGTTGTATTGCTTGTGGCTTGGCTCGGTGTAACTATGACTGAAGAAACATTGTCAAATTGGTGAGGTTTAAAACTAGATCGTTGTTAAAAGTTGTCCTGTTCTTTAGGTCAGTGGTACTCATCCTTATAGATCTGGAGAACCTCTTGATCATTGCACAGCATTGCAGATTGTCAGAAACAGGTGCAATGATATCCTGACACTGATGCATCTCGGCACAGAATCATAACTATCTAATGTAATACTTCAGTACAAAACTTCTAGTGCAAGATCAGGACTTGAGGGTACATTTATGACTTTCTGTGACTCCTGTAAACTCCCCCTCTTCTTATCCCCAAGGAATGTAGAAGGCATTGGGGTATTATTCCTCTTTCTTACTTATCTGTACTATCGGACGTGCTGCTTGGTGGGATGGAAATGGAGCACAGTGACGTTTGCTGAGACCACCTTGTGTATGCCAGGCAACGTGGGGAGCTCTTCTGTGAGAAACACTTTATTGACTTTGCATCAGACATGC
Source organism: Podocnemis expansa (assembly GCA_007922195.1). Lineage (NCBI taxonomy): Eukaryota > Metazoa > Chordata > Testudines > Podocnemididae > Podocnemis > Podocnemis expansa. The sequence goes on from ML682060.1 coordinate 25,757,722, forward strand.
CAGGATGAGTGGAACTCGCTTCAGCCTGTGCAGTCTGTGATCTGCATGGAAAGCGGAAGATAGCTGCAGGAAGTTCTAGAGCCACAGGTTGAGTCTCATTGTTGTAGTTTATTTTCTTTATGCTGACGTAAACAGATCTGCTAAAATGGCTTTTACAGCTTGTTTGCAACTTAGAGGTAGAACCAAACCTGGCAGCAGAGGAATGCTTTGTGTCTTGAAGTTCCTTCCAGACTTGTCTACACCTCCCCCTACCCCCACCAAGGACAACCGCTTAGCCAAGTCTTTTTGCTTTGGTGTGTTTGAGGAAATTGCAAACTGTATTTCACTGTTTAGACCAACAATTCAGCTTCCTAACGTCAGTCTAATTCACAGCTGTGCCTCAGGTCTGCATTCGACTTTTGCGGAGATTGTCTCTTCAGCTGTGCTTTCCCTTTCTGAGTCATGTGCACTGACTCGTGCACCTGCTGGCTTCAGGGAACAAGCTAGGCTGAGAAAAGCCAGAAGCAAAAAGAAGGGTCTGTATTTCCCGTTCTTCTTCGAGTGATTGCTCCTGGCCATTCCATTGTAGGTATACGCGCGTGTGTGCACAGATAGCCGGAGACTTTTTCCTCTAGAGCACCCTTAGGGTTGGCTGTGGCACCCCCTGGAGTGGCACCATCATGGATCTCGATATGAGGCACAGCCGACCCCCCCCTCTCCTTGGTTCCTTCTCACCACTGTGGCGGCAGCTGGAGTGCAACTTGGCTGCCTTCGCGCAGTCTTCCAGTGCTATTATTAGAAGAGTACTCATTCCAGGTGTTAGATTTGCTGCTGGCCCTTGGGTGGGGGCATGCCAAGTTTTAAAACTAGTGAAACATGTCTCAAGCCGATACTGCTTGATGACCCACACTTCTCTTGCTTGAGGTGTTTGGGAGAGGCACACCTCAAACATAAGTGTAAAATCTGTAAAAGCTTCAAGCTGCACACTCAGAAGGATAGAGAGCAAAGGCTGAAGCTTCTTTTGATGGATGAAGGCCTTAGACCAGCTTCTGGAGCAAGTTCCAGTACGGCACTGTCAGTCAGTAGTGCTCTGGCGGCACTAGGGCACTGAGAATCGTTGAGCAGCCTGTGGCACTGGCCCTCGGCACCGGCCCTCGGCACCGGTGCCAGCAATGGGGTCTGTGGCACCCTCAGCAGCTCCTTCCTCCAGATCTTCGAATTGTTGGCAGCACCGCTTCCTCTCTCTGGTGCTGCAGAAGAGGAGGAGGTTGGATGCGAGGAGCTCGCCACTGAGGTTGAGCACTCCTAAAGGGCCACAGACTGAGGTGCAGCAGCTATTGGCACCAGCCCAGGCAGAGCAATCAGCTCCGGTACCCATGCCGTCCCTCACACAAGAAATTTTAGGGGAAGATGTGCTGCTGCCTTCAACACCCGAAACATCTGAGGCAGCGCGTGACCTTATTGAACGGGCAGTGCCGTCTGCCTCGGGCCCGGCTCCATCTCCAGCACCCATGTTGGGGCTGTCGAGAGAGAAGCCTCCGCTGTTGCATCCAGCTTCACCGTGCTCTCTGGCACCAAGATCCCAGTCGCCCTTGCGCATTCAGGTGAAGGACCATTGGGCACTATCAGTGGTGCCGTCTCAGTCCCTGGTACCATCTGCCATAGTTGCAGCGGGGGGGGCACCCTGGTACCATTTGCCTCTAAGGAGAAGCCGTCACCTTTCTTCTGTGCTGCTAAGAGTGCCCAAGAGCTGAAACCCGTGGCACCACCATAAAGCAGCCTCTGGTACCGCACCGCCATGGTCCCCTCGAAGTGGTCCTCCATCGGACTCGGATGAGGCTTCCTCGGTGTCCAGAGCCAGTAGACCCAGGAGCAAATGGTTGGCTCCATACTCCCCGCAGTGATATCCTCAATGGCCTGTTCCTTCGCAGTGGCCTTTCTGGACTCCTTGGGCTTTCCATCAGGAGCAAAGCCTTGAGATGAGCAGATCCCACTTGGTGGCAAGCTCTCACCCCCAGCTCCCCTACGTGGTTGGTGCAGCCCCAGAGACGGGGGACCTCTCAGAAGGGGAGTTCTCTGCAAGATCCCAGGCTCCTATGGATCAAGACAGTGTAGACCATTGGGGTGAACAAGAACCTCCAGCCAAAGCCGTAGATCCATCCGGGGAATCATTGTCATCCCTTCCAGATGAGTTGGTTGCGGGGGCCAGGCCTGAGCCTATCCCAGATGATATCAAGTGCGTCAAGATCTCCTGTGCAGAGTCTCCCGGGGCTTGGGTCTACAGGCAGAGGAGATGGTAGAGGAGGCAGATCCTATGGTTGACATTCTTGTGCTGGAAGGCCCCTCTCTAGTAGCCCACCTGCTTATCAAGACCATTCAGAGCACCATGAGAATGGTGTGGCATATCCCAGCCTCGTGCCTCCCATGGCCAAGAGGGTAGAGCGAAAATACTTCGTGCCTTTTGAAGGGTTACAAGCACTTCTACACGCATCCGGCACTGGGGTCTCTTGTCGTAGTGGCGGCCAACAAAAGAGAGTGACAGGGCCATCCCCCAAGTCTAAGGATGCAAAAAAGTTAGACTTGTTCGGAAGGAGAAGCTACTCCACAAGGGGCCTTCAACTCCGCATTGCTAACCAGCAGGCGATTCTTAGCCACAACTCCTTTAATGCATGGCCCTCATTGGAGTGGTGCTCGGAAAAGTGAGAGCAGAACTTCAGGCCTGAATTATCAGCTGCCATTAAAGAGGGCAAGATGGTTTCCAGAGTCCTGTTGCAATTGGCGTTAGACACTGCGGATGCAGTGGTCAGAGCCATGGCTTCCAGAGTAACCGTGCACCGCAGCTTATGGCTTCAAGCATCAAGTCTGCCCTAGGAGGTGCAGAATACTATCCAAGATCTCCCTTTCAAAGGCCCAGAGTTGTTTTCGCAACAGATAGACACCAAGCTCCAGACTCCGAAGGATGGCAGGTCCCTGCTTAAGTCTCTAGGGCTACATACCCCAGTGCCCCAGAGGAGACCCTTCAAGCCAGCACCAGTGCCCAGGTCTTTCCACCGTTCGTGAAACTGTAATGCTCGGAACAGCTGAAAAAGTAATTATTGTCCCACTCCCCTTTCCCAAGGAGCTTCGTGCCAGTCTTTAAGCTCCAAGAAGGGTTTTTGACGGTGCACTCGACGACAATGTACCATTATCTCTGGATCCGCACCCTCCATTTGCCAACAGATGATCCAGCTTTTATCCAGCCTGGTCACGGATCACCTCTGATGCAAGGGTGCTGCGCACAGTGTCTCAGGGATACTCCCTCCAGTTCTCTTCTTTTCTCCTTTGCAGCCCTCCTCATTCTCTGGCCCTCTCCAGGGACCCTTCTCACGATTACCTGTTGGAGCAGGAGGTGCAGGCCTTGATGGACAAAGGAGCCGTAGAGGAGGCTCTGTGAGAGCTTTGGGGAAAAGGCTTTTGTTTCTGCTATTTCTTGATCCCAAAAGCAAAAGGGGGTCTTTGTCCAATCCTTGACCTCAGAGGTCTAAACCATTATCTGCACAAGATACCCTTTCGCATGGTTTCCTTCTTTGCGATAATTCCCAAGAGACATGTGTTTCCATATTTTGATAATTCCCAGACACAGGAGGTTCCTGTGATCTGTAGTGGGCGGCAGGCATCTCCAGTTCTCCATCCTGCCTTTTGGGCTGGCAGCTGCCCCTCACGTTTTCACAAAGTTGCAGCGTTCCTCAGGTGTTCCAAGATCCAGCTGTATCCCTACCTGGATGACTGGTTGGTTTGTGGCTGGTCGAAGCACAAAGTCGCCTGTCACTTGAACGTGATACAGAGCACCTTCTGGTGCCTCAGTCTACTAGTCAATGTACAAAAGTCCACCCTCATTCCGACTCAAAAGATGGAGTTTATAGGTGCCCTGTTGGACTCAAAACTGGCAAGAGCTTCCCTCCCGCGCTCTTGGTTCAAGAGTATCAGGTCCCTCGCGAGGGACTTCCAGAGGTTCCCACTCACTTCAATTTGCTCGTGCCTGCCTCTGCTGGGGTTCATGGCAGCGTGCACCCATGTGGTGAGACACAGCCGCTTGAGGTTGCATCCGCTACAGATGTGGCTGGTGTTGGTCTTCCAGGCAGGGAGAGACGATATTGATGGTATGGTCATGATCCCTACAGGTGCACTAAGTTCTCTAGACTGGTGGTGCCACGAACAGAATGTGTGTCAGGGGCTGCCCTTTCAGCCACCCCAACCCTTGAGGTTCTTGGGCACAGATGTGCCACACTTGGGGTGGGGAGCTCATCTTGGTCCCCTCACAACCCAAGGCCTTTGGGGAGATAGTGAGTTGAGCCTGCATATCAATCTGAAGGAGCTTCGAGTGGTCTGCCTGGCCTGTCAGGTGTTTCTCCACAAGCTGAAAGGCAGTGGTGTCAGTGCTTATGGATGACACTGCCACAATGTATTACATCACCAGGCGGGGGGGGACCCGCTCTGGCCTGCTTTGCGGCGAAGCTCTCCACCTATGGGACTTCTGCATCTGCCACTCGATTCACCTGGTGGCTTCATACCTTCCCAGCCAGCGCAATCTCCTGGCAGAGTTGTATGAGCTTATAAAACACTCAACTGAAAGTTAAGTAAAACCCTAAAAGCAGTGCTGTCACCATAAACTCTATTTGAATGGATGCTTTGCACATACTCGACAAAAAGTGTGAAAGGCTCTTTCTGTCAAGATGCCACAAGAGACCCTAAAAAGTTGTTGAAGTCGAACTCTTCCTCTCTGTGCCTTTTCACTTCTTCAGATACTATGGACGACTACTGCTGCTGCTACTACTACTACTACTACTACTTCTGTGTTTTGTACAACTGCCATGCCTAAAAGCCCTCCCCAAGATCAGGGCCCCATTGTGCTAGAAGCTGTGTATCCCTAGTATGAGATTATTAACCTCTGGCCCAAAGAGTTTAAATCTAACTAGATACCTGTAAATAGAAGGGTATGGAAAAGGCAAACTCCGATCACTCGTTCCAGTCTAATACTTAACAAGATTGTCCTCCCTGTCCTAATCTAGTCTTTTTGGGTGCTTACATGTCAAAGGGCTGGTCTGTGTATTAAAGTGCCCAGACACTTGGATAAGCTATGTAACAGCATACAGGGGACCTTAGTTCTGCTAGTATTTTTAGGCTCCTGTTCTAGTTTGCAGAAGTTATATATTGCATTTGAGTTGGGTAGCTGGCAGTCTTGCTGAACAACCCCTGTAATTTCTGTAACATCTCTTTTCTTTTCCTTCCAGAAGAATTTTCCTGTAAATTTAATAAGTCTTAACTAAATTGGGTAAAACAACTTGTTCTGGTTTGAAGAGACTTGCACAGAGCATATAAGGCTGAATTGATTGCAACGAACTGATTAGTGTCTCTGACCCTGAAATTGCACAGTGCTTAATTACATGTTCCTTTAGTTGACTGAGAGAAACTTTTAAATCAAAATACGTTCTAAATGGAAACAGCTGAGATACAATATCCCCAAAATGTAGGTGCTTTAAAAACACAGATGGTAAATATCCCTAGTAAAGATCTCGTCAGTCAGAACAACTTTCTTTGAATTTCCTTTACAAAGAAGTAATTCATGGTGCTGTATTATGGCAGCAAAGAGGACATAGCTTAGTATCCTTGGCTTCAAATAAGAGACACCTGTAAATGGTTTGGTCTGCAACAATGGTATTTTTCCCCCCTGTGTGTTTAATTTAATGCAACTCTGCTGGAGTATTTATGCACAGCAAGAATAGGAAGACTGCACATGTTCTGTGTTAAACAAAACTCAAGTGTGTTTTCCACAGATTTTTACACCTTCCTTTTTCCCTCCTCAGTCTGGTGCCTGGGAGAGTTACTCATGATGAGCTCATTCAGAAGGATTAGATCTGGACTTTATTTAAGAATTTGCTCAAGGCAGTGATGTGCCTACAATGAAGTTGCTGTATGTTGTACTGTCTCATTGTTTTACCTGTATTCCCTTGTGTACTGTATCCATCCATATTCTGTTGTGTCTTAGTGAGATTGTAAGCCTGTTGCGGCAGGGAATACTGTTATTTTCCCCCCCTGTATTTGGTAAAGTGCTGAGTGCAGTGAGGTCCTGGTCCATGACTAGGCCTCCTAGTTGCTATGAGGATACAAATAATAGTAATAGTGATAATGCTTAATAAAAACCTGATAGTCCATTGGGACTGCTCATCAGTAAAGGCTATTCTCCATGCAGGCTCATCCCTGCATCATGAATTCTTCAGGACTGGGATTGTACCTTCATTACTATGTAAAGCACTATGCGAGGCTATGTCCTCTTATGGCATTACATAAAAATAAATGCTCAGTAATAATCTCTAAACCCTATTTTATTATAACCCCTCAGTTGAACCTGTGTCACCAATGAAATACACACACCAAAACCTGTCCACTTTTTACCAGCCCCTCATGAATTTCCTTGCATTTATAAACTTGCTTAGAAAAAATTCAGAGATACTTCAGTGATTTTTCTCAAAGCTGCTTAAAGAGTAACACTTTGCATAAAGACTGAGTGATTGTTTCACTTGTAAGGGTGTTTCCAGGATGCTTTCAATTAAAAAAACTCAATAAAATAATTTGCAGGACTATTGGCTTACATGACCTCTCCATAGCTTTGTAGCTACATTGTCTGTGGGGTAGATTCCAAATTCAGTGGCTTTATTTCAGGAAATCAGATTCCATCTGTCTAAACACTGCAAAGTTAAGACTGATTCTTCAGTTAGTGGATATTGGGCTCCACTGTATTAATTCTGGTAATGGTTCTTAAATATACATGGAAAAATCTACTGCTGTGATTGTTGACACCTTGATTTTCCAGAAGAGAGGGCAACATTAGGGGGTGCAGAGAGGGAAGCACAAAAACTCCAGCTTTTTTATTTAAAAAAAAAAAAAAAAAAGAGTACTCTGGTTTTGTCTTGAGTAATGTATACGTCTTTATGCAGGATGTCAAAGTTCTCTCTCTTGCTCCAAACATCTGTTGGCACTCTGGTAAACTGTGCTAATGACAGATGTTAACTGGGTGACTTCTGGAGATGATGTATACTTGTTTAACAATAGAGCATGTGCTGCCCACACTCAGCAAGTGGCTGGCCAGTTTTTTTTGTAGATACTGTAATGGTCTAGAAAGAGTTTCACAGAGTATAAATGCCTAGTGGGCAATAAGATTTGTTTGGTCATTGCTTCCCAGTTTGTGAGTCAGGACCCCAAGGGATCAGCAGGAGATGCAGACCTGAACAGGGTTGTGTGTGTAGTACGTCTGTCTTGGTGCTCTTGGGAGGCAGATGTGTTTGAACTTGTTCATTTAGTCCTCAGATGCCAAAAGTACTTGGAGTCCATTGTCCTGAATTTCATAGTGCCTCCTGACAAGCGTGTTACAAACTGTTTCAAAGGATTCTGGAACCCATTTAGCACCTCACTAGCTCACACTATCTATAGCTGAAGCACAAAAAGCTCTGTTTCCACATATCTGTGCAAGGATTTAATAGACTGTTGTTATGAGGTTTTGTGTTACTAAGGATTTCCTTACTGTTAAAAATATGTGCTTCAGAATGCTATCTGATATACTCATTCAAGCCAACTCACATTTACACAGTGACTGGCGTATGTTTCCTGATAAGTTATCGTAGTCTTCTGAATACTTAGTTTGCTTAATTGTTTGGAACAAGCCCCTTAAGTGTGTGTTAAGAAAATTACATATATGAAATAAAATCAAAACACTGAACATAACTATCACATTAAAGAAAAATGTGATTCCTTTGTCTGCAGTTGAGCTGAAACAGCAGCTGTCCATTGTAGCTTTGCAAGGCCAAACCACTTGTTCTTTCACTTGCTTTGCACCAAGTGTGATGTTTGTAGACACCAATATTATGTCCTTGAAAGCTTGTCAAGGGCTAATTTAATCCATAGAGTTTTTTCCTTGCTGAGGACTAACTTAGGATTCAGGAAAATGAGTCTTGCTCTGTCTGTTGATATCAAACACTGAGTATAGATGTTCCTCCTAAGCAGCAGCAGCAATATTTTTTTAAAAATTTGCTCCCTCTGTTATGTGCTCATTCCTTCACATCCTGATGGTCATTTGTTGAAAAATATGTAAAATATCTTCTGCTGAGGCTTACACTGCCTTTTTCTTTTCTAAAGGGGTAGTCTCTTGGTATTTTCTCCCTTTCTGTTTGTCAAAACCACTACCCAGGGTTAGTTGCAGAGTGGGAGCATCCAGGAAATAGAGTGTTTTAAAATAAAGCTTAAATTAAACAAAAGGATTGCAGACCAAATTTTGCTCTGTTACACTTGCACTGCTCCATTGGCCCACTGGGATTGCAATTTAATTCTTTAGTTATAACAGTATAGGCACCCAATATTTGACACTGGCTGGTCAAAATAAGGAAGGTTTGAAAGAGGTTGAGACAATCATTTTATAAAGCATATGAGTAGCCCTCTTTAAAAAAAAAAAAAAAAAAAAAATTGTGTTTGTTTGGGGGTTTATGCTCTTGGCATACTGAGCATGATTACAGCAGGTTCTACTTGTAACTGCTGAAATCCATTCTTTTGGTATTAGTGTGGCTACTGTATCATTTTTAGAAAAATGAATGTTTTACTGTATTACAAAGTAGTGCTTTCCTTTCACCATTGTACAATGCAGAAAGTGGTGGTTTTAGTCTCTGAGATATGAGAGCAGTTAATTTCTGAGGCTCCTACATAGATCCTTTTTTGTCTTCTAGAAATTCTTGACCTACTATGGTCGCTATGATCTTTCTTGGCTATGTAAACAGTTAAGATGTCAGTCTTTTCAGTCCCTTTCTGTAAAGAAAATCTAAACCATCTGTGCTTTTATTATGCGTGCACTGAAGAGAGCAAAACTGCTTTTGTTTTAAGATTAAAGCTGATGTACACAGATTGCCATTTTAATTTCTTTCGTAAGGGTTAGAACACATTTCAGCTATTCACAAAAAAAAAAATGGAAAGGAAGACAGGCTATTTTGTGCATAAATATCGAGTGTTGTGATGACTAAGCTTGTCAATTCAGTTATTTAGCCTTGTTACCAAATCTCTTTAGATGTGGAACTGAGTTTTCAGTGTTACCATGCCTTATGAAAATACTGTTTGGTTAAACAAAATACACATCACTGTGACAGTTTGCAATAGGGGAGATGCTTCATATTGCTCAGCTGCTGTACCATTCAGAAGATAAAGCAAAGATGGGCCGAATTCAGAGGTTCTTATTCAAATTAAACCTACTGTTGGCTTGTGTGGGAATATGCCTGAGTAAAAGCCACGTAAAAAGTAAGGATCTCCAGTGTCTCAATCCTGCAAAGTTCTACCTGGAGGGAAGACAATGTGACTATTTATTTGGGTAAGGATTCCTTATATGTGTAGGGTTTGAGGCAAGGCTCAAATCTCTTTACTTGGCTTCATTTAATTATATTAGCTTTTCAAGTAGATTAAAAAATATCCCCTCTTCCTCTTTAGAATAATTTATCCCAATGTTGTATGATGGCTATTGTGAGTTCCAGTGTTTTGAGCCATGGCTATAGAATGCTGCTGTACTGTTGTCTTTGAAGGATTTATATACGATGGAAAACCATCTGAAAACAGAGTGCCATTGCTGTGTGTGAAACATAGCTGGGAAAAACAAACAAGGGGTCCAGTAGCACTTAAAAGACACAAATAAATGTATTTATTGCATAAGCTTTCGTAGGAGAAATATCCCACTTCATCACACACCTGAAGGTGGGAAACTTACAGAATGGGATACAATAAGTGTAACAAAATAGCTGGGGAAAACTACTACAGAAGTGGGTAGACTTAAGTTAAGCAAGGAGCTGTGGAGCAGGAATTTAATCACCTATAATCACATAAAGAGTAACATCTATCCTATGAAAAGGAGGGACCAACCATCCTTTTAACACTCAGATTTGGTTCTCCAGTAACTGGCTGTTTGAAAAGAATCTAATAGTAAGTGCAAGAAACTAAGAGATACTTATTCTAGTAACATGCAATTTATATTTAGTCACCATTAGTGGAATTAGTCATATCAATCCCCTCCCTTTTGGTGCTGTTTCTTTTTATTTTGTACATAGTTTCCCATAGTTTCCTCAATGTAGCATCACCAACAAAGACCCAAGCTCAATAACATTAAGGATCTGACTCAAATTCTCTAAAGCTAAAGCAAGATTTTCTTTTGTCTGTCATTCTTTATCAAATCTCTAGGTCTATGGTTAAAATACAGTCAAATGGTTTAAAAAAAAAAAAAAAAAAGCTGTAAACCATCTGACAGCTGTTCAGGTACATGGGTGAATTGAGTTGGTGATCTCAGTCCAGTCCTTAGTGAACAGCTATCCAGGTAGTTAAACAAAACAAACAAACAAAAAATCATGGTCATAGAGGATATTATTTGACATGATAGTTGCAGGTTTCAGCAGCCAGGCCATGTTGGGAGCTTTGCAGTTCTGACACTTGCTCTGTGCCTGGTTTGTGGATTAAAAAATGGCTTTGAATTCCACTGTCAGCAGTCGGAAAAGAATGTTTTCCCAAGAACTGGATTTACTTTGTGTTTTAAAAGACATAAAGAAAAGTGGACACTATATGGGCTCAGCAACTTGTTTTGTACACAAATCAGCTTATTTTGTTTTTAAAACAGTTTCCCTGAGGGCACACGAAGACATTGGTATTCATTATGGTTTTAATTTTCAGATTTTTTTCTTTAAAAAAAAAAAAAAAAAGCAACTGGTAGATTTTGGAAGGAGAAAATCAAATGTTTTTTGTAGTTTTTAAATTTTCCTTCGAACTTAACAGAAATTCTGTCTGTTAACTGAAGTACCTTGTAGTAAGAGAAAACATGCTTTTCATATGTAAAGGTGAGCCCCAAATACAAGTGTTTTGGAAAATTTCTGAAGTGACCTTTTATTGTTTAATTAAGAATATCGAATTACATCATGAATGAGAGGAATATCTGTGCAATGGTTTCCCCCAAAGCGCTATTGCAATGTGACAGTGAAGTTATTTTGATGTGGATATTTTAATTAGCTTCAAAAGAGCTTTGAAGTACTGTTCTGTGTTTGGTTTAAATTATTCAAAATACAGAAAAAAGACTTTGGACTAATAGGTCACCTTACCCCCCTACCTCACCTCCATTTTTTAGCCTAGGAATAAGTAAGTCACACTTCACTGCACACAGGTTGCGCCTGCTAAACAGACGTATTCCAGCTGACTTATGTTAACTATACTATATCTATAATTACCTGCATTAAAAGTACATTATTAAGGTTACAAAGTCAAGCACTCAAAAGTTAAGAAATACCATAATGAAAGTTGACTGAGCAACTTGAATTCAGCTTCCTTGTTTGTGTTGATTATCATACAATCTTTAATCATGTGATTGATTATAGCTTCTTGGGATTTTTCTCCCACAAAAGCTCATGAAATAAATAAACCTGTTAGTCTTTAAGTGCCACAGGACTCCTTGCTTTTTTTGTTTTCACTTAAGCAGTCCCATTTTCAACTCCTCAAGTTCAGCATTTTGGAAAGGATCCTCACTTTGTTTCAAGTAGCATCATCTTTTTTGGGTCCAGGAATAAAGATAGAAAACTTTCAGTGCTGGGAGAAGGTTGAGAATTATATATTGAATGTGATATACCCTCAAACTAATGGGTAGGGTCCTGTGTATGTGTGTGTGGGGGAATAGTATGCAGTCATATAGCTAAGGATTGCATCATAGTACAACACACACAAGGTCAAATTAATACTGCACAGACAGCAGTGTAATACTGGCATTTCCCAACTTTTCAGTGCTTGACTTTGCAATCCTAATAAAGGTCCTTTAACATAGTTTGTGTTTTCAACATAGTACTGCGTTTTTGTGTAATATATTAATTATACAAAACCCCCAAAACACCAGAAATTCTGTAATGTAGCATCCTACTGACACCTACAGATTCATCAGACAGACCTTAGTCACTTAAGGTATCTGAGAAACTGACAGCAATAATACAGTTGTCATCTTCTCTGCAAAGAAAGACTAGAGGAGTGTGAAACACTTTGCCTGTGATTTCAGGGGAATGGTGAGACTCAAGAGTTTTGGGGTTCCATTTCAGACTTTGGAGTGCTGTGGCCTAAACAGGGCACACACCCTGTACCCTTTCCCAGAAGCATGGCCCTTTCTGTCTTGTCTCCTTCAACCTGATCCTGTCTCAGTCCTGTTTCTTTCCTACTGCAGCTTGCTCATCCCAGTCTCCTTGCCCTGCTGATTCAATTTTTTCTTCCCTAGGATCCCCAGTCTGAGCGCTGTCCGCTTTCCCTATCCCCATCCCCTTGGAGTCCCTGGGTTTCTAAAGAAAAAGAGGAGGGGGAGAACATTTGCCTTGCATAGCTTATGAGATTGATGATCAGATTTTGCAAAGCTGTTCAGCAGGGTTCTGCTTGATTTGTTGCTTCTTGAACAGAAACATACTTAAAGCTGAACCACCGCAAGCCAAGCAAAGAGAAGGAATTCTAGAGCTCTTTCAGTTGAAGTAGCCGAAACCTTTAATTTCTTAAACTACTTAAGATACTGTAAAGGTTTGAAAGATTTCAGTTGCTGACATCCCTCCAAAAGTGCAGGACTTGTGTATGCTTGAATGTGCCGTGTGTTTTAATACGTTAACAGACTTTTTTTGGGAGAAGGCTGGAGCAGCTGTCAGTACTGGGGTTGCTGGAGCAGTGGCTGTGGGAATAGCTAACCGGTAGCCTTCCTGGGGCCACTGAACAGCTGTCTGGTGGTAAGCCCAGGAGCAGTGAAGCAGCAGGCTCTGGAACAATGACTGCAGCCAGCCTTGTAGCAGGGGCCCTTGAACAACAGCCTAGCAGCTGACCTGTATTCATCCTTGGGCCTGCCAGAGCAGCAGCCAGGGTTGGATGAGCCCTCCAGCTGTTTTTAGTAAAAGTTGGGGACAGGTAGTGAGTTTTTGTTTTATTGTCCACAACCTGTCCCTGATATTTTTATTAAGAATATCCATGACAGAACCTTAATCTTGCTTGTAATGTAGACACTACACAAGCATTCATTACTAATCAGGTTTAACCCTAGGCAGTAGCTACAAGAAAAGATTGCTTTATTCAGTCTTCAATAATTGGGAAAGGACTGAAATCATTTGTTGTTGTTGTAAAACAATAACAAACACTACCAAATCAGACTTCAAAACAAATCTGTTTTGAGATGATAGCAAACAGGGAAGATATCAACCACAAAGGCTTTCTATCCTGCGAAATTTCTAAGTGAAGATGGGATTTAATGGAAGATGGAATTCAGCCTTAAGTACAGGGGGTGCAAAACTTTATCATCAAGGTGCAAACTGAACCCCTCTGTATGCCTGTGAGGAATTAGAGATAGCTGTTTCAAAATAAAATATTATCTCCCTCACCATTTGTGTAATGCAGGTTTTAAACCTGTGCTGAATTTGCATTAAGACCTACTTGCGTTTGGAATGGCCATGCAGAAAAACAGAGTTAGAAGCATAAGTCAGTCAGGCCAGCCCCTAGCCTGCAAACGTTATACAAGAAGAACTCCATGGTTACTTGTAGGTTCCACTGGCAGTTTAGTATGTCTTTTGAGGTTATATGTTTTTTGCAGGGTGGGTATATCTGAGACAGAATGCTGTACCTTTCATGAGCAGATATAACTGCCTTCCTTCTTTACGTAATTACCAAGTCCAGAATACACTAATGTCTTTGGAGTGGAAATGCAGACCAGATTCTGGATACTAATTTGGTAGTTGAAGACTGTATTGTTATAATTAAGCCCTGTCACTTGTAGTTTTGTTGAGTCTGTGTTTTGGTTGATGCTAACGTAGTCTACAGTCTGTTGAGAACAATCTTCTGTAGTCAGTTTTTGTTTGGCATTCCTAGTTTAGTGCCTGGTTACAAGGGGAAGAGGGTGTCTATCTGCTGAAAACATGCTTAGAATATTGACTTATTTCTTGAGTTATACGCCTAACAACATGCTTGTCTCCTGTGTGGGTAATAGTTCTGCAGAGTACTTTGGGTAAATATTTACGTTCTAGTTCCCTCCCACTTGTTAAAATACTCTATTTTTATATATTATAATGAAAAGCACTGTGATTCTAAAACTTAGAGGTGGTTTTGTTTTGTTTTGTTTTGTTTTTATTGGGGGGGTGATGTGTTTATTGAACAAAGGCCAGCCTAGACGCAGCATATGTTTTCTAAGTCCTGCTTTCACTCAGTTTCACAGCTGTGTTGACAGATTTACTAGGAGGTGATGGACTTTCTCATGGTCACATAGTGGTTGATTAGAGAGAAGAACTCCAGATCCTTCTGGCTCCAGTACTTTGCTTAGTTACTAGATCATATACCTTTCTCTTTCCAAATTATTGCAGCAAATAACCAGAACTCTACAGTTAATTTATGTAAATAAACATTGTCTTGGACTATATAAGCCTTTACAGAGGGGTTGATGCCAAGGGTCCAAACCTGTTCTCATTTTAGTAGGCAGGAATTATGAAAATTATTTCAGTGTGATGGAGCCCAAAAAGACAAGGTGTTTGTCAACTTTAAATCAAAATAAACAAACATGGCTTTTTAGATCAACCAAGTAAATTGTTTTTGATTATCCTGATTTTACATTTATATTGTGTAGCACAGAGACCCCATTTTTTCTTGGGGTTCCAGTGTGCAGAGGGTTGTACCAACACAGGTAAAAAGATAGTCTTGCAAAGTAGTATTGAAATATTGGAGAGCCAGTTCGGTATGCTGGTTTGGTTCAGTATTATCCCAAAATAAGTTGTTTCACGATACTTTATAATTAGATGAGGTGGACTGTAAGGAAGAAGATGGGCTTTGGTGACTAAGGGAAGTTGAAAATGGAGTTGATCATTCTTTTCTATGGTACAAGCCCTTCCTTATAAAAGGGAATAGTTTATGGAAGTCAGTAGCCACAGGTGGGAAGATTTCATGCTGATGTGACTTTTATCAGCAATATTTTTTGAAGTGAACTCAACATATTCTGTGGCACATATGCCACTGCAAAGGCTGGCTTCTGCTTCCACTGAAGTCAGTGTGAGTTTTGCCATAGACTTCGGTAGGATCAGGAATCCCCAGATTTTCCAATATTAAAGGGTTGCATCTGTAGTTCTGTGCTCCAAATTTTTCTTATTGTAAAATTATAGTTAACCATTTTGCAGACGAAGATTATGCTAAAGGTATTTCTTTACCTAGTCACAAGTTTTTGTCACCCATATTCAGATGTATCAGCACAGAATGTTCCATCTTTTAAAAGATATTTTAAATTCAAATATATTACATAATTTTTTTGTATCTGAAGATACAAGGAAAGAGAAGGGAGAACAGCCAGCATTTCATAAGAGATCTTATACTTCATGAAATTAAAAGCAATTTATAACTAGGTAGCTTTCATAGTCTTCCGTACAATACAGTTCTCTGTCACCTGTACACATGTGTATGTAATTTTTGCAGGTTTGAGATTGGCTGTATGATACTTTATATGTGCATTTTTCTAGAGACAGTTAGGGTACCTGTTTCTGAAAACTTGGCTCAAATTTTTAAAAAGCCTGTTGAGAACAAGATGCCCATTAGATTATTCAGTTATTATTTAATTAATCATTTAGTAATACTGTATATTACATTTTAAAAAAAGATTTAGCAGGAGTGGAATGGCTAACAGACCATTCCCCTGTCACCGGTTGGAGTGGGGAATGTTAAGAATAATTTTACACCTTCTTTGTTCGTATTTTGTATATAAAGAACCCTGTGTAGTTGCACCTGTTGATGACACACGCTTTTGGATCAGTCAGTCTTATGGTTGATCTTTCTGACTATAAAAGATGGGATTATACTGCTAAAGTTTATTTGTAACACTTGTCAAAGCAGCCTGAACTATCAAGCAAGTTTTCTGAATTTCTTCATATGTTGCAATTGATAAATTACATGTTGTTTTGGTTTCAGCATGCTGTCTTGAGATTTTCAGTTTCTTTCAGACAGCTGACAGAACCATGCCCTGTCAGTGAAATACAGTGACGGGTATTTCTAAAATGCTATATTGCATTCATGAAGAAATTTCCACTCTGTATCTTTTCCAGTGATTTGCAGGATGTGGCCTGTGTGTTCACAAATAACTTCTCCCTACCATTCCTCCCTGCTGTCACTGAGATGCAGCCAGTTCTGGAGAGAAACACAGTCAATCTTAACTCTACCAGCAGTTTAAGATCAGAATTTCTCAAATTGAAATTTGGCCTGCGTACCAGACGTCACATTTTGTTTTGAAAGTGCCACAGAATATCAAATGGCCTTGAAGGATCACAACTTGGGTTTTAAATTGCATGTAAAAACAAAACAAAAAGGCGCCTTCACAGGGGGGACCCTGCTGCTGATACCAACTTTGAATACCAGTATGGTTCTGAGCCATTGGAATAGGGCTGACACCGCTTTCTGCAGCACTTTGGGTTTTCTTTTGCAGTCCTCTATTCAGCAACTTGCACTGTTTAGCTTGTGAGAACTGATGAGTTTCAAGTTTGGGGTGGTGTGGCTAGATAATAATTGTAAACTTTCTTTTTAAGCTGCTTTCACAGTCCGCTGAACAGGCATTCATTTCAAAAACCTATTTTCTCTTTAAGAGCAACACAAATTTCTGCTCTGCGACCTCTGTATTCATACAATACAGTATTCCTGGTCCAAACTTTTTTTTGCCAGAAACCCAATAGGATGAATCATTTTTTGTTTGTGTACCATATGTGGGTATAAATAATTGTTTTAAGTTCAGAAGGGTGCATCACTGCATCTGTGCAAAATACTTAACAGGGCGAAGGCTCAGTTTTTATGTAGGAAACTAAATGAATATATCCAGCTACCATAGAAAAGGTCACACAGATACCCTCACAATCTTCCGTTCTGCCAGTTGTATAACCTCACCTCCACAAAAACAAAACAAACCCAAAGCAAGCTTAATGCATTTAATAATTAGAATCTATAGTGATATTATCAGCTTACAACCGTCTGCTCTGTTGGAAACTTAATGTGTTGGACGAGCTAAAACTAGTGCCGGCTGTGCTGGTTCCAAGGAGAAAGAACACCAAGAGATCAGGATAATGGAACAGTGAATTTTACTATTAGGCACAGTTTAAAATGTTTATTAACAGTGGACCAGTATGTGAGGTGGCTTGATAGGGAAGCCAACTCTCTTGTTCAATTACAGATAGAACTTAAATTTTGTTTTAAAGGGAAGTTTAAACTTGTTATAAGTATTTTGAATCAGTCATTTTTTAAGGTCTGTTCAGTTTAGATTGTCTACAAATGCCCAGAAAATTCTAGACTTAAAAATTTGAATTTAACAAAACTTTCTGCCACTCCTATATCCAAGAATCCAAAATATAAATGACCACTTCTGGCTTTGCTCTCCACTTCTAATGAATTTCCATTGCTCTTCTGTTATTTCTAGATAGAAGCATTGTCCAGGTAGGAGAAAGGGTGGGGAAATGGGATCAAAGTGATTGAGAAACAAAAATTTCAAATAAAACCTGTATTACTCTGAGGTAAATCTTTACAAATGCACCCCATTATAAGCTGTAAAGTAGCTTACCTGACCTAGTTAATAGCTTATTTGAAATTGGCTTGAAGCAGGGTTAAATCTTTAATGGACATCTGTTGCTGCACTGTTAGCAACACTGACATTCTTCTCTTAACACAGAACACACCTGGAGAATATAGGGTTGATCCAAGGCCCAGGTTACTCAACAGAAAGACTTTGCTGGGCTTTGGATCGCTAAACAATTGTTAGTGAAGAGCGTAGGTATCCTCTAGACCTGCTTTTTAAATGAAGTCTGTCTACTAATATTCTCTTATGAGAAAAATTGTTATACAATACTGGGCAAAAATTTGAACTCCTTTACAATTCCTGCCCAGTGGAAGCAACTTCTTTGCAATCTGTGACATTAGGTTCACTTCTTTATGGTGCCAATTCATGCATACCATTTATACTGGATGCTTTCCAGTTAGCTACTTACTTTTGAACACAACTTTACATTTTAGCACAGGATCAACCAATAGATGTGGTTTTCCAAGAATCTTCTTACAGGAGGCAGTCGACTACAGCACTGGTTTGTGGTTGTTTAAATGAGGAGAAGCAGTGTGTTCTATAACAGTGACAGTCAAAATCTGAGTGACTAGATGGCATCTGCTTCAAATCTGTACTGAAATATGTTTTGAACAGTTACAAAGATAGATATTCTTTACAGTATTCTGTTTACAGAAATTTAAACAGAGACAATGTCTAAAACAGCCCATCTTGTTTTAAAATGTCATATTGTTGGAGTATATACACAATAATAAAGTAGAGGGTGAAGGCTCTGGACAAGTGTCATAACCTGATGGTCGTCTAAATGGTAGTAATAATTGTCAGCTCAAGGTAAAAAGTAATATAGTTACTGACAAAATAATAACTCACATAGGAACTCTTTTAAGTGCAACTTCAAGATATTTAGGGCCTGCTTACAAAGGAGAGTTACACTGGTGTATGCTAAGGTGTGAATTGGAGGTGTTACGGTTTATATGGTATAACTCTCTGTATAGTATGAGATATGGTGTAACTCTCTTTATGGTATATAAGCCCCTTTCCTGGGGTTTATTTGTTGGTTTTGGAAGTGTGTTAAGCTAAGGGAGGTCCCCAAAACCCCCACACTCTCATTCCAAAATAATAATGTCTATATGGGAGTTACACTGGTTTAACTCATGTAAGTGTAACATTATAACTGGAAAAATCTTCCATGTAGACAAACCCTTACTTCCTTTAGTGACTAGGTTATTTCAGATGGACTATTTCAGAAACAGACCACCTAAAGTAAGTATAAATTGGCTTTCTGCTTGTTACATAAAGGTGCTACTTAAAGGTAATAGGCAGATCTGTATGTTGAAGCAGAGGCAAGGTGATCACCTCTTAGCATTCATTCTCCGACTTTGATATAAAATGTGGCATTTCCAGCAAATGCTTCCTTTGATTACCCACTACAAATAAGCAGATACACATTGGGAGTTTGATGATAAAGAAATCAGTTAACAGATCTAATTCCTGTACAACAATCTAGTAGCATGGGATATTTATCCCTGATAAGGACTATGAAATTTCTGCTAGGTGGGCATGGTTTAATGCAGTGGTTCCCAGGCTGTGGGTGCTTTCAAAGTGGCCCTTGGCTCCCCTCCTGCTGGCTACAGAAGGGAGGAAGAATAACAGTTCATCCTGAATTAATTTATTTTTGACTTTAAGAAACATACCCTTAAAGAACATTTTGCTGAAGCCTGGTCTAAATGCAAGAGAGCTAGCAACACAGTTGTTATGAGATCTTGTTGGTCAGATCACAGCATTTATGGTTTAGAGTTAACCATTAAACAAACAGCGCCTATGATGGGTCAGTTTAGCACTAGAAGATCACTTTGGTCACAAAAATTGGGGTGGGAGAAAATGGAGGTAGGGCTGCAAATCAAGGATTGCTGCGTTGAAAGTCTTTCTGCTAACCAAAGAATTGTGATCGGTAGCCATGGCTTCTGTTATACCACAACCCCTTATGTCAAATCAGTTTTTTGGAAGTAACTGCCTCTTGTAAATCTTTTATTTGAACCAATTTAAGTACATAAGTGCTTTGAATATGTGATGTACTAGATCTTTCTCACTTTGAATCACTTCCCTTGGGTTTGGCAAGGATGGCCAAAGACTAGAATGCTCAGTCCTTGCCTTGGATCAGGAGCTCTTAGGTTTTAGTGGAGAGCAGAACACCCGGCAGGTTGCACTGAAGAGTCATATACAACTTCACTGAGTTGGAAGCTAGTTTGTATCATGGCTGATTCCACAGATGACAGTTGCCCACACACAACCCATTTATGGTATGATCACTTGCTGTGAGGTGAGTTGTGTTTTGTCCTTCCTGGGGAGCAGCGTTGTAGTTCAGTTGCCACCCTTTTTACATGGTTGTGGGATGTTACTGGTAAAGTATGGGTGGGACAGTATTAGTGAGTCTTCATGGCTGTGTCTACACTGGCAAGTTAGTCTGGACTAATTTAGCCCATGGCCACACTAGGCTTTCCCTAGTTCAAACTAAGGAATGCTTAGTTTGAACTTGTTAGTGCTGGTGGTTAATCCAGACTTAAGCGCTTAGTTCGAACTTCAGTTTGAAGCAGGTGCAATGTGGTCATGGATGAATGCTTAGTTCAAACTGACTGCGCATTCTAGTTTGAACTAAGTCTGAGTTCAGACTAGAACGCATGATTAATTCGAACTAACCTTCAACTTCTTAGTTCAAACTAACAAGTTCGACCTTCCTGTGGCTAGTGTAGACATAGCCCATATGTCCTAGATGTGAAGAGTGCCACACATGGCTCCTCTCAGCACTGTGTGTCCAATGGGTCAGACGTACCACAGCATATTCTGTGGAGGCATAGTTGGCTGTCCTGGACTTTTGTACACAATGAACATCATAGCACTGAATGATTCTGGGATTGCTACCTAGCACTTAGCCTTAGCCTGATAGTGTTATGTTCCCAGTGGAGGCCAAGAAGGTGTCTAATACTGAGCTCAAATGTTCTTTTAAAAAGTAGTGAATCAAAAGGCAGAAGTTATAAGAGTTGTAAAAGAGATGTCTGTGTGTCAGGGAAGGGTTTCTATTGCTCATTTAAGTCAACTATATGGGTGGCAAAGAAAAATTTCTGATTTGATGAAAACATAAGACAGAGAGATAGGGAGGACGTGGATTTGCAGTCTATTAGAACTGAGATTTTGCTGTTCTTAAAACAAAGAATTATTGCATGCTAGCAACTTCTGGGTTAGTCTGCCAGCTCAAGAGTCTGGTTAAATGAAGCCAAGATCATTAAATCAATAGAATAATAAAGATGCGTGTAGAAATTTATCACCAAAATCCAGTGATTGAGCACCATAGTTCTAAATCATGTAAAATAGGAAGTAAATAGTATAAATTGCACTGAATAAATACTTCCAGTGTGAAATGCCATTAACTAAGGATCTGGCAGATAAGTAAGTATCGAATATAGTCTCTCTTCCTTCTAATCTGACTTTGTGTTTGCTCCTTCAGAGGGTTTTTCAAGGTTAACTTATTTGTGTAGCCATAGTACGGAGAGAGAGATATATCCATCACCTTGGAAGCCTTGTGCATAATGAATACCCAGGGCAACCTCTCTGGTGTTTGTGGCACAAATCATTCAGCCTTCCCTCTGTGAGATAAATTAGGTTAATTTTTTTTTAAAAAATTCCCTGGCTCTCTAGCATTCCATTACTGATTGGAGTAAGTGGGGCAGTAATAGCATGGGATGTGCTGCACTGTGTTGGTAGTATTTGAAAGTATTGTCATTATTATGAGAGTGAAAAAGTGAGAACAGAGTTTCACTGTTCAACTTGTGAGGACAAAGGTGGTGTAAGAGAGCCCCAGTCCTCCTCTTTGCATGGTTGTGTTATTTTTATTCCCTGCCCTGTCTCAAGGTAAAGGTGAGATCAGCACTCAAAACTACTGTAATGTAAGAACAGCTAGTACACGGGTAACTAGGGAACATGCACAGCAGACAAGAGCACGCATCATGCAACATGTTCAGAACAGAGTCAGAGTTATCATTCTGGATGGGAAAATCTCTTGGAAAGGAAAAGTCGATAATGAATTAGTAATGGCTGGGAAATCTGGATGCATTCTCCTTTTCTGCATCCTCGATTCCAGTTGCATTATTCCTCTAGCACAGGGGTACTCAAACTTTTTGCGAGCCGGTCCACATTCAGCCTTCCACAATTCATCGGGGTCCACAAGCAACTAGGGGAGGCCTACTGCAGGGAGCGGGGGAGGGGGGTGTGATGCCGTGAGCAGGAGGCATGTTCCGGGACCCGGGGAGGGGGGCTAGCGGGAGCGGGGAGGTGATTCCGCGAGCGGGGGGCATGTTCCGGGAGCAGGGGGGGCTAGTGGGAGAAGGGGGGGGTGATGCTGCAAGCAGGGGGGCGTGTTCCGGGAGTGGGGGGCTGATGTTGCGAGCAGGGGGGCGTGTTCCGGGAGCGGGGGGGTGATGCCGCGAGTGGGGGGGGGCGTGCTCTGGGAGGGGTGGGGGGGGCAGCGCAGTGAGCAACTGGAGTTGCTCAGCTGCCCTCTCCACTTAGAGGGAACATTGCCGCAGTCCACCAGAAACGTCTTTGCGGTCCGGATTGTGGACCTCGGGCCGCCGTTTGAGTACCCCTGCTCTAGCATAACCTTTCCACTGTAGGGTGGCCAGATGTCCCAGTTTTATAGGGACAGTTCTGATATCAAGGGTTTTTTATTTTTACAGGCACCTATTACTCCCATCCCGATTTTTCATATTTGCTACCTGGTCACAATGTTCTAAGTACAGTTGAATAAGAAGCTTGCTTGAATGCATTTATTTTAAACTTCTTATTTAAGGCTTTTTGCTAATTTTCATCGGACAATTTGGTGTAGTACATATTTGGGTAGTTGAGAGGAGCATGGGAGGTTAAGTAAAGAATAGTGTTATTTATTGAATTAGAAGTTTATCCATATAAATGTCTCACAACCTTCGCTCTCATGTCAGCCCATCAGAAGAAGGCCCAATTTTAATCAGTTTCTTTTATCTTTCAAGTGTTCTCAGTAACATGCCTGGATAATCCGACCATATTTCCTGTTGAACTCAAGTGTAACCCTTATTATTTCAAAGAATGCAGACAAGGGCTTTCAGAGTCTCATGTGTTGAAGGTTCATCAAACAAAACTCAAAAACAGCAATGTTCATATTAAGATTTACAGAGAAGGGCTGTGGTTTTATTCCTCTTTGTCCCAGACTTTCTTTTTGTACATACAGGTAACTATGTCTGCAGTTTATTTAAATCTCCTTTCTTGTCTACATCTGCCATAACCATAGCAGTATCTCTAGGAAATACTGACCTTGGTTGAATCAGGTAGTCTATGGGTCATACTTACTTTGGTGCAGGGGCCCACCCACTTTGACATGAGGCTCATCTACTGCAGTGCCCGGCAGTAGTGTAAACTTCGCTGACATAGCTGCCATGGCAGGCACAGCTGTGAGTGAAACAGGCAGCCCACCCTGCCAGAAATTGGAGACCGGCTATGTCCGTACTTTGAGGTGAACCTTTGTGGCCACAGAATCATAGAATTTAAGGGTTGAAGGAACTACCAGAACTTAGTGTGACCTCATGTATATCACAGGCTGCAGAACACCACCTATGTATCCTTGTATTGAACCCAGTAATCTGGGTTAGACTAAAATTATGCAGCCATCAGGAGATTAAACTGTTGTGTGCCACAGGCAGAGAACAGAATGAACTGAAGTGCACTTAATGCATAAAGTCTTTGCAATGTCAAGAACTGAATTGTGAGATATACCAAGCTAATCCTAGCTGGAGCAAGGTGCAAAATTTTACATTTAGTTAACACAGTTAATGCTTGTGCATTGAATGACAGGCTAGTTGTGCAAATGAATGTGGAGTGCCATCTTTAATTCTTGGAACACATAGGTCTTGGAACAGCTACTTGTTGAACAACTGGGTGTTTTCAGTGGCCTTGGATTTTAGACATTGTAATGTTCCACATGGTGGTACACATGCACCATAGAACAGCGGCATTCGTGAAACCTTTTCCTCACTACAGAATTATCTTGCTGTAAAAGTGGGTGAATAATCTGAACATCTTTCCTTCAAGGGTAACTGCTTTGATGTACCATCTATTTGGTCATTCTGTTAATTTCTTATGGTCCTTGTGTTAATCAGAAATGCAGTTAGGAGTTGAATTGTGGTCTTCTCATTAAATATGTGCCAAATCATAAGCAGTGTGTAACTTTTTCCCACTGAAACTGTCTGAAATGCTGACTGTCATAAGTGCTGGTCTAAAGTGCTGATCAATTTTATTTGACATTCAAAATGCATTTTATTGGATTTTGCCGTATCATTTGCCACATTATATCTGTTTAAGAATAGAAGGTAACAACACTGTATATGCTCTTTTGAGAAACTACTGGCATTAAGAGGATTCACTAAAGATTTACCCCCGCTTTTATTTGTTGTCTTTGATTCACAGGAGACCAGGGTTCCTAGCTGAAATTGTTGATCTGATTAATCATCTGTCTACTTGTCACATGGGAATAATGAGCTGACTTATCAAATATTAAGAGCTCTTGTTATTTTACTGCTCAGTTGAACATATTTGCATTGTACATGCAGGGCTGGTCCGCCCGTAGAAGTGATCTAGGCGGTCACCTAGGGTGCCAGGCAATAGGGTGCATAAAAGTTGCACCCCTAGGGTGACCCTTGGGGGGGGCGAGAGGGACAATCACCCCTGGCCCCCCATGGCCTCTCCCGCCCCCAGGGGACACACCCAGGAGCGCAAAACTGGCTGCTCTGCGGGGCCAACTTGCCCCACCCCCAGGGCAGGGAACAGCTGGCCCAGGGGCAGAGTGGGCCAGCCCAGAGGCCGAGTTTAGCTCTCTTGCCCCTCCCCGGGGCTGGCTGTTCTGGCCTGGGGATGGGGAGAGCTGGGCCATAGGCAGGGCTGGAGAGCGGAACCTAGCCCCTGGACCAGTCTGCTCTTGCTCCTGCTCCCCCCCCCCTTGGGGTGTGTGTGCCAAAATTACAGGTGCCTAGGGCACCAAAAAACAACAGGCCGGTTCTGTGTACATGGTGGCATGTGTGTACACAAATGATGGTCACATCTGTGTGATAAACATGGTTTTGCAGATTATCACACACCTTTGACCATTTCTCTTGCCCTTTGCCTGCTGATCAGTCTCTTGGGACATTGAATATTTTGAGCCCCTGAGCAGTTTCAAATGGCTGCCTTTTTGTTTTTGCTTTTTGAAGTTAACCTGCTACAGAAATCTGTGCCATGAAGAGTTATATACAGTTCTGCACCAATGATGTGTGTGAAAGTTTGGTCACCTGCAAATATAAGAGGGGTAGACATTGGAGAGAGGAGATTCTTGTCCTTCCAGTAGGATGCATAATCTTCTAAACTTACGGGATGGAATTTGTGATATTGTAAAATACAGAAAAGTCAATCTACATCTTTCAGTGCTTCTCTTGGGACCTGGTATATTTGGACTCCTTTTAAGAGAAGTGCCTGGCTGTACAGAAAAAAAAAAAAAGATGGAAAAAAACCCTATAAAATATATTTCTTAATTCAAATTGTTACTTGAAGGTAAGGTAGTGCTTGACCCTTGGGAACCTAGTCCTATTGTACCAAGCTCTATAGAAAGAGATGTTTCCTGCCCCAAAGAGGAAATTTAAATTTCATGTTAAATGAGGTCTTATGGCATATCTAGGAGTACATGATGGTGGTCTGTAAAGATTTATTGGTACTCACTTGGGATGATCTATACATCTTCATTTATGGTAATGCCATTTGTCAGTAATGCAGCTGTCCTTTCCACTTGCTGCTAATATTTTTGTATCTCATCGCACCATCAAGCACCTTGGGAGATCATACTGAATGAAGCAGGGCTTCCGTGTGGAAACTTTGATTACTACATCTTCTAATAGTACATTATACAACCAGAGTATCTATGCAAGTTTGTGATGTGCAGCTTTTCTTCATCTTTTACTCTGTCTGATGGTTATTTAAAAATAAACTATACATATGTGCATATAGGCTCACAACTCAGCTATGTCCAAACCAAGGGCTCTCTTCTTCCCCAGAGCTGAATTTTTTTTCTATTCTCAGTTGTTAGAGCTCTTTAAAACAAAGTATGTTGTAATGCTTTTATAATAGGCAATTGTATTTTTCTCCCTAATTCCATCATTCTGCAATGCTGGTGAACCATTTTTGCTCAAATTAGAAACAAAAACAAAGGGGGAGAGAGAAAATCATCTTGGACCAGAATAAGGACTGGAAAATTTTAGCTCAGAAGATTATGTAAAAAAGAAAACAAGAACAACTGAAAAAGGAGCTTTTATAGAAATGCTCAGGCCACAGCAAGTAGCTTTGAGAAGCACACTGGCTATAATGAGTTAGTTAACATTGCTTTATTCCTATGCATAGAGGTATAATTTCAGTAGACATGAATTGGTTGTGTTTTAAGGGTGTGGAACATGGTTTCACAGTTCCAACGGAAAATGCTCAAGCCAACTCTTTGCTGGTATGAGACACGTAACTTAATTTCATGCGTGTTCAGGCCTGCCTGTTTGGCTCTTACAACTAAGATTTTTCCTACTTTGGTGAGAAGTATAGAGGGGAAAAAGAAGTAGTCTTTAATTATGCATGCTGTATCATATGTTCATGTCCTACTGCGGACATAGGTTGACTCTACAGTGGCTATTTAAAGAAGCAAAGCTCGTCAGTGGGTGTGGTTCTTGCAAAAGGATCACTCTTCAGTGGAGACCAAAGACTTTAACAGGAAAGCAAGAGTCTGGAATACTCTGGAATTTGATTATTTTATAGTTTTTATCCTTCCTACATCTAGTGAGGTGTCTTGTTAATTTTTAAATCAGGTTCCCAATAGGTTGGAGAGTCAAGGCAAAGGAGATGAAGTTGGTACAGTGGTAAATGAAATGAAGTTGGTACAGTGGCATGAGAGGCAGCAGTAAAAGTGTTGCTGACCCTTGTGATTAGTAATGTCTGTTTTAAAGCTTCAGATCTTGAATTGAGACACTGGGAAAGTCTTCTGACTTGCAGATAAAAGCTTGAAAATGTGAAGTAAATCCATCACAAAGACTCAAAAATCAGGAGTCAAAATGTTTTCATTATTCCTTATAGTAAGTTTATTATGATTTTAAACCGAAGCTGGTTTTTTTGGGAGCCCTGATCTTTGATATTTTTTGAGTGCTTGGGTCTGGCCATATGGGTACGTGACTTGTGTAGTTAACCTCTCTGGGAAGGCTTGCGATCATTCCGTCAGAACATTATTGCAATCCAAACACTCGTTGATTGAAATGGTCAGGATATTCAGGTGTTTGGTTTGAGTGGTATGTATTTCTTCTCCTATTTATGAAGGGACATATACAGGACTGAGTGGCAGAAGGGAGGGGTGGAGGAGCCACAGCAGGGTTGGGAGGAGATCCTCAGTATGTGCCCTGTCTGCCTGCAATTACTTGTTTGACTGGATGGGTTGGGTCTCCTGCACTCTTCTCCTGACTCAAAGGGTGTATCTTCACTGCAGAGTTAACTTGAGCTCCTAGCTGAGTTTTAACCCACGCCCCTCTACTTCTATACACACAGACCTTTTGCTGGGTTTGGTGGTGCTTTAAACTAGGGCTAACTGACCCAGTAGCGAATATAGATGCTGCTTTCACTTGGACTTGAATCCACCCACTTTGTAGTGAAGATCAGTTTTAAATCACTTTAATGCTGATTGTCATCCAGTGGCTTCCTACTGCTTCCGTGAAGTACTCAAGCAGTTGACGGGGAAAGAATCCTAGAAGGTCTCAGCACAATGAGCCATTGGATTTGCTCTTAGATCTACTTGAGTGCAGCAAAAGTAAGGGTACAAACATATGGGTGGGCTTTGTTGTCACACCACGGCGAGGTTAACCCAGTGTGCTCATA
This sequence comes from Podocnemis expansa, assembly GCA_007922195.1. Lineage (NCBI taxonomy): Eukaryota > Metazoa > Chordata > Testudines > Podocnemididae > Podocnemis > Podocnemis expansa. The sequence continues at coordinate 25,785,257 of ML682060.1, forward strand.
TCGTGTGCCATTACCCATGCTGTCCCTAGCGTGAAGATATACCCTGCAGTTTCTCTGTTGGGTTGGTGTTGGCAAGGGCCCCTCAACACTCCACTGAGAAGAAATGGATAATTCAGATCTCTCAGAGCTATAGTTTGTCTGTTGGCAAACTCGGCTAGCCATCACTGCATCGACTATAGTCGGGAAAACTTTTCTTTGCAACTCTGAAGGCTAAAAACTTTTCAAAGTGAAAGGTGAAATTTCAGTGTAGTCACACATTTCCGGGAGCTGGAGCCTGAGGCAGGGACTGCCTGGCTTTCTGTCTCGTAAAACAATTAGTCAGCCAAAGGGTTTAGTCATGCTTTTAATGTTTGGCAAGGGAAAAATAAATCCTATCTTGTCATAGGACCCATCTATGCATTTGAGTGCTGAGTAACAGTATAATCAGAACTAATTTGGGTAGGGTTGAAAAAGAGAGGTCTAGGAACTAAATGAATGCTAATCTGACAGTTCGAATTAAAATCCTCTGGACGTGTCAGAACACATCACAGAAAATGAGTAATTTAGACCCTAAACGTGATATCAATGGAAGCTTTTCTGTTGCCTTCAGTCACAACTGGATCAAATCCTGATCATGGGTTAGTATGATTACAAACTATGGAGGTGGGGGCCTCTGGTTCCTCTGTCCCCTTCAGTGTCTCTTTCCTGAAGGGCTGACAAATTGTTTAATCAAGCAGTTAAATAACATTGAACTCTCCCATTTCCTAAATAAAACCACCATAAAAGCGGTATAATATGCTCAGATTAAAATTGCAGATTTTGAAAAAATGACTTGATTCATATTTGATACATATCCATGGTTCTGCTTGACACATGCTATATAATGATGTATGTGCAAGTCTAGAAAATATTTGCTTTCTTACATGGTTATTCCTTAGGAACTCATTAGTTTGGGGGTTTAATTTTTTCTGTAGTTAGTTACCATGGGGCAGGTACAGTGTTTGCTCAGATGGGTGCTTTATAAGTGTGTGCCTACTGGTGTTCCCCTCTTTCCAAACAGGACTTTTTGACCCCTGAATGAAATGTTTCAGGAGTAGAGTAGAAAGAATAAGCATCTGGAAATCTCAAAGGAGGACAGGCTGTAAGGGTTATCTGAAGTAATGCTGTCCTGCGGAAAAAGGGAGCCCCAGTCATGGCTTTAGAGACTATGATTCCAGTGAAGGCTCAGACTCCCCCACAATGGTTATGAAGCTAGCCTGTTGCCAGTCTCTTGGTCTCAACAAAGGTATGTAGTAGCAGCTGTTAGGAGAAGGAATGCATTGCCAGAAGTGCATTTGTTTGCTGTCGTATTTGTTGTCAGTGCCATTTCAGAAGAGGATGAAAAGTGAAACACAAAAAAGATGTATCTGATTTCTGGTTTTGTATGCTTTATGTCAGGGGTCTCAAACTCAAATGACCATGAGGGCCACATGAGGACTAGGATATTGGTTTGAGGGCCACAACCTGAAAAATACCCTCCCCTGGCCTAGGGTCTAATCTGATCTGGTGGTGAGGAGCCAGATCCGTCCCCAGATGCCTTCCCGTGGCAGCTAGGGACAGATATGGATGCCTGCTGCTGGACAGCTCCAGTTCCCCCCAAACTGCCGCTGGCTTCCCTGAGTCCATGAACACCCTCCCTCCCACCCCCCCACACACACCCTGCCACCAGTGCCCTGTGCTCCCCACATCTGTTGGGGAAGGCACCACTCCGTTAAGACCTGGTGGGCCATGCTGTGGCTGTGGTGGCAAAAGCAGCCCCCTGCCCAGCCTTTGCTGGATTATGGGCATGGGGGGAAGCCTGGCTGTTGCTGCGTTGTGGCTGCTGGCAGTGGAGGCACCCCCCTCCCCCCCCAGCCCTGCTCTGGCTGTGCTGTGGCCGGTGGTGGTGGCAGTGGCAGTGGCAGTGGCAAAGGTGATGGGGAAAGCACTTCCCCCCTGCCCGACTCTGTTCTGGCCATGCTGTGGCCGGCGTCAGGGAAAGCACCAGCCTACCATGCTGCCAGCTCCCTGCGCTCCCCCAGGCCCCCCCCCCCACCGCAGCCTGTTCCAGGCAGCTGCCCATTCCTAATCCCCTGCCCCAGACATGGCCCCTTTGCCTGGCTGCTGAGCAGCCCCACCACAGGCACGTTCAGGGCAGGAGTTTTGACCTGCCTCCCCACCTAGAAGTACTAGTGATGCCGAGCTCCCAGCTGGTGGGGGGGCTTGGCACTTGAAAAACCCCCATGGGTCAAAGGGTTGTGAGCCCCAGGGTTCTGGGGGTCATTAGGGGCCACAGGCAGTAGCTCTGTGGGCCACGTGTTTGAGACCCTTACTTTGTTGAATTACCCAACTTAATTAATATGCTTATGTTTGGTAAACTTGCTAAGAACCCCAAGACATTTATGCATTCTGATACAGTTGCATAAAGCAGTGTTTCTCAAATTTAGGAAAGCTGAGTTCCCCATCAAGGCAATGAATCCCCTCACCCATCTTTTTTACATGTGTCGAGGAACAATGGAAATAACTAACAAAGATAATATTTAAGAGACATATCATTGGCATCAGAGGCAGCAACTGCTGAAATAAATGGGGTAATCCATAGCACAGAGTTGTATTTCGGGCTCTCTCCAAATTCAAGTAATTGGGTCTGTTTTGAATATACTTGCTTGACATTTTGGAAGTTTTCTTTGCAACTCTAACAAGTAGCTACTAACTTTTTTAAACCCATGATAGTTGACTCTCTAAAGTCTGATTCAAAGCCCACTGAAATCAATAGAGACACCATGGGAACAGGCCTTTGGAGATGTTTGAGGACTTGTCCGTATCTCTGTCCCCCACCATGCAGAACTCTTGTGCACCCCACACTTTGGGAAACACTGGCTTAAACAAAGGTATCATAGAGACAGACATAAAATTAAGGTTGGAAAGTCACAGTAAAAGAGAAGTGAGGATTAGTTAATGTGTGCAATAACAGATAAGAAGATGGGAAGGTTAAGAGGGAAAAATCACCTTTTGTAATGACTGAACAAACTCATACCTCAATGCAAATGATTCAAGGATGAATTAGAAAGAATGGATCTTGTTTGAAAAGATAACCTCATTCATAACATAGTGTGCAGCCATTCCTTCACCCTGAGAAACATATACCAGTCCTTTGATGTTCTGCAGGCTAGGTGTGACATTTTGAAGTGAGTATATTGGAAAATAAACACTCTACATTTGGTTAAAGAAAGAAGCAGAACACGGTCATTCATGAGATGAATAATTGGAGGTGGTTGCTGCTGCATGTGTGATGCTCAAAAAACAGGAGAAACAAAGCCAAGGCTTAGTGTATATTGGAATCAGACTATTATAGCATATACATTTAATCAAAAATACTACATAGAAAAGTACAATATGGTTTCACAATTGAGAGAGTTCAGAAGTTAGGAAACATGAGAGCTTACAGATGTATTTTGAATCTGTGTTGAAATTGTTTCCTGCCTTATACTGAAGGCATGTCTATACTACAAATGCTACAGTGGCACAGCTGTAGTATAAACTTTACTACAGCATTGGAAGGGGTTTTCCCATCAGTGTGATAAATCCATCTCCTCCAGAGGCGTTAGTTGCTAGGTCAATGGAAGAATTCTGTTAGGTGTGGACTGTGAGATTTATGGGGTATGTATGGTATTTTTGTTCTATTTGTACAATGCCTAGCTTAATGGTGTCCTGGTTAACATTTAGGCTTCTGGGCATTATTGTAATACAAATAATCAATAATTAATTGTGTTTATATATGAAAACTCAATCTGGAATCACATTCCTTTTTCAACTAATATAATGTAATAGACATTTTTGCCTATTTGCAAAAGTAACACTTTGTAGTACTATTCCCATTGCTTGTTACATTCATTGTCATGATGGTCCAGAGCACATTTTTTGAATTTTGACTCTATAGGGTCTAAATTCTTGCAGGTATACACTTCAGTTGTTTTTTCAGCACCCATCTACTACACTAATTCACTGTGTGCATGAGTGTGTGATGTGAAGTGGACCATGCGACAGGCCATTGTGATGTCAGAGGTGACTCAACCAATTGCTCCTTGCTCTTTCTTTGGGAGCAATCCTTGGAAGCAATTGGTTGAGTCAGCCCTGAGATAACAATGGCCTGTCACATGGTACATCTACCCATGCCTTCTCTGCCCCTGACCCTCTTCACCACCCCTTCTCTGCCCTCATTTCCTTCCCATGCCCTTCTTCACCACCCTGGCACCTCCTCACTCCACCTATTAGCATGTTAAAGTAAAATCTACTATACTGATTTGCTGTGTGCATCTGTGATGTGAAGCATAATGTGCACGTGCACAAGGCAGGTTCCTATCTGGTCTCCTGGTAGCACTACCTTCCCTGCCTATGTGCATATGACTGGGTCTGGCTCTGCTGTGCAGGCAGGCGGGGAGCAGGGAGATTTGGGGGTTCAAGGAGCAGCCCTGAGGAGGCATGGACTGAGCCAAGGTATTACAGCGGAAAGGTGGGCAGGGCAGGGCTGAGCCGAGTGGGATGGAGAGAGCTCGACATGGAGCCCAAAGCCAGTCCAGGGCAAGTATCCACCGCCAGCAAGGAGTTTACTGGCAACCCTAACTGCGGGACACAGTGGAGTTGGAGCCAGAAAGACCGGACCAGACCCACCCCTGCCGCAGGGCCCTGATCTGCTGGTGTGGGGCCCAGGCTGTGTGTGAAACAGGCAGGCCGTGGCCAAGGGACTGGGCACAGGGACAGCGACAGCACCCCCAGTGCAGGGCTCTGGGCCCGGCCCACGTGTGGAGCACCAAGGCAGGGCCAGATCCCTGGGGACTGCGAACAGTGCTTGGACTTGGGGCTGGAGGCGCTACCCACCTGCATGCTGCCCAGGACTGGCCCTGGCTCCAACTGCAGGGTGATGGGACCAGACCTGCTGAGACCCCACCCCTGAGCCATCCACCTACTGCCCCAACCTGGTGCCTCCTTCAGCTGTTCATTCCTGCACCAGCCTGCACTGCCTGTGCCCATGCCTCTGCCAAGCTTGGGCTCTGCCCCACAGCAGAGCTGCCAGTGCAAGGGTGCCCCCCCTCCAGTGCCAGCCCAGCCTTTGTCCCTTCTCCCCCTGCCCCTCATCTACCCCTTGTGCTCCCCCAGCTCCCCTCAACTCTTCACCCACCCCCTGCTTCTTCCTTACCCTACTGCCCAGACCCCCTGCTCTCAGCCCCCTTTTTCCCTCACCCCAGTGCCCCCATTCTTCCTGCTGCAGCCACTCCAGTGGTTCTTCCTCCCCCACCCCAGCATCTGTCCCCCTTCATCCTGCCCAGCCCCTTGCTTCTTCCTCACCTAGTGCCCAACCCCCCTTTTCCCCATACCCCTTTTGTTTCTCAGTGCCCAGGCCCCTCCACCCCCCTTCTCACCCTACCCCTCTCACTCCTGTTCCGTGTCAGCTCCCCCTTTCCTCAACATCCAGCCCCCCCAGCACACCTCTGTCTTCCTCAGCACCAAGTCCCCCCTTCTTCATCCCTCTTGTTGCCCACCCTCCTCGTAAATGATGGGGGAAAATGAAAACAAACTATTCCATAAACTTTCTTTTAATTCTTCCCCATCATTTTTGATGGGTGACAGCTGGGGGGGGCTGCCCCCGTCACCCCTTCACCACCACCACCTCCTGCCCCTGCTGCCTTGTTCCTCATCCCTCCTTCCACATCCCCTGCCCTCATCCTTCTTGTCATGCCTCTACCCTGCAGCCCTCACCTTCACTTCTGTCATGCCTCTGCCCCATCCTTCCTTGTCCCTCCAATGCATATGGTACTGACAAGTGGTTGCACTCCACTTCTTGATCCTACCCACCTCTTCTCTGCCCCCATCTGCTGCTCCTGTCCCCCTTCACCATCCCAGCTCCTGCCCCAGCCCTAGCCCCCTACTTCCTGCACCCACACACCCCTTCTCTTCCCCCATCTGCTGCCCATGGCCCCCTTCATCACCCTGGCACATCCTGCTTCCAGCCCTCCCCTTCACTGTCCTATCTGCTGCTCCTGCCCCTGCTCCTTTGTTCCTCATCCTTCCCCCATGCCTGCATCCCTCACCTCCACTTCTGCCATGCCCGCTACTCCATCCTTCTTTATCTCTCTGATGCATATGGTACTGACAAGTGGTTGCAGCTCACCCCCTGCCCCCAACTGCCCCTTCTTTGCCCCCAAATGCTGCCTCCCTTCACAGTTTCAGCTGTTTCCAATATTTCACACTGACTCTTCAGAAAGCTGTATGTGGTGCTGGTTCAGGGAAAAAATCATGACTTTCCCCAGGGACAACGCTACACCTAAATATTGGGGAGGGGCACTAGCCCCCAATGGCCTCCAGGGCCCTGATCCATTCCCTTACCCCTCTGACGGCCCCCCAAGCTCTTTTCACCCCCCCCCCCGTTTCACCACTGGTCCCTGCTGCCCCAGGACAACCCCCTCCCCCATGCCCTTTCCCTGCTGGGCCAGCATGCCTGCCTGGAGCCCCGCTCCCTTACCTGGTGCCAGAGGAGAGCAGGGCTGTGGCACAGCATGCTCAGATCAGGCCCAGGCCAAGGGGGGGAGTTTTAAAACCTCCCAGCCCCACCTGCAGCGGCCCCGGCCCCGGCCTGGCAGCATTCCCTGAGCAGGGACACGAGGGTACACCCCCATGCAGTTGTGTGGCGGCCTACTCATGGGGCTGCTCCTGAGTTTTAGGGGGGCTGAGGCCCCTGAGCCCCCCCTCAGCGATGCCACTGATTTTTCCCTGTCATTTTTGAGGGGTTACAGCTAGTATATTCTGTCTATTTCCTTTTTGACTTAAAATGCTTTCTTTCTTTGGTGCAATACATGGAAAGAACCGGTTAACTATAATTCTGATTTATTAGTGTTCACAAGTGTGGCACAGTCTTCTGTGATTGCAATTCAAGGAATGAGGTAACTTGACTAAAATAAATTAATATTATATGTGCTCTGGGAATAATCCACTGTCCCTTCACGCACTTTCCTGGCTCAGCAACACAGGTGACTGGAATAAGTCTGGCGGGTCCATAGAAAAAATTCCACTGGCAAGGATTAAAAAGGGGGAGGAAGGAGGCAGACTTGAGAGAAGAGGGGTTGTGGCTAGATTAGAGTTGGACATTGGCAGTGGGCAGTTGTCGGGATTAGTAGCCATAATGGAACTGCAGTTTGAGTAGTGCTGGATAGCTGGAAGAGAGACTGACAGGACAAAAGTGCAGGAAGGAAATTGTGAAGCTAGGTGAGCTAGAAATATCACTGTATGAACTTGTCACACACAATATGCAGTACTCGGAAATGTATGTTGATCCTGGATCACTGTTTTCCCCAATCAGACAGTAGTCTGTTCATTTAGCCCATAAGTGTATTTAGGGACTAGCTTCTGCAGTGGCAGGGTGATTATCTGATGTGATTTTTCCAACTCTAACTTCCATGATTTATGGTCTTTAAGTGTGTTTCATTTCTATGCAGGGCAGTGGAAGCCTGGGAGCTAGTGCTCTCAGCACTGTCTTAGATCAGCCAGTTAGCACTTGGCTCTGTACAGTGTGGAGTTCTTCTGGCACTAGCTGTTGAAATGTCTTTACTGCTGTCCAAGAACATGAGGTATTTCTCAGTTTATGATGTCAAGCAAGAAGGGGCACCAAGACTACTGTGCTGCATGATCCCTTTGCATAGCTACCGTGGACAGCCAGCCTTTCAGTCAGCGTTCTTGATCAAGCCGGCAGTAAAACACATTCTTAATATCACAGTGTTCAGTCACAAGTGACTGAGATGCATACAGTGGGACTGGTTTATAACAAATGATCCAGTGGGATAGAACAGATGTCCTAAAATGTTTCAGGCATTGATGTGCCAGTTGCAACTATGGCTGTGGCAAAGGTCTGCTTAAAATTGTTTTGTGACAATGCTGATGTCACTGTAAGAGGCTTTCCCTATACAGTACTGTGTTCTGCTTGCCTCTTGCTATAGCTGAATGACGATATGAGTGACCTTGCAACCTCTGCTGGAGCTCAGGGCATTCAGGAATGGCCCTTTGGTTTTCAGAATTAATGCTGAGGAAAAGAACTTAATTTTTCATATCATTTGATAGCAGTTCATTCAGGAAATTTTTGTATGATAAATTTCTAACAAACCAGCTGTGTTCTGCTGTGTTTTACAGTGCAGTTACCTCCCTTGTTTTCTCCAGATAAACAGTCCCCTGCTGGTTGTGCTTGCTATTAGAGTCATAAATAAAAGCCTACTGGTGCCACTGCAGTGTGACTTACTTAATCACACACCCACCTAAAGAGAACTCTTTATCTCCGGCAGCAGCCATTACTGTGTAATATTTAGTCTTTGCTCCCCTAAAATGCTGCAAGCAAACAGACATGCACAGAACAAGAGAGTAAAATAGGAGCTCACATAAGTGCAAATTATTTCCTTGTTCCCACAAGAGGAATGGAGATGGGTCTGTGAGACATTTTGGCAGTTGTGAAAACGAATTTTATATAGTCGCAGTCTACAAATTCTCCCCCATTACCCCTACCATTTGTGGGTGGGATGGTCCATGACCTGGGCCAGTTCTGCTGAGTATAGGAGCCAGAAGCCCTTGCAAGGACTGTGCATCATCTGTTCTCTGCAAATTATGACTTTTACACCCACTCACAGTGAGTTCAAAGTGGTTCTGAGCTGAGGGAAAGATAGAGACCCTGTCAGCGGATCATCACAGGTGTGACCATTTTCCTCAGCTGATGTAACAGAGGTGCTGGAGTTTCAGTGATTACTATGGCTCCAGGGCTGCATCCACTACTGCCCCACAGTTTGAAGGATTCCTTTGTCTTGGACCCTAGCAGACCCAGTCAAAGCTCAATCTGTTTATTACTTTTTCTTTACTTGTGGGGAAGATTGTGTGAACTGATGGCTAGACAGATGTCAGCAACCTTTGCCAACCCCTGGGCTGGCTTCTCCTTCTTGACTGTCAGCCAGTGCCAGTGGCTCCCTCCACAGAAATAAAAGCAGTGGCGGCCTGTAAATTTGGTGGCAGCCATGGCTGAAGGTTGGCGGGGCAGGAGAGGGGGCACTTCCCTGGCATGCTGCTGAAAGGAGCCACTTGTGGAAAGAAGCTGCTTGCAGTGGCTCTTCTTGGGGGGTCCCCCGCAATGCAGAGGAAAGAAGCTACCCAAAGTGGCTTCTTGGCGGCTGCACATCATGGAGGGAAGTCATTCCAAGCATCATCTTTCCACACCATGCCTGGAACATGTGCATGATGGGGACCCACCACGCCCCAGCTGCTCAGAGCGTCTTTCAGTGGCAGGAGCCACAATTTCTGTGGCACTGCAGAGGGTGCTACATCCCTCTCTGAATGGACTCTCGTGCTACCGTTGGCACACGTGCCGGGGGTTGCCTACCCCTGCGCTAGCTGTATTAAATTTGCCTCCCGATTTTGTTAGTGTGACATTTCATAAAGAGTATCAGTTTACCAGAGACAATCTGTTCAACTGCCTCTAACTAAAAAAAAAAAAATTAACCCTTCTGAGACTAATTTTGTCATCTCAGCAGAATTGGTGTAACAGAGAGGCTGTGAATTGAAGAGACTTGAACACTCTCCTCAAATTCTGCCTTATTTTTCAGTTGAAAATAATCATTGTCTATCTCTCATGAACCACTGAGCAATTGTGAATTCAAAGCAAGAAGTCTGATTTGAGTTCTACATTATATTGGGAGACAAGTGTGCTCATTCAGTGTCGTGTTATTTATAAATGCATTTCCTATTTTGTGGAATATGAGAGGGAGGCTCTACACAACACGGAGACAGTTGTGCAGCTGTAGGTTTTAAGTGTAGACTAGTCCTCAGGGTAGATAGATGGAGTGTTCCTGCTATTTTTGTAAATTAGACAGCACCAATGCATTCGGTCACTCCACCAAAGGACATGAGCTAGTTATGAGGGGGTGGCCCACATCAGCATTTTCCTGATGTTTGTTTCATCTCACTTTCGGATTCCACCCCTAAGTCCCTGCTTTACTGCAGTTTAATCTGAGGCCTCTTTCCATGATTTATCCTCCCAGCTCTCAGATTTGGGCTTTGGTCTTGACGTGGCCACTGGTCTGCTGCCTGACATGAAGCAAGTCACTTCACCTCTGCTCTTCCTTCCACTCTGTCTGCCTCATCTATTTATACATAGTCCCTTGCTATCTTTTCCTGCACACATGTGCAGTGCCTACCATAGTGGAGGCCCCACCAGCAGGTGAGGGAGATCTGCTGGGAGCCTTTGTGACTGTGCAGGCAGGCAGGATGCTTCTTTATTTGTGCTGTCTGCTGCTTCAAGTTGCAAAATGCTCTCATGAGAGTTATCTGAAAAACAGCCATAGGAATTTGGCTGTGGGTTGAAAATCAGAATATTCTGAAGCAGAGTAGATTGTATCTGAAATTAGGACACGCTTTCTATACTCAGAAGTTGTCGCCACAGCTACAATACTCAGGGTTGTGAAAAATCACACTGCAGAGTGGTGTAGTTAAGCCAATCTCATCCCCAGTGTAGACAGCGCGACATCAATGAAAGAATTCTCCCATGAGCCTAGCTGTTGCCTCTTGGATTATCTACATTAATGGGAAAACACCTCTGTTGCTATAGCAGCTAATGTCTACATTGCAATGTTACAGCAATTCCACAGCAGCATTTGAGACATAAAAAGCTGTTTGTCTTTTGGTCTCACCTAGCTTGTGAGCAGTTCTTTGAGGTGAATGTTGGGAGCTGCAGTATGGTAAAACCTCGAAGTGATGCACGCTTTGGGAATGGAGGTCTGTTCATAACTCTGGACAAAAAGTTATGGTGGTTGCTGCAAAAGTTTACAACTGAGCATTGATTTAATACAATACAGCATTGGGACATCCCAGTGCAGAGGAATGCTGCTTTCCCTTTAATTTATTAGTAGTTTACATGTAACACAACACTGTATGCGCTACTGTGTGATTGCATACTTCTGGTTCCAAATGAGATGTGTAGCTGACTGCTCATTTCATAATTCTGGGGTTTAGCATTCTGAGGTTCTGATGTAATTTTGTGTTGGAAGGAGAGAAGTGTCACGGGATGCACATCTGTGCACCCTGGGTTATGCTCTGTATCGGGGTGGCCAAACTTATGGAACTCAAGAGCCGCACAAGTCAATTATTAAACCTTTGAGAGTTGCATTGAGGCATATAACCATATCTTTTTACCTACTCCCAAAATTTCTAAGCTTTAAATTCATGGTGTACTTTAACTTTATCGTAAAAACATCCTACTAACATCAGATTCTAATAATTACTTAAGGTTATCATGAAAACTAGATGTAGAACACTGCAGGCTTGTGGCAAGTTTCTTAAAATCTGGGCAGTAACTTGTCAATGCAGTAGCTAAAATCTCTCTCAGATGCTGATCTCTAAGTATTGCACAATGTTTTGAATGTCATTGTGGAATATGATGCTTCACAGCAGTAAGTTGTGCCAAAAATTAAAAGTAATCTACATTCAGTTTTAAACTTTTCTTCTTTGTATTTTCATTTCTTAGTATTCCACATCATGTTTAGGACTTGTAAGACACGATTTTATTTTAACCACAAGTAAGTTGCATTAGGCCCCATGAGAAAATCAAAACATGCCAGGGCTTCTCCAACTACGCTGCGCTTCCCTCCCCCACTCCTGTTGCCGCTTCCCTGCAGTCTCTTGCCATGCGGCTCCTTCTCTGCCCTCCCTGACCATGCCACGCTTCTGCCGACCTTGACTCTGACCATGATGCCCTTCCCTGGCAACTCTGAGTACACTACCCCTTCCCTGCTGGTTCTTATCATGCTGCCCCTTCCCTGCAGTCCCTGACCATGCTGCCGTTTCCTGCTGGCAGTGACCATTCCCCGCTTCCCTGCTTGCTCTCACCGTGCAGCACCTCAAAGCACTCCCTGACCACATGGTTTTTCCCTGCCAGCTCTGATCATGTTGCCCCTTCCTGCAGTCCCTGACCACACTGTTCTTCCCTGCCGGCTCTCACCACACTGCAGCTCTCACCACAATGCCTTTCCCTGCCAGCAGTGACCATCCCCAGCTTCCCTGCTGGCTCTTACCATGCTGCCGTCTCTCTCCGGTCCCTGACCATTGCACACTTCTCGCCTCTGTCTCCCACCATGCCGCGCTTCCCTGCTGTGCTCTTTGGGGCACTGCAATTTCTCTTGGAAGAGCCACATGCAGCTCCTGAGCTGCAGTTTGGCCACGCCTGCTCTATATTTTCCTGTTCACTTGTATGCTGTGATTGTATGATTGTGTTGTCAGTTACACCATGAAGTGTTTCTTTATGGATGCTCATAACCTAGTCTACATGATTAGTATGACATCATGTTTTCTCCAACTTCATGCATGTGCACAGAGCTGTAACATGTTTTCCATTGCTAAAGGGGTAGGGGGCAGACAGAACTCTCTCAGCAGCTATGAGAAAGTAAATACCTGGAAAAGGCAGCAAAGACATGCCAATTGAGGTGGCTCAGACAAGACAAAGTGGGGTGGTGGTGGTGTAAGGAGGAGTTCTGGAATGAAAGAAGAACACTTGGAAAGATTTGTTTTGGAGCATTTGGCCTGGGACTCTCCATCTTGAAACAACTCTAAGCAAGATCTGGGCCCTGCCTGTCAGAGAGTGGCTGTGCAAACATCTGACAGCCAAACACCTTGAGCATGAACTTGAACTGTGAGGTCAGTTTACGTACAAATATTAGGGTAGTATATGTGTGCTACCTTTTTGTTTTTTTGTGGTCTCCCCAACTCGTTGTGATTGTGGTGTGAGTGGCAATATTCTCACTTAGAATTACAATCTGATCAATCAGCTGGTAGTTTTTTTATCTAAAGCTGTGTGGTCTTTAGAAGGTATGAGTGAACAGGGCTAGGTACAATCAGTTTGTTTGTTAAATGGATAGACTTGAGGGTACTGTGGCTGGGAGTGGGTCCCAGTCTCTGTTGACCATGGCTCCTGGTGTCGTAACTGGGGCTGGAGGTGCTGGCTGGGGGACTGTCCTTGAGTTGTCAGAGGGCATACACCCGCTGCCTGGGACTGATCACATGCAAGAGGCTGGGGTGTACTGACTCAGGAGTGAATGCTCTCTTGGCAAAGCGGGGTAAATTGTAGGAGTGGGAGCTGGGCGGTAACAGCGGCACACTGGACTGGATTTGGGGAGTGGCCTGTCACAAGGAGTTATTAAAAGAATTCACACTGTTTAAAGGATAAATGCTCTACAAAATGTAGAGTCTGCTTAGAAGTTAAGCCATTTTTGCTTTGAGGTTGGGCAAAGGCTGAAACACCTTTCCAAACCAATTTTATTCATGGAGGGCAAGACTGGTGCACCAAAGGAAAAATGACAGACATTAGAGTCAGGTGGGTGTGAGTACTCCAACACTTGCTCCTCAGCCCAGACTTTCACCTTGCTGAGTATTAGGGAGCAAGTCCATGGATTTGGGTGAGCTCAGGGAGTAGGTAGAGCCAGAGGCTCCATCCATTGCCAGCACACTAGTCAGTTAAGCAACTCAGGGCTAATAGCAGTGTCTCAGTCTAGGCTTTTTATAATTAGCACCATTGGTGAGAATATGTTTCTACCCAAGGATCTTTCAACGTGAATTAGATAGTCAGTAAATAAGGCTAAAATATTTAATTAAAAAAAATCATTCCTTGATGGTACATTGGAGCTGGATTTGTTCCTGTAATATACCAGGCAGCCAGAAGATGGCCTGAACTCAAAACAGTGCATTCCCCCCCACCCCCCACCTCTGAACAGGTTGGGTTTGTTCTGATGGATTGTCTTACAAAGGTGCTGAGGGAGGCAGCATATATAAAAGAGTGTGAATAGAGAGAGAATGTCATTTAGAGCCACGGGGAAGTGGCCAGGAAAAAGGCACAAAGATGGAGAGGGAAGAAAAATCCAAAAGGGATACTCAAGAAGAAGGAGAATTTGGAGGAGCTTAGATCACAGGAGTCATGAAGTAAAAAGAGAGTAGAGTTGTAGGTGCAGTAGATTTGAGCAAGGCCTCGAAGGATGAGGTAGTCAGTGGAGGATCTGCATGGGAATGACATGGTCATAACAGAAGAGAGGAAAAAGATTTTAGTGGAATAGCTGGAGTAATTAGGTAACTTTTCTGCAAGAGTCTGAAGTTACCACTCTACGGTCTTCAGTGTTAATGAACCAGAAAACACACGTCTGAAAAGTGGAATCGGTTCTTTATCTGTTGCCTTCCCTGCTCTGTAAAGGGAGGAAGATTGAAACTGTTAATGGAACGATGGAAGGGGATTAAGAGGTGCTGCTGACAGAGCAGGGTTTGAGTGGGTTTTCTCTGGGGAAGTTGCCAGACATTGCTGAGGAAAGCTGGCATCTGGGATTGAATGAGAAACCTATTAAATGTGGAAAGGAGGAGCCAGTAGCTGGGATGGAGGAGACTTCTGAGGGCAGATAATGAGGAAGGGCTTTAAAATCCTTTAAGTGGTAGAGGGAGCAGTCATCAAAGGCAAGGACAAAACAAGGAGCAAGATAGCAATATGAGAAAAATTGCTGGAAAGAACAGACAAATTCCGTGCACATCATTGCTTTGAGTCAGAGGCCCATATCAGTCACAATGGTGCAGAGGCCCATTGAGAAGAAAGAAAGAGAAACTTTTCTTGCTAATCAATCAGTGCTTGTTTGTTACCTTCAGCGGAAGGAGAGTGACTGGACAGACTGTGTTCAGAAAACTCCAGTTTGCATTTAATATCAAAAGAGATTAATTTATGCATTACAGGAGCATTTGTTTAAAGAAAATAGCCTTGGGCCCTAATAGACTGTTGCCTAAGAATCATATTGTCCCATAAGGTAAAACAAATGTTCTTCTTTGAGCAGTTGCTCACATGCATTCCACTTTGGTGGTGCATGCACTGCCTTGCCCAGCTGCCAGAAAGCTTTTTTGCCCTTAGTCTGTCTCGCAGGAATAGCGGCAGTGCCCCCTGGAGTAGCACACGATCACTCTCTATAATAGCCACCATTGCTCCGCCTCCCTCCCAGTTCCTTCTTTCTGCTATTTGTGACGTTTGCCGGAACACCCTGCAATCTTACTACATGCTCTTTGCTAGGAAAAGGGAACAAAATAGTTAGTTGTGTTTACTGGTTTATACTTTTGCTTAGTTAGTTAATTTAATCTTTTGTAGTTGTTAAGTGTAGTTTCTGAGGTTTGGACTATGCCATGTTCACTGGGGTTTAAACCTTGTGCCGCTTGTGGCCAAGCCTTTTCAGCGAGCGACCCCCACGACTAGTGTTTAAAATGCCTGGGGGAGCACACTGTGTGGAGAAGTGTAAAATTTGCAGAGCCTTTAAACCATGCACAAAAAAAAGACAGAGACATAAGGCTTAAGGCTCTGCTAATGGAGTCAGCGCTAAGCCCGGCACCGGAGCCCACCAGTGCCGCCTCTGCCCAATCAGGGACCTCCAGAGTGCATTCGGTGCATGCGCGCCAGCCAAGCACCAACCCGGCGCCCTCGGACCCGCAAGCCCATACTGAGCAGCCAGCACCAGCGGCCCTGGCACTGCAAAGAGAAGCCTGTGTGGGTTGGGAACATGGTAGCCCAGAGCAGCCAGAGTCTCCCTTGACCCCAGGCTGTGTTAGAGTAGAGCTGTTGCCTGCTTCTTCAATGCTGGAGGTGTATGAAGCAGCAAGGGCTCTGGCAGTCTTGCCTCTGCCTCCGCTCCCTGTGGATGTGCACTCCTGCCTACCCTCTAAGGGAAAGCCGCTGCTCCGCTCTCCTGAGTGGCAACAGGGAGACCACGCCCAACCGACGCAGTCCACCACCCCCGCACTCCGGAGAGTCATCAGTGCAGGTTCAGCGCAAGTGGAGGATTAGGTGTGCAGCCCGTGGCGGCTCCCTGCTTTGGAGAAGGACTTGTCATCCCTGCCAGTGCGCTCCCCACTGAGAGGCACGGTGGGTAGGTGGCACCACAGATCCCTGGCATTGGGGAAGAGGGTGTGGTGATCCTCCACCTCTTCATCGTCACCGGCCCCTCGGCACCGAGATTCGTGGCACAGGCCTGCAGCAGGCATGAAGAAACAAGACTTGAAGCATAAGAGGCTCTGGTACCACAGTCACAGCTGCTCACCCTTCCCACGCCCTCTCTCCTCATCAGCTGTGAGTGAGCTCTTACAGCGTGGTTTGCTTTACCCTGACGCTTTCTATCCGGAGGGCGACACGTTATCATCTGTTCAGCCCCCATGGCAGGGGCATTCCAACTGGCCTTATGGTGACCCCCTGAATGTACTCTTGAGGTGCTACATCTTCCTTTTCTTCAGTGTCATACAGGGATCCAGAAGGGGAAACAGCGAGTCAATCAGAGTCAAACTGGCACAAGGCTTATTCAGCCCCCCAACACAGTCACGTGACCTTCGCTATCCTTCTCCCGATGATGCAGTGATGAGGACTCCACCTCACCCCCCGATGATTTTAAAGCTCACCAGGGCCTTTTGTGCAGGCTTGCTTCTAACCTGGGCCTTAAGGCTGAGAAGATGAAAGACAACTCAGATTCACTTTTGAACGTCTTTTTGGCCTTGGTGTTTCCCAGGCTACCCTTCCTGGTCCATGAAGAGGTCCTAAAAATCGTGAGCTCGATCTGGCAAACCACAGCATCGGCAGCACCCACTTGTAAAGGTGAGGAGAAGAAATATTATGTGCTGGCGGTCCCTTTTCCATACTTGTATACACACCTAGCTCTATCCTCTGTGGTCATGGAAGCGGTCAACTAGAGGAAGCTCCAGGGCCAGCCAGCCTCAGCTCCAAAAAATAAGGAGGCCAAAACACTGGACGCATTTGGTAGAAAGATCTACTTGACAGCTACCATGCAGTTCAGGATAGTGAACCATCAAGCCCTTTTGGGAAGATATAACTTTAATCTCTGGAACTCCCTGGCATGTTTTTCGGAGCTCCTCCCTCCTGATTGCTATCTCGATTTTAACACCATCCTAGATGAAGGTTCTCTGGTCACGAGAACCATCCTCCAGGCCTCGTGGGATGCGGCCAATTCAGCGGGCCATGCTATTGCCTCAGTCATCAGCCTGCTCAGGGCAGCTTGGCTACAAGCGTCAGGACTTTCCCTGCTAGTCCAGCAATCAATTCAAGACTTGCCTTTTGAGATGCATCCCTGTTCTCAGAGCTGACAGATACCAAGCTTTATTGTTCATAGGACTCTCGAGTGACACTCTGGTTCCTGGGTCTCTGCTCCCCTCAGGCATCTCATCGCCAGTTGAAACAACAGCCTTGGGCCCATCCTTTTCAACCTTTGGCTCCAGGGGTAGACAGAGGGACAGGGAGAGAATTAGGGCCCCAAGGGCTGGGCAAACCAGCTCCCCGGTCAGACCCTTCCGCTCTAGTCGGCGCTGCCCGAACAACCAAAGAAGGCAGTTTTGACGGAATGCCTGAGGTTGGCGAGCCAATCCCTCTGGCCCAGGACCCTCTCAGGCCCTGCTTTCTCAACCGGCTTTCCCTTTTTTACCCCGAGTGGGCTTTGATCACTACAGATGAACTGTCCTAGAGGCTATGGCCTCTAGTTTTATGCAAAGCCCCCCCAATCACCCCCTCCCCCCGCTCCACAGGCCCTCTTCAGGGACACCTCTCACAAACAGCTCCTGGAGTAGGAGGGGGAAGAGCTTCTCGCACTAGGTGCCATAGAGCCAATTCCAAGAAAGGAAGGAGGGGGTTTACTCCTGTTATTTTTTGATCCCCAAGTCGAAGGGAGGGTTGAGGCCCATTCTAGATCTGCATGATCTGAACAAATTTCCTCAGGAAACTAAAGTTTTGCATCGTCACTCTCAACCACATCATTCCTTCCTTGGGGATTGGTTTGCTGTCCTCGAGTTACAAGATGCTTATTTTCATGTGGCGATCACATCTCATCACAGGAAGTTCTTGCACTTCCTGAGAGGGTCTTGTCATTTCCAATTCACCGTTCTTCCCTTCAGCCTTGCGTTGGCCCCAAGAGTATTTACGAAGTGTATGGCAGTAGTAGTGGCCGCTCTATGGAAGAGGGGGTCCATGTTTTCCCGTATTTAGATGATTGGCTCCTCAGGGGCTGGTCGAGAGACCAGCTCATGTCTGCAGTTCACATAACACGAAGCCTTTGCTGCCTTGGACTGATGGTCAATGAATAGAAATCCTTCTTGACGCCAGTTCAGAGAATAGAGTTTATCAGGGCAGTCCTGGACTCCTCCAAATCCACAGCCTCTCTTCCAACATCCAGGTTCGCCGCTATCTCCGATGCTATCTCCATCCTCGAGAAGAATCCAACAGCTATGGCCAGGAATTGCCTGAGGCTGTTAGGCAACATGGTAGTGGCTACACTGGTGGTACGCCTTGCCTGCCTCCACCTTGGACCTCTCCAGATGTGGTTGAGGTCCGTCTTCTGCCCCAACAAGCATCACATGGACAGGGTGGTATCAGTCCCGCGCAAGGTGGTGTTAGAGCTCGCTTGGTGGAAGGACCCCCAGTTGACCATGAGAGGGATCCCATTTGGGTCAGTAGCACCATCGATTACTTTGATTTCTGATGCATCTGATCTCGGCTAGGGGGCACACCTGAGTTGCAACCTCAGCACTCAGGGAAGGTGGTCAGAGAAGGAAATCCTACCGCATATCACCGTGAAGGAGCTAAGAGCCATGAGGCTAACCTGCGGCATCTTTTGGGAGTAATTACGGGGACAGACCAGGAGAGCAGGAAGTGCTGCCAGTTTTGCTCCCAGAAGGGACTAGAGCAGGGTTCCCTCCCAGATGCTCTACTACTGGAGTGGTCGTGCACCCTCCTTTACCCTTTTCTCTCATTTCTCCTTTTACACAGGGTCCTGTTAAAAATAGAGAGAGAGAGAGAGAGCCAATGTTATTCTGATTGCCCCTGCCTGGCCTCACCAACACTGGTTTCATCTGCTGTCCAAGCTGTCAGTAGCCCCCCCCTTGGGAATTTCTGCTCAGGTAAGACCTGCTGTCTCAGGACAATGGTCGCCTTCTCCACCCGAACCTGAGGTCGCTCCACCTCACCGTGTGGAGGCTCCATGGCTGAGCTTGGAGGAACTCTCTTGCTCAGCCGAGGTGCAGTGCACCTTGATAGGCAGCAGGAAAGCTTCTAGTCATTCTACGTATGAGGCAAAATGGACACGCTTCTCCCTTTGGGCTCGATCACGAAACCTGGATCCCATTATGGCATGTATCCAGGATATACTGGAGTATCTCTGGGACTTAAACCATCAACGTTTATCTCATTCATCTCTGAAAGTTCATTTAGTGGACATATCCCTTTTCATGCCCCTCTGGTGGGACACCCTGGTTTTTCTCACCCCATGGCCTCTCAATTTTTATGAGGCTTTGAAAGAGCATTCCCTCAGGCAAGGGTCCCAACCCCTCAATGGGACTTGAATTTAGTATTCTGGGAGTTAACTGGCCCACCCTTTGAACCCCTAGCTACCTGTCCCCTTCTGGTGCTTTCCCAAAAGGTGGCGTTCCTAGTGGCTATCGCATCTGCAAGAAGTGTTTTGGAACACGAGGCCCTCTCATCCAACCGCCCTTATACAATGTTCTTCAGGGTTCGGCCAAGGCCCCATCCAGCCTTCCTTCCAAAGGTAGTCTCTGATTTCCACATGAACAAAGATATCTTCCTACCGGTGTTTTTTCCCAAACCACACACCTCAGGTGACCACAGGCGATGGCACACATTGGACGTTAGAAGGGCGATAGCCTTTTATATTGACAGGAAGAAGTCCTTCCGCAAGTCAACACAGCTCTTCATTGCCGTTGCAGATCGGGTTAAGTGCAACTCAGTGAGATTGCAGACGATTTTGTCTTGGATCGTCTCCTATATAAGGTCATTTTACCGAGTGTCGAAGGTCCCAATACCAGGGTCAGTGAGAGCACATTCTATCAGGGGACAGGCCTTGTCAGCAGCCTTCCTAGCCCGCGTCCCAATTCAAGACATTTGCCGGACAGCAACATGGTCTTCTGTCCATACCTTTACTTCTCATTTATGCCCTGGTCCAGTAGGCAACAGATGATGCTGCCTTCAGTGAAGCCATTCTACGAGATCATGAACTGTAACTCCACCCACCATCCAAGGTAAGACTTGTTATTCACCAAAGTGGGATGTATATGAGCTGCTGCTTGAAGAAGAAAAAGGACAGTTACTAGTAACTTCTGTTCTTTGAGGTGTGCTGCTCACGCCCACCCTCTGTCCCTGCTTCTGGAGTTAGCAGAAGGAAGGGACTGGGAGGGAGGCAGAGCAGTGGCGGCTGTTATAAAGAGTGATCACATGCCATTCTAGGGGGTTCTGCTGCTACTCCTATGGGACAGGCTAAGGGCAAAAGAGCTTTCTGGCAGCTGGGCACGTCGGCGCATGCACCACCAAAGCAGAATGGAGGTGAGCAGCACATCTTGAAGAATGGAAGTTACTGGTAAGTAACTGTCCTTTTTCATAGAATGGAAGTTGAAGATCAAATTTCAAGTGTGAGGGGAAAATCAGGGAGAATAAGGAATCAAGCCACAATGTTACAGTGGTCTTTAGTTTTGTTGAAACAAACTGCAGAATTTTTAAATTCTGCCCTTGTAGTTTGTGGCTTCCCCTTTGTATTAAATTGTTTTGGTTTCTAAGCATTCCTCTAAATCCCACATTTTAAGCATTTACATTCTGTTTGATGTAACCAGAAAAGATAAGATCTACCAAAAAAAAAATTATCTTTGGGTCCTTGAAGGACCTCTGGCAACTTAGATTTTTTTTTCTCCTGGGGGTGTTGCATTCCTCTACTTGTAATACGGGCTCAAGGCCTCTGTTCCCCACTTGTACTCATGTCTAAAAAAGGTTTCATAAGATTTATTACATTAGGCCTTTTAACTCCTAAACAAAGGGGAGACATGAGTGATTACTCTCAGTACAGACCAACAGCAGAGAATGCATAAAGTTATTTTAGGTGGATGTTCTGGTTGTAAGCAATTTACAGAATTTCCTGGAATTTCCCTGTGAAAAATATAATGATGTAATTCTCCTTCTAAAGTCTACAATGTTAAGGATGAAATTTAAAGGACACTATACAATTAAAAGGCATGGCTTTATAAATAGAAATACAGATATTACTTGTGTTACCCTTTAAACAGAGATTTAATACATTTAGTAAACAAACAATTTCATTATTTAATTATTAGTTATGATGCTTGTTTATTTTTTGCTCCCTGTTCAGGGCTCGTACACGGGGCAAGTTTTTAAACTATTGTAGTTATACCAATATAAATGTTGTATGCAGATGCTTTTACTTCACAACAAGCGTTTTATCTAAAACTGCTTTCCAGAGCTGTATAAATTAAATCAGGGGTTGGCAACTTTTGCAGACCCTTGTGCCAGCCCCTCTTGTCTGACCCTTGGCCAATGCCACTGGCCCCTCACTGGAAGGGGGAAAAAAAAAAAAAAAAGCAGCAGCTGCCTGAATATTTGGTCACGGTCATGGCTGGAGTGGGGAGTGCTTCCCAGGCAAGCTGCTCAAAGGAGCAGTTTGTGGAAACAAGCCGCCCGGAGCAGCTCCTCTTGGCAGTGTGCCTGGGGATGGGGGTCCCCTGGGATGCCGCAGAAAAAAGCTGCCCAAGGCAGCTCCTCTTGGCATTGTCCCCAGGAATGGGGGTCCCCAGGCATGCAACAGAAAGAAGTGCCCAAAGTCGCTCTTCTCGGGGATCCCCAGGCACACCATGGAAAGAAGTTGCCTGGAGTAGCTCCTTTTGTCAGCAGCATGCCACAGAGAGGAGCGTCTCCGGTCAACTTCTATTGTGTTACGTGGGCATTGGGAGGACCCTGCTTGCCCCAGCTGCCCCTAAAAGAAGCCAGCCACTGTGACTTTCAGTGGCAGGAGCGGCACTTTCTGTGGTACCACAGAGGGTGCCTTGTACCATTCCAAATGGGCTTGCGTGTCATTGCTGGCACATGTGCCAAAGGTTGCCTACCCCTGAATTAAATCAAAGGAGGGCACTGGCATAAGGATAAGAGTTTCTGCCTATAGAATTGTACAGGTTTATAACTTTAGCAGTTTGAATTTATGCCTTTCCTTATTCTGGCGTAACTTCCCATCCGACATTCACTCAGTTTGGGCAAGAAAGGAGGCCTGCCAGTTTCACTTTTGTTTATAGCTAGATGCATATTATGGCTTTCATGCATTAACAAGATGCTGGAGGTCTTCAGGGAAATGTTTATTACCAAATGTTTCTGTGATAAGAACTTCAGTAAAACTTCCTCTCTCTGCCCTCGCACCTCTTTGAATTTTGTCCTAAACTATGGTACTTTACACTACCCATCTAATTCACAGAGTCACATAGCTCAAATGAAAGAGCATAAGAAATTTTTTTTTGTGTGTGCAAGAGAGCAGTACTAAGGTCAGTGCAGTCTCCTGTAGAATCATACACACTGCATAGGTACTCAACAAAATAATGTAGACACATACTTAAGATACGCAGAAAGTTGCAGTTTTTGTATCCTGCATAAAAACACTTGCATGTGTATCCATGCTGGAACACAGATACAACATTTATGCCTGACACAACACCAGTCTCCAGGCATTAGCCTTCTGCAGAGGTAACCTGTGGCTCTTTTACAACTCCAGGCTTCAGGCCCCCTCCTTGAGCTGGGTTTTTACAACTCTCCGTGTCATCTTGCTCTCAGGTAAAATCAATGGAACTTTTCCATTGACTTAGAGCTGGGGTTTCAAACTAGCAGCCTGTCAGCTGCATGCAGCCCCTAAAGTTATTTCCTATGGCCCACAACGACATTATCATTACCAATATTTGCAATATTGTTGTATGAAGAGGTTTCAGTGGTGTGGTCCTGAGCCTAATGAACTAGTCCTCATGCAGCCCTCATGGTGATTTGAGTTTGAGACCTCTGACTTTAAAGGAGTAAAGTTAGATCAACAATGATCATGTCTGAAAATCCCAGCTGCTATTTCCTTAGATTTCTAAACAGAAATGGGTCAAAAAGGTGAAGTTTGGAGGCCATATTGTGTCCACTCCTCTTTTAGGCTTTGATGAAATCTGTAGATTATGTCCAGTGTTTTAACCTCACCTGTCTTTTCATGCTTTCTTCCTCCTTCTCTGTCTTACCCTCTTGCAGATGTTAACATTTATCTAATGATCCCTACTCACCCATGTATCTTTTCAACATCCAGTATTTTTATTGAAGGCAGAAGTCTGACTCAGTGACCTGTAATTACCAGCTTCCACCCATATTTCTCTCCTTTCTCCAGTCCTCAGGTGTGCACTGTTCAGCAGTTTAGGGGTGTCTGGGAATTTGGCAGTTCCCTTCTAAACTTCTCTAGAAATTTAGAAAGTGTTCTGGAGTGGTCACTCTTGTTTATTTTTCTCACACTTTATTCCCTCCTGGCTATAGTTTAGCAACACTCTTCTCATTAGTAGTTACCTCTATCTTTGCTTCATTTGTGGTGTGTTTACCTTTGTAGGGTAATCGTTAAGCATTTCTGAGGTGTCATTCTCACACCCCGAGGGGTTTCCTTTTCTCATTTAGGGGGCCTATTTTCTTTTGTATTTTCAAGCATTTGTTTCCCTTCTCAGTTGTTCCTCACTCCACACCCTGGTATTTTAACTTCAAACTAATTTCCTTTCAAGATTGAACCCTCTGATTCTCTTACAGTTCTGTTTTATCTCTTCTCTCCACAGTAATCTTCAGATCTCTGACTTTTAATATGTATACCTTCTCTTCCTTAGAACTTAATAATCTCTGTATGTGTCCAGCATGTACAAATTATCTTCCTGGTATATTTGTCTTAAGAAGAAAGCAGTTTTTGCTTCATCCTCGTTTAGTGCTGTCTTAAATCTTATTCCAAGCTTCCTGTGCATTTTGTGTGACCTTCCAATAATGCTGCTCAGTTCTTAGAGGCTGCCAGGTCATGTATTCTGCCAAAGTTTATTCTTTTAAAGTATGGAAACATACTTTTTTAAAGTACAGAAACCCCTTTGGAACTTGGCAAGAAACCTACTTGTTCATCTTGCCCTTCACATGTTTGCATATGCTCTGTAACTCTTACCTGTAATGGTGTTGTGGTCACTCCACCCCTGAAGGGTTTCCTATGTTGCAGTGTCTCTCACACTGTGACCTTCTAGTTAGCACTTGAAAGGTGTAGGGTTGTCTTTTGTTGTCTGTCTTGTCTCCCCCACACCCTGATGTATTTGTGCTTAACAATTCAAAGAACTCCCTGCTCACCTGTGTGACTTGCCTAGGTTTTTCCTATTTCTTTGGCTGCTGTTTGCTCCCTTTACATGACCCCTATCTATGGGAAGCTGACTGCACACTCTTTTTATGGCTTCTTAACCCTTCACAGAAGAAAGCATTCTCTTAATTTCACCTCCTCCTTCTGATATCGTGGGCTCAAACTGGTCATTCTCTCATGTAATGCTGTCACTTCTCAGTCATTTCCTCTCCCTTCATCCTTATTCTTTTAGTCTGTTCCATGCCCACAGTATTCTTCCTTTGGTGTTGTCCTCTTTGTTTTCCCACCATAGTTCTTGTATTAATTAGTGTAAATGCACTGTTGGATAATGCCATAGATTTTTAAAGCCAGAGAAAACTACCACAACAATTGGTCTGACCTCCTGTGTATCACAGGCCACCAGTACTGGCCCACTAAACTCAACAACCAAAACTACATCCAAGTTCTATAGCCCATTGTTGGTTAGACCAGTGGTTCCCAACATTTCCTCTGCAATGGCATACCTTGCTACCTTTAATTAATTTGAGGCACACCAGAATATAGTTTCCAAATAAACTCATGAATATTCATGAGCCAATGAGCCAATCCAGAGCTCTTTGAGTAGTTTTTCAAAAAACTTTGTGGTGCACCTCCTCAGGCCTGACGTCACACCTGTATGCCATGGCACACTGGTTGGGGAACACTGGGTTAGACTACTGTGTGCCCCAAGCAGAGCTTAGGAATGACTGAGGTGCACCAATGCCTGAGGTCCATGAAGTGGTGAGGAAATTGTCTGGCTCTGTTTCCAAACTCTGTTTTTTTGTGTGATTTAGTGTTAGGTTAGGGGCTCTATTACTTTTTGCATTCAGAAGATTTGCCGTGTCTTCATTTGCTTTTCTCTGACCAAACTTTTCTCTTGCCCATTTCATGGTTCATACAGCTAATTCTCTTCCAGCCACCACTGCCTAGGGTTAATTCCCTTAGCATCCTATTTAGCCTACCTTCCCCCTGCATTCCAAACACCTGAGTCTTCCCTCAAGTGCTTTTCTTGTCTTCAGTATCCTGTAGTTGTCCCTGCAGAACACTGTCCATGCCTCAGAAGTTGCATCTTCATTTGCCACCAGTTAGCATGTGCCTTCTGGATTAGTCTGGTTCTTTGTGAATGTGCCTATGGTACTGAAAGGTCTTAAAAGCCTGCTATTTTTGTTAGAATCATAGTGTTTTCTGAATTCTGCTTTCTCTTCCAATATGAATAATGGGTAGTGGTGGTTCTCATGCTGTCTGCCACATGCTTGCATTCCAGCCACGTGGTTTTTAACTGTATTCACGTGCTTAGTTCACTGTCCAAGTTTTCCTTCCCCAGAGGACTTACCTTTCTGATAATGATCCTGAATACTGAGTTTCTATAGCATTGTAGCCTGGTTTTTTTTCCCTTCCGTTCAGACTTTAATCACTCGTGGTGTCCTTCCTCTGTTTTTGTTGCAGTGTGACATGGCTTTGACTATTTTGCTATGCCCAGTAGTGGCAGGAATCTGCTTTTTACAGTGACTTCCTATAATTAGGGATCTCTTCAGCTCCTCATCAGAAGGAACATGGTCAACATTTTTCTCTGAGAATCTTAGGTTTTTGGTAGCTTTTCTTTTCCTGAGAAGACTTGGCATCTTACACTGTTAATGTATTGTTCAATTCTCCAGTAACATGCAGTTCATAGCCCAAATAGGCAATTGTGAAATGTTCACAAATTGTTAGACTGCCAGTTTCCACAATCTTTAAATAAGAAGAAAGCTTTATAAATATTATTTTAGAAGGCTTTGGTAGATTTTGTTCATGACCCACATTAATAAAATCTGTGTATTACCCCAGTGTTTGGATTTCTCAGTTTTTAGGCTGAATACTTTACTAGTGAATAAGATTGCCAAGTAGAGTTGAATATCTGTATTTGTATAGATGTTTAAAAAGCAACTCCCACAGAAGTTAATTTATAATCTGTTCAGTGCCTACAGAGGTTAGCTGCCAGGAAGGTGAATTAAATAATAAATGGGAAACTGAATTCGAGAGGTGTTGGATTACCTGTTGATGAAGAAACTGTACAAAGCGATTTACTTCATTTGTATATGTAAATATCTTGCAAGCAGATCTTTAGAATAATTGTAAGGAAAATGCATGAACTTGTTTAATGAGTAAATATTCTAGTTGTGTTTTTGTCCAATGCATTTTCATTCTAGTCTGACACCTGCTCTTTAAAGGCTATAAATGTTGGATTAGTGACTCAGCATGTCATAAATCCTGATCATAGAGTGCAATGGAAAGATTTAAATGAGTGTTGGACTAAGCCTATAATACAGGCATGGCCAAACTACAGCATGGGAGCCACATGTGGCTCTTGAATGAAGTGTGGCTCACGGAAGAATGTCAGCAAATCAACTTAGTAGGCAAAAGTATATGGCTATATGCCTCAGTGCGGCTCTTGAAGGTTTAATAATCAACTTATGTGGCTCTTGAGTTCCTTAAATTTGGCCACTCCTGCTATAATATATACTTAACTAGCCATGATTGAATCAATTTTTTAAAAAAATTTCTGATACATTTTGAAGCAAAAAGCATTTCTTCCCCAATGTAATTTAATTGAAGTTAATAAAATAATTTTATTGATAAATTTGTCCTAGTGAATGAAGTCCAAAATAGTGCAACGTGAAACTCTGTTCTTCCCAAACTAAATTACAATCCTCTGATTAATCATTATGTAGTCATTAGTAACCAGAGGTGTAGTCGTCTTCTGTGCAGGTCCGCAAGTTTGTCTCCTGTAAGCCCACAAAATAGGCACAAATGGGTCTGATATGATGTAGAAGTTTTGTTCTGACCCTCCGAATTTCATTTCCTCTGTCTAGTTTATGAACTTGAACAGTATCTAATTGTACAGCTATGAGTCTTCAATCTACTGTTTATTTTTCCTTCTTCAGGTATTCACTTACAAACAGAGTACAATCACACACCAGAAAGTAACAGCAATGCATCAAACAAGTGTGGAGAGTGTGGAAGACATGGCAGCACTTGTAGACCTCCATGAGGGCTCCATCATGCACAACTTATTCCAGCGATATCAACAAGATAAAATCTATGTAAGTGTCTTTTAAAACATAGACTAAGAAGAATGTTTTCCTCATGTAACAATAATAAAGTTTGGTCCAGGGCTCCAGGGGAAAACTGCTAAGGAGAAAAGTCCAATGTGATCTTTGATGTCTATGGAAATCACACATTATATTGATTTTTAAAGTCGTCTTTTATTTGTTAAAAAAGTTGAAAACTGGATAGGAGAACAAAGATACTGTTGGGTTTTTTAAAATATACTGCAACATGAAGTTGTCAGAAGATTATCTGAAAGGATACAGTAGAACAGTGCTTCTCAACCTTTTCCACACTAGTCCCCGCGCGCGGGATCCCATCTGGCCAGTGTCTAGGTGAGACCCATCTCCCATTTCTCCCCATAGATGGTCAGGGTATAGCAAGTTTAGGATCTCACATGAATGAAAGCACCTAGGTGCTCAAGATCTCTTAAAATCAGGCCATTAATCTACTTGGAATTTTATTTTATTTTTTTTGACTTTGTATTGCAAACCACTGTGGCTAATAGTTTAAACTTTTCAGCACCAATGCTGACCCAATCTAACATTGTTGTAAGCAACATACAGAGAATAATAGTGACTCCTGTAGACTTTTTTAATGATTATTTTTAATTTTGTAATAAAAATAACTTGACATGCAGAAAAATGTAATTTAGTCTAAGCTTGCTTTTTTGTTTCTTGGAACAGCCAGCATAATGTTTTCTGCCAATATTCATCTCTTATAAACAGATTGGCTGAGTTTAAGTAAACACATATTAGAAAAATAAAACCACTGCCACCTCTAGGGATTTCATTATCAGACCGTAAAGAAACACAAAAGGGCACAAACCTGGTTTTGTCCCTTTCTCTGTCACTGCTAATAGAATAGTCAGTGCTGATAGTCTAAAATCTTGTTTGACTTTATTCAGTGTTTCGTGAAGTTCTTGTGATTTATTTTTAATATGTTTTTCTCAATGCCAATGAAGCATTGTGTCTTAAATCAATCAATAAAGTATCAACCTTGCTAGGTCAACGCATATGAACAATTCTGCTTGTGCAGAGGAAGTAGGAAAAATTAAGGAAACAAATTCCAGGCTTCTTCGGGCTTGATTCTAACTAGTTAAAATAAATAACTCTACCTATAAATTTCCCAGTGAGTAGGTAGGCCGATGTTTAGATTTTGCCTTTCTTCCTTTTAACTGGGAGGGGGAAGCCCTTGTGGAGAACCAAGCAATAGCCATATTTAAAGAGCTGTGTACCAGTTTGTTGCCTGTTTTGTAGTAGCAACTCATGGTTATCTCTAGTATTTTGGTGATGAGTGCAATAGAAAGTCCTAGACTGTATTGCTGGTGACATGACACATTCATTTGCTGATGCTGCTCCTTGTCCCTGCAGTATTGTTGATTTGACTCCACTGCATCAGCTCTTGCAACACTGAGGGGCATTCAAATAAAGTGCACTTGAATTTGTATTAAAGCCATTTTCTTGATCTACACATGGGACGAGGGTCTGATCTAGGAAGCAATGCTCTTCCACCTTAGCTACAGCACTGGTGCAGTGGTGAGCTGGCAGTAACAGGATGAGAACAACTGGTGCCACCTGAAACTTTTTGTTGCAGGGCATGGCCAATCATAAAGTGATATAACATGCCAAGGCAGAGCCTCTTAATCATATAAGGATAGTGCAATGGCACATTAGTGGGATAAAGCCAAAATTTGATTGTGTGGGGGTGGGGTGGGGTGGTTAGATTAGGTTCATTTAACATTTGCTAAAATTTTCAAACAGCTGAAGGGATAAGCTTCATTGTCATTCTTGCTTTTGACTTGATTGTTCCATGCACAGAACACACAGGGAACCTCCCCCTTACTTAAGTATGTTGTATAAGGTCAGGAGGCAATCATAGCCTTCCTCCATGCCCCTCCTCCCCACTGGGCACAAACTGACACCAAAGGGTCAGAGACAATAGGGCACCACTAACCTGGCTCCTTCCTTCCTACCTCTAGCCCACAGAGTTGGCTGGCTAAGGGAAGTGTAATGCAGTATAGGGAAATCATGAAGGAATTGTGCCTCTGTATGCACAGTCCTCTTCCTGAGTTCTTTGTGGAGTGAGCTGTTTCTGTACACCTTAGCACAGGCCATTGTACAAATGCTGCAATCTGCCCTTTAGCTTATAGACATGTTGTGATGTCTCCCTTAACTTTTATTTTTCCTGAGGAAGAATGCACCTTATGCATATTCATACAGTGAAATGTAATACCAGTAACTTTCAAAAAAAAAAAAAGCATACAAATTATATTTGAGATAATATAAACATGATTTGAGCCCCACCATCAACCCACCCACCTCCAACCAGCTTCTCTCCCCTAGAAACGTGGCAATGGGACTAGGAATTAGCATAATACTTATCACAGCGAGTGCTGTGTAATGCTGTATATTAATTGACTTGTTTGTTAAACAGACATGTTTATACAGCAGAATGTAGTGATCTGAAATATAGTCCAGTAACATCTGAATTCTCAGTGGAAAAGATTGTGAAGATTTATCTATGAAATTACACAGGAGAATAAATAAATATAGGTATTGCTGGAGGAATATTTAACATTCTTGTTTCTTAATGAAGACATTTTAAACGTAGCTCTTTTCCCTTGATAATATATTTGTTCCAAACAGTCGTCTTTCCTTCCTGTATTAAAATGCTCTTAGTCCTGCAGAGAAGACATGGGTAAACATCTGAAGATTTATGTATAATTTCAATTTGCAATTCGCGTCAGTTAATTATGCCTTTTATGCCCTTTTGTCTGAAGTAATGATACCCTTCTCCCTAAGTCCTCTGTTATTTCCTTATTATCATAAAGATATTTGCTACGGATGCCAAAGCTTATCAGACTCTTCATTGATTCACTTAGCCACAGCCAGCAACTCCAGCAGTGAAGACTAGTGGAAAGTGTAAGCTTTATTTTTTATCCCTTCTGTTCAGGGAATGCTGGGCTATAAGAAACATCTGCACTATCAGCAACCTGTCTAGCTCTGTAGTCAATGTTTTGAAGCAGTGAATGGTGTCCGGATTGAAGCTGGAAGATGTAATAAACTCCATTCTAATTTGAGTTGAAACATTTTGACATCTCAAGTCAAAATTGAACATGCCTAAATCTGCTTTTTATTTAATGTGTTTTCTCAGACACTATGTCACTCTTGTCTGAATTTTTATGAAGGAGGACAAACACATGCTGTTCTTCTTCCCCTCCTTATTTTGTTACAGAACCATGGGAGTACCTGCCCTTGTAAACTACAGTGGAACAGAACAGTGTCCTGACCACAAATGCAATACTCAAAGAAGTAAAATTGTTACTTGAGGAGGGATATCTTTCTCTGCTCCTCCACCATTTAGGGTATATTTTGTTTTGGAGGAAGGGACAATCTTCTATAACTCTTCTGTAGCCTTTCTTGTGGAAAGTATATCCAAAGAAATGTGCTACAGTTTGTGCTCTAGAAGAGGAGACATGAGCCCATCCTCATCTTTGGTGGTAGAGAGTCCTGTTGCTCAGGGCCCTTATCATGGGGTGCACATCTATGCACCCTGGGTTATGATCTACATGATTTTTCTGTTCACTTATACACTGTGATTGTATGATTTGTTGCAAATTAGACCATGCAAGGGTTTTTTTTTTTTTAATTCTATCTACATGATTACTATGATGATGTGTCCTTCAGTCTCATGCATGTATACAGATGTGTAACATGGCTCAAAGGGGGGGGGTCAGAGTTCTCTCCCAGCAGTGAGCAGGTACCTGGAGGAGGCAAAGAGATCACTTTGATCCAGAAAAGGAGGGGTCAGAGGAGTTTTGAAACAAAGACAGACATTTGGAAGGTTATGGGGCTTTTTGCTTGATAATCTTTATCTTGAAACAACTTCAAGCACAATCTGGTCCCTGTCTAGTCTCAGGCAGGTTCTGGCTGTACAAACATCTGGCAGCTGAACATCTTGAGCATAAACTTGGACTATGAGGTCAGTTTAGATAGATATATTAGGTTAGTAGGCGTGTTCTACCTTTTATTACCTTGTGGTCACTCATGACTTATTTGTATTTTGATTCTGCCATGATTGGCCGTATTCTCATTTAGAATTACAATCTGATCAATAAACTAGTAGTTGTTTTATCTAAAGCTGTGTGGTCTTTAGAGGGTGTGAGTGAAGAGGGCTGAGCATGATCCATTTCTTTGTTAAATGCACAGACTTGAGTATATGGTGATTGGGAGCAGGCCCTGATCTCTGTAGACAGTGGCTCCTATGGTGGTAACTGGGGCCAGGGGTGCTTGCTGGAGGACCTTCCCTCGAGTAGCCAGACAGCATACACCCACTGCTTGGGACCAATTGTGTGTGAGAGGTTAGGTGGACTGACTCAGGAATGAGAGGTCAATTGGCAGAGCGGGGCAAATCGAGGTTCAGGAGTCGGAATTGGGGGGGTCACAGTGGCACACTGGACTGGATCTGGAGAGTGGCTTGTCACAGCCCTCCATGCAAAGCATTCTTCCTTTGACTGTTCAGAGTTGCTCCTTGAGCTCTGTCTGCTGTAACATCCCTGCAGATAATAGTTTTCTTAGTGTAAACCTGAGGAAGAGATGGATCCTGAGGTATAGCCAAGCCCTAGCCCATTGATGGAACTGAAGATAAGAAACAATGCCTTAAGTGGACTTAGAAAAGCAAGGGTAAAGAGTGGGGAACGTTTCTCTATCTTTTCCAGAGGGGAGATGAACTGCCTGGTGTTAGATGATGTGACACTACCTGTAGCCTGCTCTCCCAGCACTGGAGGCAGCATGTAAGAGTAGCCCAACCTCAAGGGCATGAAGATGTATGTCACCACATCGAGGGTGATGTCAGAGACTATATCTGCATTTGCTGGTAGTCAGAAAAAGATACCCAAGAGTAGCTATCACATGTCCCATTGACTTCCTAACTTCTACTTACTACAGTGTCTTCAGTTTGTTCACCAATGGGAAATGTGCTCCCATTGAAACAGTTTTACTTCACCAGGAAGAGGTGAATTAATAACACTGATTTTGGATTTATTGAGCAGGTCCCCACTTCTCCTTGGTCAATTCAGAAAAATTGATTTGACAGTGGCAAATTTGCCACTGTCAGTATAGACATAGCCTGAGAAGAAGAGGTAAAGTCCCTTTGTGGCTACTGATGCAGTTATGTAGAGAGGAGCTTGGTAAGAGTCTGCAGCAATGCGTGACTTTGATAATCGAGGAACAGATGTTCTGGATAGAGAGAACAGTTGTTGTTTTAAAAATACCTAAGGGCTAGTATCTGCCGCTAAATGTGGGTATCAAATTAAGGTGCCCTGCTTGAAAATATGGCCTCTTTGGTGAAGGCTAACCAGGAATTGAGAGTGTCTTTCGAAAATGAAGCCAGTGATGTGCACATGATAAAACAGGCAGTTGAAGGATGTAATTTCTACTTCACTTAAATGTGCATTTCCAAAAGTAGAAGTGTGGGGTAGTTCAGTGGTGTATAGTGGTTATGCTTGTTGCCATATGTTGAGACTGCCACTCCTCGGGTCAGTTAATCACATCATAGAAAAGACTAGCTCAGTCTTGGGGACGACATCATACACCACATCACTTGTAGGGCAGCAGGGGACAGGACATTTAATTATGGTGTTGGAGCTGCTACTGATGGGAGCTGCCTCTTTCTTCTCCCAGCCAGTCTAGTGGTTAGTGACTGGTCCAGGGAAACACATTTTGTAGAGATCAATGTAAGGAAGGCTTTTTAAAAGTGAGTGGAGATCTAAAAATAAAATAACTGCAAACTCACCCCCTCTCTTACACTTATAAATACTGCATTATTCAATGTCAAAAGCACCCCATTTAACTTGGTTTGTCATTTAAACACAATCTATAATTGTTTGATTCCTCCCCCCCCATTTTGGACTGAACTCTGAAGCAGAAATTAGCTAGCAGCTCTTGCATTGAATTGATTATTTCTTTTGAAGTGTGTGCACTTTTCAAAACAAAAAGCCATCAGGACCTTATTCATTCTAACTTAAACTGCCTTTAAAAAAACAAACAAACAAAACCCCATGCTTGTGATGCCCAGAGTCAGCAACTTATTTTGTCAGAAGTTCACCGCTTTGGATTTGCAGTTCTGAATCTGTGTTTCATTACCCTAGCTCAGTACACCCAGAGACATGCAGAATGGGCTGGCTCTCTCCTGCCACTCTGTTCCCCAGCAAGTGTTGAGCAGCAGTTTGTCACTGCTGCAAGTTTTCATGACAATAATGGACTGAGACCATCGAAAAGATCAAATAGTTGCCTCAAATTTGGCACAGAGCCTGTAGTGGGATTGTGGGAGGAGCAAGGGTTGTAAGTGAATAAAATGGGTCTTTTTCTAAAGTCTATACCAAATTAAGGCTGTAGTTGTCTGCAGATGATTGTAACCATATGTTAGGTTATATGTGTATGTGTATTTTGTCCTTGTATTAAGAACTTAGCTGCAAAGTGCTCCACCAGCCTCTTCCACACCAGTCAGTGGCAGTGGTACTTAAGAACTCTGTTTTCATTATTTGTTCTTTTGGCCCTTCTTTTTACCTCCACTCACTCATCTTTAGGTCAAGAAGCGCATGTAGAATAATTTGCGATGTGATGGCAAAAGCAGTCCTACATTTAAAAAGCTCTGAAACTGGAACTTGGTTTCTTCCTGATTGTTTGTTTACTTACAAAAATCTCAGCATCTTCATCAGAATCAGAACTAGTTTTGTCTTTCGAAAAGTATATAAAATTGCTATAATCGGATTTAACTCTGTCTTCTTTTCCTATTATTTCTTTTTGCTGGCTATGCTTTGTAACTGATTATTCAGCCGTATAATTACGGCATTTGTGTTTTGTCATTTTAATTCACAAGAGTTCCCTGAGGGACCTGATTGATGCTTGCCTGTAATAATCAATGATATAATGAATTGTTTTGGTTTTGTTTCTAATTCCAGTCAGAGAATAGGGATGCTTTACCATCCAGGTCAGTAAATTTGTCTGATCTCTCTGGGTTCTTATATACTGCCCATTACCATGGTATTTGGTATTTAAAATTTCTGGCGGCAATAGCTTTCTGTTACACCTAAGTTTTATTTTACTCACAAATACATCATGAGGATTTGTGAAGTTGCTCTGTCACGGCATTGTGGCCAGCAGGAAACTGATGTCAGTGCATGCTGCATGGGAAAATAATTAAATATGCTTCTGGAACTATAGCCAATATAAGCAGAATGCCATAGGATGGGTTTAGCTGGTGTAAAATAGAGATACTCCTCTGACATCTCCTGGCATGGGTACAAGCTTAAAGATGGTGCAAAGGTGAGAGAGAATGGAGGACCAGAGTTTTGGAGGGGTGGGGGGTGGAGAACAAACCCAAAACTCAGTGATTGATGATTTTTTTTTTTTTGCAGAAGTTTGGCTATATTAATGACAAGCCATTACAGTACGTGTAACCTGTCCAGATAAAGTCCTGAGCAGCTTGAACGTACCCAGTCTTTGGGCTTGATCATCACCTGGTGTAAATCAGTACAGTTCTTCTTCGAGCAGCTGCTCATATGCATTCCGTTGTAGGTGTGTTCGCACCATTGCGCATGGCCAGGGAAACATTTTGCCCTAGCCTGCCCTGTAGGATCAGCAACGGTGCCCCCTAGAGTGGCATGCGTGGTGCCCTGCATAATAATCATCATTGATCTGCTCTGCCCTCACTTCCTTGTTTCCGCCACTGGTGACAGTCACCGAATGTCCTACAACTGCGATACCTTGCCAGATCTGTAAATAGTTAGATTGGCTTGTGTCCTTTAATTAATTGATTAGATGTTAAGTACTGGCAATTAAGGGAGCTGTTTTGCTCTTTGTTGTTTTGCTGCTGCTTGTTTTGTTTTTTCCCCGGAGCTATGCTTTGTTCCCTGGGGTTTAAGCCATGTGCTTCTTATGGCAAGGTGTTTTCTGTAAGCGACCCCAGTGATGACTCTCTTAAATGACTGGGGGAAGCCCATTGCCTGGAGAAGTGCAAAATTTGCAAGGCCTTTAAACCAAGAACTAAGAAGGACAGAGTCATTATATTGGAAGCCCTTCTCATGGAGGCAGCCTTACGTCCAGCATCAGAGCTGGCTCTCTCTGCCTCACTCCCCAGCACTTCAGTTCGGAGCATTCGTTCAACCCTGGCATGGAAGACACCGGCCCCAGCTCAGGTGTCTGTCCCGGCATTGGCCGCACTGGCAGCATGAAGATGCCTCTAAGGGTTGGGAGTGTCCCACTGGTGACATAAGGCTCCTCTCAACTCTGAGCTGCATGCAGGTGGTGCCATTACCAGCCACTTTGACCCCTGAGGCTTACAAGGCGGCAAGAGCCCTCACAGCCTTGTCTTTGTCTGTCCTGTCAGCAGAAGTCTGCTTATAGCCACACCCTCAAGGCAAGCCTGCCATGCGCTCCCTGCTTTGGGGTTGTTGGCGCTCCAGTGCACCAGTACCAGCTGAGAGCCTGCTGCCTCAGCTCCATCTTGAGGAGGACCATCAGCACCATCCTCAGAACTCCCCCTCGTCAGGCCCTTTTGGGTGCTGCAGCAGATCACTGGTGTGGGACCACACTTCACCTTCTGAGTGGCACCACCCTTCAAAGGAGAGAGCAGTTGGGGATCTGCACCGTAAATCTACGGTACCAAAGAGGTTGAGGAGGCTCTCAACATCTTCCTCATCATCATCTTCCTGCTTGACGGCCCCACCTAATCAACACGCCAAGCATCAGTTCCACTCCGACACCCATAAGGGGCACTCTAGGGTCACAAAACCTAAACGCCACTGCAGAGGGCTCTCAATATCTCCCTCTTTGTTCTCCTCAGAAGCGTCAAGCTCAGCCCCACCAAAGAGGTTAAGGGCGGGTGACCCCCATGCCCTCTCGGGAATAGATGGTGTGCCATAGGTGTCTCAACTGCTGCAGAGGGGGCAGACAAATTGGCCTTATTGGGGTTCCTGGGCTGCTTCTTCGAGTGCTGCTCCTGGCCATTCCCCTTTAGGTGTCTGCACGCCATGTGCACGGCATGCCGGAAAACTTTTCCCCTAGAGTACCCGTAGGGCCGCCCATAGCGCCCCCTGGAGTGGCCCTGCCACCACTCCCTATATAGCCACAGCCGGCCACTCCCTTCTCAGTTCCTTCTCACCACCTGTCGGTCACTGGAACGTTCTGTGGCTTCGAGCAGTCTCTGCACATGGCCACTGTACCGGAGTACCCGGAGTTATTGTTGTTTCTCTTAGCTGTAGTTTAGCTGTTAATTGTTTTTCTTAGTAGTTAGTTAGGTGCGTTAAGCGCCCGCCCCGGGCTCGGGGTCGGGCTATGCCGGGCTTTAAAACTTGCAGTCATTGCAAAAAGCCGATGCCATTAGACGACCCGCACAGTAACTGCCTCCTGTGCTTGGGTGAAGCTCATCTTGCCAAGCGGTGCAAGATCTGTCAGAGTTTTAAGCCGCGGACGCAAAAGGACAGAATCCAAAGGTTCAAACTCCACATGATGGAAGAGGCCCTGCGCCCGGTGCCTGGCGACTCGGGATCGAGCATGGCACTGTCGGTACGGAGCGCTCCGGCGACATTGGCATCGTCATCGGCACCGAAGTCCAGCCACACCACGTCGGTACGGGAGGCTCAGCGCTGCTCAGCATCCCCGGTGCAGGCGAAGAAGAGGAAGTTGGACAGAGGGCGCTCCCCACCCCGGGTCACAGCCAGCAGCAAGGACTCTGGTCAGAGCCGCGCTGGCGGACGCTCCCCCTCATCCCTGGCCTTGGTGCAAGGCTGCAGGGAAAGAATTCACAGCCCAGCGTCGACGATCTCCCCCACCAGGGAGATTTTAGAGGAGGACTTGGTCCTACCATCCACGCTGGAGGCCTTTGTGGTGGCTCAGGAGCTGGCAGGCCATTTGGCCCCATGGGCACCGGCAC
This sequence comes from Podocnemis expansa, assembly GCA_007922195.1. NCBI lineage: Eukaryota > Metazoa > Chordata > Testudines > Podocnemididae > Podocnemis > Podocnemis expansa. Next base: position 25,822,543 of record ML682060.1, read on the forward strand.
CAGGGCAATTACCATCATGGGGGAAGCCTACCCCCCCCCAGTGCTGTTCGTATGCCAGGTACAGCACCGTCCTCTCCCCAGTGGCACCGCTCACTGGTACTACTGGCCATTATAGCAGTGGCTGGAGCACCCCAGTACCGCTCTCCAGTGGAGCGTCGGCGCAGTGCATCCCCGTCATGTCGGCACCGTGAGCGACGGGAGGGGAGTCGGCACCATTCCCCGGTGCAGTCTTCACCGGCACCACCTTGGTCACCGCGGAGCAGGCCGTATTCGAGTCAGCGGAGGAATCGGCACCGCAGCCTTTGCAGAAAGGGACCAGGTCATAGCCTCCTATGGCACCGCCTTTCCACCCGCAGTGGTCTAATTGGCAACCAGGACTGCAGTAGCCCTTCTGGACGCCGTGGGCCTTCCAGCAAGGTGTTCCAGCTTCAGTCCGGGTGCCCCCGTGCTGAGTTCAGGGGTCAGACCTGCCCCCTCCGCATCCGCCAGTGCTCCTCACGGTACCGGGGAAGCCTCAGAGGTGGGGTCAGTGAGAGGTGACCAGGACGAGGCCAGCATGGTTAGCGGGGGCCACAGTTCAAGATCGAGGGCGCCATCCGGGGGTCTTGAACAGGATGAGTCTTCCTCATCTCCCCCGGACGAGGCGGTGGCAGGGGCCCAAACCACTGTCTATCCCGGACAATACTAAGGCCCATCAGGAGCTGCTCCGCTGGGTGGCCACCGGCCTAAACATCCAGGCTGAGGAAATAGTAGAGGATGCGGACCCCATGGTAGACATCCTACTCCCTGAGGGCCTGAGCTGCATTGCTTTGCCTTTCATTAAAACGGTGCAGAACACTACTAAGGCACTGTGGCATACCCCGGCTTCAATTCTGCCTACGGCCAAGCGGGCGGAAAGAAAGTACTTCGTCCCCTCTAAGGGGTATGAACATTTTTATTCCCACCCTACTCCAAGTTCATTGGTAGTAGCCACGGCAAATGAGCGGGAACGACAAGGGCATCCAGGTTCAACACCAAAGTCTAAGGACGCTAAAAAGCTGGACTTGTTCGGCCGCAAAGTTTATTCTATGGGGGGGGGCTGCAACTGAGGATAGCCAACCAGCAGGCCATCCTCAGTAGATACATGTTTAACGCCTGGTCAGCTATGGACAGGTTCGCTGATTCCCTGGGGCAGGACTCTAGAGAAGCCTTGTCAGTCTCCGTTAAGGAGGGCAAGGTTATTTCCAAGGCTTTGTTACAGTCAGCCTTGGATGCAGCTGACGCGGCAGCTCGTTCCATGGCATCCAGAATCACAATGCGTCGGAGCGTGTGGCTGCAAGCTTTGGGGTTGCCTCAAGAGGTCCAGGCCACCATCCAGGACCTGCAATTCGAAGGGCCTGAGCTGATCTTTCAACAAACGGATGCTCGTCTCCAGACGTTAAAGGATTCAAGGGCGCTGATTAAATCACTGGGGCTTCACACACCAGCGAGCCAGAGGAAGCAGCTTAAACCTCCTCCTCCTCCTCCTCCTCCCCCCTCAAGGCCCTTGCACCACCTTCAGGAGGATGACAGGCGAAGAGGTAGAGGGGCTCGCAGGTCTGCCGGTCGCCAATCCAGCAGCCAAAGAGGCTCGCGCCAGTCTTCGGGCCAGAAGAAGATCTTTTGAAGGTCTGCTCGAGGATGCCATACCAACCACCAAGGATCCAGAGACTCCCCTATTCGGCAACAGACTGTCCCGCTTCGCACCGGAATGGTGCAAGATTACAAAGGACCGATGGGTTCTCAAGACTGTTCAGGAGGGCTATTCTCTCCAATTTTCTTTGTTACCCCCGTCGGCCCCCCCAGTTTTTTGTCCCTCCTTGCGAGACCAGGTCCTGTGGGAGGAGGTCCAGGCACTGCTCCAGAAAGGGGCGGTGGAAGAGGTGCCCCACAGCCACAAGGGCAGGGGTTTTTACTCCCGCTATTTCCTGATTCCCAAGGCGAAAGGGGGCCTACGTCCCATTTTAGACTTGAGGCGCCTCAGTCGATTCCTCTGGAAGTGCCAGTTCCGCATGGTCTCTCTTGCCTCAATTGTTCCCTCTCTGGATCCAGGCGATTGGTACACCGCCCTCAATTTACAAGACGCGTATTTCCACATCGTGATCAACCCCGAACACAGGAAGTTTTTATGTTTCGTGGTCGGACAGAAACATCTGCAGTTCGCAGTGCTCCCGTTCGGCCTCTCAGCAGCTCCGCGGGTGTTTACAAAATGCTTGGCAGTGGTAGCAGCCTTCCTCAGGAGGAGAGGGGTCACCCTCTTCCCATATCTGGACGATTGGTTAGTCGCGGGGCGGTCAGCCCAGGAGGTCTGGTCCCACTTGACGTTGATACAGTCCCTGTTCGATCACTTGGGCCTACTAGTGAATGTGCAGAAGTCGGTGCTCATTCCTGCGCAGAGAATAGAGTTTATAAGGGCGGTCATCGACTCAATAGCCGCAAAGGTGAGCCTTCCTACCGCCCGTTTTCAGACGATCAAGCAGGCAGTGGATTCCTTAGTGAAATTTCCCCTGGTCTCGGCACGGGAATGCCTTTGTTTGCTAGGCCTCATGGCAGCCTGCACATCTGTGGTCGCCCACACACGCCTCCGCATGGGCCCGTTCCAACTGTGGCTGCTAAGTGTGTTTCGTCCGGCAAGAGACAGCCTGGATGCAATGGTTACAGTACCTGCGCTCGTGCTGGCGTCCCTGCAGTGGTGGGGTCAAGAATCCAATCTCTGCTCGGGGATTCCGTTTCGTCTCCCGCTACCGTCGGTCCACTTGACAATGGACACTTCGGACTTAGGATGGGGGGCGCATCTGGGCAACCTCAGAACTCAGGGTCTCTGGGAGAGTGGAGAGCCTCGATTACATATCAACATCAAGGAGCTCAGGGCAGTTCGACTGGCGTGTATGGTATTTCGAGAGCACCTGCGGAGCCGAGCGGTGTCTGTCCAGACAGACAACATGACAGCAATGTTTTATATCAACAAGCAGGGTGGCACCCACTCGAGGCAGCTTTGCCATGAAGCAATGGACCTGTGGGAGTTTTGTACTCGCCACGAGATTCACCTAGTGGCGTCGTACATACCGGGCCTCCGGAACGGCATAGCGGACGAGCTCAGCAGAAGGTTCATGACTCACAAGTGGACTATCCACCCAGAGGTGGTGCATTCTCTCTTCCAGAGGTGGGGCTATCCTCATCTGAACTTGTTCACCTTGCACAGCAACACAAAGTGCCGAGAGTTCTGCTCGTTCAGGGACTCAGCCCCGGTTCGAAGGGGGATGCTTTTGAGCTCAACTGGGGGCAACTCGGGTTGTTGTACGCGTTTCCACCGACACCTCTACTACCCAGGGTATTGTGGAAAATAAAGGACGAGCAGGCACAGGTCATACTGGTAGCCCCGGCGTGGCCAAGGTAACACTGGTTCTTGACCCTCTTGAGGTTGTCGAGGCACAAGCCCGTCGAGTTGCCCCTCAGGCCGAACCTGCTAGCCCAGGACAGCGGATGGCTCCTTCACCCCAACCTGGAAGCGTTGCACCTCCACAGGTGGTACCTTCGTAGCTGACGGGCAGCGAGCGGCTGTGCTCCTCCCCGGTAAGAGAGGTGCTATGTGGCAGCAGGAAGCCTGCCACAAGGGCTGCATACACCGCCAAGTGGCACAGGTTTGCACAGTGGGCTGCGGAAAGGGGGGAATATCCGGCTACGCTCTCCATACAGCGCACGCTGGACTGCTTGTGGCACCTAAAGTTGAATGGACTAGCGCTGTCGTCCCTTAAGGTTCATCTGGCGGCAATTACGGTCTTTCGCTGGGACCACGAGCTCTACTCGCTCTTCTCCCTCCCTATGTTGAAGAGATTCCTGAAAGGCCTATCTAAGTTATACCTGACAGTGAAACTGCCAGCGGCCCAGTGGGACTTGAACCTAGTCCTCTCACGTCTCACAGGACCCCCGTTTGAACCCCTGGCAACTTGTTCGCTACTCTACCTCTCCTGGAAGGTGGCATTCCTGGTGGCTATTACGTCAGCCAGATGGGTATCAGAGCTGCGGGCCCTGGTCACAGATCCCCCATATACGCTATTTTTTAAGGACAAGGTGCAATTGCGGCCCCACCCTTCCTTTCGGCCCAAGGTTGTGTCGCACTTCCATATGAACCAGGATATTTGCCTACTGGTGTTCTATCCTAAGCCCCACAAGTCGGACGAGGAAAGGTGTTTCCACACGCTGGATGTGCATAGGGCTTTGGCCTTCTATATCGAAAGAACTAGACCATTTCGCAAGTCGCCCCAGCTCTTCGTGGCAGTTGCGAACACCAAGAAGGGCCAACCGGTGTCCACGCAACGGATAGCATCGTGGATAGCTGCCTGCATTAAGGAATGCTATAAGCTGGGAGGCAGACACTCGCCGCGGGTGAATGCCCACTCAGCAAGGGTCCAGGCGGCGTCGGCCGCATTCCTGGCGGGAGTCCCAATCGCAGACATTTGCGGGGCGGCAACATGGTCCTCCCCGCATACCTTTGCGTGACACTACGCCATCTCCCACCAAGCGCAGCAGATCACGGCAGTGGGACGGGCGGTTCTGCAATTCGTATGCCTGTGATGTCTCCCACCTCTGAGGTAAGGCTAGATACTCACCTAAAGGGGAATGGCCAGGAGCAGCACTCGAAGAAGAAGAAGAGGTTGCTTACCAGTGACCGGTGTTCTTCGAGAGGTGTGCTCCTGGCCATTCCATTCCCTCCCACCTCCCCTCAGACAATCGGGGTAGAAGGAACTGAGGAGGGAGTGGCCGGCTGTGGCTATATAGGGAGTGGCGGCGGCACCACTCCAGGGGGCGCTATGGCCGGCCCTATGGGTACTCTAGGGGAAAAGTTTTCCAGCGTGCCGTGCACATGGCGTGCAGACACCTAAAGGGGAATGGCCAGGGGCACACCTCTCGAAGAACACCGGTTACTGGTAAGCAACCTCTTCTTACGCATCGGACATACCTCTCTCAGATATGGCCCATCAGTAAGCGATGACACACCCTTCTGAGTCGGTGGGGGAGTCAGGTCCGGATGATTTCTGGACAGCTCATGATCAGCAATCCCCTTTGCTAGATGAGTCTGTGCCTCTGGGCTCTACCTCTCCCCTTGATGATTTTAAAGCCCACCAAGATCTCCTAAAGAAGATGGCGTCCAACCTTGGTTTAGAGGTGGAGGAGCTGAAAGGCTCACCAGACTCCCTCTTTAATGTTCTTTCGGCCTCAGCCGCCATTAGACTAGCCCTCGCGGTACATGAGGGAGTATTAAAAATTGTCAAGTCAATTTGGCAGGCTCCTTCATCGTTAGCCCCTTCTTTGAGGGTGGCAGGAAAGAAATACTATGTTCTAGCAATCTCCTTCCAGTATCTGTATTCACACCCTGCCCCATCCTCTCTCGTTGAGGCAGTGAATCAAAAAGAACACCAGGGCCAGCCTGCCTCAGCCCCAAAGAACAAGGAGACTAAGACCCTTTATCTTTTTGGGAGAAAGATCTATTCAACTGCTATTATGCAGCTTAGGATAGCTAACCGTCAAGCTCTCCTGGGGAGGTGCAACTTCAACCTCTGGAGTTCACTGAGCCATTTTGTTGGCCTCTTTCTCCATGAACACCTCCTTGATCTCAGTACCATTCTGGATGAAGGTCTCGCAGTAGCTAGAACAGCTCTCCAGGCATCCTGGGATGCTGCTGATTCTGCAGGAAGAGCCATCATCTCCATGGTTTACCCCCATCAAGCAGCGTGGCTCCAAGTTTCAGGGCTTTCTCCGTTGGTACAACAGTCTATATAGGTCTTATGGTTCGAGGGTTCCTCCCTCTTTTCAGATGAGACAGACAGCAAGCTCCATGCGTTGAAGGATTCCAGGGTGACCCTCCACTCTCTGGGTCTGTTCTCTCCTCAGTTGTCATGCCGCCCTTATAGGCTGCAGTTTTCTCAACTTTTCCCACAGCCCAGGCAGTCCTTTGGTGCTCGTCAAGGCAGGCAACGAGAGAGAGAGAGAGAGAGAGCAAGATCCCCTAGGGGCAAGCACTCTAGTCCTACAGTCAGGTCATCTCGGTCCAGCTACCACAGCTTGAGCAATCAGAACTTCTGCTGGGATGCTCGAGGGCAACAAAACAGTTACCATTTCCTAGGATCCTCCCAGACTCACCTTCCGAAACAGAGTTTCCCCTTTCCTTCTGCAATGGGTCAGAATTACCACAGACCGCTGGATCTTAGATACAGGCCATTTTGGCTACTTCCTCCAATTGGGAGGGTGTTTAGAATAGAATAATAGAGTTGGAAGGGACCTCATGAGATAGTCTAACCCCCTAGGACTTGAACCCAGGACCTTCTGCATATTAAGCAGAGGTGCTAGCCACTACACTAATTCTGGTGTGTGCCTTCCAACCATCCACCTACTTCCCAGTCGCTCTTCAGGGATCTCCTCATGAACAGCTGCTAGACCAGGAAGTGGCCAAGCTGTTATCTTTGGGGGCAATAGAGAGAGCTCCTTACAATCAGAGGGGCATGGGATTTTACTCCCGTTATTTTTTTATCTCGAAGGCAAGTTTCTAAGGAGGCTGAAATTTCATGTGGTCACCCTCAAGCATGTCATCCCTCCATTGGATCCTGGGGATTGGTTTGCTGCCCTCGATTTAAGAGATGATGTTTTCATGTAGTAAGAAAGCCAGAGCCCAGGAGATTCCTCCGTTTCACAAGGGGGTCTTGCCACTACCAGTTTACAGTTCTCCTGTTTAGCTTCTCCTTGGCTCTGAGAGTTTTTACAAAGTGCATGGCAGTAGTAGCAGCACACCCATGGAGGAAAGGCATGCATATTTTCCCCTACCTGGATGATTGGCTGATCAGAGGTCAATTGAAACAACACATCCACCTTGGTGTGCAGATGATCCAAATACTATGCAACCACCTCGGCCTGCTGATAAATGAGCAAAAATCTCAGCTTCAGCGCATCCAAAGAATCAAGTTCATTGGAGCAATACTGGATTCCACCAGATCCAGAGCGCTACTCCCACAGGCAAGGTTCAACATCATGTCAGAGATGGTTCTTGACCTTTTGAAAAATCTGACCACCATAACCAGGAACTATCTGAAGCTGTTGGGCCATATGGCAGCATGCAGATATGTTGTCAGACTCACGCGCCTCCATCTCAGACCCCTGCAGACCTAATTAAGGATGGTCTTCCATCCCAGCAGTCACTTGCTGAATAAGGTAGTTCCCATCCTGGGCATGGTTCTTGGGTAGTTCAGGTAGTGGATCCAGTCCTGCATAGTGATGGAAGGCATTCCATTCGGAATGTCCTCTCCTTCTCTCACACTGCTTTTGGACAACTCCAATCTGGGTTGGGGCGCCCACCTCAGCCTCAACATGATTACTCAAGAGAGGTGATCGACAAAGGAAAGATCGTTTCACATCAGTGTCAAAGAGCTGAGAGCCATCAGGTTGACCTGTCTGGTGTTTCTGCCACCGCTGCGAGGAAACACTGTCCAGATCTTAATAGACAATACAGGGGCCATGTATTATATAAATCACCAAGGAGGCACCCGCTCTTCAGCCCTTTGCTGTGAAGCAATTCACCTCTGGAATCTGGCAGTGAAGTTCAATTTCCATTTGACAGCTTCTCACCTTCTGGGAGTGAGAAATGATTGGGTGGACTGTCTCAGCAGACATTTCAACTCCCAACATGACTGCTCTCTCCACCCCGGGGTAGTAAATTCGATCTTCCACAACTGGGGTCATCCCCAGGTGGATTTGTTTGCATCGCGTGAGAACTGCCAGTGCTGCAGTTTTTGTTCCCTGAGAGGTTCAGAGATGGGCTCCCTGGATGTGTTCCTGATGTCTTGGTCGGGCCCGTTGATGTACACCTTCTCTCAATTCCCTCTCATTCACAGGGTACTCCTGAAGAGAAAGAGGGACAAAGCCAACATAATCCTGCTTGCCCCGCCTGGCAGCACCACCCCTGGTTTCATTTATTGATCGACTTGTCTGTATCCCCCCATGGGAACTGTCCAGCAGGTACGACCTGTTGACCCAGGACCAGAGCCGCTTGCTACATCCAAACTTGTGGCCCCTGCACCTGACAGCCTGGAGGCTACATAATTGACTTCAGAACAGGCCTGTTCAACCTTGAGCAGGTTCTGATAAGCAGCAGAAGGATGTCTACTCAGGCCACATACAAGACAGAATGGTCACGGTTTTCTCATTGGGCCCAATGTCAGAGTCTAGACCCAATGTGAAAAGCTAAAGTCACACATAGTGGGACTTCCAGATGTGGTGTAAACATGATTGTGTTAGGGACAAGCACAGTCAAAGAGGATGTACCATCAGAGAGCTGCTACGTCCCCAATTCTTGCTGCAGATGTGAGAGTGATGAAGAACGCTGTCTTCGTGGAAAGGTGAGTCTGTGAACAAACGGCTATGAGTTCAAATGGTGGCCTAATCAAACCTTTTGATATTAGGTTGATATCCCATTGAGGAGGAAGAAGGAATTCACTATACCTTAGAGGAACCCCTTTGTAGCCGGATGTGAAAAGGTGGAGTATCCTACCTGTTCGTGGAAGGTTGCAATTGCTATTAGATCAACTTTCAAAGAACTGATCTTGATTTTTTGAGAGCTGATGAGTAGTTTAGGATCATCTAGGTGGATACATTAGGGATGACATCTTTGGGCTGGTATCATCTCAGAAAAAGCCAAAATAGCAAAGGTGTACCTTCAGAGATGCCACATTGTGATAGAGTATCCCATGCACTGCTAAGGGTTTCTTTTTTGTCAAATTTCTTTCCCTCGGTAAGGTTTAGATTTCCTGTAGAGTGAAATAATTCACAGATGTAAACATAGCCTCCAGACCTTCATTTGGTATCCAGACCAGATGGTAATAATCCACAGCAGCAGGCTATTTTTCCAATGCCTGAAGTTTGAAGATATAATACAGCGGCATCATATTTCCTAGTGTTTACAATCCAGTGTCTACTTCATTCTGATCACTTGTTCATCTACAGAAGAAACTACTGTACATCTGCAAGTATACATATGTGATTAACCATGTATTTCAAAACTACAGTAATAGGTAAATATAAGTTTAACAAAAAGTAATATAGTAAAATTTTCAGAATTGCTTATGGCTCACAAGTAAGATTTGGGCTTCTAAATGCCTACTCACTTTTGGAAAGGGGACTTGGTTCCTAAGTCTCTAAGGTCCTTTTGAAAACTATGCCTACAGCATTTAACCCAGTGAATGTTACATCTTATGAGCAATTTAGTATTGAAAACTGCAAAGCTGAAAGGCACTGGACTGCAAATGACACATTTTTACATCATAAATGATAATCTGATTACCTGTATTTGTAAATAATTTTTCCTCTCAGTTTCTCATGGTAGATTTCCATTCTAGCATTCTGCTTTCTTGACATCCTCGCTGACATCAATGGAAACCATGTGCATGTGCCTTGAAAAGCAGAACAGAAGAAGGACAGCTATCATGCAGATCTGAGAGAATTTTTCCCTTGCTTGGTACCTGCACTCCAAAAATCCTCATTCCTGAAATGATACTGAATGTGGTTTGTCCTTTTCTATAATTGCAGCTTGGCAGTGTTCAGGACCACTTCATCTGTGCCTGCTGCTAGCACCCTTAGTCCAGAATGGATTAGTTGTACTGTACCTATGCAAGCTTATTGTAGTAAGAGCTCAAGAAAACAGAGGAATCTCCAGTAACTTTCACATAGGCACCCAAACTTTCAAGACCAGTGATTTTAGCTAAATCATTGAATCTTTTATGACTTACACATCACCAACATGAAGGTTCTAAGAATAAGTTGGGTTGTGTACATTTTACTGCCTGTGCTACATTTTACTTAACTGCCTCTTTTCCATACAGTTCCAGTTTAAAAGTATTGTAAGTGTACAAGCAACTTGATTACCTGATCATGAACCAAATTCATTGTTATTGGCCATCATTTGCCTGTGTAAGTGGAATATGGGTCCATATCTCTTCCCCCCTTCTGGGGAGGGTGACGGGAGGATATAACACTGTAATCACTCTTAGAGTCATACTTTTCCTTCTGATACTCCTTTGCGTTTTCTTTGTAAGTCACTGGGAACATATCTGAGAGCATAAATTGTTAATGTTTGTTTTTTTTTTCCTCCATGTGAATCTCTAAATACACAACCATTGATGACTAAGGCAGTTAAATGCCCTTCACACTTACTCTTGGAGTTGTTTGAGTTCAGCTGACTGTCAGCCTTTTTTGCATGACAGGCTCTATCCTGTGATGAAAGTGATTTGGAATGTACTTACTCCAGTTTATGATTTTCAGTTTCTCGCCTTTTCCTACTGTCTACTAATTGTACAGTAAAACAAAAGAAACTACAAAAAAGGTACCAAAAACAAACGAACAAAAAGAAAAAAAATTCCTTTTTGCAGAGGAAGTTTTAAAATGCAGAATATGAAAATTAACGTTAAAGAAAATGAGAGCATAGAACTTGAGAATTTATGGTGCCTGTGAATTTCTGCAGTTCTAGAGCTCAAGTTTTTCTCTTTCATGTCCCATGCTTTTACTTTATTTGCACCTGACTTTTTTCAGTATCCAAGAAGCCCCTTAGTCTGCAAAAAGGCTACATGGTTGTGTTTTTTCCTCAATGTAGCTATCTATCTGCATTTAGGTAGGGCTAAGCTGTGTGCTTGAACAGAGATTGGTGCTATGATATGCAGGGTTTTGACTTTGTTAGAAAATTGCAGTGGATTAAGCACTTTGTGTAATGGTGAACAATAAATATATCCTTTTAGGAGATGGTGGCACAGAAGAAACAGGTTTGTTTCCTGCTAGAGTATATATTGCTTGTCGCTTAATATGCGCAAACAGCTCTTGCTATATGCAAGTGCTGATTTATTTGAGAGGAGGATTATGGGAATGTAAGTCAGGGGTGTTGTTTTGTACTTTGTTCTGAATGGGGAGAGATGATCAGTCTTATTTCATCTGGTGACAAATACTTCATCTTGTTCTGGCTCTGAAAAAAGCATGGTCTGCTGTGGATACTATCTCCTAGTTGTCGTATTATACTCGGAGGGGAGAGAGTGAGTTTGTGTGTGTGTGTGTCTGTACACATACCATATATCATCGCGTACAAGCTGAGAATTTTAAGCCTGAAAATTGGCTTCAAAACAGGCTCTTGGCTTATACTCGAGAGAATACAGTAGACAGCCCCAGCCAGCAGTTTCCCTGACCATGCGGCAGGCCAGAGCCCCAGTGTTGCCGGGCGGCCATCTTGGGCAGTTGGCGGGGGCTGGAGTAAGGAGGGGGACCCTGGCATCTGGAGTGGCCAAGTAAGGGGGCCCTGGGGGGAGGGGGTCGGCCTGAACATTGATTCAGGGAGGCCAGGGAAGCGGCGGCAGGGACCAGAGGTTGGAGAGGGGGTCAGGGAGTTAGGAAAAGTGATGGGACAGCTGGGAGGGTTTGGGGGAGGGCTCAGGGAGACCAGGGAAGGGGCGGCAGGGCTCGGGCATTTGGGGGGGGTTGGGGAGTCCGGGGAAAGCGGCAGGAGGATGCAGGGTGTTTTGGGGAGCCCAGGGAAGCAGCGACGGACTGGGGATTTGGGGGGGGGGCCTGGCAGGCTGGGAAGAGGGGCAGCAGGGGTTTGGGGGCAATGGGGAAAGGGGTGGAAAGGGTGTTGGGGAACAGGGGAGCAACAGCAGGGCACTGAGAAGGGAGTAGGGGGCAGCAGTGAAGAGCCAGGGGGCAGCAAGAGGAGCAGGGGGGTACCAGTGGGGAAGGGGCAGAGAAGGGGGGCAGCAGTGAGGAAAGGGCAGAGCAGGGGGGCAGCAGGAGGAGCAGGGGGGCAGCAGTGAAGGAAGAAGCAGAGCAGGGGGCAGCAGCAGGTAGCAGTGAGGGAAGGGTGTAGTAGGGGGTGGCAGTGAGGAGGGGCAGTAGGAGAAGCAGAGCAGCAGTGAGAAAGGGGCAGAGCAGGGAGCAGCAGGAGGAGCAGGGGGCAGCAGCAGGAAACTGAGAAGTGAGCAGGGATGTAGCACTGAGGAAAGGGAAGAGCAGGGGGCAGCAGAGGTGACGGAAGTGAGGAAAGGGCAGAGCAGGTGGGAGCAAGGGGGCAACAGTGAGGAAAGGGCAGCACAGGAGGCAGCAGCAGGAAACTGAAAAGTGAGCAGGGGTGTAGCAGTGAGGAAAGGTCAGAGCAGGGGGCAGCAGGGGTGTCGGAAGTGAGGAAAGGGCAGAGCAGGAGGGCAGGAGTGAGGAATGGACAGCAGGGGGGCAAGGGAAAAGCAGCACCAGAGATTTTGGGGTAGGGAAGCTGTCAGAAACTCCAGAGGAAGCCAGCAGCAGTGGGTGGGGGGTTAGGGGCCAAGGCTAAAAGGGGACCTCGGCTTATACCTGGGTCACCAATTTTAGTTTCTTTTTTGGACTCAGAAGTGGGGGGGTTGGCTTGTGCCCGGATCGGCTTATACCTGAGTATATACAGTAGGTTTTGTAACCATTTCAGGGAATGCACCTTTGAAAGGAAAAACACAACAAAATTTGTTTTTATTGTTTTGTTTAAACAAAAACATTTTTGTTACCATGAAGCAATGCATGTTGGTATTTTTAAGGATAGTTTGAAATGTGCTGAGCCCAGTGCACATAGCATAAGCTACAGAAGTCCATGTGTAAACACGATTACAGGGTGTGACATTTCCATAACAGAAATGGCTCAACTGGTCGACAACTTCTTAACTTATAATCAACTTTATGTGGTAAACTATGGCTTCTAAGAAAGACACTTGGCTTCAGACATTTAGCTTATAATTTAGCCAGTAAACTGGACTCGGTGATGTTCAAATTAGTATGAGACAAGAGGAAATGCAGGACCTGCTTACCACAACATCAGTAAATTAAGCTGGTGGCAGGTGCATGAGCATGAAATATTGTTTTGTTTATGATGGGCCAAAAGAGAAAGAACAAACGAAAACATGTCAAAGTGCAGTCCTGACTTGCTTTGCCTTTTGTGCTGACGTGTTTAGTAGTTGACCTACTTGGCTTTGTCTAGAAAAGAAACCAAGAAAAATAATGTTTTCCTTCAAGCACTATTCCCATGAGTTCTCCATCTTGATTTCTGGCACATCAGTGTGACATGACTTGAAGAATTTTCTAGCAATGCTCATCTGGGTCGTGTGAATGCTGAGAGACTGTCTTGTGCTGCTTCAGCACCCTTTTGGCACAGACGTGACCCACCCCCTTCAGTTTCTTCTCAATTCTTCACAGTCACAGATGGAGCTCCCTCTTTGACTCAGCTCATCTGTTTTTACTCCTCTGAGACTCTTTTCTCCCATTTTCCCTTCCCAGTTTTCTTCTCTCTCTTAAAAAAAAACAAAACAAAAAAACCCCCACCACCTTATTTCCTCCCACTTTTACAGTGCCTGGATCCCCCTGCTTTAAGTGCTGTGAAACCTGCCATGAGGCCATGCCAGCTGTGGATGGCCATGTTAAGTGTTTGGGTGACGGGTACATTTCTCAAAAATGCTCCCACTGCCAGAATTTAAGCTCCAGAGCCCACAGAGACAGAGACCTGTGACTGAAGCTTTCACTGATGTTGCATTCACTGCAATCAGCTTCTAACCTGGGCAAGCAGAGTATATTTCTGCAGCTCCAACATCAGATAGCCACCGTTCCCCTTGACATTCCAGTAAATGAGGGAAGTTGGCTTCTCTTCCATCTGAACCGCATGGTAAAGAGGCAGCTGGCTTCTCAAGTATGTTGGTGGTGGAAACCCTGAAGAGATCCTTTTATTTGCTTTCAGACCACAGGAAAAAGAAACGTTAACCATTGGTGCTGGTGGCCAGTAAACTTCCGAGAACCATCACGCTTTCTGTGCCGACACCCTCATTGGCACTGGCACCCATTCCGGACTGACAAGTCATACGTACGGTCAGAACCCACCTTGTTACTGACAACATCAGTGCTTCTTACATTTCTGGCACCCATGTTACTGATGGCACCATTTGATCCCACTCCGACACCACAACTCATGGCATGGCTTCCATCCTCAGCGGCACTGACACACCATTCTGACCAATTGGTACTGCATAAACACACACACAAATGAAAACGTCAGACAACTCCAAAGGATACTTCTTCCATTCCTCATGCAACTTACCATGACTTTGGCACTGAGGGCTTTCCACTGCCATTATGTCCAACAGGAACCATGTCACCAATTCTGTTCTGCAGTGATGAAGATGGAGAGGGAGACTACCCCTCCACCTTTTCTCACCAAGCTGTCTCTCCAAGGCTATGATCATGCAGTTGTCAGATGCCTCCCTCTTCTCTGCCATATCTGTGCTACCCGCCATCCTGGTGCAGCCATCCCTATTAGCAGCCCCGTTATCCACCATGGGATTCCTGGTCCTACTACTCCACATCTTTTCATAGACCACCAACATCCCAACAGCATAGACCAACTCAACAGCCTGCTCCAGCAGAGGTTCAAGACACCATAGAAGCAGAAGAGGATTAAGAAAACCCTGAAGCAAGGTCCCCTTCCCACAACTCTTCATCATCCACTGATGACATCATCCTTTCCCTTACTAATACAGGTGATGACTTCTGCCAATTTCAGCAGTTACTCTGTAGGGTGGCAGACTTCCTCAAGATTTTGATGTGGGATGTCCCAGAATCTCATCCTAAACTGTTGAGGATTCTACAAACTTAATTCTTTGCTAGAATCTCTCTCCCCATGGATGCAGGCCTGGCAGACCTCAGCAATCATACCACCCACTTCCAGTAAAGCCGATTTAAAAAATACTGTATCCTAAACAAGGACTCTGAATACTTATTAACCCATCCTCCACCAAGCTCCCTAGTCATGGAAGTGGCAAACTAACAATATAAGCAAAAATTCAAATGCTCCACACAGCATGACAAGGAAGATCAAAAAAATGGCTCTTCTAGGAAGAAAGATCAATGCATCATCCAATGTACATTAATAGTGGCAAATTACTGTCCTACTCATCAGTTATGACTACAATCATTTAAAATTTGCAGATTTTTTTGAATGTATACTGGATGACCGTAAGCCCCAATTCCACTTGATTATAAAGTTAATCTCTAGAATGGTGCTTCAAGTGGCCGTAGATGTTGTTGATACAGCTGCCCGCATGACCACAACTGGCATAATCCTGCTCAGATGTTCATGACTTCACTCGGCAAACATCCCCAGGTAATTGCAGTCAGCCATAGAGGATCTACTCTTCAGAAAGAAAAAATTGTTCTCTGATAAGACTGATGACTTTAGGTATGGCTCCAAAGATTCCTGGGCCACCCTGAGAACATTCGGCATCTATACTCCCATCACTCATCGATGCTTGTACTGATACCAACCTTACAACTCAAGATGTCAGTTCCCACCTCAAAAAAGATCTCAATTCAGGCACCAGGACCAACAGCCCCACCCACAACACCACAGGCAATCATCAAACTAACTTCCACACCCCAACCCTGCCCCCAAACCTCAATTTTGAGAATGCAGCTGGGGACTGGCAAACTCTTTCCCCAATCCCAGAGCCAGCAAAACAGTTCATCTATATGAACTGTTTACAAAAACATTATCATCTCTGGTCCCAGATAACATATGATAAATGGATATTAGACAACATAAACCAAGAATATACCATCCCTTTTTTTATCTAGACCTGCCTTCCACACTCGTTCCCTGTCTCTTTCTGGGATCATCTCCCGCATACAACTTCTAGAGCAAGAAGCTTGACACTTTCACGTCGGTGCAATAGAAACAGTTCCCCGCATTCACTGTGGAAAACATTTCTATTCCCCTTACTTTCTCACAAACAAGAAATCAGGAGGCTGGTGACCCATTCTCGACCTTAGAAAATTAAACAAGTTCATAGCATGCCAAAAAATTTAAATGCTTACACTGTCTTTTATCATACTGGCTCTAGAATGGGGGGACTGGTTTGTAGCCCTCAACTTACAAGATGTGTATTTCCATGTATCTAGTCACCAGGCTCATAAAAAACACATTTGTTTCATGATCAAAAACAAACATTATCAATATACAATATTGTCATTTGGTGTCTCTACAGCACCTTGTGTCTTCTCCAAAGGTCCATCAGTTGTTGCGCATGTCTTTGCAAGCAAGGTGTAAACATATCGCCCTACCTTGATGATTACCTCATAATATCACCTACACTCACAGAGACTTCCCAGGCAGTTGAATTGACTATGGCACTTCAATACAGATTAGGGCTTCTGATAAACCTGGAAAAATCAACCCTAACAGGAACCCAGAACCTTCTCTTTATTGGAGCCCATCTGAACTCCACACAAGAATGGGCTTTCCTGCTGAAACAAAGATTAGACACCATTATTGGCCGAGCGAACTCTGCTATCCAGGCTTCCACCATCAGTCCCAGCCAATGCTTACAACTCCTAGGCCATATGGCAGCATCTGCCTTTGTAGTCAAACATGCCAGACTCCACATATGACCCTTCAAGCTGTGGTTCGTTGAGGTATACAGACCGTGATTCCACTATCTACACAAGGTACTGTCTGTACCACATGAAATAAAATGATGCCTTTTTTGGTGGATGATGCCTGCAAATCTAAGGAATGGTATACAGTTCTTCCAACAACCTCCCACTCTACTTATGGCTACAGATGCATCCATTATAGGGTAAGGCACACAAATACAACACCATACAGTGCAAGGCAAATGGTCCACACAGGAGACTGCCATGCACATAAACATTTTGGAACTTCACACTGTTCCATGTGCCTGGCTCCACTTCCAACATCTCATCTCACATCATCATGTCAGGGTTATGACTGACAACATAGCTTTTATGTTCAGACAGGGAGGAGTGAGCTCCAGACTCCTCTGCATGGAAGTGGTCTCCCTATGGAACTGGTGCCTTGAAAGTGACATCAACACGTTGGCCTTGTATTTACTGGATAAGCAAGATAGTCGCAGACTTCCTCAGTTACTCATTCACCCACAAACACGAGTGAGAGATCCACCCACAAATACTACACAATATTTTTCAAATGTGGGGATGCTCCTTGATGGATTTCTTTGTCACATCTCACAATCACAAATGTTCGAAATACTCCTCCCAGGCAGGAATAGGCTCCAGATCTCTAGGTGATGCAGTCCTTCAATGAACTAGAGACCTATTCTATGCATTCCCACACCTCCCTCTGGGTCCCTGTGTTCTCCACAAAATACAACAATACTTGATGATCATAATACTGATAGCACCAGTGTGGCCGAGACAGCCCTTGTGCACTGCCCTAATTGACATGTCAGTGAAACCACTGATCACCTTGCCATCCATACCAAATCTCCTCACACAGCACAATGGCCAAATAACACATCTGGATGCCAGTGGATTACGCCTGACAACTTGGTACCTTGTTGGCTCAATGAGGAGGAAATCCAGTGTTCTAGTGCTGTACAAAACATACCACTAAACCATTGCAAATCACTCACATGCAAAATGTACCTTCAGATATGGTGTCAGTTCCACCACTGGTGCTCACTGAAGGGCATGAGTCCAATATCAGTGTCAGTTCCAACCATTTTGGATTACCTTCTGCATCTAAAAATAGAAACAATATACATAAATACCAAATGGGTACACCTGGAAGCCATCACAGCATTCCATAATTCTGTGCCTGACAAATCTCTCTTCACGCATCCCATTATTAAACAGTTCCCCTCAGGAATCCAAAACCTCTATTTGGAAATTCACCTCCTGACTCCAACCTGGGACCTAAACTTGGTTCTCAAGGCCTTAACGAAACCTCTATTCAAACCACTAGCGACTTTTTCCATCAACGATCAATTCATGAAGGTGGCCTTTCTTGTTCCACTTACATCTACTCGCCATGTCGGTGAACTTGCAAATCTGTGGCATCTCCTCCCTACAGAGTATTCTACAATGACAAAGTCACATTAAAACCTCATCCAAAATTTATTCCGAAAATAACATCTGCATTCCATCTCAATCAAAATGTCGACTTACCCGTGTTCATACCAAAACCTCATGCGAATCCTCATGAAGCTACCCTCCACACTCTAGATGTACATAGGACCCTAGCATTCTGTACCTGCAAAGATCCAAATCATTCAGATCTACTAATATACTATTCATTTCTATGACAGAAATAAATAAGGGCCAGCCAGCCTCTAGACATTGACTCTCAAAATGGATCTTGGGGCGTGTTCGTTTGTGCTTTGACTTTGCACATATTGCATCTCCTGAACAGGTACGTTCCCATTCCACAAGAGCAATCTCTACCTCTGTGGCATTTCTAAGTAATGCAGAGGTGTCAAACTCATTCAAGGTGGGGGGCCATACTGGAAGGCAGGACACCTGTTGTGGGCTAGGTGGTCATGGGGGTTCCCTAACACTTTCCTCCTCCATTTTCAGAGCAGAATGGGGACACCTTTCCCCTCCCCAATCCAGCAGACTTTCCTACACCTTCCCATGCCCCTGCCCTGTGGGTTCCCCTTCCCCATGCAGGCTCCCAGATCCCCCACCCACTTCCCTTTTCACTTGCTTTCCCTGGTGGCAGGCAAAAAAAATCAGTCTCAGTCACAGGCAGCCAGGCTGGGATCCTGCCTCTACCTCTCCTGGCCCACTCACTGTCAGTCATTCAGAATGCTGGCCTTTGGTTGGATTGTTCTCATGTGGGTGCCAGCCACTTTTTCCTTTTTTATTTGTAATTTGTGCAATGTCCTGTGAATCAAATTAGCATGCTGAATGACAGTGAGCAGTTGTGGTGGGGGGGGCAGTACAGTGGCTCTCTGGAGCTGGCCTAGCCTACTGCGACTGAGACTCTGATTGATTGGCAGACCACAACAGAGCCAAGGCGGGATTGGCTGAAGAGCTTCCTTTGTTCCCCTGTGCTGTGACTCGGATCATGTGAGTGAGTCAGAAGCAAGCCTAGATGTGCTGCATGG
Organism: Podocnemis expansa; assembly: GCA_007922195.1. Classification (NCBI taxonomy): domain Eukaryota; kingdom Metazoa; phylum Chordata; order Testudines; family Podocnemididae; genus Podocnemis; species Podocnemis expansa. The sequence goes on from ML682060.1 coordinate 25,841,514, forward strand.
GAAGCCTGTCTTTGGAATTCGCCTCTGAAGAGAGCCCCCAGGCAGCAGCTCTGTGGGCCAGATCCATGCCCTTGGAAGGCTGGATCTGCCAAGTGGGCCATGATTTTTACACCCCTGACATAACATCTCAATATCAGACCTCTGCAAGGCTGCCACATGACCATCAATCCACACATTTACTAAACACTATGCCATCAACTAAGCATCATGAGCAGGTTCAGCAGTAGGCTTTTCTCCTTTCCTCTATCAACACCAATAACTCCAAAGTTCCTCCATCCCATTGAGAACACTGCTTTGGAGCTACACAAGGTGGAGCATCCATGGAGACAGTGCTTGAAGGAGAAAGGAAGGTTACCTGCCTTGTGCGGTAACTGGAGTTCTTCAAGATGTATGTCCCCATAGGAGCTCCACCACCCACCCTTCTCTTCTCTCTACTTTAGAGTCTACACCAGATACCTCAAACTCAAATCACCATGAGGGCCACATGAGGACTAGTAGCGGGCTTCATAAGGGCCTAGTACATTAGCCCGAGGGCCGCACCACAAAAACCTTTTCATACTACATTGCAAATATTGGTAACGACAGTGTCATTGAAGGCCAAAGGAAATACCCTTAGGGGCCGCATGCAACCCGTGGGCCATGTGTTTGAGACCCCTGGTCTACACCTTTTGTTCCCTGCTCGAGAAGGAACTGAGGAGGGTTGGGTTGCATGCACGCTGAAAGGGTGCTAATGTGGCATGAGACAGCCTCTTGGCACCCACATAATCCAGGCGACCATTGCTAGAAATTTCTCCAAGCAATGTTGCATGGATACACCAGCACTCAAGATGGAGCACCCACAGGGACAAGCATCTTGAAACAGTCCAGTTACCGCACTAGCTGGGTAACTTTCGTTTAACCCCCTTTTGCCTGGGGAAAACTAAGATGCAGTTGAGACACCATAGAATTCAGTAAGCTCTTCTGTCTCCTGGCTTTTTATTTTTTTGAAACCCTGAAGTTTCAGATTGAAAATGGAAACAAAAAGTCTGGAAGGTATTAGTGTTATTTCAGATTGTAAGTCCTTTAATGCTTTCATTGAACACAACAGATGCCAATCTTTTAATGTGTACATTTTGTTTAAAGATGACATGTAAGAACTGTGTGAATGGTGAGGCACTAGATGGTTAGGTGATGAGTGCTCTAGCTATTCAGGGTAATCCAGCAATTTAAAGATGCAACAAGATGACTCTTTAAATGCCTTTAAAAAATAGTGTATTGCGCTTGCTGTGTAAGCTGTAAGAAAGAGAGGGCCAAGCTCATCCCAATGAGGTCACTGGTGTTAGTTAAGAAATAGCTTGGAGAAACGTCTTTAGAAACATAGGTAAGATGCTTTGTGTTTCTTAGTGGAGATGAATCCTTTCACATTTATGATCTGCTTATGGTCACTTGAAGGGGTATATGGCCAAGAAAAGCAATGCTGAAGGACTACTTCACTCTTAAAAGACTTGGTCTATGCTTCGTGCTGTTTTCAGCAGCAGTCACAGGGAGATAAAAAAGCTTTTTAAAATAAGAACATGTCTGTACCAATGGTGGCAAATTTGCCACTGTCAGTTCTAACTTCCTGGTTCAATGGAGGGGTCTGTGAACACCTGCTCAGTCTATCACGAAGTTGATCGCTGATGTGCACCCTGTCAGGTGGAGTTAGTATTGAGTCAGTTGATAAAAACAAAAATAATATTATTGATTAAACATGATTTTAAGTAAGTGTATGTCAGATCAATATAAAATCAGTTAATTATTCAGTCAAAGAAATAACAATAAAAAAAATAATTTGCACTGTAAACTAAGAGCACTGTTACAGTCCATATTTAGCTTACCCACATAGGTTTGGCTACTGATGATTTTGTAGTCACATCCTTTGCATCATGCAGATAGGTACCAGTCCTTGATTTTGCTTAAAAGATGGAATCCATGGAAAACCCCAGACAAAGGAGTCTCTTTCTTTTTACCCAGTCTTCTTCAACCCCACCCCCAGGGTGAGGTGATCAACTCTGGCCAGAAAGCAGAGGTGTCTGATCTGGGCCTCTTGAGCCAAGGTGCTATAGATGCTTAGCCAGTTCATTGTTCTTGTATGTTTACCTTCACTGGGTGTGTGAAACACAACTCTGATTGCCTGCCCCTACTTGAGCAATGTGAAATACGTATGGGGACATGCTTTCTATATGTAGACATATGTAATGTTGCAGGAAACAGGCTACTGTAATAGCAATTGCAGAGCATGCCATGAGCATTCTAAAAACATCTTACGTGACACACTTTGCATTGATTAGACATCCTGCAGTTGCATTGTAAGGATGAACAGGAAGGAAACATAGATCATGTTATAGGGGTGTGAGGAGTGCCACATGTCACAGGTGGATAATGGAAACATACACAGTTATATTAGATGGGATAAAAGTATCAGGATTTTGGCTACAGGGTGCAGTTCAAAGACTGGATTAAAGGAGGCTTGATAACGTGGCCTGCATCAGGATGTACATGGCCAGAAGTGTCAGTTTGTGTGCTAGGGTAACATTGTAGGTCAGGATCCAGTCAAAGTTGAGGTCAATGTGCTACACCAGGTAAAAGCCAAATGAGTCAGCTGAAGTAAGATTAGTGAACCAGGCAGGGCAGAGCATCAGGACCAGGCCAAGAGGCCTGGAACTGGGATCAGATGTGATAACAGGGATCAGGAGCAAGGCAACATAACAAGAGCAGCACATCAGGGTCTGTTTGCACAGGCAGCCTTCACACCAGATGCTTTTTGCAGGCCTAAAATAGCATTCTGGGGCCCACCTAGGTTTCCATGTGTGGGGCGTCCAGTGGTGCTTGAACCCATAGACCTCACAGGCTGGCTTCCAGAGCTGTCAGGGGGTAGTGTGGACATGGCAACTACCCTGGAGCCTGCAGGTCCAGGTTCCAGACCTCAGATCCTCACAGTGAGGGATATAATCTATCATGTTTGTGGGCATAATTTAGCTGCTAAATAATTGGGGTCAAGATGAGTCTTCCCATATGGCCAAACTTTTACAGAATTGTCCATTGGAAAGATTCCAGCAGTACTCCTCTGAAGAAAATGGTTCTGCTTCTGGTTTGTCACAAGATGGGGATGGAATGTTCTTATATTTTGTTACATAACTGGTCATGGGAGAGGTTTAGGGTACATGTTTACATTCCATAAAAGTCAGATTAGTATTGATGTGATTTGTTGTCCCAGGCTGGTTGGGATCTCCTTAAATCAAACACTGAGACTCCATGATGTGGCATAGAGCTAATTACCTAGCTGTGAGCTTTATTGATTATGTTCGTATTGTATCCCCACAGTGTGGACTAGCAGCTGAAAATCTTCCCTGTCCCAGGCAGTGATGTACTGCTTCTAAAACCTAGGAGGTATTCTCATGGGGAAGTTTCCTCTTTTGGGATTCCAAAATCCTAGAGGGGATGACTGCAGGAAATTACAGTGATGTTATCACAGTGCTGTAACAAGACAAATGTTATTGCCATAATTAAATCGTGCCTTTGCTCTGCATGTCATGAGTCCTGATGACTTCTGCACAATATGGGAATTTTTGTAAAATCAGAAGATAATGAACGCATAGATCTGTAAAATATATGTGGATTAGAATGTGGAATGCTGTTCCCCATCTATGCATAATAAAGTGGTCTTAACATCAACAGTATTCTAGTGACATTAGAAAATAGAAGTGAAGACAGGGATTGAGAGGGTGGGAAATAACAAGTGCATGAGAACAACGTAAGAGAGCACATACTAATGGCATGTTGTTACAGACTACTTCCAGAATCTGGTTTGGCGTGCTGCTGTGAGCCACCAGTCTCCACTCCTGAACCCTGTTATGCCAGGTGACCACTCACTCCTGAGGCAGTCCAGCCAGGCTCCTATGTGTAATCAGTCCCAGGCAGTGGGTGTGCACCCTCTGGCAACTCGAGGGACAGTCTCCAACCAAGCACCCCACAGAAGCTACACCAGGAGCTTCTGTCCTATAGGAACTGGGGCCCTTGCTGAGTCACCATAGATTCATAGACCCATGTCCATGCATTTAACATTGAAATGGATTGGCCCAGCTTCATTCATCCACACCCTCTAAAGTCCACACAGCTTTAGATAAAAACAAATATTATGTTTTTTATTAAAATTTGATTTTAAGAGAATATGTAGGAAATCAATGCACAGTTACATATTAAATGAATCAGAAGTTACTACAAGTAAATAAAGGATATAAAATGCATGCTAACCTACTAACACTATTCCAAGGTTACTCTTTTAGTCTATTCTCCTCATTCTTACTCACAAGACTAACTGTAGTGGTATTCAGTCAGCCCAGGCCCTCCTGGCCATCTGGATAGGCCCAGTCTCTTGGAGTTGCTCCAAGATGGTCTTTCTCTGGCAAAAGCCAACAGCTTCACTCCCCTTCAAAGTGTCCATACTTGTTTTCCAATCCCTCTCTGCATTGCTGCGTGGTTTCCTTTGTCTCACCTGAGTTAGGCAGTTCAAGTTGTATTGCCTTTGTTATGTAGCTCTTCAGCGTTGGTGAGGTAGTCCTGAGGATCTGAACTATGTAACATGCTTCAAGTCGGTACACATACATGATGCAAGCAGGGAACATCATACCGCAACATTGTCAGAGCATTCATAAGGGAATCTTGCATGGCATATTTGGCATCAAACTACACACTTGCATTACAAAATTGAACAGAAAAGTTATGTACATCATAGGTCAGGGTGCCCGGATGTGCATGAAGTGACACATGTCTACACTACGAGGTTGTCAACTTAAGTTGACATCTAGCTACCACAGTAATTAAGTCACTCGAGCTCATCCACACCATGCTTATTGTGTCGGTGGAGTGCGTCCTCGCTAACAGTTCATGAATCTGTGCACTAGCAGTTCTCACCAGCAGTGTATCATGAGTAGCTATCCCACAGCACGAGTAGCTATCCCACAGCACAACTAGCTGCAGGGGGTTGGGGCTTGGGAAGGGCTTGCAATGCTGCATGGGGCGAAAACATTGTTGCAGGTAGAAAGCGAACATGGCTTCAACTTTCTATGATGCAGTTTCCTCTCCCCCTCCTTTCCTACTCTAACATCAATGGCAAACAGCTCTACTTTTTTGTGCCTTTTTTTTGTTTTTGTTTTTTGTTTTTTGGAAGTCTGGCTTAGCTGCGCTTGTACCATAGCCTGAGAAGTGCTGAGTTTGATCAACTGTGCAATCTTGTTGTGAGCATCACAAATACCTCACACCTTACCCTGCAGTATTTCCAGAGTCGAGACAGGAACTGCTGGATGGAACATTGTGATGTCTCTCAGGTAGCCCTGATGCAAGCTATAGAACAAAGTGATTCGTGATTGCTATTGGCAGTTGTGCAACATCTGAACACATTTCTGATCCCAGAAAACAAGCACTGGCTGGTGGGATCTCATCATTATACAGCTATGGAATGACGAGCAGTGGCAGAAGGCCACTTCCCAGAAACTTTGTGCAGAGCTTTTCCTAGCCTTGAAGCAAAATGCACCTGCTCTGGCAGTGGAGAAGTGAGTGGCAATCATTCTGTGGAAGCTTGCAATGTCAGCCTGCTGCTGGACAGCTGCTAGTCAATTTGGAGTTGGTGAGTCCACCGTAAGAGCTGTTGTAAGCCAAGTGTGCAGAGCCATTAAATTGACTTCTGTTAAGAAGGGCAGTGACTCTAACCAATGTGCAGGACATGGATGTTTTGCTGTGATGAGGGTCCCTAACTGCAGTGCGGTGATAGATGGCACGCATATCTTTATCCTAGCACCAGACTATCTCGTCAAAGAGTACATAAACCAAAAGGGATATTTTTCAATGGTGTTGCAGGTACTATTGGATCACAGGGCTGTTTTCTCCAACAGAAACATAGGATGATCAGGAATGGTGCATGATGTGCGCATCTTTAAGAACGCAGGTCCCTTCAGAAAGCTGCAATCACAGACTATTTTTCTGGATAGCAAAATGACCATGGATGACATTGAAATGACAACTGTTGCCCTGGGAGGCCTCAGCATACACCTTGCTCCCATAGTTCATGGAGGTATACACCCATCACCCAAAGAGCAATAAAGAGCATTCAGTAGTAGGCTCAGCAAGTGCAGGATGATGGTGGGATGTGTCTGTTGGATGATTAAAAGGTCACTGGTGGAGTTTACTTCATGGGTTAGGTCTCGGTGAAAGCGGTAACTCCATTGTTATCACTGCATGCTGTGTGCTTCAAAGTATCTGTGAAACAAAGGGAGGGGAGTTTCTGAAGCGGTGAGGCATGGAGGCTGTTAGGCTGGCAGCTCATTATCATCAACCAGATACCAAGGCAATAAGAAGAGTCCAGTGAAAACCTCTGCATTTTAGAAACCTGTTTCATTAATGAGCCACAGTAATGTGCTCTGCTTATCTACATCGAGCCTTCCCATTCCATCCTCTCTGGTGAATCAGTTTCCTTGCACCCCCCCTGCTACCTTGTCAAGCTCCCCTGCTTGGAATAAATAAAAAGTATTTCTTTCACGGAGCACTGATTTTTTTTTTTTTTAATTGCACAAACATAAAGAAACTGAAAGGCCAGGAAAATAATATAACTTTGGGCAAAAATTGCAAAGGAAGGGAAGTCTGCTTGTGTGCAAAAGGACAGAAATCTTATCCATCAAAAGTCTTCAAATGGCTACCTACCTTTTGTTCTTGGTGCCATCCCCCAGTGGTGAGTGGAAGAGATACTGCAATTCTTTTTTTCTCCTCCCCCATCTTCTGAACCACTTGGGGGAAGAAGAGTGGCAACAGGATGATGTTTGCTGGCCATTCTGCAAGGGCTGCAGAGGAGTCTAGCCTCAGACTGCTTTATTTGATATTCAGCCAGATCCATCAATATGTCTGATTGGTTCTTCATGATCTGCATCTCTTGCTCCTGGGCTGCTCTCCTGTTCTCCATCTCAGCATCCAGCTTTTTAGACAAATCCTCCAAGCTCTTAACTTTGTGCCAGCTGTCCCAAAGGCAGTCATTAACTTGTTGCATGTGTCCTCCCACATTCTCTTTTTCCTCCTTCTAAGCTGTGAAAGCCTCTCTGCTGATGTGGAGGATATAACCTGTCCACTGTGAGGCATGTAAAGCAGAAGGCAACCAATTAGTGCATATCCTGACTCTAGTTCACAGTTGGTATTTACAAATCACTGCCCTTATGACACTTAATCAGAATCCCTAGCTATTCGATTAACCCATTTGCTGTTCTAATGACGACTGAATGTGGCCTAGTTGCTGCAATTTCTGGGCAGCCCATGTCAGGAGCATGGGTGGGTAAGCAGACAGTGCTCCTACCCCTTAGCAGAATGGGTGGTGACTGGGGACGAGCACTAAGCCTCCCAAAGTGCATATCTGGTGGGGGCGGGGACAGCAGTTATGGCTATGAAAAATCACAGGAGGCCCCCCAACTCCTCTTCCCTTAATGCTGCTGGTAGTTCTCATACTGGAGCTTGCAGATTCTGAGGTCAGTGCTAATCCCTGCATTCAGATCACTGGTTTGTTAGGGAAACTGTGGTTAAAGGACCAGGAAGTTGCCATGGGTGGAAAACCACATGTTCTACTGTTTGTGGTGTGAACACTGGTAGAAAAAAACTGGCACTATCTTCCCTAGGTGACTGTATATGATAGCAGCCCTGTGGGGATAACAGAGGCAGCAAAAGAGGAGCACATGCTGAAAGCTAGATGCTAAAATGCTGTGCTGCTATGCTTTGCACTATAGTGATGCCCACAGAATTAATACTGGAGTGGCATGAGAAAATGTCTTACTGTGGTAGAAGAAATAAGGTGGTTCTTCCCAGAAACCTGCACACGATTGCCTAGCACCTCCAGGAATGTTTCCTGGAGATCTCCATGGAGGATTTCTGGGCCATCTGAGTGTACACAAACAGTCTTTTCCAGAGGGCACCTTTTGTGTAACTGGAGTGGCCACTGGGAATTAGAAACCCGCAGCATCTATTTTTTTTCATATTAAACATAAACATAAGAACATGTAACCCAGTTTGATTACAATTGCATTCTCACAAGGAAGTCCTGCCATCAGCTGGAGTGCTCCAATGTTAAAAATAGCTCCCATGTCAGAGAGGATGGATCCCTCACTCATCTGTCTCCCATTATCCTTATCATCCAGATTGTACTCCTCATTGTTGCCTGAGGTGGACTGGGACTCAGACTCCTGGGAGGTGTCCTCATGCCAAGGGATGATAGTGGCGGGGTTGCTGCCAAGAATCTCATTAGCTTGTGGAAGTAGCATGTCTGTGGTGCAGAACCAGAACAATAGTTCACCTCTCTTGTCTAAGGGTTCTCTTGATGAAGTTCTTTCAATTTTCACATTTCACTGCTGCATGTTCCCAGTGTAGCTCTTTTCCCTCATGACCCATGCAATCTTTTTGTAGATGTCTATGTTTCTGTGACTGTGCTTGCGCTGACTCTTCCCAACTTTCAGCATATGCATACTCCAGTCTGGAGCACATTGGGGTGTTGAGTTGCTGTGATCAGTTGGACTGGCAAGCTCTTCTAGTTGATCAGACAGTAAATGGAAATTAGAAAGTTCCTGGGCTTTCAAGAGAGAGAGGCTGTTTCCTGTGTATGATCTCCAGAGCAGTCTTAGAGGGGCATTGTGGGACACCTCCTGGAGGCCAGTTCAGTTAATACACAACTGTGCCTCCCTGTTGACCCATCAGTGTCAGATTAAGCACTGTGCCTCTCACGGAGGTGGAGCAATTAAGTCAACCTAATAGGTAAGTTAGGTCTCTTCTGCCAACCTGGTAGTGTATGCATATATGTTATTGAGTTGATGCAAGACAGATTGCATTGACCTAAATTTGTAGCATAGACCAGCCCTAAGACTGTATCTATGCCTGTGATTGGCAACGCTTATTCACTTGCTCAGTAGTGTGAATAATCCACCCCCTCAGTGACATAAGTTACACTGACATGAGCAAGTGTGTGCACAGTGCTGTGTTGGTGGGAGAGCTTTTCCTGTCAACTTAGCTTCTGTTGCTTGTGGAGGTGGCTAATTTTTGCTGATGGGAGAGCTGCATTCTGTCACCATAGAGTGTTATCAGCATACCCTTAAAGAGCTTGAGGCAAGAGAAGTGAGTGCTAGGGTGAAATGAGTGCGAAGGAAGGAAAAATCCAAGAAAATATGAGGAAGTGTAGAGCTGATTTTGGCAAAGGGAAACTTATATTAGTAAACATAATTAAACCGATTATGTTCTAAAGAGCTTGTTAGAAAGGGGAATGGAAGGGATCAGAGAACTTGAGACTATATGCCTGGGGCATGTAATATGCCTGGTGGGCAAGGCTGTGACATAGCAGCACTCTTATACCTTTCCCAGATCAAGTAATAGAATTAATATTGCTGAATTAATAGAAATAAGTCCCTGAGTCTCCAGTGAATTCCATACAGGTGGAATCCTATTGCCTTTATGCAGGCACAGGGGTCTGCTCAGTAGGAGTTCACTGCACAATTGGGGCCTTACTTTGCAAAAAGTAGGAATAGGTACTGTCTTAAGTGTCCTGGTCCAATGCTTTTCTGACACCAGTGCCCTCCCTCCCAAAATAATTTTTTTGAAAATAAGAATTAGGTCCCTGAATCTCATTTCATAATATTCCTAAAAGCGATGGCTAGAAAAATGTAAATACAGAATCCCACTCAAAACAGTGATTGAATACATGCTCCAGAAATAGGTTATAAATGAAGTATCCCCTTGTGGGTTGACATGCTCCTGCCTTTTTTAGTTCAACTTTATCTGAGGGGCCTACTCACTAACAAGTGGCTGCCTGTTTGCTCTGTCACTTGGAGGGAGAGTGTCCTCACTGGTTTTTTTTGTGCACACACGGGCACACATGCCTGTATTGATAGGTTTAATTGCATTTAGAATCCAGAGGCACATTTCTTACTAAAATATGCATCAGATGTTGTCAGACTATGCAATATGCTGAGTACACCTAGCAGGTGGCAGTATTATGTGTGTGAGGGAGTTTTACAGTGTGGGGGAGTGGAAGGAATATATTTGGCTACTTCATACCTTAGTTGCAGTCTTGGGGAAACTAGGTATGATACTGAGCTTGCCTTGAAACAATAGGGCAGGGGTGGTCAAACTTATGAAACTCAAGAGCTGCATGAGTCAATTATTAAATCTTCGAGAGCTGCACTGAGGCATATAACCACATACTTTTACCTATTTCAAAATTACTAAGCTTAAAATTTATTGTGCGCTTTAATTTTATCTTAAAAACGGGGCAAATATTGATCCTACTAACGTCAGATTCTAATAATTACTTAAGGTTACCATGAAAACTAGGCCTATACAGTAAAAACTTAGCTGTCACTGGATGTAGAACACTGCAGGCTAGTGGCAATAACTTGTCAATGCAATACGTAAAAGCTCTCACAGGTGCTGATCTCTAAGTATTGCACAATGTTTTGATTTAACAAATTTCATTGTGGAATACAATGCTTCACAAAAGTAAAAATCGTGCTAAAAATTGAAAGTAATCTACATTCAGTTTTAAACTTTTCTCCTTTGTATTTTCATTTCTTAGTATTCCATGTCATGTTTAGCACTTGTAAGACAAAATTTTAACAAAGGAGTAAGCTACCTTAGGGCCTATGAGAAAATCTAAACGTGCCATGGCTTCCCTGACCATGATCTCCCCCCCCCCCCCCCCGTTGCCACATCCCTGCTGTCTCTTACCATGCTGCTGCTTCTCTGCTGTCCCCGACCATTGCTCATTTCTCCCACTGTCTCTCACCATGTTGGCCTTCCCTGTAACGTTCCCTCTAAGCTGAGCAAGTTCCGTCCCCGTTCCCGGACGTGGTGCTGGGCCCCTGCTCATCGGCTCCCCAAGTGCATCCATAACTTGTTCAGCTGCATCATCAGCTTAGAAGGAACATTGTTCCTGTCTCCCATGACACCTCAACTGTCCTGGGAAACACTTTCCTACTCCATACACGGTTCAACACTTGTCTTTCAAAACAGGCTTGGTTTTGTGGAATAGGGTTCTGCATAAAATAATTTGGAAGAGGGAGGATGCTATAGAATATGGCTCATCCCTAGTCCCAGTTCTTCAGGGTCTCTGAAAAGCCTCAACTGTCCAGAGCTCCAAAGAGGTAGCCATGTTAGACTAGTTCAGCAAAAGAAACAAGGAGTCCTGCAGCACTTTTAAAGACTAACACATTTATCACATGAGCTTTCAAGGGAGAAATGTGATAAATGAGTTAGTCTTTAAAAGTTCCACAAAACTCCTTGTTTAGCTGTCCAGAGCTCGATCTACAGGTTTCTGTAGAATTGGCAAGGAAGAGTAGGATTCTTCTTTGGCTCATTCCTTCTCCCTCTGAAACAATGGAAGACTTTTTAACCTGTTTTCCTGACTACCATACAGTACTTGTAAAGGGAGCGCATGAGGTGCCCTTAAGTTTGTAAACTGCTGTGGACAGGAATGAGACTGCCATGGCATGTGGTATAAGTTAAATACAAAACAAATAAACAAACCCACCCAAACCAGCCAGACAAAAAAAAGGGGGGGGGGCAAAGTACACAAAAATAAATAAAGCAATGCAAAATAAAATCCACACTGAAATCTATGAAACAGAAAATAACTAACAACTTTTTAGTCTTTAGGTCCTTAACAGCTTGTCTCCTTCCTGATCCCGTCAGTCACTTCCTTCACTGCCTCCATTCCCTGAAGTTCCCTTCTGTCCTAAGACTCCCCCTCTGACCCCCCCCCCATTGCCTCCCACAGCTTCCAACTCCTCCCTCCCCCACACTTCTCTGAGCCAGGGTTGCTGTTCCCCCCCTCCCCTGCCCCTTCTCTCAGCTGCTGGCTGCAGAGCTACATGACAGGCCAGAGGTTTTTAACTCCCCCAGCCTGCAGCAACTCCCTGCTTGCGAGCCGCACTTTTTCTTTGAAGAGCCGCATGTGGCTTGCGAGCCACAGTTTGGCCATGCCTGCAATAGAAGAAAGAAGAAAGAGAGACAATAAGAGCTTACATACACAGGAAAGTGAATCTGGATTGAAATTTAATGTGCAGTAGCTATTCCTGTAGTTTCTGTGGATGCTCTTGTTATGGAATAAAAGTGCCTTACTTCAAATTAGCTTAATCCAAAATGGATTATGATTATTTATCATAAAGCACTGGAACAAGGGCATACACACCATCGGTTAATCAGGAATGCCTTCCTGTGTAGCAAAGCCCTAAGAAAAGGAATAGTTAATTGCCTTCTTTGGACCTGCCTACACTGCATGTGTACCTATGCTAGGACATGGGTGACAAGCACAGCAAGTGATGCTTTTCTTCTAATAAGGTTGCTGGATGTTGGTGCTGTGGACAGTTCAACAGAGTTCTACAGCTGTTTTGGGAACCTGCGTGTGGCATGAAATGTTAGCAGGTGAGATTTTTAGCTCTTCAAGAGTGTGTGTGTGAAACAAGCTTCTGTTAGTTTTTGTTGACATTTGCATGTAGTTATAATGATGCTAACCCAGACCCTGTCTCTCCACCAGGCCTAGAATTGTTACGTTGCAAAGTGACGGTTGGCTGAAGAGTGCAAGGCTGATAGAAATGTTTAAGAAGTTGCTTGTCTTTGTCTGAAGCTTGACTTGCTAGTATGATAGCAAGACGCACACAACACACTCTGTCTGTATCAGATCATGCCCCTGACGTGTGCTAGGCCTGTGCAAGCGTAGGTTATGTTGCTGTTTCCAGCCCTAAAATGCCATATAGGCGTTTAACATAGATATTAACCAAGGGATCCTGTTCTATGTGCCTTTGCAGACATATATTGGCTCCATTGTAGCCTCTGTGAACCCCTACAAAACCATTCCGGGACTGTATGACTGCGCTGCAGTAGAGCAATACAGCAAGCACTGCATGGGGGAAATTCCACCTCATATCTTTGCTGTCGCTAATGAGTGCTACCGCTGCCTATGGAAACGTCATGACAACCAGTGTGTTCTTATCAGGTGAGTGGCTACAACTTTAATTATTCCTGGTCCTACTGCTGAGCTTTAAAGGTGCATTGAAAGTGAACGCTTGGAATGCGAGGGGAAAAAGCAGAAAGAGCATGCTTTGACCCTTTCCCCTTCACCTCATTAATCGTCAGGTCTGTGCAGATGTCGAACTACTACAAGATCCTAATCAGCCCTTGAAAGACAAGACATTTTTTGCTTATATGTGCCCTGCAGTCATTTAATGAATAGACATCTTGAGCTCTACACGCTTTTGGCTGTTCACTTGCTTACTACTTTTGCTGTAAATGCTTCACTTTCCTCACTGGCTTCTGCCTCATTGTGGAGCCTGATAATTTGTCATCCCTTGACTTCAAAATTGCATCTGTCCAAAAAAAAAATAAAAACAAAACAAAAAAAAAAAACAAAAAAAAAACCCAAACCCCAAACCTTTAGGGGACCTATAAATAATGATGATAAAGTCCTCCAACTTGTTCGCCATCTAATTCAGTGTAATTACTTTCTTGTTTCTCCTATTGTATAACCTAATTATGTGTTAGTTTGATGGTGATTTAATAGCTTCCCGTGTGGTCTGCTGTGTGCTGGTGTTCAGAATGGCAGCTCACGCAGCACTTAGTCACAGTTCAGCCCCTGCTTCCTTTTTGTTGCATGGGAGAAGTCCAGTGAGCCAGCTTTTCGCCTGTGGCAAATTACTTCCCTTAGTGCAGTGGTGGTCATACTTTTTTGCTCCTGACCCGGCTCTGGACCCCTCCACCAGGTGGCGACCCCTCCACTGTGGGAGGGATGGGCTGCCCATCTCCTGGAAGCAGTGCCAGCCGGCTGGGGAGTGAGGGGCAGCCACCCCCTCCCCCCCCCGGAGCAGAGACAGTGCCGTGACGCAGTACCTGCAGGTCTGTGACCCTGTACTGGGCTGCGACCCAAACTTTGAGGACCAGTGCCTTAGTGAGCCAGCTCAGCTGTGCTGATGACACATTGGAAGGTGAAAGCCCAGGCTCTGTGCCCCAGTCTTCCCATTCTGTCCACATACTTACACAAGAGGGGAAGCAGAAAGCCTGGTGGCAACTAGGGATTTATCTGCTCTTCCCTCCCTCCCAAATTTCCCAATTCACCCCTCCCCCCAGTTGTCAGCTAGTAACACTGTTACACCAATTTAGTGAGCACCGCAGCACCCCTCCATATCTCCCCCTGATTTCAAGTCCTGGAGAAGCTGCTGAAGGCAGCTTCTTCCTCAGTACTGATGGAGTTCAATGATGTGTATTGCCTGCATACAGGAAACACCCTTTTACAGCCTGTGCACAGCTGGGTTCCTGACTGAGCCCTAAGTTATTAAGCCTCATACCCTTGGAAGGTAGGAAAATGGATGCATGTCACTCTTAAACTGCAAGGGAATTTGCCCAACAAATATATAGGGGGAATGGTTCAGAGAAGTAAGATACAATAGGGCCCTCCTGATCATGGTCTTTGGAAACAAGGTTCCAATTTTTTTATTTAGTGAGGAGTTGAGTCCAGGATAGCATCTTTATGCCCTCCAACTCCATGAAAGCCCTTTGGCAAGTGTGTGGCTCTATGACTGAAGGGGGGCATTGCTGGGTTTAGAGGGGATGTGATCTAGTGAGAGCCCTGCTATGCAGCTTTATCGTCCTCCAGTCAGCAGAGATTTGCCCATGTGAGAGGATACCGATCAGCAGTGTTGTTTTTTCTTCTGAAGGGCATGATTGGTGCCTGTAATTCAGAGCCATGCTCTTGCTGGAAATGTAAACGAGGTTGAATTAGGCTACACGATACACCTTAAATATCACTAAAAAGCTCTTAAATACTGATCTCATCACCTCCCCCCCCCACATAAACACTGCCTCATAACAGCACCAGTTTGACTGTGACAGCATGTTTTAAATGTGGGCAGAGAGAATTCCGTTTCTTTTTAAATTGCATACAGTGGCTAGGTAAAGTTCAATCCAGGTGGCACGCCTTAAAGTTTTTAAAAAATAAATAAATAAAAACAAGGAGTCCTGTGGCACTTAAAGACTAGCAGATTTATTTTTCGCATGAGCTTTTGTGGGAGCCACTTTAAGTGCCACAGGACTCCTTTTTATGTATTTGTTTATGGCTGGACTAGACTGACACAGCTGCCCCTTTGGAACCTCTTAAAGTAGTAAATATACAAAAAGTTCTCTGTTGTAATGTATGAAACCAGGCTGAGGTCCGATGATTTCATGGCATAATGTCAGAAAAGTGCTTGAATACAGCCTGTTTGCTGTGAGGCTTGGGGTGTGAAGCCACCTATGGTACCTGGTATGACGTCCACTATTCATTAATCCCATTTTGTGCTCCTTTGTGGTAAGATGACGCCTTTCTTCTAGCTCTTTACATGCCGCTGAGAGGTATGCATGATTTCATTATCACCTAGGAACCACAGCACTAGTGAAAAGAGTCCATGTCTGTGAGCAGTTACTATAGAGCACTGGTATAGTGAGGGGTAGAGAAGGGCTTTTGCCAGAAAGACATGGGCATGGGACAAAAATCCTACACTACATCAGACACGTCTGGCTTACAGAGACAGTGGGAAGGCCTTTTACATTACTCTCAATAATTATTTGGCTTTGTAAAACAGTCGGTGAAGGATAACCTACATATTGTATGTCATATTGGCAGTAACCTATTTGCTGCCAGATGCAGTTGAAAAGTAAGTCAATGATTTTAGCACTTTGAAAGCATTATCCCTATAACATCACCAGTGTTTGGGACAAACCTGGCTAATCTACTTAACTTCTCTGACTTCTAAACAGATATCTCGTATGTTGTCTCTGTTGATTTATTTGTATTGATTCTTTCCCTTTTTCTTGGTCACTGCTCTCTCTCTTGATCTTGTGTGTGTTCTCCCCATGGGTCTAGTTAACTGTTTGGTTAACATCTGGCTTGATGATAACTGTGCATCTTGTTTGCAACAGGTGGGCTGCTAGGCCCCTCTGTCTAAGACACATGGGAGGAGTTCTTGTATATTCGCTGATGGAGTGATCAAAATCATGCCCACTTGTGACACTTTCTTGTTATGTCCATGACTGAGCTTAATCTGGTTTACATCCCTTCTCCCCACCCCGAGGCCCTTCAGCAAGAGAATGTTCTTCATGTGGTAACTCAGGTCAGCACCTCTACAGCACCAAGCTTTCAACAACTCAGTCTCTTTCAGGACTCTCCACCTGCCCTCTTCTGCTTTGTAATTTAACAATAGGTGCCCAAGCTCCCTTGAAGAGCAGTTCCCTGTCACTGGACATTCACTGTAGTTACCTGGTTTGCTATATCCAAGTAATAGTGTAAACACAGCAGCTTGTTTGATTCAACAGATTATCAGCTCCAGAATAACAACACACGATCTGTTTCTAGTGAAAACAAACCAAAGGTTAAGATTTAAGAGACAGTGGGCAAGGGTAACAAGAACAACAGGTTACAAATAAAAGAATAGCACACTTTCTCAAGACTAAATAATTTAACAGACTCTACAGTCCTTGTTGGAAGCAGTCTTATGTCACCTAAGTCACTTGTGCAGCATCTGGTTGGTCAAGAGCCTGTTTCGATGGATGTAACTGCACTGTCTGGTTATCCCCACAAGTGCAGGATAAAAGAAGGGACATGTTACCTGAGTTCATAAGTGTGCCCCCCTCCCCCCAAAGTCAGGGTGATCTCTTGGAGTCAGATTCTGGTGTATGCTTGCTCCCCTCTTAAATTCATCCTCTCCCACACCTTCCACAACTGGTTTTGCTGTTGACCTTACATACTAATGGGATTTGCTTTGTGTTGGTTTTTACAGTTCTTAATTTATATCAGAGACCTAGGTGGATGTCATTTCCAAAGGGGAAGCTGTGTTAGTCTAGTTCAGCAAATCAAGGAGTCTTGTGGCACTTAAAGACTAACAAATTTAGTTACCTGAGCTTGGGATTTTCTTTCGTGATAGCTCATGCAATACATAAATTGGTTAGTCTTTAAGTGCCACAGGACTCCTTCTTTGCTTATGTAGGGGATGTGTGATTCCACATCCCTTTCTCCGGCAAAACCTGCCTGTCAGCTTTCCAGCGACACAGACTTTCTGGTACAAATGCTGGAGGAACCAACTAGGGGCCTTGCACCTCTCGACTTGTTGCTCACAAACAGGGAAGAATTGATCAGGGAGGTAGAGGTAAATGGCAAACTAGGCAGTAGTGACCATGACATGGTTGAGTTCAGGATTCTGATTAAAGGAAGGAAGGAAAGAAGCAAAACACAAACCCTGGACTTCAAAAAAGCAGATTTTGGCTCCCTCAGGGAACTGATGGGCAGGATCCCTTGGGAAGCTAATCTGAAGGGGAAAGGAGTCCAAGAGAGTTGGTTATATTTTAAAGAAACCCTGCTAAGGGCACAGGAAGTTGCCATTCCAGTTAGGAGAAAGAACAGCAAACATGTAAGGCAGCCAGAATGGCTTAGCAGAGAACTCTGCTCTGAGCTTAAACATAAAAAGGAGCTTACTTACAGGAAGTGGAAGCTTGGTCAGATGACTAAGGAGGCATATAAAGATATTGCTACAGACTGCAGGGATAAAATCAGAAAGGGCAAAGGACAAATGGAGTTGCGGCTAGCGAGGGATGTAAAGGATAATAGGAAGGGGCTCTATAAGTATGTTAATAACAAGAAGAGGATCAGGGAAGGTGTTAGGTCCCTTACTGAATGGGGCAGGCGTCCTCGTGACAGAGGATGAGGGAAAAGCTGAAGTGCTCAATGCTTTTTATGCTTCAGTTTTCACAGGCAGGGTCAGCTCCCAGCCCACTACTATGGGTATGGCAGATTGGAGAGAAGAAGAGGCCCTTGGTGACGGAAGGTCAGGTTAGGGACTGCTTAAAGAAGCTGGATGTGCACAAGTCCATGGGGCCGGACGAACTGCATCCAAAGGTGCTAAGGGAATTGGCCGATGAGATAGCAGAACTGCTGGCCATTATCTTTCAAAACTCATGGAGAATGGGAGAGGTGCCAGAGGATTGGAAAAAAACAAATGTAATGACTATTTTCAAGAAAGGGAAAAAGGAGAATCCGGGGAATTATAGACCAGTCAGCCTCACCTCAATCCCTGGAAAAATTATGGAGCAGGTTCTTAAAGAATCCATCCTCAAACACTTAGAGGAAAATAAAGTGATCAGGAACAGTCAGCATGGATTCACCTAGGGTAAATCATGCCTGACCAATCTCATTTCCTTCTATGATCAGATGACTGGTTTTCTGGATGCAGGAAGAACCGTTGATGTGATCTACCTTGATTTTAGCAAGGCTTTTGATAGTTTCCCACAGCATTCTCATTGGCAAATTAAGGAAGTATGGGTTGGATAGGGGGATAGAAAACTGGCTAGATCAATGGTTTCAGCGTGTAGGAATCAATGGTTCCATATCTAGCTGGCAACCAGTCACTAGTGGTGTGCCCCAGGGGTTGGTCCTGGGGCCGGTTCTGTTCAACATTTTCATCAATGATCTGGATGATGGAATAAACTGCACTGTCAGTAAGTTTGCTGATGACACCAAGCTGGGGGGACCAGTAGACACATTGGAGGGCAAGGACAGGATTCAGGGAGACCTAGATAAATTGGAACAGTGGGCAAATAGAAATCTTATGAGGTTCAAAAAGGAAAAACCCCATGCACTGCTACAGGCTGGGGAACATTCAGCTAAGTAGCAGCGGTGTAGAAAAGGACCTGGGGGTCATGGTGGATTGGAAGCTAGATATGAGTCAGCAGTGTGCTCTTGCTGCCAAAAAGGCCAATGGCATACTGGACTGTATCAGCAGAAGTGTTGCCAGCAGATCAAGGGATGTGATCATTCCCCTCTATTCTGCACTGGTGAGGCCACATCTAGAATACTGTGTTCAGTTTTAGGCTGCCCACTACAAAAAGGACAGGGACATGCTAGAGAGAGTTCAGCGGAGGGCAACCAAAATGATTAAAGGGCTGCAGCACAAGCCCTATGAGGAAAGACTGAAAGCATGAGGCTTATTTAGTCTGCAGAAGAGAAGATTGAGGGGGGATTTGATAGCAACCTTCAACTACTTGAAGGGATGCTCTAAGGAAGATGGAGCTCGACTGTTCTCAGTAGTAACAGAGGACAGAATGAGGAGCAATGGTCTCAAGTTACAGTTAGGGAGGTTGAGGCTGGATATTAGAAAAAACTTTTTTCCTAGGTGAGTGGTGAAGCCTTGGAATGAGCTGCTGAGGGAGGTGGTGGAGTCTCCATCTTTGGAGGTGTTTAAGGCCCGACTGGACAAAACCATGACTGGGATGGTTTAGTGGGAGTGGTCCTGCCTCTGGCAGGGGGTTGGACTAGATGACCTCATGAGGTCCCTTCCAACCCTATGGTTCTATGATTCTATGACTCTAATTTTCAATACATACAAAAAATTCTTAAATATCATCCACCCAATGTACATCACACAAAGATCAAGTAATCCAGCATGACATATGTGTCAATTAGCCATCTTGCACAACCCTTTTTGAGTGAGTGCATTGAAAGCATGTGACAAAGTGAGTTGCAGCCCACAAAAGCTTATGCCCAAAGAAATTTGTTAGTCTTTAAGGTGCCACAGGACTTTTGCTGTATGCAGACTAATGCAGCTACCCCTCTGGAACTTAAAGTGAAAGCACTGTGCTAGGAGTTGTTAATGAGCCAGGCCTAATAAGAGTTGCTGTTACAGAACAGCAAACCCCCAGTCATTGAGGAGTTCTTAGGTGTCACACTGATGATGATATTTTCTGTCAACTTCAAAGCAATTTACAAAAGCAGTAAGTAGCAGTACTGCCATTTAACAGATGGGGAAGCTAATGTGCAGAGATGTGAAGTGACTTGTCCAAGATTGCCTGGCAGGCTGGTGGGCACAGTCAGGAGAGAACATAGGCCTCCCAGGTACCATGTGCTGGGTTTCAGATCTTCCAGGTACCAGGACTTTGCAAGGTCTTTAGTACACACAGAACATCTATCTATGTAGAAATATTTCACATTCATGACTTCTGTACTTAAAACAGTTCTCTACATTCCTGGCCCAAAACAATTGGTTAATACTTGTAAAATCTTAGCCAGGTAAAATGTTAGACAAGTGCTCTAACGTAACTTTTAAGGATATGTTTCACTTTTCCCAAATAATGGAAATTGTGTCTCAACAATGATAAAAGCAAATAAAAGAAGATCTGTGCCAATTTCTGTGATATTCCCTTTTGACTGTGAGGCAGTCTGAGCAAACTAATAACATGGGCCAAGACTTTCAAACATGACTAGTGTATCGTTGCATCTCAGTTTTGGCTCGCAGTCTTGAGACCTTGAAAGGCCCTGATTTTGTTGTGGGGATGTGACTTCCCTACAGAGCTCCTTCCCGGCTGAGCATGGTGTGGCTGGCGGTTCCTGTCCCAGTTTCCTTCCTCAAGGTTTGTCTCCTCAGCTTTCCAGACACTGTTGTGTGTTGGAGTTGTGATGTAAAAATCCAGTCAAGTCACAAAACAAGAAGTTCAAACTGAAGTCTCAACGAACAAAAATGTTTTTCCTTGAATGCTTTGCTCATGTCCATTCCATGTTAGGAGTGTGCACACATGAGGCTGCTGCCAGAGATTTTTCTATCGGTGGTATCCATCAGGCTGGCTCTAGTGCCCTCTCTTGCCACATGCTTATGTGCTGTGCTGATATAAGGGTCATGCTTGCCTCCCACCATCTCATTTCCTCCCCACTGTCTGTGACAGATGCCAGAACAATTCCTCTTACGTCACCTCCAACTTTGAGCCTCCTGTAGCAAACCTATGCTGGCTGGTGAGTAATACTTGCCGGAGTTGTCTGGGAGGAGCTCATGTTAGAGTGCTGCCAGATTTGTCAGGACTTTAAGCCTTGTACAAAGACAGACAGAGAGTCTAACGGGGTGCTAACCTAATAAAGGCGCTCTTAGACTGATGTTGGAGCCAAGCTGCTTGGATTTGGCGAACACTTTACCCTTGGTGCAAAGTGCTTCTCCAGCAGTGCGCATTTCCTGGCACTGCTCTCCATCTCTGGTGCAGAGGAAGATACATAACAGAAGAGCCATCCCCACTACCAGGAGCTTCTAAAGAGGATAAAGGCTAACCTTGGACTAGAGGTTGAGAAGCTCAAGGAATTGTCCCACAGCCTCATGGCATGCTGGCCACAGCAGTACCATCTAAGGTGGCCCCACCCATTGAGATTGTAATAGGATCAGCCACAGGGTTCTGACCAGCCCAATCTTCTCTCCTTCCCACTTCAGAGAAGGCAGAGAAGAAATATTAAGTGCTAGCTAATGGGTACAAGTATCTATACTCTTCCCCCTCCTCCTGAGTCCCTAGTTGCATTAGTGGCCAATGAGAGGATTAGACGGGGCAAGCAGGGCCAGATAAAGGCCTGGGACTGCTCACTCTTGTGGGCCCTCACCCCCCCATTGCTGTGGCATCCAGCCTGGGGGTGGGACACTCTCCCTGTTGGGGGGTGGGGATAGGGACTGTGGGGCTGCAGCTGGCTTGCACTGCAGAGAGTCTTTGTGGGGCTTGCAGCTGGTGCTGCTGCTGCAGGGGGTGAGGGGGCAGTGGAGGGGGTCAAGGGCTGGCACAGCTTCCTAGCTTCAGGGGACTGGGCAGGCAGGCTTATGAAAGTGAGCAGCAGCAGCCCTCCACTCAGTCAGGGAATGGATATTTCGGGGCCATGAGGAGTCCCTTTAGGGCGGGGCCTGGGACTGCAGCCCCTATAGCCCCTGCCTTAATCCGGCCATGGGGACAAGCAGGAGAGACACCTGCTACCCAGTGTCCCACAATCACACAGTCCAAGTTTGTTTTAAGCTCTTGGAACACATGGCTGTGTGCACTTCCATGGTATGGTATGCAAAGCTGCACCTCAGGCCCCTGCAGACATGGTTAGCTTCAGTATACTCATCAGACAGACACCACTTGAACTTGGTGCCTACTGTTTCATCCCCTATCCTCGCCTCCATCAACTAGTGGAAGGTCCCCCATTTGGCAGTGGTGGGCATCCCTTTATCAGCAATCCAGTCAGGGCTGGCCCAAGGTATATTGGCACCCTAGGTGCCTGAGATTTTGGCATCTCCTTCACCCTGTGGCCGAGGCTGGGCCAGATGGTGCCCCCCCCCCCCCAGCCTGGCCAGGTGGCGGGTGGGCGCTGTGTGGACTGCTGGGCCAAATCATGGTGACAGTGCCACTCCTAGCCGGCTCCCCACCCGTGGCCCGATGCAGCCGGCAGCACTGTTCCCCTGGCCAGGGCCAAATGGCAATGTCGGTGCCTCTCTCCAGCGCAGCCCTGTGGTGACCCCTAGATGTTGGTGGCATAGGCAACTGCCTAAGTTGACTCTGTGGACAGACCAGCCCTGCATCCAGTCGTTGGTGTTCTTCAAAGACAAGGTTCAACTCTATCCCCATCCAACTTCCCTACCAAGGGTGGTCTTGCAGTTCCATAGCAACCAAGTCATTTTCCTGCAAGCTTCCTTCAAAAAACTGAACTAGAAGTAGTTTCACTCATTGGATGCTAGGGACGCTTTCACTTTCTTCACCGATAGGACTAAACCATTCCACAGATCCACGTGACTCTTCATGGTGATAACAGAGAAGATAAAAAGGTCAGATCAAAGAATCTTAGCCTAGATAACTTCCTGTATTCAGGCATGCTACAGGCAAGTGAACATTCTACTTCCTGCCATCTTGACTACTCATCCAATGAGAGCTCAAGCCTCTTCAGCAGTGTTTCTGATGGAGGTCCCAATACAACACTTCTTTAGGGCTGCAACCTGGTTATTAGTGCATACTTTCTCTGCCCATGATGCCATCACCCATCAGGCTTCAGATGATGCCAAATTCAGGAGAGCAATGTTGCAATCTACCTGCCCATGAACTCCCAGCCCATTTCCCTAGATTCAGCTTGTGAATCACCTAATTGTGGGATGGATGTGAGCAACATACCTCAAAGAGGAACACTTACAGAAAGTTTTTAACTATCTTTTTTTTTTCCTGCTTTTTGGTGGCTTTTCATCAGCCCATCCTCTGTTCCCAAACCCTTTCTGGGCTACTTTAGGGAGTCTCTATAGCTCTGAGGTAGTCTCCTGTGCGTGGATATACTATTCTCAGATCCTGCTGAGCGCTCTTCTTTGCATCCTTGCTTTTTCCGTTATAGAGCAATGAACCCCAGGCTGGTTCTTATGGAGTATCCCAAATCCTGCTGACCATAGCTCAGGGCTTGACTTAGAAGCCTGCTCATTCCCTAGGATTCCAAAACCCTGATCTCTGTCTTTTTATAAGGCTCAAGTGTCCATTAAAACATCAGTGGGTCCTCCTCCATCCCAGCTCCTTAGGCTGGGAAGCAGCTGATTAATTAGGCAGGGATGGGGGTGGACCCATGTTTGCTAAAAGCATCCAATTGTCCTGTGACATCTGGAGAAAATCAGGCCCTTTTGAGGCATCTCATTCAGATTATACAAAAATTGCTGTATTCAGGATTACTAGTTGCTTTTAAAAACCTTGGGCATACCTAGACTTTGTTTGACTGGGTTGGACTCGATGATCTCATGAGGTCCCTTCCAGCCCTATGATTTGACTTGACTTGACTTGACTAGGATTGAAAGCAGTTGGAATGATTACTTCTGTCACTCTTATTGGGCAGGTTAGCTTTGGTGCTTGAAAGTGGTAATGAGGAGCAGAGCTCAGCTGCCACATGTCTGAATGAAGACTTTGTGTTTCTTGCAAAAGAGGGCACCCAATGAAAATCTTAGCAAATTCTGTCTTGAAAACTGTTATGTAAACCAAGTATTGTAGGCAAGTTAAGCTAAAATGAAATTGTGTGTTGTCAGTAGTTTTCAAAACCCAATATATTGCTTTTGTTCCAAAGGATCTAAATTTCCAAGGCTGCATTGTGGAGCTCTGTTAAGCCCTTTTTGGAATTGTTTAGGCACGAAGCACCCCCTAGTGGACTTAAATCAGTTTTACAGCTTTTTTGAGGAGACTTCCGTGAATACAATAGTACAGAACATGTTTTAAAAGTAGACATGGAATTGTTTTTAAATGCTACTGTATGAACTTAGATCAGATCAGAGAGGTAAAGTAGGAAAACGGGCATGTGATGTTACCAGGAATGACTCAGATCGCAAAATAAAACCCCATGTTTGTTAATATAAAGACATCTGTATAGCGTAAATGGTTTAAAATGGAGTTGTAGAGAAACACAGTGATTATGCGTTCTTTTCTAGAGAGTGCTGCATTATTACATGATAATACAGCCACAGTGATGTGGCAATCAACATATGGATCTAATGCCATGTTGCAGATACCAGTGTCCACTGTGTGCACAGCATGCTGTGATTTATCATGTGACACTCCATGAAGTGGCCTTTGAGCTCTGCCAGACTGAATATATTACTGATGCAGTTTATATACTTAAACCCTGTGGGACAGAGCTGACTACACCAGAGTGTCTATATAGCTTTCAATTTCATGCCAATCTATGCTTTACCTTGCAGAATGATTTCATCTGAAACAATTAGATATTGTAACACAGCACACAGATTGCAAAAAATAGTAGGGCACTTTCTTGGTTTTTAATTAACCTGTCATTGTTGTATTTGGAAAGATGAATCCCAGGCCTGCCACCAGCTAGAGTAGCAAGACAGGATGCTGGGGATATCTAAGGGGTGGGAGAGGAAATTTCTCTTTTTCAAAACATAGGGGTTTGTCCTAACTGGGAAAATTGGTTGAGTTTAGGTTGGGCATAGTTAATGCATGATAACTAAATTGGACATATACTTGACTTTTTTCCTAGGGCAGATGTAGGTAACACCTTGGCTGGATTCTTAGCTGGCCTTATCAGTGTGTTTCCGTCTCCTGTTATATTAGTAGCACTTCCATTTTAAATGTAAAAGCTTAAAAAGATACAGACTCTGAAACTGCTGAAGTGGAAACAGCAAACCTGGAATCATAATCTAACATATTGCTTTGTTGTAAGCAGATAGCCTGAAGATCAATATAAAACAAGCAACTCTTTGAACAAAGCCCAAACTTTTTGATGAGAAGACTTTATTTATGAAACTGATATACCAAGATTAAACTATGCATTTAAAGCACTATGTTTTCTGTGGGTGCCTTATTTCATATCTGTCATGTAAGTTATAAACCCAAGACATTGAACTGAGGTGTGATTTAGTGTGTTGGTTCAGTCCTTTTGCATATGAAAGACCTTGGAGTGAGAAGTCTCTTTTACTGATCCTCTTTCACCTGCAATAGCCCAGATCTCAGACTGTTGTGTCACAAAGCACCACATTTGGAACAAGTGACCGAGAAAGATTACAGATCTCCAAAATGAGGATCTCACAGACTGCTGTCATAGTTAGTGTATCCAGAGCACAGAATGTAATGAGTTGGAACAGGCTTTTCATTTAAAAATGCTTTGGGTGAGAGATTACTGCAAGGTTGAGTGCATGCTAAAAAGAGTCCACTTTCCTGAGGGTTTTGTAGGACTGATGTTTTTAAATTTAAGTATTTGAACTGTAGCAGTTGTACAAATGAATTGAAAATTTGGAGTGCTTTGTGTGTTTTTCATATTTTTTCAGTTTTCACATTTATTTATCCTTGATTTGTAAAGCAGCTTGTATTGCATCAAAGAGCTATAAAAAGAGCAACAGCAAAACGTAACTTAGCAGGGTACCAATTATATTAAAAACAGAAAGAGAACACTTTTAACCAAATTTAAAAAGGATGACTGGCACAGAAGTATAGCCACGTGCTGGTTCCTGTTGTCTACAGTGAAAATCCTGAGTGACTTTGTTGGTTTCAGTAGAGGTATTTCAGGTTCACATTGGCGTGAGTTGGACCAGAAATCTATCCCATGGCACAGGACAGAGATGGAAACTCTAAGAATTAGACAGAAAGTAATCTAGATCCTCAGCTGGCATATGCTGGCATAGCTCTGACACCCAGATAACTGCAGTGAGGCCATACTGTCATATGAAAGCTGAAGATCTTGTCCCAGAGGATGCAGTGCAGGCACAAAAATGTATGCAAGTAAAGTGGGATGTTTTATTTCTCTTTTATTTGGCAGTTATAAAGGCATTGAAGTATAAAGCTAATTCAAAAAATGAGTATGAGAAGTACTGTTCCTAATTCTCATATGCATGGGGTGCCAGTGTGGTGGTAGTATAAAAAAAGATTTGGAAGAGGTCAAAATAAATTAAATGTGCTGCAGAATACTGGATAGCATGTAAAAGTGTGATTGATGAATGAAGGTCACTCAAAAGCCTGTTATGGTGCTAGGGCTGAAGAGATTCCAGCACTTATCAGAATAAATGTACTGCATCTTATATGAAGTTGGGAATCCTTTTTAAGAGTTGCTGATACTTTCTGGAAAGTTCTGTGTAAAACATTTAGACATACATCTCTCAATACATTTTATGTATATAGTCTAGATTTCTCTTCCTTGGTGAGGTGTATTTGCATGGAAATCTGATTTTTGTTTCTGAGAGTTGGATCTGTTGTTTGGTCCCCACTAGAAGCCTTTGTGAAGACATAAGGGCACCACACCCCTTTTATGTCACAAATAAAGGGTTAGTAATCAAACTGTGCTTTGTATATGCCTCGTTCTTATTGCTTAGTCAATGACAACTTTTTTTGGCTGCAATGTGGAGCCAAAGTGTGCACAATTTCCTAAGCCTAAGATCAGGAACTAAGTATGCTCAATTTTTATGGACATAAATAGGACTTAAGTGTATGTATTCAAACTCAGAATTTTGTCTAGTAATTTCAGGTGAGAAATGAGCAAGTCAGATGATAGAGCTTTTAAGAAATAAACACAATTAAATTAGGGGTTAAATCATGCTCTGAACCTGCCCTAATGCAACATTATTTAAGATAATGGGATTGAATAGGAAGGCAAAGTTTAGCTACCTGTTTTAATCAAGTGCTCTAGTAGTAGAAATTAAATGATCATATTCTCTGTATATCAACAAGATTGATTTTAAATGGTCTGTTTTTCATAAATAAGTGGATCTTTAATGTCAAAATCTTGGCACATTTTTACATTTTCCTTTGTTTTAGTATAATTTGTGCATATAATTTTACCAATCAGGTTTGTTGCTCTGTTGGGCAACTAATAAACAAATAATTTGAGATCCTTGCTGAACGGTTCTGTATAAATGCAGTGCAACTGTGAGCTTTGCACTGCTTTCCATGAAACAGTTAAATTCTCAGTGTTTTCAGTCTGTTGTTCAAGTGTTATGGTCTGACAACCCTCTCTGATCATTCCTTTCACTTTGCCTTGTGAGTGCCTTGATGTAGGCCATAATCTGTTAGTCTTGAAGTGCCACACGACTCCTTGGTTTTTTTTGCTGGACTAGACTAACACAGCTATCCCTTTGAAAGTCCATGAGTATGGTCAAAGTAGAAACACTTTGGTATGTTTTTTTCCTCTTCCAGTGGTGAAAGTGGTGCTGGTAAGACAGAAAGCACTAAACTGATTCTCAAGTTCTTATCTGCCATGAGCCAACGTTCGCTGGAACTATCCTGTAAGGAAAAGACTTCCTGTGTGGAGCAAGCTATTCTTGAGAGCAGGTACTACATTCATATCCTCACATAAGGTCCATAACATTGTAGAGATCTCTGCTTACTGTCGTCAGAGTGATATTATGATGAAGGATTTAATAAAGGCAATATGTACCACAGGCTTCAGCTATCTAGTGCAGGTTGTCAGAAATGAGATTCTGTGGCATTGGGAGTACGGGTGTGGACTTGGATGTTTCAGACAGCTTGTGAAGAGACCCAGAAGCATTCACTCCTACAGCATGGGACCAAACTGTCGTCTAAGAGGCTAGCAACTGGAAGCTGGTTGGTGGCCAACAATAAATGAGTTGATTATGTAGTTGCTATGTGTTCAATTTTAGCTTTCACACTCTTGGGTAGTCTTATTTCAGGGGATTGAATGTTCATGGTCAGTGTAGCAATTTCTCTAGATCAGGTTTGAAGTACATTGATAAGGCATTGTGGGCAAAGCTTGCCCTGTGGATGCTATAGTTTTATCTACATATTTATAAATCACCCAAATGTGATTTTTCTACAGACAAATAAGACTGTCCCTGCTTTAAAGAGCCCGCTGTGTAATTTTAGATGTGGCAGGAGTTCATTTAGAAAACAATTAAAGGATGGTAAAGCAGGGTCCAGCTCCCAGTAACAGGATCACCGGTCCTGTATGATGTGTAAAGTGGTTTTGTACAAACTGAGATTCCTTCTTAGTTAAAGGGGGGGGGGTGAACTTATAGCATGGGAGGAAGGCATCAGGACACGTGAGAGGGAGATGTGGATTGGACACAGATGCTATAGTTTGGTTGGCATGGGGAGGTAAAGAGAAACAGAATGGGATAGTAAGGATCAGCAGGGTGACTGCAAGTAGCTTGCTGAGTTAAGGAAAAATCAGGGGAGCTGATTTGACAGATCTATCTGCAGTTAATCACGTGCCTTCCAAAACAAGACTGTGAACAAATCTGCTGTTATGACCATCTTCCCTGTCCCTCCCCCACTCTCTTTAATGTTTCACCCACTAACGTAAAATTGTGTAAACTCTTTACAACAAGAACTGTTTCCTACGCACCCATATGGCACCCTGCACAATTGGGTCCTTGCTTGATTGGAGTCTCTTGTAGTTACTGCAGTGCAAACGTAGAACAGTAATTGTAATATAGACCCATTGTAGTACATCCTATTTCAGTTATACTCAGCTGTACTTTGGCTAATGTCTTTCTGTCATGTAGTGTGAGAACCACTGCAGTACCTGTAGACATATAGCCACTGATTTGTCTAGAGCTATGGCTGTGACTAAGGATGTAGGCTGTAGCTGAGAAGGATAATATTAGAACTGGGCTTTATGGGGTTTATGCTTTTCCTCAAGCACTGGAGAAGAGAGCACATGTCTCTTTCATTCCAGTCACAAGTTAACAATTGTCCTCCTCCCTTATTTTCACAGCCCTATTATGGAAGCTTTTGGCAACGCAAAAACTGTTTACAACAACAACTCCAGTCGTTTTGGGAAGTTTGTTCAGCTGAACATTTGTCAGAAGGGAAACATCGAGGGAGGAAGAATTGTAGATTGTATCCTCTCTTGCTGAGTGCCCTGGTATTTCATTCAGGGTGATGTGCCTATATCTGTTCTGTGGAGAGTAGCAGGGGGAGAGGGTTAGTCTTTGCCATCTCTCTACCTGTACTCAAAGATTCCAGGTTAAAAAACTGTCCTGAATGAATTTCAAGAGAAATCACTAAGTCCAAAATCAGAGAGAAAAAGAGAGTACATATGTGCTTGCTTGCTTGCTTTCTTAGCAAATCATTTCTCATTTCTGGTATTATGGATAATGTGCATTTTTCTTTTAAGTGAGCTAATAATAGCTTAACTTAATGGGATAAACTCTGATTGCCAACACCAGCTCTTCAGCAGCCAGGGTGAAATTCCTCCAAGGGCACAGTGGCCTAGGAAAGGCCCACACAGAGCAGAACTGCAGAGGTCCCCCTGCATGAGGAGGCTTGCAGCAGAATGGACATGCTGCTTGCACACAGGAAAGCTGGGCAATGCCCCAGCTCCCAGGGCATGGCTGGTGGGTGCGTTAAGGGTGTACCCACAGGATTTGCAGTTACCCTAATGAAGTAGCCACAAGCCTTGTGTAGAAGCACTGGGTTGCGGTGATTGTTCTAGCGTGATTAGTACTTGTGGAACTACTGCATTGTGCTGGTGGCTTCTTTGGACGGATGAGTCTGTCCTTACACCCCTCACTCTCAAACCCTGTGTAAATCTTTGTATAAAAGTGGTTTGTTCACAATTCATGCAGGGTTGGTGAATTACACCTTTAAAGGAGACACCAAACTAACCAACAAACAGAAAATTAAGTGAAAAGGTAGGCGTCCCTTCATATTCTCATTTGGTCCAGAGAATGACAACACTTCAGTATGCTCTGCTGAAAAACCTTTGGAACTAGAAATGACTGATTGTGTTTTAGTTATGGAAGCTCTTCTCCTTTTGTACATAAAACAGAAGGCAGTACTCTTCTTAGTGTCTGAACACAAATTACTAGGGGACTAGTTCTTCAACTTCACTGGTTTATTCCTTAACGGATTGCTTTTTTCCCCATTGAAGATTTATTAGAAAAAGTAAGTCAACGTTTGTTATCATCTGGGAGGTTTTTGTTTGTTTTATTCATAGACTTTCGAAAACATTGCTGGGTGAATAGGTTCCCTTTAAAAATAATTCCCTAAATTTAAAATGTTATTTCCTTTGACAGAACCGTGTAGTAAGGCAGAACCCTGGGGAGAGAAATTATCACATATTCTATGCATTGCTGGCAGGGATAGAAGAGGAGGAGAAAGGTGAGTGACAAAGCTCAGCGCATACAACTGTTAGTACTGGCAAAGAGCCATTACAGTTTGTCATGAAACACCACCTTGTGATGACAGTGCTGTGGAGTTTAATGGTGGTAAATCAATAACTGAACAAGACACATGCGTTATTTATTAAATCTGAATTCTCTGAGCACTTTTCCTGAGTTTGTCATGGTGCAAGTGCTCTGTCTGGCACAGTAATGATATCAGCCTCCTGGGGTTTTATTCCTAACTGTTGCAGACTCACTATGTCACCTTGGATTAGTTACTTAGGGAAAAATCTACATAGCAGAATCCAGCCTGAGTATCTTGACTGGGTGCTAGGAAATTCCACAGGGAAAATAGGAGAAGTGAATCATACCCTCATTGTACCTTGTCACAAAGACTAAGCCCCTAACAAGAGAAGTATCACTTATGTACATGTAACAAGGTTTAAGCTGTATTAACATCACCTATTTTGGCCAGCTATCCTTGTGCGATGATGAGTATATGTCACAGTGTGTCACAGCTAGATGAAGTGAAAATTATTCAGTGAATATCAAATGTTTTCCATTGCTATAAACCAGTGTTTCTCAACCTTTAGTGGACCAAGGAACACCTAACGGTATTAGTCTTTAAGTGCCACAAGACTCCTTGCTTTTTTTTGCTAAAGGTATTAATTACTTTATACACAACACCTGATGAAAACATTCTCAAAAAAGCTGGTAACAGTGGTGAGAGATAAATGCCCCAGTCATAGCAAAGCTTACAGGTGTGCATCAGCATCTGCCGCTGCGTACCTGGAAGCTTTGCTGTGGCTGGGGCATTAAATTGCTTGTCGTCCTCAGCCCCCTCCTCCCCCCCCAAGGAGGAAAAGGGATTGAGGTGGGTCACAAAATATCTGCACTATGTCTGAGGACCACCAGTGTTCCATGGAAGATCAGTTGAGAAACACTGCAATAAACCACTTGGTTTTGTGTCCCTTCTCCTGCATATCCCAAGTAAATGTGAATATAATTTTTTTTTTAAAATCTCCTAAGACTTTGCTTTTTCATTTTTTGCAGATGCATTTTACTTATCTGTACCAGAGCACTACTACTACCTGAATCAATCTGGATGTACAACAGATAAGACAATCAGTGACAAAGACTTGTTCAAGGAAGTCATTGTGAGTTGTTAATCTCGTATCATAAAAAATTGCTTGGATAAATGTCACATCTCTTCACTTGATAGTGGTTTTTTAAAGCTGTCATGATCAATGGCTAACAAGGGTCCTAATCTTGTAGATGAAGAATCAGTCTATGGTCACAGCCTGTGCAATTCCACACAGTTCAGTGACATTCCGCATGGGTATAAAGTGCCTCAGAGAGGATCAGAGTGTACTGTTGTTCAGAAGTGACTAATATTCTCTCATACACTTTGCTGTTTTAGGGAGCATTTCTTACCTTGCATGCAGTATATGAAGTAATTCACCCACCATTCCTTGGAGATATCTGATTGAGGAAAACAATTAGATAACAGAGCAAAAGACAGCAGTGGAAGGCAATCAGACATTCACCCACCTTCCATTCCCTACATCACTTATGTGGGATTACCGTAGCAGTAGTTTCTAACAAAGGACATTTGTATTCATATCTAGGTGCAAATTATTCAACTCAGGATGGTGGATAGGGGATGTTAGAGAGTAAATATATCGTATATCCTTTTCTGTCATCATAATGCAGATCTGAAATAGGATATCACAGAATAAAGTAAGGGATGTACAATGAGGGTGATGGAAGCACAAAACCTCTTGTTTCACAATTGATTGAAACTTGTACGTTTTCTGATTCAGTCCCACATTTTTTTACAAATGAAATAAGTGTTCTGTTGCTTGTCTAACTTAGTCCAGGAGTCCATCGGAATACAGTGTAGCACTCTCATTCCACTGCAAAGGTGTTTTCACCTTTTGTAAAATTTTAGTATCTAGAACAAAGTAGGTGGCTTTTTTCTTCATTACCATTGTGTGTACAGAGTGAGGGCTGATGATGTGTATGAAAGAAAAGCATCACATCTGTCTGCTGCTTATCCTGCTGGGACCAGTTCATACAAAATGGTCAAATAAACATACCAAGCAATTATGAGGTAGTTAAAAGCAAATGAATTATGTTATTTTAAATAAGCAGCCTGCATATTTCTGCTGCTTTGTTCACTTCAATGTTTTCTACATTTTCTACACCATTTTCTGAAATATTGAAACACCAAATAGCAAAGCAATGGTAGTAAGTGGAATTTTGCAGCTCTCCAATCTCTTCTAGCTATGTGCCTTTGAGGGGAAAAGGGAGCCATAAAGGTAATCTGGTATATGGAATAATTAATCAAATTGATTATTAAATAAAATGGGAACACAGGTAAAATTGAGGCTTTCTCTGGGTAGCCGTAGCTTTCATACCCATGTTAGCTATAGCAATTTGCTACAGTAATTAGCCTACTTTTGCTATTACCATAATTACCAGTTACTTTTCCTAATGCTACCACCATTTCAACATGTGGCACATATTCTATGGGATATGAAAACCGATAAAAATAATCAGAAACAGTTTATTTAAAAATTGTTATGTATTTATGTTTTAAAAATACCTAATTTCATGACTAAAATATTTTTATGGAAGTAGGTGATTTCTGCATTGTAGTCGCATAGTTACGTTGATTAGCATGACATTTAATTTCCACTAATCAGCCTGAGGCAGGTAGCATGTGAAATTAACTTGATATGTTAATCTCGCATTCCAGAGTATTTTAAAAACAGAAATGTAAGCACCCGCAGCACTTGTTTCCTTACTTACCTTCATGAGGCCTGATAACTTGGATTCATTGACTTCAGGATTCCTAAGCTGTCCTTCATTCTTCTCTCTTTCAGTCCTTTGCATGCTAATGAAAATTTCCAAGAAGTTACAGATGATTTCCCTTCTAAATGGTTTTTCTTTCCTTTGTACTCCAAAAGTTCTTTTCCACTGGAATGGGGATCTACAGTGGAGCACA
>ML682060.1:25874946-26111832 GCA_007922195.1 Podocnemis expansa
CTCCAAAAGTTCTTTTCCACTGGAATGGGGATCTACAGTGGAGCACACACATGCATTCCTATATTTGTTACATCCCACACCTATCTCTAGAGTTATGACTGTGTCCCCTACGATTAGTGACCGTCAGACAAAATTTGCTAAGTCATCAGGAACAAGTAGAGTTACTGGGTGAAGTTGTGTGTCCTATGTTATGCTGATGTTAGACTAGGTTAGAATTTCTCAACCCAGGGGTCATGAACCAAAAGGCTCTAGACCCATGCGGCTGGCTGGGTTCAGTTCCTCACTTCTGATGTTGTGACTTTGGGGACTGCAGTGCTACTCAGGTTTGACTGAGCTGTCCTCAATCGTTATGATGGGCATGGCTGGTGGCTAAATTTCGATGAGTAGCTGTGTGACTTCACAGTGGTACTGAGTCACAGCACCCCTCTCAACAATTTGGCCCTGTAGATGACCCCTTGTTAGAGGAGCTGGGCCAAAACTGAGGGGTACTGTAACCCAGAGGTTAGCAACATCTAGAGCCCAACCAGTTCAGCAGGACCAGAGCTGCTGTTATGGTCTGCACAGTGTAATTATTTAGTACTGATTATCTTAACATGTATGTTGTATATCAAGGACTGTTCAGTTAGCTAAATGTTTTTACTCTGGGTTGTACAGTCCATCAGGGTTTACGAATGGGTCCTAAACCCAGGAAGTTTGAAAATCACTGGAATAGATGATCATAGTGACAACAAAATGATGAGTCCACCTATAAAAATATTGGCAATTATACATATTTGTTGTGTATTGAAAGTGTATGTTTTCCCAGTCTACTAGCAAGTGTGTATGCTGTGCTGGATTTTAATAGTTGTTATAACAGCTTTTTCTGTGTAGTCACAGTGGAATGAATTCCCAGAGCCTCAGCAGATCTCCTTTTCCTTCTTTTTTATTAAAAATGTTATTGCAGGTATATGACTGGTGGTGTGGCATGGGAAGCAGGATGATTCCCTGCCAACACCTTGGGGGGATGACAGATAGGAGGAAAAAAAAGAGAACTTCCTCAAATACTAAGTAGGCTGACTTGGGGTAGAGCGTATTTGTGAACAAGAAGTAATTCCCGAGAGTAGCTGATTGTGTTTTGCAAAAATGACTATATTTTGTAATTATTGAAACACAAAAATAGTCTGTAGCATTAGAGTATAATCATGCTTGCACAGAAACAGAACACACATTGTTTAAATAGCCTTATTTAATACGTCATGCCCTATGTTCGCCACAACCCTGAACTAAGAGTGTTTCATCATTGCAAACCATGAAATATGGGGGTTTTACACAATATGATTCATACTGTAGCATTCTAGAGAGGCATTTGGAAAACACAAGCTATCGCAAAGAGTTGCATTTGTTTTCTACATCTACTTTCACAAAATAGTTGCCTGTTTTTCTTGCTGTAATCCAATAACACATGTTGTGGAACCTTGATCATTCCTAATTTGCACATCCATAAACCCAATCATTTTCACAAAAACCTCTGTCTAACCCCATTTCTCTGGAGAGTTAGTAGAGTATAGCAGTGACATTTTTCACTAAGACTTTGTTACTTTCTCAAAATATAATGAAATAAATTAGTATTGTAAATAAAACTAAATTAAAGCTCACTGACAAAGTAAATGAACACAGTACACTGCATGTTACATATTTAGTCACCAACATGATTAATCCGCAAACTCTGATAACACGTAGGGGAGGTTCCTGCCTGTTGCTTGCAAATTTTAGCAAGGTTCTGTAGTATAGACCTGATCCTACAAAGTACCTAAGCATGTACAGAACTCTAACTGATCAAGATCCTTTGAAGTGGATGGGTTCTTTAGGGCAGTGGTTTTCAAACTATTTTCCTCAGGACCCAGCTGGAAAAAATCATTTATGCCCATGACCCAACATTTATATCTTTCAGCAATCCATTCCAGTCTTTTGGCAGGGACAACAGGAGGTGCCACAACCCAGTACGTGAGGGTCTACAACCCAGTACTGGGTCCCAACTCATGGTTTGAAAACCACAGTCTTAGAGCAGACCTTGACAAAATGTATGTTTCTGGTCAACATGGTGACCAGTTTTACTAGCCTGTCACCTAGCTCCACTGCAGAAATGTAATAAAGGAGCTCCCTCTGGTGACCAAAAGTAAAATTGCTGGCACCTAGCTATGAGCAATTTTGTCCACCCCGGCTTAGAGGATCAATGACTGTCAGGGGAGGAAGATTTTAAAGATGTCAGTTCCAAGGGGGTAGCCATGTTAATCTAGTTCAGCAAAACAAACAAGGAGTCCTGTGGCAGTCAAATACTAACTTTTTTTTTTTTTTGTTATGTGAGCTTTCATGGGGGAAAATTCCCACTTTGTCAAATGGGAATGTCTCCTACGAAAGCTCATGCGACAAATAAATTTGTTAGTCTTTGGGTGCCAAAGGACTCCTTGTTTGTTTGAAAGATGTCAGTGTATTCCTTGTGCTTAAAGTTGCACATGCCATATGGTAAAAACGCTTCTGTGGACTGAAGCCTAATGTAAGAGATACAGTTACTCTTCCTATTCCTCTGTCCCTATGTCTTTTTCAAAAAGCTAAAGACTGCAAAACTAAGTTGTTTTGTTTTGTAACTCCTCCTTTATCATCCCCTCGAGTTTCTATTCTCCAGTAAAATCAAACACAAACTGAAAGATGTATTTTCTTCCAGACTGCAATGGAAGTGATGCAGTTCAACAAGGAGGAGGCGCGAGAAGTTCTTAGGCTGCTAGCTGGGATTTTGCATCTAGGGAACATTGAGTTTATCACTGCTGGTGGGGCACAGGTGTCCTCCAAAACAGGTGAGCAGATCATCATAGGATGGGGAAATGTCCATAAATGCTTAATAGCAATGTGGGAAAGCACACAGGACCAAGAAAAGAAATCTCTGATTCCTTTTCAAGATTAGTAAATGAGGGGGAGAATGCCATCATTTTTGTTTTATGAAAATGAAAAGAGTTGCGCTTTGGCCTCCAATTCAGAAAGAATTCAGTCACATGCTTAAATTTCATGTGTGTGTAAAGCCCCTGTAGCCAATGCTTTCCTGAATTTGGGATGCTTTTCCTTAAGTATATGGGACTTAAGCATTCACTTAAATGCATTCTGGATTCAAGACTTTAGTGAATTGTGCCTGTGTTGTTGCTTTCAGCAGTTTGCTTTGTCAGCATGTTACATCTGTAGCTGTGTAAACCTTATGATGGAAAGTTCACGGATTGGGTTTAGGAGCTAGTTTCCCAAATGGGAAGGAATGATGACATTGCCCCCTGTTTTTACACAAAATAAGCAACACAGTGCAAATTTATATGCACGGTTGGGACAAATTCTTGTTCTGTCCACCAGAAACATCCATGATCTGGAGTGGGGTGTGGATGGGAGAGCTAAAGTACCTTCTCATGGCTAAGGGCTGTGTGTGTTAAGTTTCTGCATCCATAAAACCAAAAGTTGTTAGTAGTAATAATGTTAGGTTTGGATTTTTACTAACCAATTAAAGGCTTCCAAGCTGTGTTCTGTAATGAACTGGTGGTCTTTAAATCAGCTTCTTTCTTTCACACACATTTATAATATTGCATCCAATGTTTCAGGAGCATTGCAAAGGAATAAGTGATTTAGATAGTCAATGTATCTATTTTGTTGTAAATGTATTTTCAAGACAGTATTTCTACTTTGTTGTTCTGAAGTCGAGCATCCAGACATTAACAGCTGGGATTGATTGAGAGTGAAAATGAGTATGGGGATTTAACCCGTGTGGAGATGCTGTACTGAGCGGCACTAGCAGCTGGATTTATGCATACATTTCAGGGAAGACTAGACCCCCTGTGAATGACAATTTCTTTATGATTATAAGTTCCGAAGGGTAGCCATGTTAGTCTAGTTCAGCAAAACAAACAAGGAGTCCTGTGGCACTTAAAGACTAACAAATTTATTTATCACATGAGCTTTTGTGGGAGAAAATCCCACTTCATCAGACACTTTAAAGATGGGGGATCTTTTTAGTCAGGATGCTCGACTTTAGAGCAACAAGGTGGACACACTGTCTTGAAAATACGTTTGCAACAAAATAGATATGCTGACTGTCTAGATCACTTATTTCTTTGCAGTGCTTCTGAAACATTGAAAGCAATATTATAAATGTGCGTGAAAGAAAGGACTCCTTGTTAGTTTTTATGATTTATAAGTTTTAAAAAAAAGTTTAGAGGGCTTTGTTCTAGCTCTGAACCGCCTTTCTGATTTTTTTATTTTATTTTATTTTTTGAGTTTACCACAGTATTTTTATATTTCTTAAGTTGTGCTGCTTTTCTTCATTATTGGGGTAAACACCCACATAACTAAAAGCGAGAAATTGACTAGTCTGACTCATCTGGGAAGAGAGTGAAAATGATTGAAAAAACACAGTGCTATCCAGTGCACAAAGTAAAGAAAATGGAAAACGAAGAGGGGTGCTAATTCTGCACTCTGAGATAGTGGATAGGAGTGTTGGCTGATGGGAGCCTGTTGTGGTACCTAATTAAGGGCTGCCTGGCTCCAGGGAAGTTAGAGCAGGCATTGAGCTCAGCTGTGCTTGCAGCCTGCTCCCTTATGCAAGAGGGTGAGGGAATAACTAGTTTAGGAGGTAGCTACATCCCCCCTGACAGTGCTTTGCATAAGGTGAGGACAGTGCATTTAGGTTAGGAGATTTGAGAAACCAGCTCAATAATTTTCTCTAGTCTTTATCTGTTAGAAACATCTTTAGTGTTGCTTGTAATTATAAGTTAAAAGACAGTTATTGAGAGATTTGTGCCTTTCCATAGATATTTTATTTTATTTTTATTGTACTCTATTTTATTTTATTTGAATTGGCTCATTTTACTGCTAGCTCTGGACAGAACTGCAGACTTACTTGGGCTGGACTCAACCCAGTTGACTGAAGCATTAACACAGAGATCAATGATTCTCAGGGGAGAAGAAATCTTAACACCACTCAGCATAGAACAGGTAAAAGACATATCACTTGAGATGTATTTTAACAAAACAATTGGGCCAGAATTCTAGCTGATGTAAAACCAGCACAGAATTCCACTGAAGTGAGGTGCACAATGAACCCACAGCTTGAATAATATATAAGGGCTTGTGCACATGGGGGCACTTAGGAAAATTAATTTGAATTAACAAATTCGTAAGTAAAGGGGCCTTCTCATCTGAACTTTAATCAAAACCTTGTTGGGGCATGGGATCCAGGTTCAAGTAATCAGTACGTTACAGACAGATTTTCTAATATGGTTTTAAAATGTGTTGATATAGGAATCACATAGTGCCAGAGGTGTACATAGCATTTTGTAACATAAATGGAGACCAAATCCTTGCCTGTCTAGGACTCCAATCTGGCATGTGATCCACTACCTCAGTGCCTTTCTCGAGTCCTGTTAGCTTAAATGAGTCTCTGCACAGATACAGGAATCTAAGTTATCAGATCCCAGGGAAGCAATTGCGCACTGCTGGTTTGTTGCTTTTTTCTTCAAAAGTCCTAATTAATAAAATACAGCGAGATAGTTTGTAAACCTCCTTGAAAAAGGGATTGTTGAGACTAGGCTAAGAGGAGGTAACAGACGAAAGGTAGCAGCCAAGGTCACGAAGGGGCTTTCTGTCCTAGAGAGCAGTAAGAAAGAATGCATGGGGAGGCAGATATGGAAAAAGAGTATGAAGGGGGCTGGGGCATTCATATTAATAGTTTGGGCTGTACAGACTGGATTAAAGGAACAAAAGAAGAGGCAGCACCTGAGAGATAATCCTGAGTAAAGATGCTGTGAGCCTTGATTTTAAGATTATCTAATTACTTAGGGTTGTGTTCTGATATTCTTAGGCACATTGAGTAGACCTTACTCTACAAGTTCCTTTGATTTCGGTGAGGCTACTCATAGAGTACAGAGCCATTTGGGTTGGGATAAGAATCTGGCCCTTAGATTTTCAGACATCTGTCTGGATGCCCATCTTGTAATTTTGAGAACATAAAAGCTGCCATATTGCTCAGCTCAATGATCTGTCTAGCCCATCATCTTGTCTCCAACAGTGGCCAGTGCCAGAGCTTCAGGGTGTGCTGATCAGTTGGAGTAATCCACCTGTCGTCTTTTTCTGGCTTTTGCTAGAGTTTTATGTTCATTCTGTGTATGGGGTTTCAACCCTGACCATCTTAGTTAATAACTGTTGATGGACATACCCACCATGAACTTACTAGTTCTTTTTGGAATGCAGTTATACTTTTGGTTTCACAACATCCTGTGGCAGTGAGTTCTACAGTTATTTTTGTGAAGAAGTACTTCCCTTTGTTGGTATTAAACTTGCTGTCTATTAATTCTGTTGGGTAATACCTCATTTTTGAACTGTGGGAATAGATACATAACACTATTCACTTTTTCCACACCACCGATAATTTTAGGTGAAGCTGGAAGTGTTGGCCTCATCTACACTACGATGCTAAATTGATGGGAGATACGCAATCTACGTTCCACAGAATCCTGTCAACTTAGTTATTTTTACTTACTGCACTGTCTTCACTCAGCTGCGTTGACAGGAAATGCTCTCCCTTCAACACAGCGTTACTCTATTTGGAGGGGCAGCCTTACTGTATCAAGGGGAGAGCCCTTTTGATTCCACTGTTGATCCCCATGGATTGATGCAGAATTTTCAGTGTAGACGTGGTTATTACCAATGGTTAAAGTCGCTTGACATTTCTCACTGTGGGATGCTGTTTTCAGTTGCCTATAACTTGGTCAGACTTTAATAATAATTTGGGCTAAAATTTCCCATGCCAGATGCCTACCTCAGGCAGAATTTGTTTTTAAAAGTTTTAACAAACATGGTTCAACTGCTTTTGAGAATGAGATTAGGCGAAAGTATGTTCATTTGTGTGTTAACATAAAAAGGAACTGAATTAAGGTAGCATAGGTAAAATTTACTATGATATTTCCTAATTTTTGAGTGTTTGGCTTTGAAACTTTAATGTCCTTTTGGTTGAAATATAAATACTGAATTATAGCAAATCACATTTGAACTTTCAATCATTAGTGGTTTAATTGTAATCAGTGTAATGTGGAAATGTGAAACTGCATGTATTGTACTTTTCATTGCACTATGCAAAGGGCACTGGAAAGGTCTGGTTTCTAATTTAATTACTATGCTATGTGTTACCTCTCCAATGCAGGCAGTAGATAGCAGAGATTCTATGGCTATGGCACTTTATTCCCAGTGTTTTACATGGGTTATTAAAAAAATCAACAGCAGAATCAGAGGCAAAGAAGATTTCAAGTCCATCGGAATTCTTGATATATTTGGATTTGAAAACTTTGAGGTATGTTCTAAAAAAAGTAGGTAGGAATTGATTCTTTAATATTTTTCATGTGTCATTGTTCCATAATTTCACATAACTTCTCTGGAACTGGATTATCAAATGCCTTAGGACTTAAAAATGATTGGTTTATCATTTACCAAACAAATTTCTTTGGAAGTATTCATCTTTGAATGTTTGTGATCTTTTAGGTTAATCGTTTTGAGCAGTTCAATATTAACTATGCAAATGAAAAGCTTCAGGAATATTTCAACAAGCACATTTTTTCCTTGGAGCAACTGGAATATAGCAGGTAAAAATAAGAGCTGGAGTTTGAAAAGCGCCATGGGGAGATAAATATCCAAATTCTTGAAATTCAGTGGGATTTGGGTGCCTAACTCCCATAAGCACCTTTTTTAAAAATCCAGGGTTATAGCTGCATATTATTTTTTTTAAAAAAATTGATTTTATCCTAACTTGCATGATAGGTATAACAAAAGAACCATAACACATGTGTAATTATGAACAAAATATTCCATCTTTCCTTACACCAGAGAAGGACTAGTCTGGGAAGATATTAACTGGACAGACAATGGCGAGTGCTTGGATCTTATTGAAAAGGTAATACAATGCTTGCTATTGTGGCAAGCATAGGCAAATTACTGTGTTCTAAAGGTGTTCTCATCACTTGTGTGAGAGAGTTTTAAAGGAGCATATGAACAAAAGGCAGTCTATCTTTTATATGTTTAAATATTGATGTCTTTATACAGTGGCTTTCAAACTTTATTATAATGTGGATCAGTATACTTTCATGGACCCATAACTCTCTCAAATCCTGATTTCCTCACTTTGCCTGTAATTTACGTATATTATTGCATACAGGAATATATTAGAAGGTCATTTAAGAGAAAGATTGGAGAGAGAGTCAGTTTAGTCTTGTGCTTGAGGACCTCAACTAAGATCAGGATTTTATTGCACTAGGCACATACATGTGTAGAAAAAGAGCGACTTTGTTCCCTGAAAATTTAAAATCTAAACAAACAAGATACACAAATGAGCTGGGGAGAAGAGATGAACATACAAACCGAATTTACAATAGGATGGCTGACAAAAGTCAGATTACTGCCATAATTTTTAAATGGTTTTGCTGGGGGAGGGTTAAATATTCCATCTCTTCTCTTAAATTTCTTTTCCTGAATTAGAACTTTGCATTTTAGCGCAGTGGTTCTCAACCTTTTGTGGTCGTGACACACTTGATGACATATCACGACCCTACAGGACACACCAGCCCACTGCTCTCCAGGCCAAATCCAGCCATCTCCCCAGCTCTTTGCGACACACCCGTGTGGAGATGTAGTGGTTGAGAAACCCTGTTCTAGATTATCTAGTCTTCTGCTGTTGTAGAAGTCAGGGGAAAACAGGAAACGTCTCCAGATTGCTTTTGGAATTTAGTTTTGTTCTCTTGGGTTTTTATTAACCCTGGCACCCCTTACCCCATTCGTTCATTTATAAAATCAATTATGGTTGTATTTATATCCAAGAATCACAGAACATGGAAAGGCATGAAACAGCTGCACAGTGTGTTAATATGTGTGATTGCATGTGGTTTTGGTTGGGAAGGAATAGAGGTGTGATCTGTCTGAGTTCTCTCCTTGGAACCAGTAATTCTTGAATTCCTATATTTGTTCAGCATTGACAAGTTACTAAACCTCAGTGTCCCTTTCTAGAGACTTAGGATAACTGCCGCCTTTCTAATAGTGGTATGAAGATGAATCAATGTTTGTGAAGCACTTGTAAAAGATTAGATATGTTGTTGTTTTTTATAATTTGAATTTAGTTGGTTCAGAAAGATTCTGGAAACCCTAAAAGAGTCTTCAATTGGAATGCAGTTAGCGTTAACTGACTTTGGCTATGTCCACACATACAGGGTTAATTTGATTTAAGTTAAACTGAAATAAGTTAAGTAGAAATAAAACCATTAAATTGATTTAACTTAAGTCTAATTAAGCAAAAACAGCAAATTGAAATAGCAAGTCCGGACACGGGACTTGCTATTTCAATTCAGGATAGGGGCACCATGGGAGGTATGGCAAGATGGCCCCCTGGAAGGGCCATGCCTCCACCCAATATATATAGAAGAAGGAAGGCACCCTGGGAAGGAGAAGGGGAAACGTGTTACATCGAAATAATGGTTATTTCAAAATAACACGTCCAAACAGCGTTATTTTGAAACAACCATTTTGATTTAACGGCTATTTTGATTTCTTCCTAGGTTTTACTGTTTAGAAGTAAGGTTCGTTGTTTCAAAATGATGGGGCTTGTCATTTCGAAATAACAAAATGTCGTTCGGATATGACTTTTTTTAAATCAAAACAATGGTCATTGTTTCAATTTAAAAGCAGCGTGTGGACATAGCCTTTAAAATTAACACATGCTTCACTACTGTAATAGAAGTAGCTCAGTGAACCAAGCAGAAGTAAGAACAACAAGAGTCCTGTGGCATCTTA
Source organism: Podocnemis expansa (assembly GCA_007922195.1). Taxonomy (NCBI): domain Eukaryota; kingdom Metazoa; phylum Chordata; order Testudines; family Podocnemididae; genus Podocnemis; species Podocnemis expansa. The sequence goes on from ML682060.1 coordinate 25,884,781, forward strand.
TAGACTAACAGATTTCTTCAGTCTTAAGCTTTCGTGGGCTCCAACCCACTTCATCAGATCCAAGTGGAAGAGTGTTTTTCAAACTTCAGGTAGAGATTACTTGTGCAAATGACCACTTTGCAATTTCTAACTGTTCAGAAGGTGGCTCCAGCTGGACTATTGGGCCACCCAAAGCAAATTTTGAACAGAAATAGGATAAATACTCTTCATTTGAACAAAGACTTTGGACTTAAAAAACTTCTTCTCATATTTTCAGTAACTGCCTTTTCCTCCTTTGTTTTGCCTTTACCTGTTCTGTGGTCTCAGAGGAATTCCCCCCCCCCCCCCGCCCTTGCTTTTTTTTCCAAACAGCATTAGAGTTTCCTATGAGAGTTTTTGTGGCATATTCATTCATTTTTGCATCCCTCTATGCATTCTACTTGACAGCATCTTCAGGAAGATTTTCACACTTATGGGACTTTTCCATGCTAATGGAAATACTCTATGGACTAATTCATCTTTGTTCTCTTTGTTTTGACTGATCTAGAAACTGGGCCTGCTAGCGCTTATCAATGAAGAGAGTCATTTTCCTCAAGCGACTGACTACACCTTGTTGGAGAAGTTACACATCCAACATGCTGTATGTGATGCTCTGCTAAATTTTTAGTGTGCCATTTGTAAAGTTCTTTGCTTCTCCAGAGGTTTGTGATGCATATATATGGATGCCTCCTCTTACAGTACGTATTAAACCTAATTTACCTCTGTGATGTCAGTGGGATCAAGATGGAGCCTATTCTTAGAAAATACACAGTGTGTCTATTGATGTCTCCATATGCCTAGATAGGTTTATGGAAAGGTGGTAAAATAGGCTAGATTCTAATTTCAGCTATATTAGTCTAAATCCAGAGTATAAACTTTCCCAGAGTTACTCTTGATTTACTTTGATGTAACAGACTTGTATTTGATCTGAAGTCAATTATTTCAAAGTATCTTCCCTCTATACTCAGATGATCATTACCTTTTTTGTACACAAGTCTCTTTAATACAGAGACATGATGGGTGATGTCATATCTTTTATTGTAGCTTGAAACCTTTTCTATCTCACTAACAGAAGTTGGTATAATAAAAGAGATTAGCTCACTCCCCTTGTGTCTCTAATATCTTGGCACCAACATGTGTACAACAGCACCTTCAATGCAGGCATACTGTTATTTTCACAGCCACCTAACCTGACAGGAGCCAGTTAAGACAAACCCTACTTGTCAACTGTGTCTTTAACTGATCACTTTGCCAGATGGCTTAGGATTAGTCTGATGAGCTTTAATGTACCATAAATCTCCTGTTACTGTGTTTGAAGCAACTCTAGACTAACAAACCCTACTACCAATATAGAAGTTTTTGCTTGCTTTTGAAGCACTAATCTTCTTGGGTGTTCATTGAAAGACAGTGGCTTGGACAAATTCAGGTTGAGAGGAGAACTTGGCCATTTTTTTCTAAATTCCAGCTGTTTTTTTCCTTAATTTTTTTTCTTTTTTTTTCTTCCTTGAATTAGAGTAATTCCTTTTATGTGAAACCAAGAGTTGCTGTTCACAACTTTGGAGTGAAACACTATGCAGGGGAGGTAATTTTCTTTTCTTCATTTGCTAGAAGTCTTCCAAATAATGTTTCAGAATCACAAGCATTCTCAAATTAACAGAATCATTCTGTTCCCTCAGTGCTCTTCATGGTACTGCTTTTGGGAAAGGTGCTTAATAACTGGCCTTTTATATGAGCCTGTTTTGCTTTTTACTAGGTCCAGTATGACGTCAGGGGAATCTTAGAGAAAAACAGAGATACGTTCAGAGATGATCTCCTAAACTTGTTACGCGAAAGCAGGTTTGTTTGGTGCATTTACATCCTGGGAGGTGCCAAGTACTGAGATTTCAGTGGGAGTTGAGTGGAATAAATGCACTGAAAATAATATAGACCTAGGATTGGACATTTACTGAGAAGAAGTGAGATGCAAACAGGTGGCTGGGGAGATTGGCACTTAATACACTTCTCTTGTATACAGTTCTCATTATAATACCACTAATCTCTCACATTGGGTCAGATTCTGATACCCGCACACGGATGGCAGAGTATCTTATTCCTAGTGATGGCAGTGTGGCTGTTAAAGGAGTACAGTACTGCTCAGAGTAATTAGGATCTGGCCCATGAGACTATATTTTTCAGAGTGCTTTTAGCAAGCATATGTGTGATTTTTATTTTGATTTTTAAGTGCCTCTCTTAAGGCCTGATTCTGTATTCCTTGGACTTCCATGATCCCTACTTTAGTTTGCAATCGGAGAGTTAAAACTATAAGACTTGATTCTCCTGTCAGTTGCCAACATGTCAGTCAGGAATAACTCTATTCAAGTTGATGGTTATGTTGCTGCCAAACTGTGTGAGAGGACTATAGGCTGCCTGTAATGTGCATACAACACCCACAGCCAAGCCCTGATGCTTATATTCTCACACAGTTTACACCCTTGTGAAAAGCAAACAGGAAATGTTACTTCTTGATCTTCATTCAGGCTTAGCCCCCATTAAGATCAACTGGAGGTCTGGGTGAGTAATGATTGAAGTAAAAAGAAATAATGAGGTTATCTTTGAGTTGCCTTTCATTTCCAAGAGGAGATATTGAGAATGTAGTGTGTGTGTGGCAGTTGGACTATTCTTTCTTGTAAAAAAAACAACAAGGAGTTGTGTAGCACTTTAAGACTAACAGATTTATTTTTTGCATGAGCTTTCGTGGGATAAGATCCCACTTCCTCAGATGCTTTGATGATGGGTGAACTTACAGAAAGGAATGAAACTAAATGCAAGGGGGTGTAAAACATAGGATCAGGTCATACAGGAACAGCAAATCAGAGCAGTTTACAGGTTCAAACCATGGGAAGCCTGAAGTCAAATTACCCTTTGTAATGGGAAAAGAACCCATAGTCTCGATTAAGTCCTGCTTTCACAGAATTTAGCTTGCATATTAATCAAAGAACAAAGAAACCAGTTGCTGAGCACTTCCATCTTCCTAATCACTCGATGACGGATTTGTTAATGACTGTCGTTATTGATGTACCTGGGACATCAAGACTTCAAAGAGAAACAGCTGAACTCGTATTAATATGAAAGCTAAATTCTGTGAAAGCAGGACTTAATCGAGACTATGGGTTCTTTTCCCATTACAAAGGGTAATTTGACTTCGGGCTCCCCATGGTTTGAGCCGGTAAACTCCTCTGATTTGCTGTTATTTTATGACCTGATCCTATGTTTTACACCCCCTTGCATTTAGTTTCATTCCTTTCTGTAAGTTCACCCATCTTCGAAGCATCTGAGGAAGTGGGATCTTCTCCCATGAAAGCTCATGCAAAAAATAAATCTGTTAGTCTTAAAGTGCTACACAACTCCTTGTTGTTTTTTTACTGGACTAGACTAACATGGCTATCCTTTTGAAATATTCTTTCTTGGTCCCACTGCCCCAATGGAACATAGGAAAGAGCTGTGGCCAATAGTTGTTAAGAGTAAGAGGAAAATCAATTATATTTTTCTTTAAGGAGTAAATTTTGCTCTAGACTGTACAGTGATAAATGTTATGGTATCTCAGGACATTTTTAAGATTTTTCCTTTCCCCATTTCAGACTTGATTTTATCTATGATCTATTTGAACATGTTTCAAGTCGGAACAACCATGACACCCTTAAATGTGGAAGCAAACACCGGAAACCCACTGTCAGTTTACAGTTTAAGGTTGGTTAATATATCCTCCCCTCCACTGTCAGCAACTGATAGATGGTAAACAATCAGCATAGATGATGAATAATCATCAATATTCTGACTTTTTTAGTGAACAAAGACTCAGAATAGCTGGTCTGGGGAAGTATGTCTCTTGAAGATTTAACCTATAGAATATTTTCAATATCAAAATGTTGCCTCTTCCTTTATGAAAGTTCAGTCACTAATCTTGTAATCAGCAATGTTATAACTGCACAGCACTTCCTTCTTCAAAGAACCTCTGTTGTTTTCTATTCATTTATTTGTCCTTCTTGTCATATTCACACCTGGCTCTCTCTCAAGGCTTGGCTCACCATGCTTTGTAGATTCTTTTTCTTTCTCTTACTCTGTATCCTGCTCAGTTACACTTCTACCATTGGGTCTGTCATCATCTCACTACTCTTAAGCTTGGTCTACACTGTGAAATTAGGTTGGTAGGTTGACTTCACTCAAGACTGTGAAAAATCCACTCCCTGAGAAACTCATTTAACTTGACCTAACCCCCAGTGTTGACAGCACTAGGTCAACTGGAAAATTCTGCCATCAAACTAGATGCTACCTGTCAGGGAGATGAAGTGCCTTTGGTGACAGTAGAACCACTCCTGTCAGTCTAAAATAGTGTATTCACTGAAGCACTGCAGCATTTTAAATGTAGATGGGCCCTATGTGCAATTGTCTTCCCATCTGTCACTCTTTCATTTTAAATTGGCTATGCTTATGTAGAATCATGTAAAAGCAAGAGGAGTCTTTGTCTGAGCAGCATGAGTGTAAAAAGCTTCCATTCTGATTGGATAGTATTTTGAACCCACTTTGCACGGGTGTAAAAGACTAGCGGAGGAATAAGGCAGTGAAGACTCGGGCTCACTATGACTGTTTCTGGCCTCTACAGACACAGCACCTTCAGTGGATGTAAATTGCTAAAGCTGGGTTGAAGTTGGTGGAGCGGTACTGACTTACATCAGCCAGAGATCTGGCCCACCATGGCAGCATTGTGATTTGGGTGGTGCTTACGTGCATAAATTTGAAAATAATCCTCAAGCCAGCTGTGAAATTGACCTGAGACACTGAAACAATGCCTAGGCACTATGAAAAATAAATACCAAATAACTAATTCAAATGTTTCCCAATCTTTATGTTGAATAGGGATGTGGGGTAGCATTTTAATTATCTGCCTTCCTTGACGAGAAGAAGCTGGTGAATGATTGTTGAATACATGGGCTGGGTTTAAACAGCAGGCTGCAACTTTATTCATTATATCTTGGTGTGGGGCACAAAACTTTCTACCTACAGTGGTCATGGAATAGCCATTGAATTGGTTCTGCAGTGTATATTACAGGGCTTTCACTAGGTATCAAAATATAACTCAGGGTATATCCTCCCTGCTGTACCTCACAGAGTCGATTCTGTTGTGAAACCTCTCCTCCTCTTTTTCCCCTTAAGGCAGTGCAGTGACAGAAGCTACAGTGCTCGGTGGGGGAGATCTTAGTCTGTAAAAACATCAGGCTTCTCCCCCCTTAAAAGCACGTGGTCCAGTGGGGCAATCCCAGATCTCATTTACTTCTGGGAGCTGGTATTCGAGTCCTTACCTGAACCAACCACAAGTTGTGTTGAATCAGTCGTTCAGCAGCATTATATGAGTCTCGAATCCTATTGTTCCTAACCCAGGTGTGCCTCCAGAAGGCCGCCAGGAAGTTGAAAAAACTCAGTGAACTACTTGCCCATTCAGGGGTTTGGGACAAAAATCTTTCCTGACCCCCTAAAACAGGTAGATATGGCATCATAAGTGGCAAAGCTGCTAATCTTCCACTAAAAGGAAGGAGGATGGGACAGCTAACCTGAGGTAAGTCCTGCTTAATTTAAATAGGCAAGGATGGGGTGAGGGGAGGGGTACATCAGCCTTTGGGTTGGTGTCATCCTTCTTTGTTCCTAACTAGTGACCAAGCAGAGGATGGGGGTGGGGGGGCATCTCCTTTCTTCTCCTTCCTGTCCCCTGCCACATGTGTATTTTGGATTCTCTCATTCCCTGCTGTCCAAATTGCCCCCCCCCCCCCCGCAGGCAGTAAGAGGGTATTCTGACCTACAATTCAGTGTTAATAACTTAACCATTAAAAATTCCCTTGGGATGAAATTCAGCATAAAACTTTTAGGTTTTTGCTTTAAAAGAAAGCTTGATCCAATTTCTGTTCTGAGTTACATGACTATAAATTCAGATTAATACCATTCCACTGGAGGAAATTTTCACGGGGTAACCATGTTAATCTGTGTACAACAAACACGAGGGTCCTGGGGCACCGTAAAGATGCCTAGGGCGTAAGCGTTCATGGGCTCCAACCCACTTCATCAGATGCATCTAACAAAGTGGGTTGGAGCCCACAAAAGCTTATGCCTGAAGAAATCTGTTAGTCTTTGAGGTGCCACAGGACTCTTATTGTTTTTCATTCCATTGGAGTTATTCCACATTTACACTGGTACAAATGAGAGTAGAATCAAGCCCACTGCTAGAGGAATCATTAGGATAAAATTCTCCTCTGGTGCCTTATTGTTGTGCTAGGCAGAACAACTTACATAATGTAAGGAGAGATTCACACTGTAATGCCTTTCAAAAGGAGCATTGCATCACTTTGGTTGGTGCTCATTACATACACAAGTGAGACTGGAGAAATGACCCTGACTCTGGAATAGCCACTTGAGGATGTAAAGTACCATCGGCTGATCCCCCCCCCCCCCCAGCTCTCTAGAGCGTTAGGGTCTTGATTCATTGCTGCCTTTGCCCAGGTGCAAATGACTGCAAAGCAAGCATAAGATGTTATTGCATAGGAGTAGTGTGTTTTGCACTTGCTTTGACCAGGTGTAAATGATTATAGAAGGTATAAAGCAAGGAAGAATCAGGCCCTTTCTCTATCTTTGTCTCCTCTTTCCCAGGGGTCCAGAACAATACATGACTTGTTCTCAAGTTTAAAATGCAAAGCAATAGAACTGGTGAGGATATAAGTACAATTTATTAATGCATCTTGGTTACTGATTTGTAATGACCCTGATTGAGAGCAGTGTCTCGAGCAGATCCTTTGAAGTGTGATGACAAAGGATGACAACAGTTCATGAGATCAGTCCAGAGCTGTTTGTGAAAATGGAATATATCATCAGTTTACCTTTGTTTAGGTTCACTTGCTTCCCCTGTTACATTTACAAATTGATGCCATGAGTACCGTGCTCCAGTACAGTGGTTTTGAAACCATGGGTCGGAACCCAGTACTGGGTCATGGCACCCCCTGCTGCTGCTACCAGAAGACTGGAATGCATTGCTCGAAGATGGGTCACAGGCAAGATTTTTTTCAACTGTATCTGGAGGAAAAAAGTTTAAAGATCACTGCTCTAGTGTTAGAGATCATGAGGATTAGCCAAGTTGTAGGGAAATACAGCATTTCACACAGGTTAAGCATGGACTAAAAGTTACACTTTTCCAAAAGATAAATGTTTATTTTACTGCAAGAAGCTGGAGCCTTTCTGGTATAATATTTGCTGCTTGTTTCTTTTGCCCTCTTTGTTCTTTAGCAAAGGTTAACCAGACACACTGGAAATAATGATCAAGTTTCAAGTCAAAACAAACTTCAGCATTTTTTTAATTGCCCCATCTTTAATAGATTTACAAAAACCTCTTGGTATCTCCTTGAATAGAATGGGAGAATATTAATTTGAAAATTCAGTGAAGGGTGGAGGGGTATTTTTCAAGTAAATAATACATGTTGGATGAGGGAGGATGACTTCATTGGCGACCTTTATGTCAAGTTATATGGGATAATAAATTAGATAATTTGTTATACTGTGTATTATTTTATAATTCAGAATTCTGTTAATTCTTAGGAGAAAGTGTGTGTGATTACATAATATGTATAATCTTTTCTTAAGTGAGCATTGTAAACTTCATGTTTTGTTACTAAGGATATTACAGAAATTTTATTAAATGGAAAAATAGTCCTCTTATTCACAGTAGGTTAAGTTAAATTATGGCTCCCATTAGTAAAATACATATACATGTTTTTATTTACACGGATACTATGAATGTGAATATTTTTCATTTTTTAATCTAGTTGCTGAAGGGTACTCCTCAAACAGAATAGTATTTAACTTTTAATGTTACTTCTTAAAGAACTTTGAAAAATAAGATTTAGGTTTTTTCTTCAGCCTTATTGATCTAGTATTTTTCTTCAGAGTGTCTCTTTTTCATCAAGAGAAACTGACTGTCATACAGGAGAAACAGTAAAATTGATCACACATAAAATGCTGTCAGATTCTCAGAATAGAAAAACAGAGGGGGGACAAAACAAAGCGGAGAGAGGGGAAATTATTTTTGCCAACTTCTTTCAGTAACACTTATGCCTGGATCCTGCATTGTGGTTTGCATGGCACAGCAATGCACATAAGTAATCACAATACAGGCTGGACTGTTCAGGGTTATGTGTAACTACAGCAGGTTAAACATTTTGAGAGAGAAATGAAATTTTGTCAGTTTCATGGCATCCCTTTGCAAACAGAGCTTTATTTGTGCTGATCAGTAAGTCTTGTTAGTAATGAGAAGGGCAAACAATAGAGCAGTCCATCATCTGCTATGTTAAGACCTCTTCTAGGGGGTAGCTGTACTAGTCTAGCTTAGCAAAACAAACAAGGAGTCCTGAGGCTCTTTTAAAGATGGAGCTTTCTTGGGTATAATCCCACTTTGTCAGATGCCTGAAATGGAAGCTTTAGCATGTCAGTGAATAAATATAGGGAAGGGTAAATCACAAGGTCAATTCATTCTTTTTTGGCCAACCAAACAAGTTACTAAAGGGTATTGTCCCCTCTTCTAACTTTCTTCCCTTTGTGTCTGTTGTGCCACACTGTTTGAATCAAAATAATTTGGTTGGTTTGCTGCAAAAGACTGAACTGACCTTGTGACTTATCCTTCTCTGTATTTATTCACCGTATGTACTACAGCTTCAGTTTCATGCATCTGATGAAGTGAGATTACACTCAGGAAAGCTTGTGATAAATAAGTGTGTTAAGTTTTAAAAGTGCCACTGAACTCTGTGTTTGTTATGTTAAGACCTATGCTGCCCCTATTAGCATGATTGTCTTACCATGGAAAGACTTGTACTGCTGTAGTTTCTAGTCTGCATCACTAGATGTTGCTATAAGGACTGTCGGCAGTGCTTGGTTCTGAGAGAGCTGAAGTGTAGGAATTGAAAAGGGCAAGCCGTTTATAAAGTATTGTCTTCTTTTCTATCTTTGTTTTAGGACTCATTGCACTCCTTAATGGCAACATTAAGTTCCTCTAATCCTTTCTTCGTTCGATGTATCAAGCCAAATATGCAAAAGGTAAGATTTTTTAAAACTGTACTGGCTGAGTCACTTTTCCAAGTATACAAGGCCCAGTGTTTTATCTTGTGTATGACCATTTTCACCTATGCATATCAGAATAGTAGCATTTTGGAATCACTTTTCCAAAAACAAAAAAAAGTCTTCAGAATTCTGCAGCTCTCATCTCTGGATGTTTTTTTTCCATAGCAGGCTATTTCACATACACTGTATACAACTTTTATAACCATTACTGTAGTGAAATCTGGTTTACGTGGCTACTGAAATTCTTGACAAAAATGATACACCTTGTTGTATTGGTCTTCTAATAAAGGTGGAGCAAAACTGTACTCAAAACACTTGGGGATTTTATGGAACTGTATCTTACAACAGGAAATTGCCAAATTTAGATGGTCACTTGTACACTTTCACTGTTTGTACTGTTACTGTTCTACTTCCTACAGTTTACTTTTAAAAATACTGTTTATTTCCTTTAAAGACTTGCAATCCAGTAATTTGGACAATTTGCTTTACTGTATGTTCTTAACCATTTGCCACTTAACTTTCCATTTCTGTAAAATGTCAGGTGAAGTCATGTTTGTTTTTATGTTGTAGCTCTGACACACTTTGGTATTAAACTTAAAAAAAGAATTGACAGTCAATGTTAAAAACGATTAATATTCACTTTACCAAGTTGTTGGTAAAGCCAGGGCTAATGGAAGGCAACGATGAGGCCTATTCGAGCATAATAATTTGTGGCGCACTAAGAAGTCAAGAAGTTGGAGATCTAGGAGTGACTTAGTCTAATAATGCTAACCTAATCCTAAAATTGCAAAAACATTCTTTTTATTTGCCCAGCATAGGTGATGGCTGTTAATGCTGAAAATGCAAAAGCAAAGATATTAACAAATGTCAGAGCCATAATGCTCTGTTTCAGCACCCCTTGCAATTAGCAGCACCTGGGGCTGGTGGTACAAAACGTGCCCTTTAATAGAGTGGCTCAGTGGAGCTGCTCCAGTGCACCCAGGGCAAAGCCTCATTTGCTCCACCATATTTACGGCCCAGATAAATATTAAGCCTTTATAGTTTAGTTTGCAGACTGTAGTCAGAGAAAAAATATTTTTGTGACGTGGAGCCAGTGCTTGATTTATCAGGACATAAAACATTAAGGAAGTTGGCTAGATTCCACTGATGATTTTATGACTCTCTATGCAGCCCATCTCCAGAGCTTTAAAATGTATTTAGGTGCTAACTATCCTTTATCAACTTTTCTTTATAAGGGGAAAACTTCAGCCTAGGTTATGGTGTTTCATATGATGGTTCTGTGATACTACCCATTGAGTATCTGGGTCTTCTTGTTGAGGAAATGGGTCTTTCCATATTGGTGGGGCTCATTTCCTGTACATTGAAATGTCCTGATGCTATCTCTGAGTACATCTCTAGATCCATAAGTGGTTCTCAGCCTTGAGGCCTCTAGGGTGCAATGGCCAAAATCTACAAATAAAAACTGCTTAGCCTGGTGCATAACTAGTATGTGGGATTGGGGGACCACATAGTCAAATACCTGGACCGCATTGCTCGGGGAGATTCATGCACTTGAAAAGATTACTCCCCCTCTTTCTTCAGGAGACTCACAGAGCCCTGATCAAGCCCTTCTTCTACTGCCAGTTGGGAGTGGTGGGGCCCTCTTTTCTCATTTTGCAATGAGGAGCCTTGAGCAAGCTCCACCCCATAGCACCAAAAGCACAAGGACCACACATGGATGATGCAAGGATCAGTCCTGTTGCATTATGTTGCTTGCATCACAAGTGTATGATCCTTGCATTTTGTCAGCATGGTTCTTTCAGCTCTTAGTGCAGTTGCCACTAGGGAAGTGAGCACAAACACTCTTGCCTCCAGTTCCTGCTGGTGATCCAGAGTTCTTGGCTGCTCTCTTCCTTGCCTCTTGCTACCGCTGTCTGGGAACAATAGGGCCCTGTGTAGCCCTGCCTCCTCAGCCTACCAGTTGCTCGGGTAAGGTGAGGGCAAAAATAAATTAGCGGATAAGAGTGGGAATAAGGAGAATGAGAGCTCTGAGTACCACCTGCAAAGCCAGAGTCTTGCCTTTCATCCACAGTCTTTTTCAAGACCCCACACACTACTCTGAACCCCCACTACCTCCCACCCAGCACCCCATTACTTCCCATACCATTCTTCCCACTCAGTACTCTTACTCTACCCCACCAAAGTTTTGTAAAGTATGCTGCCACTCTAATCTTTGCATATATTTGCTATAATTAAAAAAAAATCCTCACTAAATTAGCAACAGTGAAGGAGACTGGGCCATGGCTATAAAGAATCCTGGTACCATGGCAGCAGCAAAAAACGGTCCTACTTGTGGGACAGCAGATGGGGAACTCCTCTCCTAGATAATCTTCTTCAGTGTGTTGTTAAACCGTCAGCAAAAATCTTGTTCACACAGAGAGGATTCCCTAGTCTTGCCTTGCTGTTCTTGTAAATGTAAGTTAAATCAGTTTAAGATGACTTTGCCAAACAATGAGCCCTAATCAAAGAACTAGATGAAAGGCTTAGTTACTAGGAATGGAGTGAAATACATTCTAATTAGCAGCGTTAATTCATATAAGATTTCATGGAAGGTGAGAAGGCGGACAAGCAAACATTTCTGACAATGGCCATTTCCATTCACCTTACCATTCAAAAATTAACATCAGGAAATTACTGTTTTTAAATTTAACTTATTATGCACTTTTTTCCTCCTCCTGTGTCTTAGTAAAACCTGTTCTATTTATCCATCTTTTTTTCCCCGCTAGTAGTGTTTTTATGAATGAGAGTAAAATTGAGCAGGTTGCATGCAAGACAATTTTTTAGAAAAGAAATTTAATTAACATGTGGCTATAAACAGGGCTTTTATTATTTATAGTTCCTGAGGTTGCAATCTCAAAATGGTATGAGGAGGTCTTCTGCTCTTATTTTCTGTCAAATCCACTGGGGATTTAGTGGGGCAAACAGCAGAGAATCCATCATAATTCCAGAGGGAAATAGATGTAGACACTTTTGTACTGTAAATACATATTTAGAATCCTTAGTGAAGAAGATCACACAGAATGGAATATAAAATTCAAACATTTGAAAAGCAGAAAATTACAATGAGCAGCACTCCATATTCTGTTCTGTACCTCAAAAGTTGTTAATAATGGACAAGAGATTTGATCATTTGCAGCAATTATTGGAGTTCAACAAAGCAAACAAGGAGTCTGATGGCACTTTTAAAGACTAACAAATTTATTTATTGTCTGAGCTTTCATGGGCAAAATTCTCACTTTGTCAGATGCTTGAAGATGGTTAAGAAGTTTTTTACCAAATGTTACAGTGACAAGCAAGAACAATCCACCAAATGCTGCAAACCATTAGGCATTTACATATCAAAGCCAAATCTGCCCTCATTAGAGCTAATCCCAAAGGGAGCACACAAGAGTACATAACCTTTTGTCACAAGGCATTTCAGCAAACAAATGCTGCAGTAAACAGAAGAACAGAGCCCTGTTCGTCTTTCTTGGGAGACTCCAAAACAATCTGTGTATCTGTTTTTACAGTTTTCATTCTGAATTCTGTTCTCATCACAGCATGGAAACTGCTCTGTGCTGTGTGATTTAATTAATACTTTCTGCTAACGAAGAGTCTGTCTTCCTCATTCTTGACCTCAACATAACTTTCAGCGCTGTGCATCCTTCCATCTTGCTGATCTTCATTCACAAGCGCTCTGGTGTCTTTGAGTGAGTGCCTCCTAATTATCCAGCTGCTCGTACACTGTATCTGATGGTGATTTCTCCTCTGTACCAAGACACTTGCTTAAGAATCCTGAAGTTTCATTCCTCCTCTTTTCCATGATCGTCTTTCAGTGTCTCTGTACCTTCATCCTTAACAGCCGCCATTTCAGTTGATGTTAACAGGTGTACAGATCTTCCAGTGCTATGCCCCTAGCATGACACCTACCTGTCTGCCTTCAGACAGATCCAGGTAAACGTAGGGTATTGACTTTCCACCCTGAATGTCTCAGAGAAAAGTTTCTCTTGTGCAGGAGGAGCACCCTCAAACTCAGGTCCATCTTCTCAGTCAAATTCAGACTCATTGACTTGTCTTTACTGTCTGTAACGCTGGCCTAATTACTCACTCTTAACTTTCCTGTTCCACCCCAATCCCCTATGTCTGCAAATCTGTCTAGCATGACCTCTGAAACATTGCCCACATAGGTCATTGCCTCAGTTTCCCTCTGCTGGAATCCTCATCCATTCCTTCTCTTCTTACCTTGACTATTGCTACTGGTTTCTCTGTGGCTTACTCAGATCACAGCTCTTCAAACTGCTGTTGGTGCAGAATGGTGCTGCTTGCCTTCTCACATGTACAAAGGAGCATTGTGTCATCATCTTCATCCCTATACTACCCCATTAGTTACCCCATGATCATCTTCTGAATGAACTACCTTGGGTGAAATCCCCCTGGGCACAAGTGGACTAGATCACAAGCTGTGGCCTATTAATTTTTAAACTGGGTTTCAAACTAACTTCTAATATTGCATCCGTCCTGCCACTTTGCTTTAGTAGCTAGGCGGGATTAAGTTTTTGAACAGGTACAAATGTAAGCACACATAATCGTGCCTTCTTCCGGGTTCATTTTGTGGTGGGCACAGTATTTCATTGGCAGTGCCTGAGGATGTTTGGGGAGACTTAGACTTAATGTCCAGAGAGAACTGCAGCTCAAAAAATCTAGTTCAAATGGGAAACACGAGAGGAGGATCTGTTTGGGTGTGTAAAGGACTAGGGTTTTGTGGCAGGTGTGGAATAAAGCGGAGTAATCTAAAAACATGGATATGTAATAAGCCTGTGAATACTGCATATGACTTTGTCAATGAAGAGAATTTACTGTTAAATTAGGCTGCATGATTAGACTTCTCCAAGTGAATTCATTTATCTAGCTTAACAGGGCAAATGTTGGAAAAATGAACAGGAAAGCAACTCATGGCTCCCAGATAAAACCCCCCAACATGCACTCGAAAGTCAGTGGAGAAAATAGTTAGCTACAAGGATCCGACATCCTCTATCCAGCAAAGTTGCAAACCTTGGTCTTTCAGTGCTCGGAGTTAACAAGTCAGAGGGCTATAAAGTTAAAAAGTTCTTGGATCACAGATATTGAACTGTTTATTTTTTCTAAATCATCCACTTATTCAAAAAGTTTTATTGTTCCTAATTAGAAACACCACCAATCGGTGTGGCATCCTGCCCAGCTGACATGCTGCTGAATTCAGTGACCTTCATCTTGAGATCTTGAATTTTGCAGAATTTTGTCATTTCAAAATCAGTTTTCTGTTCAGGACCTGTGAAATGTGTCCAGCTGTATCTTGCCTGACATGCAGCTCAGGTATCTGGGCTGGGCACTGGAGGACTCCTTTGGGTGGAAGAAGTAAGGGAGAAAGGAACCCTTCCTGGTGGTGCAATGGCAGCAGTACAGCTCTGGGTACACTTTTTCAATCCATAGTGTGTAAGACTAGAAGACTTATACAGTGACATGTGCTGCACAGATGGTGCCCATCCCCTGGCTAGCCTTCCAAAAAACTCGCTCCCTCCTTATGCAGTTATAACAGTTCTGCTGCTGAGGGTTTGTCCTTATCTCTGAATATAATTGCCTTGAGATGTTGACGTAATCTAGCCTTCTCTCCAGAACATTTTGGAAGTCAGTTTCCCAGACAAACATACTCCTTCTTTGCAATTACCAAGGTTTTATTGATTTCTATAGGAGACCGTTTGGGGTTTGTTTTAGTTCCTTGCTGAGGAGTGTTGGAGTTCATCTTGGATATCCTATTGAAGCAACTCTAATCCAGAGAGTTCAGCATAAATTAGGTATTAAAATTCAGAACGCATGCGCACACATACACTGAAGAATCACAATAATGTCAAGCTAAATCAAGTTCCAGTCAGTTCAGACACTAATTCTTGTCTGTTTTACAGTGTGTACATGCACAGCCTGCCAAGTTACCAGAGTACTTTGCTTAGAGAGAGTCAGGTGAAAATTGATAGGAATCTTTGTCAAATACCAATATCTGATCTGGAATTACCATAGGAAAAATAGATATTTAAACTAGAGCATGGAAGGAAGGATCACGAACACCATGCTATTCGGGCTACATAACCACATACAAGAGCCTGTGGGACAGCAAAGCCCATATTATGTGGCTAAGAACCAATTGCAGACATTTATTGTGTGGATAATTCAGCTTTCTTGAACTAATGTTTGTGATATTTATAATTCAAAAGAACTTTGATAGCTAGGTTGGTTTTCCTTATTAGCAGCAGAGGACTTTATATTCGTGTACTATTTGAAAATGCTTTATAGGCACTGGAGTAAATCTGCATTTTATAATTGGTTATTATGTATCTTTACACATCATCTGATAATTTTTATCACTGTCTAATATGTGTGTGAAACACATTCAGGAAATCGCACAAGCACGTCATGTACATGGAATGTTTGCCTTTTACAAACATCAAACCAAGGGATTTTTCCCTGTGTGTTTGTGTGTGCTATATTAATTATTGGAGTTGTAAGCATTTTCTTGCAACTGTATGTATTTTTTTTAAAAAAGTATTTATGAAAAGCTATTTCCATCTTAAAAAAAAAAAAAAATGCTAGCCACTAGCTCTCTAGATGAAATCTGAAATTCAAATCCTGTTTACAGTGTTGTCATGGTAACGACTCCAAAAAGATATGGATGGCCCATGATAAATATATATCGGTAGAGCGGGAATGCAGAGATCAACTGCAACAAAAACTTTTAAAGCTTATAAATCCCCTGGCTAGACTATGCCCCTGTTGCATTTTGCTCAGTTTCTCTCATAAGGTCTTGGAATCAATTGGCTCTGAAACACATTTACATTCTTGATGCTCATAAAATGAGAGTAGCCCTCACACACTGTTGGTCAGGGTATCTGCACTGATTAGTATTGCACCAATCCTTGCTAAGCATGACTTCCTTTTGAATAGCAGCAGGAATGAATTAAACAAGCTCAGCCAAAGATATCACATGAAAGACTTGAAATACCAGCGAGCTGAAGAAAGTCCTGTTTTGTGTGTGTCAGTGGTCGATGTGTTTTTTCGTAGCTGAAATAGCTAAAGACGCTGCCTTTTACAATGGACAAAAACTGATGGGGGGAAATCTTCAAAGGTAGGGAGGTTTATTTCATCTGAGGTTTTAAAAAGTTTTCATCTTGTGCACTGAAACCTCAGTGGACTTGTAAAGGGAGAATACGTAAGTGACTGGTATTTGCTGTTGCAGACTGTTGGAAATGTTTTTAGCCTTACAGTTCCTTTTAAAGAGGGTAAGTGCCAAGTCAGTTTATAAATAAGAAATCTAATTGTATTTGTTAATGCCCCGCAAGCCATACACCCAAACAGACTGCTTTGGCAAGGCTATTGCCTTTGTGACTGAAAGGACTGATTAGTAAAAAAGCAGAAAATAAGTGAGCACACAGTTTTCAACTGAGCTTTTGTATGTGTAAGTAGGTAGGGAGGGCAGTGCTGTATTGAATGTTTTGGACAGATTTAGCCTTTCTCCTACCAAGGCAGTTGATTAAATAGTTCTTCCAAAAGCAGATATGCACCTCGTTAAGCATGGGCTACTCTGTACAGTTTTGGAACAAATTGTTCCGGTTGTACTTTAGGATATAAGGCATGTCTGCATTTTTGCTTTGATTGCATTATGGCCCACAAAAAGAGCCAGAGGGGAAAATGGAAAGTATAGAGAAAGCATGAGTTGTCTGCTCCATGACTCTATTTTATACAAGCACTCACAAGTCTAAATGAATTTTGCAGTCCTACTGGAGGAACCTGACAGGGCACATTTGTTGAAATGGTGAACCTTTCCTCACTAGAGCAGAAGCAAAGCAATTTGCATGAAAGAGAATGTGGGGCAGTAGCAAAGAGGTGATATTCTAACACCTCTATATTTGATCCTGACTTTTAGAGCAGTTTATTTTATAATTTTTAACTGGTGTAAATGTGCTGCTGCTTGGGAGGGCCTGATCCTATATAGTGCTGAGTGCCCTCTATTCTGGCTTCAGTGTGAGCTCAGCATGTGACAGGATCAGGCTCTTTAGACTTGTAAGCAAGAAATAATGATTGCACTTTCAGCTGGAAGAAGATTTTAAAGGAGAAAGCGATGATAATATTTTTGTAAACTTGTTAAAAATATATGGGCTTGATCTAGTATCACTGAACTTAATGGAAATTATACCATGGTCTTCATCAACAGAAGGCTTAAATTCCCAGTACAGATCTAGAGAAGCAGTATAGTCTGATGAACTGCATATGAATCTGAGCAACAGGAGACTTTTATTTTGTAATCCTTGCTCTCTACCACTGACTTTCCATATGGTTTAGGCAAAGAGCTGTCTGTTTTCGCCCATCTGTAAATGGTGGTAGTTACACTTGCTTGTGTACCTCTCTCAGGTGTCATAAAAATGTGTCAGTGCTTGAGTGGTATTACGTTAGATAGAACATCATGTATGTCCAGTAGTGCTTTTGCTAGGATTAGTTAGTAACATATCTCTAGATATTTTGGGTTATATAATAGTTTTGCATTTTCTTCTTCATAAATGCACAGTTAAAAGCCTTGTATGTGGCCACCTTGTAACAAGTGAAGGAAAATAATTCTAATGATGGTCATTTTGATTTTTTGCTAATACAGCTAGATCACGCTTAGTATTTATCTATTAATTACAATATTGCCATCCGTTAAGTACTTAAAAGTCAGGCCTCCCAAAATACGAGTTTGGTGTAATAATCAAGAGGGTTTTTTTGCCCCTCCCCCAAAATCAATGTTGGTATCTTTCTATATCTATCTGCCTTTTAATTTTTGAGACGTGGTGGTACACTTCGGTCACATTTTAAAGTTTTTCTCCTCAACCGCGAAACTAGAAATGTACCTCTTCCCCCACCTTATTTTTTTTGTTTTAACCATGAAGGATGAGATTCGTAATCACAAGATTCCATAAGCAAACTAGGGCTTTAAGAAGAATGCCAATTATTGTGATAAAATCACAGGATTTCCTCCCACCCTGTGCTACTTTGAAAATCATAAATTTCAGCCACAGCAGAACAGATTGTGATGTGAGTTGTACCAAACAGAATTTACAAGGTATAAATCCCCAGTTTCTCTCTTGAAGTAGGTAGAGTTGTACTGATGTAACTGAGGTCAGAACGGGCACTGTGCTTTTTTGCCCAAAATCTGTTCAAATTAATTCACGTGTGCTAAAGCGTCTCTTTCAAGTTATAGGTTTGTGTGTTATCAGCTCCTCAGATTTTGGTACTAGTAAAGTACTGACTAGATAAGAGAGGATTCTTTAAAGTCACATGGCTGTATCAGCCACATGAATTTTGTTATCCAGGCTAGTGATGTAATAAATATGTTTTATTCTTCTCTTCAGTAGTGTGGAGTTGCTGGTTTTGTTTCAGGTAAGCCAAGAGAAACTTATTCCTATAGAAACGACAGAGGTCACCAAGAAATTTCTGCTTATTTACTACAGCCGAGGATTACCAAATAATTACAAAAACTTCATTCAGTTAGCCCATAGGGCAGACCTACCAGTAAAGTATACTCAGCATCATGTGTTATATGTTCACCATTTATATGTCCCATTATCTGTGTTTTTTGTGGGTGCTATATCTGTGTAGCAGTGTGAATAAACAAAGGCTTTTTAATGGTATTTTTGAGAGTTTGCACTCTGAAGACTGAAATATTTATTTTAAGAAGCAAGTAACAGATAATCATTTTGAACTGTCATTTGGATATTTCAATGCTTACAGCTTTCTATACTCAAATAGAGAGAGAAAGTGAAGGCTGAAAGAGCTCTGCTTACAGAGAGCCACTGCCAATCGCCAAATCTTGTCTGGTATCAGCTTTCTCACATGAATGGCTGTCCCAGATTCAGCTTGAAAGGACAGAATACCCATGCAAAGTGTGCCAGCCACAGCATTTGTGCTTGCTTTAGCTAACAGAAATCCTGTCCAAGCTCAGTGCTACAGTATGATAACAGCTAAGCAGGCTTTCAAAGAAAGAAGCAGTGACTTTTTAAAAAGTGCTATAGCAGCTATGTCGAAAACTCTACATAGCTAATTCCAGACCGTAATTCCAACTAGCAAACAGAAAGGTGTGCTTGTAGAAAACCAGATCTGCTTGAAACTTCTAATTCTGACTTGTTTAAACACTGAGGGCTAAATTTTATCACAGGGAAACCTATTAGGCTCAGTGGAGTATACCTGCACCACCAGTGGAATTTCCCCAGGGAAAGAATTGTAACTCAGGAAGCCAGAATTACCACTCTGCTCATGGTAATTAATAATTTGCTGCTGACTTATACAGTTGGTAGGGCCCCAAGTCAGCAAAACATAGGCATACACTAAACCACTTACAGAAGTGTCACTGGCTTCAGAGGGGCTGAAGCACATTCTTAAAAATTAAGATGCTCACGTGTTTTGCTGAATCAGTGTCTAAATTACTATCAACTGTGAACTTGCTCAGTTGAGTTGGCCAGTGAGAAGAGTGGGTAAAGCCAATGGAATGCCTGCTGTGAGGAGGGAATGGGCAGGCTTGTAGCCCTGTTGCTTACTTCTGCAGCTCACAACCAAACTCCATGTAGTCTATGCAGAGATGCAAAATCGGTTTTTATTCTCCCTCACTCCACAGACACAGCCCAGCCCCAAAAGAACCCATTTAAGTATATCAGTAATCAAAATGCATTTGGATGGTTAATGATATTATGAACAGTCCAACATTTAAATCCTACTGTAAGTGTCCTGAACAGAACTTCTAGAGGTTTAACTGAGCAAATCTGCTTAGAAAAAACAAGGGGCCACATTCTGCTTTGTCACATTCCAGTAAGACTGCAAAGTGTAAGACCAAAATTTGAGCTCACAGGTTTGTCTTTTAAAATGAATTATTTAAGGGAGAAGAGCTATACTTTCATACAGCTAAGGAGGACTAAACTCAGTATTAAAACAGGTCAAAAGAACTGTGGATCACAAACTCTGCTGGTGTCAATTGCCTGCTCTCCACTGATGTAAACAGTCATGCCAGTTTACAGCCCTGGAGGATCCAGCCCTACATGGGCAATTTTAAGTAATTCAGAGCCGGATCTAATCCTTGTTGAAGTCAGTGAGAGTCTTTCCAGACTCCTGAGAGCATTAGAACAGGAGCCATCTTGCCAGACACTTAACTCTGGCCAGTCAGCAGACTAGGAGTCTGGACAGACAAGTAAAATATGCAATATTGTCTAAAGAAATGTATGGTGGTATTCAGTGGTCTCCATTAAAAAGTCAGCATTTACCTACTGTTATCCTACTGTGGTAGCTGAGAAAAGTATACTTTCCTATGTTATGATAAGACAGTACAATGGCATCACAGATGCTGTATTGTAGTAACTGTTGTGGTAAATGGTTATCACTCTAGTTGATCAGGAGTGTTAAACTGGATACCAAAATCCACTGAGCAGATGATTTGAAGTTACTGTTGCTGTAAAAATGTATAGGTAAGGATTACTGGCGGTGGGCAGGGGACATGGACTGTGGGCAGTTTTTTGTTTCCTCAAAGTATATATAAATCATTAAATCATTAAAGATGTTTTGTGGGGTTGGGTTAAGGAGGGGACTTAGGTGGGCTGTCTCTTTTTCTTCCTGGTATATATTTTGCCTAGAAATATCAGTTTTTAAAAAATGGTCTCCCTGGAAGAGCAGAGAATTATAATGGGAGATGTTTCAGTCATTAATTAAAGAGGCAGGAAGTGTACTGAGTCTGGAACAGAGATTTTTTTTTTCTCCAAGCTGCTTGTCAGACATTTGGGTAAAGAAGGTGACAGTGCTGTTTTTCATAAGCTTGGTTTCTAAACTTGCAGCTAGGGAGGACATTTTAAACATTAAATAGATCCTCTCAGGTTGGTCACAATTAGTTATCTGAAAAACAGATGTCAATCACCCTCTCGGAGCCCTTGTAAGACACCATTGGACCCCCTGACTGTAAGTTGACTGGACTCCTCGAGTACAAGTTGAGCCATCAGATGACATGAGAAAGTGCCAATTCTGCGTTAAGGTAGGAGCAGGCAGCATGACTTGAATCTCCAGACAAGGGAGAACTGGAGCACTCAGCCACCATCTGAGTTCATGGAGGCTGTTATCAAGGGACTCAGATCTGAATGAATCACAATTAAACTCTGTAAGATGCAGGTCACAGAGTCTTTGCAGCCAACACCCACAGAGACAGGAATTTGGAATGAATAGAACCCTATAAGTTTACCAGGGGATGGGAATAATCTGGCCTTTGAATACCGCCTGACCTTTAGTTTCCTAGCAACTTGGAGCTGGTCAGTGGAATATTCTGTAGTGCTTCTAATTTACACATATCAAATATTGGCTTTGGTCTAAGCTTAGCTAATTTCCCTTTCTGACTTTCAGACAGCTACCTTAATATATGAACGAACAGGAAAAGCTCTTAGGAAGCAGAATTTTTTAATTGGTGTTTTCTTCCAAAGTAGGAATTACCAGGAACATTAACCTGCTAGAGAAAACACTGTGAAAAAACAAGCCTGCTTTTTACAGTAGGCTTTTTGCAGAGATTTTTTTCCCCCTGCTTTTTATGCATATAATATTGAAGTAAACTCTGTATGGGAACTGATTATATCAGAGAAAGAGAAGTAATTCATTTTTTAGTTTAAAAAAAAAGTGATCAAATATTATGTTTTTAGTGAAAACAATGAGAGTCCTGTGACACCTTAAGGACTAGCAAATTTCTTCGGCCATAAGCTTTTCTGGGCTTTAACCCACTTTGTCAGATGTGTTTTAGTGTTATCAATTCCCATAATTTCATCCTGAATTATGCGTTAATTGATGCTTTCCTAAAAGCCTCAGCTGCTGGTGTCCCAAGAGTACAAAAAAATCTTACATTTTCATCGTTTTAAAAGGCACTTTCTAGTTCTTATAATTGGGAGGAAAGCATGATAGTGTGACCTTGGTACTTCTGAAGTTTCAAAACCCCAGAAACAATTAAAAGGAACCATCTCTTTATTCCTAAATCTCAGGGGTTTTTAGCCAATCTCGTGATTTTCTGAGTCCTGACTCCTGATTTTTTTTTTTTTTTTAAACATTTGGAGTTGGTGATGCTGTGTTTTCCGTCATCTGATGTCTGTGAAAAGGCTTAAATGAAGCCAGTTGATGGTCATAGTCTGTATTGCAGAGGACAGGTGCCCATACAAGGAGTCCTATGGCACTTATAAAGACTAACAAATTTATCAATCACATGCTCTTTCCTGGGGGAAAATCCCACTTCATCAGATTAGATGCTTGAAAATGGGGATCTTACAGAATGAGAGCAAAATAAATGTAGGGGAATATAAGTCATAGGATCAGGCTGTTACAGCATATCAGAGTTGGCACCCTTTCTTGCATTTATTTAATGTGGGCATCAAGAAGGGTCATGTGTTTACCACAGAGATAGTTCCTCCGGGTTGGGGATGAGATTCAGGGTTGAGGCTTGTCAGTGGCACAGTGCACACTTTGCTACTGGCTATTCTCTACATGTTCAGGAAGCACAGCCTTTGTGACTGTCTAACCAGCACCTGAAGTCAAACAAGAAAGCACAGAAAAAAGTTCCTTTTAAATAAGTAAATGTTGTAGTTTTCATAGATCTTAAGATGAAAAGGGACCTTTGTGATTAGTCAATCTGAGCTCCTGTGTGAGACATGCCTGTATTAATTCCTGTTTGAATTAGAGTGCGTCTTTTAGAGGAAAAATTAACTAAATCTTGATTTAAAAATTGCCAGTGATGGAGAATCTACCAAAACTCTTGGTAAATTGTTAATTACCCTTGCTGTTAAAAATGTGCACCTTATTTTTATTCTGAATTTGTCTAGCATCAGTTTCCAGACATTGGATCATTTTATACCTTTCTCTGTTAGATCAAAGAGACCAATATTTATTCCCCTAAAGGTATGAATAGATTAATCACATCAACACTTAACCTTGTCTTAGATATATAGATGTTGTTCCTTGAATCTTGTCACTATCAGACATGTTTTATGATCTTTTCATCATTCATGTGGCTTTTCTCTGAATCTTCTTTGATTTATCAATATCCCTTTTGAATAACAGACATTAGAACTGGTTACAGCATTCCAGCCGCAGTTGCACCAGTGTTAAACAAAGTGTAATATAACTTCTTTATTTTGTGAATAACAAAGACTGCTGAGCAGTCTTGGCAAGTTAATGCTTCAGAATGGAAGCTCATCAAATCACTGATAACATTCTGGTTTGCAATCCAAAAGGACTAGATTGCAAGTTTATAATCTGCCTTGAGCAAGGGGAGGCATGTTGTTGCAATGTTCCAGCAGACCAGAGAACAAATTGTAATTTAGAGTAACAATTCCTGCCATGCATTCTCTTCTGGTTCTGTAGAGGTAGTACACTTTTTTTGTGGAGCAGAGCACTGCCCACTGTACAGGCTTCCAGCTATGCTGGCTGTTGAGTGCATGGAGTGGAGCCTGGACTCCATCCACTCCCATCTCTTTCTTTAATTCCATCTCCCTGTCCACTTGCTCCAAGTAGGGAGTACCAATCAAGCAGTCTCATGACTAGTCTGAGCAAGAAGGCCTCATTCCCCATCCTCCGCTTTGTGCAGAGTAAGGGCTATGACAACCTAGGTCAACAGCATTTCTGCCACTGTGTTTAGGATATACTGCTCTTGTCACAGTTGCAAAATTCCCAGACACTAGCACCGAGTGAGGACTAGCCACATGGACAGTCTCATATTTTGAAGACCACTGAGTAGTTGTAAGTGCTACACTAGCTAACAAAATGTTTGTAGGACCAGATCCTCTCTTATAGCATGGATTACAATTGTAGGTGCAGATGGACCAAAATATGTTATATCAGAATCATGATCCATTCCAGGTATCTACCAAGAGTAAAAATATGATTTTGTAACATGTTTTTATTTCTGTGCCACACAGGCAAGAATGAACCATGTTACAACCACCATATTTCAGTGTTGTTTTATTTTGGTTTTTATGTGTAGCTGTGATCTACAGTGTGGTTAAAGAAAGCATGTCTTAATAAACAAACATAAAGAGCAGAAGATAAATTCTTATGCTTTGATTTTAAAAAATGTCAGTGTGGACAGGACTGCTACGGAAAATTAAACTTTATGGCTACAATCCTGGTCCTGTTTAAGTCAATGAGAGTTTGCCATAGGTTTCTTCACGGTCAGTATTTCACCCTGTGCAACTAAATTGTATGCAGCCTAAACACGTGTGCATCTGCTAGTTTTAACAGCAGCTATTATTCTGTAAATGGAGTAGTATATGCTGCAGGCACATGGCATAGTTCTCTTGACCACTGCCATGAGCAAAGATGACCCTGATTCTGGTCATCGTGACAAGGTGTTGGTAGGGAAGGACAGCTGTCTTTTAATTAGTATTTCACAGCATGTTTTTTCGTGGTATGTCTGTAACTATCAAACAGCTTGACTAAGTATTTTCAGGGGAAGACCACTGACCGATTCCAGTGTGGTGAGAAAGAGTGGCCAGATTGAGTTTTAGCCTGCAGGGATTGGAGTCTTTAATTAGGATGGCCTCAGATAAGATGGCAACAGATTATTATTCACAGGTGGAGAGGAGGGTCCGTGCAGATATCCATCTGGGGTCTGTGCTGTAAGCTGCACTTTCTGTCAATTTGACAAGGACTATACTAGTCAAGGCTGCTCCAAATCTTAAATCCTCTTCTTTCAGATGCTCTTAATTGTCTCTCTCACATGAGTGGAAATATAGTCTCCATTTCATGATGAGCTCCTGTGAACTTCTCTGTGGATTTCAATAGACTCTTCAAAATACATATTCAAGCAGTAAGGCTCTAATTCAGGAAAACATGTACCTAGGCTGAATTGGCGTCTAAGAAATGAGGGGGACTGAACATTATGAGGAGAAGGCATGTCTTGGGAATTGTCAAAAGGCTGAAGGCACAGCTGGTCAAATTCCACCCTTGAACCATTAAAATGTGGAATTTTGGGTGTAATTGAGGGTAGAATTTGGGCCATTCCAGTTACCCCAGAAAGTGATCGTTGCCCTGAAATATAACACATCAGTGTTAATTAAATTGAGTTTTACATAATAGCTGAGGGAAAAGCCTCAGATTTTGTGACTTGACATTAATATGAGATCACGGCTATTTAGAAGGATCCTTCCCCCTCCTCCCCCAATTTGTAAAACCACATCTAAATCATATCTTTCCCATAAAAACTGCAATAAGCTTTTTGGGACAAGCACCGCGACTGCTGCATATGTGTACAATATTTAGCACAATGGCGTCTTGACCTGGTTGTGACCACTGGATACTACTGTAATATAAATGATGTTACGGTAATCAAAGGCTGAATAGATGCAGCAACTGTTTAACAGTGCAGTATTTCATGTGTCCTGGAGGTAGCAGCGTGTGAGGGAGAGAAGCATGGAATATGTAAAGGTTTGCAAGGCAATTTGAATGAAAGGCCTCATAAAAATGCAAGACTGTTGTTACGTGATGGTTCCTCATTTAATTAATAACTTTTTGAGCGGAAGAAGAAGAGGTAAAGTTACAGCAGTCCTACAGGCTTGTTTTAAACATAAAAGACTTTAAACTGTGATACAGTAATCACCAAAATTTTGATGCCCCTCTTTCACCTAAAATCTTCAAGGGGAAGAAACCAAAGATAAGTCATATTGTAGTGTTCAGTAATTAGAATTAAATAGATCATCAGCTAATTGCAAATACAATTAAAATATTTTGTTACCAATTGTAATTGGCAAATGTGCTGCTTTCCTGTTTGTTCTTGTACAGATTATAACATAGGAGCTAAGAGATTATTATCAAGTTAACGATGAAATCTTGCCTGGAATTTGGTACAGAATGTTTGTTTAATCTGAGTATCGCTTTCTCAAATCCTCGCTTGGCACTGTTTGCTGTGTTTACCTGTTATTTTAATATCCACAAGCCCACTCTCTGTATTATCGCTTTAATCTTAGTAAGTAATCACCATTGGTGTTACTATTTCTCCCATTTTTGTCGGAGCTTTATTTGTCGGGAGGGGATGGATCAGGGAGAGAAATACGCACACACACATACATGCTTAATCAGAGGTTATCTTCATTGTTTCTTACCTATCCAAGTATTTCCTTACCTAACATTTGTAGCCTAGTAGTGATGGCATGTGAATTTCTAGCATTTGTGGTGATATTGTCTGTATCCCTCAGGGTGATTTTTCTCTCTCTTGTGCTTACTGCAGTAGAAAAGGAACTCCTCCCAAAGTCTGAACCATCAGCAATTCTGTTCAGCGCACTCAGCAGTTATTGCGGGCTGCATGGTAGAGGACACCGGACACATCTACATACTTTTGTTTTGTTTTGAATGTTTAATTGTTGCCTTCAACATCTTCAGCAGCCAGTTTTCTTGAAGTCACTGGAGTTTGAGGCACTCCATCCCTTGCTATATGAACTCAGCTATAAATAGGATTGTGTCCTCTGTGCCACCTAAGACACTGTCTAGATTTATTTTCTCTCTTATCTTATAAAACATTGACCGTTTATTCTCATGTGCATTGAAAATTAACTCTGTGGATAGTGCAGTGCCATAGAACCCGAAATGGTTTTGAAATTTCAGCCTCTTCACAGCCTGTGTACTAGAAAGGAATTTGGAGCAATGTAGCTAGACTAACAGAACTCAGAACGTTGATTTGTGCTGTGCAGCGCTTCTAAGTTTGTTCCTGTGGGACTTGCCTTTGTAATTTGATCTCTGGGGGCAAAAACTTAAAAACAATGTGGTTCTGCTGTACAGAGGGATGGGGTGGTGCAGGGCAGGTTTCTTAAGCACAGATTGCATGCGGGAGAGGAAGGTGTTTGTCCTTCCAGTCTTTCCAGGACCATAATGGGCTGGAGTAACTTCCCCCAGCCCTGGGAGACCCAGGGCTGCCCAGTCTTGTGGCCACCCAAACTGTGTTAGTACCCAGCCGTGGGCACAAGGCAGCCTGGCCCCATTGACACTGCCAGGGGGTGGTGTCCGGGGTCCTCTGGCACTGCAGAGAGTGGGGTAGGTGGTTGTTTCCAGGCCTGCAGGTGCTGCAGGGGGGGAGTGGGGTCTGAGGCCTGCTGCCCAGTGCTGCTGCAGGAGGGCGCTATCCAGGACCCATGGCCTGCTTAGCTACTGGGGGCCCTCAGGCAGACACCACGGAGCTCCTGCCCTGTTTCCAGCTTGGCTGGTCTGAAGCAAATCAGCCAAGTTAAGGGGCGGGGCAGAAACACCAGTGATGGGTGGTGGCAGTATTCTGTTTGGCTGGGGCCAGATTTTTGGCGGGACCCCCCCCCTTTAGGCTAGGGCCCAGCACTGCAGCCCCAAGCCCCTGCCATGATCCAGTGCTGCCTGCAGCCTGGAAGGATATATCTGTCTGGCATTTTAGGCTTGGACTGAGATTGGAATCCCATTGTGCAAACACTCAGACAGTCTCTGTCTTGAAAAGAGTTTACAATTTAAATAAATAAGACCAACATAGGCTAAGGAAAATGGGCATAAGGAAGTAGGGAAGTGACTTGCTCATGATCACATATCAACTTAGCAGGCAACAGAATTCAGGTCTTTGGATTGCTGTCGACTGGGTCACACTGGCTTTGCAACATAGCTCTCTGTATATTTGGCCACCACTCAGTTTACTACTTAAGTTTGTGTGCTGGACATGAGATCTAAAGGATAAAAATAAATATCACTTAATGTAACAATATGCAATGATTTGTATGTTCTTTTTGAAATGCGGGCTTTTTCATAAGAAACAAATCAAACTGGCTAGATTACACATGTGGAGTTAAATGTCCTTCCACTCATCAAATTCATAAACAGGAAGCGTGCATTTTGATTTGCAGACTTCATAATGTAGAGTAATCTGGGAAAAGCTCAGGGATTCATCGGCAAAGACCTGGTGACATAAACCCCTCCACGGAGCGGAATTAATGTGTCTTTGAATAGAAATCAATATGCTTTAGGTTCATGCTTTGATACAAAATCCGCTATAAAAATGCACAAGGAGAAAAGGAATTGTTTTAATCAAATGTATCTGCGTCAAAATACAGTATTGCCAAGATTTTCTTGCCTTCAATGTAAAGTATTTATGAACAGGGAAAGACCTCTTATTTTTATCTTGCCACATCCCTTCAGCTAAATCCTTTGATCGCTATACATAAAAAAAAAAAAAATCTGGCACTCTTTTATGCCATTTGCTTCATTGGATTTGCTTGTAAGCCTATTCCATGTATTTCCTCTTTGCCTGAATTCCCTTTTAGGCTATTTAGAAATGAGGAACTTTTTAAATAACACCTATGTGCTGTGAAATCCTTTAACCTAACCAAAATGAGTGTGACTGTTTGGCTTCTGATTGCCATGACTGCCTTACACTTACAGAGCATGTTTTCCAAAGCGGTTGTAATTATGTTTCAAAATGGAAACTAAATGCAAACATACCCTTTTAACAAAACAAACAAGGAGTCCTGTGGTACTTTTAAAGACTAACAAATTTATTTATCACACGAGCTTTTGTGGGAGAAAAATCCCTCTTCATCAGATTTCCTCCCACGAAAGCTCATGCAATAAATGCACTTGTTAGTCTTTAAAAGTGCAACAGGGCGTCTTGTTTGTTTTGCTGAACTAGACTTATGTGACTACCCTTTCAGAAGTAGTCATGCTATTTTAGGTGAGTTTTAATCAATGATTGGCATAGTAGGAAAATTGCTTCTTTTTATATGTATTATTCTTCAGAGGTTTCAACAGGCATTCTCTAATACCCTCCATCGCCCACACAGAGCCAGTTTACAAATTAAGGAACTAACTCATAATGAAAAAACACGTCCTATCCTAAGGGCTTTTCCTGGCCATAATCTCAGGCACAGACTCTGTACTTTCAGGAAGGTCAGGACATATCAGAGTAAGCATTTAGCATCTTAAGGAGTCAGAGTCTTGCCTTCATAAACTTCAGGCTATTTTAAAGTCCTGTCTTCTGTTGCATATTCGTCACTAACTGAAAAATTGCAAATTGCATTTCTGAAGAGGAGGAGGAGAACAACAGTAACATAACTTACAACAAATAGCATGGTTCTTAAAGCCAGGAAGATTCCAAGTTAAGGCTACCTCACTGACCTAAATACTGTTTAGGTGAGATTCTGTCACAGTTACACTAGTGTAAACAGGGATTAAAGTATAATTTGGTGGTCCCCCCTTGTGCCGGTGCAGGCCCCCTCAAACACCCCAGCTCCTGCCCCAGACATGCCTGCCCCACACCTGGCCCCCACACCTAACCCCCATACCTGGCTGCCATGGGGAGGGGCCCAGACTGAGGCTTCAGCCTACAGCCTGGCCTCACTGAGCATGCTCAGAGCTTCTGAGCATGCTCAGTGAGACCAGGCTGGGGAGTGGAGTTTTTAGAACTCCCTGTGCTGCCCAAAGTGGCTGGCTGCCATTCTGGGACCTGCTATTTTTAGGTGCTCAGCGTTCTGGCCCCTAAAAATAGAAAATGGAGCCAGAACACTGCGTTCCAGGGCCTACTATTTTTAAATGGTGGGCCCTGGAATGTAGCATTCTAGTTCCATTTTCTATTTTTAGGGGGCCCAGAAAGCTGAGCCCCTAAAAATAGTGGGCCCCAGAACAGCGTTCTGCCGTACTTTAACCCCTGAGTGTAAATATGGAGTCTTTCCATTAAAGCAATGCAGTTTCATGTGATCCTTTGTGTCAGAAGCCCACATCTCTGCTTACTGTCATCACTGATGAGTTGTTTATTTTTCCAACATGGACTGTGTACTGATGGAGCAAATATTTGGTAGGGGCTCTTTCATGTAGCGGTGAAGAGGTGCAAAAAAGTCAAATTAAAGGGACATACAGTTTAAAAATAAAAATTGCCCTGCTTTGGAAACTTCTAATATACTGTTGCTACAAATTACATCTCACTCCCGAGAGAGGGGAAAAAAAAAATTTAGTTTGTTTTGTGTATTTGTCAGTGCTTTTTTCTAGTGGTTTTCATGGTTTCTTCTGAATACTTAATCATTTTCCTCTCTTGTTTGCGTGGGTCTTTCATGAGCCACAGAGGAAAAAGACATGATTATTAAAAATAAAAGGAATATGCACAGACACTCAGGGAAGGTATAGAACCTCAAACAATTTTAACTCTTTTTTGAAAATAGACTAGATTTTAGGTTTATCATATCATAGTAAAGGACTTTGAGAACCTTCACTTGAATCTCCTTACTTTTCTGAGTTTGCTAGAAATGGAGACATTATATTAGAATAGTTTTATTTTTAGTGTATTGTTAACTTTTGCATCAGAGGACACAGTTTATGTTCAGTGTGGTGTGTTAAAAGAATTAAGTTGTGGTTCTGGCCAGGTTAAAATACTTCACAGAACCCACTGTTTACATGTGTTTGTAAAATAAACTCCTTTGAAAGCAGTAGTGATCTAAGAAATCTCTCTCTTTCTCTCTCTCTGAGTTTGGGCATCATGGCCAAATCTTGCCTTCACATACTCCTGGTTTAAATCTGAAAGTATTCTCTACTGGTGTTACTGCTGACTTAGATTAGTGTAGGTGAAATCATCATAGACTTCTCCAGCCTATGGATTTAGCATAGCGTGTGAAATAGACATTCTGCCTTCCCCATAGTGAACATCCTTCTGAAGTTCAGGGGGCTTTCTTTTTCAAACTCAGAAGTGGGGTGCAATTTAATAGTAGTCTACATACAGTATTTGGAGTATTAGTATTTACAGTTCCATAAACATATCTATGATTAACTTTAAGGATATCAGTGGTTCCAGTGATTTTAGCCATTACGTGTTTGTGGGGGTATAGTTCGTGAAAGTTCTGTTAGATAAAGGAGGAATGAACTACCTGCCATCTTCCAAAGCCATGTTAGTCTAGGTCAGTAAAACAAGCAAGGAGTCCTGTGGCACTAACAAACTGATTTACTGCACAAGCTTTCGTGGGAGAAAATCCCACTTTGTCACATGCTTTGTTTACCTAAGGCCATCATAAGATTTCTGTGCATTATTGCTTTAAATGAACCTTGAATGAGTCTGCTGGACAGTTAAGGAGATTAGGACTCATAATATGGTACTTTTCTGTGTATTTACTCCATGTTATGGTATCATGCTTAGTGAAAATGAATTAGTGTTTCTTCTGTTTGTTTTACTGCTAACTGTGAATCTGTGGCTTTGTTTAAATGTCTTATCTCCTGGCTCCCTGCAGTCTCTCCCCACTGCTTGCAGTTTGAGAGCCCCCCAAACAGCTTCTTGTGCAATCAAAGACTTTGCTGCTTAAAATGAAGAGGGGAGATGTTCTTAAGAGCACAGTAGCCTGCAGCTGTCTCTTGGTACAATTTGGCTTGCTGCCTGTACATGCACAGGTAGTGTAAAATCCATGTCCACTGCCATGGGGCAGATACATGTCATGGAGTAGGTAGTAACAATTTAAAATGTATTGACGAAATTAGCTTTGCGTAATGGTGGAATTTCTTGAAACAATAACAATACTTCTCAAAAATTTAGTCACTGGTTTAACTCTTATTAATGTCAGGGGAGTTACGCCAGGGATGAATTTTGTCCCCACTGTTCATTAGCAACTGCTTAAAAAATATCAGCAAATACTGTAGCATAAATTGGAGGAGGATTGTTGTGTGATTAAAATAGCTGAGGGAGCTTAAATGCTTGACTTAGTAGGTCATAGCTGGTGATGTAAAGTGGTCTTGCAAAATTCTTCTTATTCACAGAAAGGCATTATTTCGATGGATGAATAAAATATCTTGCTTGATTGTTTTCATGATCATCATAGCAGATTTTGTGCCTGGACGTTTTAATGACCTTGTACAAGGCTATTCCAGAAGTGATCCTGGGTAACAACCACAAAATATATGTGTCTCCACAGCACAAAACCAGTACATGCTGGGTGCTCCTGGAAAGCATGCTTCGCAATTTCAGTTTGGAAAATGTCAGTACAGTTGTGAACATTTATATAGTGTCCTAAAATAAGATACAAATGTTCTATATAGGTTAAGAGGCAATTGAGGTACTGTTACAAATGCGACAGGACACTTTCAAAAGTCTGTTTTCACAATTCCTGGATGCAGTCTGTACTTTCAACAACACTAAATTTCATGGGGTTAGGGGAGGTAAAACAGCAAAACGCTCATCTGTAGTAACACTAATAAATTATTAAGTAATGTTTGGAGTGACCAGCAATTTGTATCAGCTCTCTAACCCCCTCAGTAAATCGGTGTCGAGCACAGAGATACTCAGTCTCAGTGCACTGAGAAAAGTAGATATTACTAGTTGAATTTCTAGCTGAATTTCTTACTGGCCTAATCATCTCTTTCTAAAGCTGTATCAAATCATGCAGCCACACCACACTAATTATCCAGAGAATGGGAGGGGTTGCCATGGTGACCGAGCACTTTTTAAAGCGCAGGAATGGTGTTCATTATTGTTCAGTGTCTTTAGCTGCAGGGAAAAGGTCAGTGTGGCAGTTGTTTTCCATATGAATTTTGGCCTCTGTGCCAAAGAGGAGGTTGAAATGTACTTGCTATGTCTGTAGAATGGTGAGTGTTGCTGAACTTTATAGAGCTATTTGGACTAAGCAGTTTAGTTCAGAAGTTTCTTTTTCCCATCCCTGGAAATAAACATGATAAAATGCTGCTACGGGAGAAAAATGAATGGAAGGAGGGCTGTTGCGTTTTTAACTTCTTTGTTTTAAGTGTTAATTGCTTTTGGGGGAAGAGGGATTGAAGTTAATATTAGAATATTTTTAAGTTACTCCCTATGTATAGTTGGGTCTGTTTTAAATATCTAGCGACTAGAATATAAAACTAGTAGATTAGTTCACTTGCGATTGGCAGCAACAGGAGCTCTTTAATGGAATGAAGTTGTGTGGTTCTAAATTAATTTTTGTGAGGTTGTGTTTTCCTTATACTACATGCGTTGTGATTAAAAAGCATGATTTTCAGGAGCCTTTCATGTGATGTGACTAATCAGAAAGAATCCTCATTAAAGTTCACAGTTTGACAACCAATGGAAAAATATTTTGAGCTAGTGTTACTTAGCATTTCATACAGCTCTCACCGATGTGCTTTGACTGTGGTAGGAGCTGAATCAGGCCTTTTTACCAGTTATCCCTGTGTGCCATACTGTGCATTCAAGGCTTACCCCCAGGTGGATGGCCTGAATGAGTAAAGCACTTGAGTAAGTGGTTTTCTATAAGCATGTGAGTAGGCTAACCAAACTCAGTGAAACTACTCACCTGGTCTACACAGGCACATCCCTTTGTATTTTTTAAGGATTAGGGGCTGAGTGCTCAGTACCTGCCAAGATTGCCTTAACTGATTTCATTGGCTTTGTATGGTTGTAATTTAGGGAAGAATTTGTCTTTTCCACTGTAGCATTTGGTTAAAAGTGCAATTTCAAGATACGGGGAAAAAACAGCTATGGCTTGGAGGGCACCAGGATCTGAAATAAGAAACAACATTAATGTTAATTTTGAGGCTTCAGTATGTGAATGATCAGATTTGTCTCTTGTTTCTAAATAAGAAGGGGTGTTGAAAGAGTGAAGCACAAAGCTAAAGAAACAGAATGCTATGACTGAAGATGCTAGGAACATAAATGCCTTTTACCATTTATATACAATAAAATGACCTGTCTGCTGCTTTGCATTAATAGTGAATACACAAACACCATGAAATAATAGTCATAAAATATGACTAAACAGAAGAGAGAAAAGACTGACAAACTTTTCATCGTCGTCTTTAAACAGGAAATGAAATGTTCATCACTTCTACATAATTAAAAATTCCAGAACAGACACAAATGTATTCCTGAGCTATTCTAACTGGTTTTAACGCATGTGTTTGTCACTAATATTTGGCACAGAAGGAGGGCTAGTTATCTCTAAGAAAGACAGATTTATTATTTTTATTTTAATTTGTCCAAGCTTGCAGCTGTTAATTAAGCAGTCCCTTGGTCCTTTCCATTATTCCACTATTGAGAACAATGTCTGGCTACCAAATACAAGTGAAATGAAAGGAAATGGCTGATTGGGTTAAACAGGGGCTGCAGTGCTCTAGATGTGGAGATTACTTTGTGTAATTACCTTGTAGTCTGTTTCTTTCTAAAGAAGTATTTTATCAGCCCTGAAATGTTCACGTGTTTAGAAACTATATTGCCAGTATAATGCAATTTAGATCAGGCCTCGACAAATCTGCCAGAAATCTAGGGGCCAGCAGAGAAGGAGCCCTCCTTGCTGCCACAGTAGCCATGGCTCCTTTCAAATCCCTCCCCTCCTGCCAAAAAAAAGCTGCTGCCAGTGGCTCTTTCAGAAGTGTGGGAGGAGGAGGGAGAGATGGCAACACTCTTCCCCTCCACTGCCACTGTCTCTCCCCGCAACTGACTGCTTCCCTCTGTGTCGCAGCAGAAATTGTGGCTGGCAGTGGCGCTTTTTTTTTTTTGGTGGCTGGGGAAGGCGATTTTTTTTTTAGCTCTTCTCACTCGCCACGGAAAGAAACCCCTCTCCCCCATGACCGAAAGCAGTCCACTGCCGGCAGCTCTTTTGGTGGCTCTGCAGGGAGGAGACCACTGTCGTCTCAATCTATTCCCACTGCGCTGCCAAAAAAGCTGCTGGCTGCAGCTTTTTGCAGGGGGGGGGGGGGGGGGGGGGGGGGGGGAACTGTGGCAGGAGCCTGCACGAGGGGTGGCATCCTTTGCCCCAGGTGCTCAAATCCTAGGGCCCATGGCAACCTGGTGCTTAGGATTTGCCGAGGCCTGTTTTTATATTTAGGAACCTGTGACTGGTCTGTTCCTCTGTGATTTGTATATAGAGTTTATCATTTATTTCCCCATGGTCTCACATTACAGATCTGATAAAGACTATGTTAGTATCCGTTATTGTTAAGAAAGTTATCTTAATTAGAAACATCTGTTTTCTTTAGATGCCAGACCAGTTCGAACAGAATGTGGTGCTTAACCAGCTACATTATTCAGGGATGCTAGAGACAGTGAGGATACGAAGGGCTGGCTTTCCAGTGAGAAGACCCTTTCAAGATTTTTATAAAAGGTAATGCTGATATGGGACAGTTGCATGAAACTAACATAACCCGTGGATATTGAGCTCGTGTTCTTAACTTGGGGTTAAAAACCCAATAGAATTGGCAGGGATGGGGATCTCTGTGGTCAACTTAAGAGAGAATTATTTTGTTTTGTTTTATGCTGGGGGTTAGGTATAAAGTCCTAATGAGAAATTTGACTGTTCCTGAAGATTTAAAAGGGAAATGTGCCATCCTCCTTCATCTGTATGACAGCACAAGCACCGAATGGCAGCTTGGAAAAAATAAGGTAAAATAATCTTACTATAATTATCCTCTTTATTTCCATGTCTGTTGCCAATATGAGTCGAAGAATAACATTTAGGTAGCTCCAAACTTCATAGCTGTAGCTGTACTTCCCTTTGTGTTGGCGTAGAGCCAAGTGGCACCATTGTGGAGAGTGCTATCCAAACATACAGAAAGAGCCTTTGCCCTGTAGACCTTAGTCTAAGGCTCTGTTGCTACCAACACCTTTATGCATGTGTATGGTTTTATTATAAAATATAACCATTTGAGTCCAATGACATTACTTGTGTGAGTAAAGCTATTTAAGTGCAAAAGCATTCATAGGATCAGGGCCTCAAAAATTGAGAGCTAGATTCTGACACCCTTATTCACATGGTGCAGTACCTTGCTCTGCAAGAATACACACATTCATTCGGTCAGACTGCTTGCAGAATATGATTCTCCTCAGTGGGTGAAATCCTGACCTCATTGAAGCCAGTGGGGCCAGGATTTTACCCTGTATATTAAAGACTGAAAGAAACGGGATTGACATCATTCAAACGGTGCTGACACACCTTTGCAGAGATTCCATGCTTCCTGTGAATTTATGCCCTGGGTCTTCTCAAATCATTTAATAATATTGCATGCCTCGGTACTACATATTATGGGAGTCTAACAAACAGTTGAAAGTGTACTGGGCAAAGTACTAGGGCATAAATCCAGAATTGATAGAGGTCATCCAGGAGCCCTCTTTCATCTCTTACTCTTATTGGCCTTTGATGTAACTCTCACTGATGCTACTGGTCGTTATGCATGGGAATGAGGGAATAACAGACCCAGACGTAAAGCTACTGAACTGTCGCTTGTCAAGTATATATAGCTGTGAAGAACTTTGTAGTAGTAGTTATTGCTGATGTGCTTTTTTCCCCATAAGAAATCCATTGTAAAACACCTTGTAAGATCCCATTAATTTCAGTGAGACTTTCTATAGTATCATTTACACTGAATAGTTTCATCCATTCCACAACATGTCTACAGAGCTTGAAAAGAAGTGAATGGAAGTACCACAAGTGTTCATATTCTTACGAGGTAAAATCTCAACAAAAAAGTAGCAAGTTAATGAATCCAGAGGAGCCCATTAAGATACCACAGGTAGAACTGAAAGAGTCTCACAGCCATTATATTGAGACCTAACGACTTATAGATCATTTAGATTTACACTGACATTGGTCTACAAAAAGATGGGATCACTGTTTACAAATAATGCAATAAATTCAAAATCATAGCTAGGTTTTGTTTCATATTGCCTGGTTTTTCAGAGGCAAACTGTGTGTTAATTGTGTTACACCTATTCATGTGAATTAGATTCACGTTGATTAAACCATGGACAGTGTTTCAAAAGTTAGAGAGACATATAGTTGAGATGCCACATGGCTCTGAAAGCGCCATATGCATGAGAGTCCACATAGCTGTAGAAGCTGGTTTTACAACTTTCCCAGTAATGTGCAGAAATCACCTTAAGGGATTTGTAAATGTACTAGTGAAGCAAGCCAGTAAGGAGTTTATTCCAGAGGGGGCAAGAGGACATCGAATTCAAACTGTACATCTTGCATGGACACAAGATCACTTCTGTTACTTGTAAAACTCAGCGCAGGGAGCAAGCCAAGGGTAAAGTGGCAATCGGTTGTCTTGATTTGTGCAGGTAAGTCAGATCCTAGATGTTGTTTGGACTTTATCTGTAACTGCCCTTCACTTTATTGAGGAAAGGACCATACAATAGAAAGGAAAGGGATAGCTTTATATCTGTTTTTCGAATTACAGTATACAGAAAGGGGACTAAAACAGTTTAACAGATGGAAGAAGACTTGCTGTTTGTGTTATTCAATGATATTATCACTTCCATTTTGACATAAAAGGAGTGATGATAACATCATGGGGATTAGTACAGCACTTGGGATATTTCTTGCTTTTACATGCCCAGATTCAGGAAAGCACTTCTATTTAGGAAAATGCACAAGCCCATGCTTATTACCAAATTGTCTGGCACTTGCTAGGGGTGTGTATGGCCAGAAATACGGTGAGAAAATAGTACTATGGTTGCGCTGGGGCAGAAGCCTCAGGCAGGGCTATGCTGCATCTGAAGCACACCAGAGTAAGCCTCACTGAAAGCTGCACAAAGGAGCCTGGGATTAGGGATTATTGTATGGCCACTTGGGTCTATGTACAAACTAGATCCACAGAGACAAAGCTCTGTGTAGTGTGGGAGTAGAAAAGGGTGTCAGCAGGAGGCAAAGTGGGCTGTATCTGACTCCCATCTACAGGCTGTTGTGGTGGTTGTGCAGCTGCTCTGCACCTTGCCTCCATCTTGTATATGCATCCATCCCAAGTCAGGAAAGCAAGTAAGTGCTTTCCTGAATCAGGACCATAGAGAGAGAACTAGAGCAAAATCTGTTAGAAGAAAAGGTCAGCTGTCCCACTGAGCCAGAGGCTGTTTCACACGGGTGAATAGTGATCTCTTAGGCAATAGGACTCCTCATGTGAGCAAATGCTCAACAATGTTGGGTAATAGTTGTGTAATCCAACCCTTTTCTGAGTCCACTCAGGACTGTATTATACCCTTCCATATGGGGTGTTTTAACTGGTGAGAATTTCACTTTGTGGAAGGCTGGAGGGGTTGATTTGTTTTTGTACAGACCTAAAACAATTCCAGAGAAAGTGCTTACTATTAAGGAAGTACTTTCCCATTAAAAGCAGGCATCAATTCAGAAAAATAAATTTTAATCGTATCTGATTTTTCACCTTTTTTTTAATTGTTAGCTAGCCCTGGTTCAAAAACAAGGAGCCACAAGTCCAGCAGAGCTCTCCTGCTAAGTCACCCTCCCTTGCACTTTTCTCACAACTCATTTTCTCAGAGCCTGTTGAAATGGAAACAGTGGTGAGGATTCTGGCTCCAAACAGCTAGAAGAATTGCATCCTTTTCTACCTAAAGGCCACACTGAGTTTTATTCCCCTCTCACCTCACAGTATAACCTGACCAGTAGAGTGTTACCCTGTGGGAACTACACAGCAGCAATGTGAAGGCAAGGTGCAAAGCCGCTATGCAACCACCACTACAGCCAGTGGATGGGAGTTGTGGATGCAGCCCTCTGTGCCTCCTGCTGACACCCTTTTCCACTCTTGCACTACACAGAGCTTTGTCTCTGTGGATCTAGTTTGTACACAGACCCACACTGGCCATAAAATAATCCCTAATCCAAGGCTCCTTTGTACAACTTCCACTGAGGTTGACTCTGATGTGGTTCAGATGCAGCATATCCCTACCTGAGGCTTCTGCCCCACTGTGGCCATAGTACCATGTTCTCACTGTATTTCTGGCTATATACACCCCTAGCAGGTGTCAGACAATTTGATTTTAAGAGACAAATGGAAGAGGAGGTCTGGAAAAGCTCTTATACAACTGAGGGCACGTAACACAGGACTATATTATAGTGTCTAATTAGCACCATTATTATTAAGATTGGGTCAAGCATAGGACATTTGTGATTCAACCATTAAAGCTTGTTCCAGGCTGAAATTGAACTTTAAAAGTCCCCACTTCTGGTCAAACTTTTTGAATTTCAGATTGTTTAAAAAAAAAAAAAAGTTACAGGACTGCAAGACTGCAAATAAAATTACTCATTTCAGGCACAGTTTACACACTACTGTAAACCTCAGAAGCTATGTGTAACTTTGCAACATTGGCGTGGCTTTGGCATGAGTGTTCTTGAGTTAATGAGGTATTTAAAAATGGAAAATATAGAAGCATATCATTTACAGCAGTGGTTACAGTGCATGCCTTTTGCTCATCCAGTTTCTAAAAGCTCTTTCCATGAGCTGAGTAAGGGTATGCTCTCCTCTCAGCAAGTGCATGTAAATCTCACTGATTTATCTGTCCATGGCAGGTGACTCTCAATCTAATAACAGGGCAAAAATCTGCACCTTCATCAAGCCCTTGGACCTAAAACAGCTGTCACTTACATAGATGCTACTCCTGCAGATTTGATTTGTATCTGGCAAGAGGAATTTGCTAGAACTGGCCCTCTAAGAGTTTGCAGTAATCTGCTGTTACTCTGAAGCAGTTTAAGCCTCAAGGCTGAATTTTCTGGCTCTGCCAGTGTTAAGTCATATTGCTAAGCCATATTTCTTTTCTGTGTGTATTAATCTTCAGAAGGACAGATCTAGTTTGAAGAGAGTCCAGTAATAATGTGCTGACTATAGTCATCAGTGAATAAACAATTTGAGTAAGATCCTGGCTCTGTTTAAGTCAATGGCAAAGCTCCCATTCACCTCAGTAATGTCAGGATCTCATGGAATGGAGGAGAAGAAGCAGTTGCCATTTTCTTTGGTAGGTTTTTTTTTTTTTTTTTTTTTTTTTTTTTGTTAAGGAAGAAAGGGTTGGTTGGTTTGATTTGTTCCTTTTAGGATTCTGAATTCTTCCTTCAAAGTCAACTGCTCTGTCTAGCTACCTATATAACCATGTGTCCCAGCAGCCCTTAATTCTGGTCATTGCTGTATATCAGTGTGCATTTGTAAAACATCCATCACTGTGCTATGTAAATTCACATAAGCCAGAACTTTTCTTACTCAGGTCTTTCTTCGAGAATCCTTGGAAAACAAGTTGGAGAAGCAAAGAGAGGTCGAGGTCACCAAGGCAGCCATGATTATCCAAGCACATGTCTTAGGCTATGTGACACGGTAGGTAACAAGATGGAAATATTGATTAGTGGGCTGTAGATGTAGACTAACCTCTCCTTTGTGAGGGATCTCCACTGCTGCCTAGCCTGGATTCTGATTATTTTCTGATTGGAATTGGACATCCAAATCCCATAGGTGGTTTGGAGATCTCAGCCATTGCCTTTTGTCAATCCTTCAGATAAACACTGTGTTTTGATTCGTTTTTAGTAACTAAGATGTCAGAACATAGAAGATACAGCAGAGGGGGAAGTCCAGAGTTCATATAATACTGTGGGGCCAGTTCTGGGGTAGGTGTAAATCAGTGTAGTTCCGCTGAAGTCTATGAAAGTCCTGTGGAACCTTAAAGACTGACGAATTTCTTTGGGCACAAGCTTTTGTGGGCTGCAACCCACTTTGTCAGAACTGAAGTCTGAGGAGCTCCAATGAGTTACACTACTTGAGGTTCTGGCTGTGACAGAGGGAAGAGAAGGTGAATTAATAATAATAATAAAAATAAACAATTAAGAATAATCAGTTTATGATTATTCAAGAATAAAAGAAAAATGAAATTAGGTGACTGAATTCTGATTTATTTGCTCACCTATTTCTATGCGTTATGTGTTAGAGTCATAGTAGGACATTCCATCTACTTACTTTGCTATTTCCTCTATAAGTAAATAGAAGACCATTCAATAGTTGTTTCCATAATGAGGTCATTTTTTTTTAATGTGCTTATTAGTTCTGTCCATATATTATGAACAATACATCACATAAAACAACAAGAATTCTTTTATTCTTTTTCCTTTTTGGTTTTTTAAGGAAAAAGCTATACTGCTGTGTGTGATTTTTCTTTTCATGGATGTATATAAGAAATCCTGGTAGTTTCTAACAGTATTTCCTTGTCAGGGGCATTAAAAATGTAAGGCTGGGTGCCATGTGTTTGTTTAGGCATGATGCAGCTAGCTCTCTCACAGAAAGCTCTTGTCCGCTTCCTAGGGGGAGAGAATGTAAACCACAGTGGGTGAGCTGTCATAGGACCAGAGTTAATACCTCTGTCCTTTCTACTACCATGGACTCTGTAAAGCAGGGCAGTAACATAGAGACCTCTGTCCAATGTTCTTCAAACCCTCCTTACAGAGAAGCTTACTCTTTCTTCTTTCAGAAAGCATTATAAAAAGGTGCTTTACTGTGTGGTTGTGATCCAGAAGAACTACAGAGCAGTCCTTCTAAGGAGAAAGTTCCTTCACCTGAGGAAAGCAGCCATAACCTTCCAGAAGCAGCTGCGAGGCCAGATTGCTCGACGTGTTTATAGACAGCTACTAGAGGAGAAACGGCAACAAGAAGAGGAGAGAAGGAGGAAAGAAGAGGAGGAAAGGTTCAGTGTGCACTGTTATTTGACTGGCTCTGAAAGGCAGGCTTAGGTTTCATGCTGAATCGCCTTTGCCTCAAGTAATCACAGCTGAAGTAAATCTTCACTAGTAAAGTTGAGAGATACAGGTTTCTCATGCATACAAGGGAAGAACGTACCCAGAGTGGTTTATTTTGAGCTGTTTCTTGTATTTGACAAACCTCTCAGAAAAGTCTACTGCTGCCCCAGTGAAGTTTCTTTTCCCCTCCCTTTCTTATTCTTGCTAACTTTTTCCTCTTAATTCTTGCAGGGAAAGGCAAAGGCAAGAAGCAGAACGTCTTGCCCAGCAGGTAAATTACATTCTTAATACTTTTTGCTATCTTGTTTAAATGGCTTGGGCAAGAGAGAGAAATAATACTAATAAAAGAAAAGCACCCATGGCATTTAAACTAAATTTATTCCAGGAGTTGGCAGGTGAAGCCAAAAGAAACTCGATATAGTTGTTTGCATAGGGATATCTTTCACATCACACTTCATTTAGTTCCTGGCAAGGATTGAACCTCTTGCATGCATTTGAGCTTTCCAGGGTCTGTGGGTAAATATAACAATGCTTTCACTTCATCTTCTTATGTGGAGAGAGAAATGTTCTTTTAAATGGACAGCATGGAAGGCTTAATTAGTGAACAATAGAAAGTACAGAATCTTGCATTTCTCTTTGGAATGCAGGCTGAAGAGGAGAGGAAGCGGCAGGAGCTGGCAGCCATTCAGAAAGCCCAGGAGGAAGCAGAGCTGAAGCAAAGGCAGGAGAAGCAGAAAGAAAACAAGCAGGTGGAAGAGATCCTGCGCCTGGAGAAGGAAATTGAAGACCTGCAACGCATGAAGGAGCAGCAAGAGCTATCTTTGACAGAGGCTTCCTTGCAGAGGCTGCAGCAGCTCCGAGATGAGGAACTCAAACGGCTTGAGGATGAGGCATGCCGAGCAGCTCAGGAATTCCTGGAGTCGCTGAACTTTGATGAGATTGATGAATGTGTCCGAAACATTGAGAGGTCACTGTCCGTGGGCAGTGGTCATTCTGCCAAATTCAGTGAACTGACTGGGGATGCGTGCAGTGAAAAGCCCAACTTCAATTTCAGCCAGCCATATCCTGAAGAGGAGGTGGACGAGGGCTTTGAAGCTGATGATGATGCTTTCAAGGATTCACCCAATCCAAGTGAACACGGCCATTCAGATCAGAGGACGAGTGGCATTAGAACAAGTGATGACTCTTCAGAAGAGGATCCTTACATGAATGACACGGTCGTGCCCACAAACCCGGCTGCTATTGACACCATGCTTATTCCTTCCACCCACGACTCTCTCAGTCTCCATAACTCTTCAAGTGGTGAATCCACATACTGCATGCCAGAAAATGTCCCCTGCAGACCCCAGAATTCAGCAGAACTGATTTCTCCTGATGGGGACTATGA
Source organism: Podocnemis expansa (assembly GCA_007922195.1). Classification (NCBI taxonomy): domain Eukaryota; kingdom Metazoa; phylum Chordata; order Testudines; family Podocnemididae; genus Podocnemis; species Podocnemis expansa. The sequence goes on from ML682060.1 coordinate 25,927,843, forward strand.
CTATGATCAAGATGACTATGAAGATGGTGCCATAACTTCTGGCAGCAGCGTGACCTTCTCTAATTCTCACAGCAGCCAGTGGTCTCCTGACTACCGCTGCTCTGTGGGGACATACAACAGTTCTGGAGCGTACAGGTTCAGCTCTGAAGGAGCCCAGTCCTCTGTGAGTACCTTTATGTCTTGCTATCCATTAACAGTATACATTCATTGAGAAGAAATGGTAGTAAAATTTTTCCTTTAAAGGTAAAAGTGCCAAATCCAGTTGCTGTGTCTGTTTCTATAAATATTCCTCTCTCTCTCTCTCTCTCTCTCTCTCACACACACGTGTTTATATCCTCTTACCAATTTTGGTGCAGAACTTCCCATTCACTGCAGTCAGGAGTTGTTCTCTGGGGAAAGGAAATGAATTTGTTGTAAGAGGATTCAATATGCCTTATAAAAATATAGTAGTTTGGATTTGCTTACACTGAGTGTGGACACACTAATCTACTGGCAACTAGATATCATTTGGTTGTGTGTACTAGAAATCCACAAACAGATTCAATATGTGAATTGCATTCCTAGTTAAAGTAAATGTCTGCTTACATACAAGGTTATATCCTCTTACCAGTTTTGATGCAGATCTTCCCATTCACTTCAGTCAGGAGTTCTTCTTTGGGGAAAGGGAATGTATTCATTGTAAGAGGATTCAACTGTATATGCAGGATAGTATACTACTGAATCAACTGTTTGCAAAGGGGCCTGAGAAACTAGATACACAAAACCTTTCTTTGTCGACAGTAACTATCATATGATAACAAATGTTCATGTTGTTGAATCTGAATTCTGGGGCACTTTCTCTTTTGTTGAATGCTCTTCTTCATGACTGTTCCTCAAACAGCCTGTAGGGTTTCTGACCTTTTATTCTTCCAGCCATAAATCTCTTGAAAGAATTTGGTTTAATCTACCAAATAAACACCCAAGAGATTTGTGGTTGGGAGAACAAAAGGAATGAAGCTTACAGTATGTTTGAACAGCCATGAAAACATAAAATACTGCCTGGCTCTGAGGTCAGAATCAGCAGTAAAATATCTCAGACAGTTGCCCTAGGAATAAGTTGGTATTTCTTTGATTATTTTTGGGTGGCTTGTTTTCCATCAGCTTATCTTCTGGGGAAGGCTCTTCCTCTGTGGATGGGGGCAGTCTTCAGGAGATGTGGAACAGTTTTGTGGGCAGAAAAATAGGTTCTGGGGGGTCTCTTCATGTAAGAATGTGCTTCAGGGAAGAAGCAGATTCTGGCAAATTTCTAACATTAGGGAATTAGCTCATATGCTGCTATATAAGAATTTTTCCATACTGGCATTGCTTGGGGTATCTAGTGACCATTTACAATTCCTAGCTCAGAGAATGAGTGAACAGATGCATGTTTTATCCTGACAAGTTCCAAAGGTGCAGCTGTGTTAGTCTAGTTCAGCAAAAGAAACAAGGAGTCATGTGGCACTTTAAAGACTAACAAATATATTTATTGCATGAGCTTTCATGGGAGCAAATCCCACTTTGTCAAATGCTTTGAAGATGGGGAACTTAAATTCTGTGAGATTTTTCTCCCACAAAAGCTCATGCAATGAATAAATTTGTTAGTCTTTAAAAGTGTCACAGGACTCCTTGTATGTTTCATCTTGTTATAGTTCAACAGTCTGGACTGAAGACTGAACCAGTTCAGAAACTTCGCAAACTTCTGAACATTGAAGAGCTGTGGGTAGGAAGGGAACTTGCCCCAAGCCTAAGGACAGGCTATGAATTTTCCTTTTTGAAAACTTTCTAAACTGAATGTTACAGATAGGCTTTGAGTGGTGGGAGGAAGCGGCACACACCAGCTGCATCCTTCAGAAAGATAACTCCCTTTAACTGCTGTAAAGCTGTCATATGGGTTTGCTATATAGATAATAAGGCTCATTTATAAACCAAGTCTCCATTGTAACCTGCTGAACACCCTTGGCATACTTTGACTTCATTGGGCCTGATGAGAGCTTAGTTTTTCTCAGGATTAGGTCCTAAGGACTAAGTTGAGTCTTGAATGTGTATGAAGGGCCATGAGACTTTGGCGAATTATATTAGTAAAGTCACTGCCTCCTCAGATATTTCAGCAGAGATAGGGGGCTCCATTCTCAGGTGGGATGCTTAAATGGGCCATCAGGTTGAAGATACTGGGAGGCGTTCAAACAGGCCAAAGTGAGTTAGTTGCACTAATAGGAATTAGTTAACAAACTCACTTAGATGTTTTTGAAAATCTCACCCTATGTTTCTGACTGGCAGCTCTGAAATGAGATTATCGGCAGAGGAGAAGACAATGATTAGATTGAAAGTCTGCCCACAGTGGGAATTAGGAGAGGAAAGAAACAGCAGCACCTCCTACTTTGGTCCCCTTTTCTTGTCTCCACAGCACCTTTCCTTCCCCGGGGGAGCAGGGGGTTATTTCCGGTAGGGATCTAACCACAGTGGGGAGCATTTTATTCCCACCTGCGGGGGGGGGGGGTGTCAGTCAAGTCCAGTAAGAGCTGGCGGAGAACTAGATAAGTTTTACATGCATGAATTTCTCTCCTCTCCTCTCCTCACCCATCCCCTATAATCAGTTGTGCAACACATACCTATCCACAGTGTATGTGCTGCACATTTTATTGCATCAAATTTAAAAAAATCAGCTATATAAAAATCTAGACTTTACTTTTTAACGTTTTTAATTTTGCAGCCATTAGCCATTCTGGTGTAAGTGCCTTCCTGTGTTGAAGACACAGTTAACGTTTGTTTGACATGTTCTGCTTCTTGCCTCTGGGTTGCTCATTTCACCTTTCTTCTACAGTTTGAAGACAGTGAAGAAGACTTTGACTCCAGATTTGATACAGATGATGAACTTTCCTATCGGAGGGATTCAGTCTACAGCTGTGTCAGTCTGCCCTACTTTCACAGCTTTTTGTACATGAAAGGTACAGAGTGGACCTGGTTAAAGAGCTAAAATGTTCAGAAATCTTTCTAGTATTTTACCATTTTGGGGATTACTACTTCACATCAGTACTGCTTGCTGTTTTATGATTTCTTTAAGGAGCAATGGAATGATGTGGAAAGAGAGAGTCTCAATTTAAGCTCTGATTGCAATGTCCTATATCAGGCAAAGTTCAGTTAGTTCCTCTTCTGCAAAGGGACATTGACTGAGAAGCTCAACTTTACTGTCTTCTAGAGTAAACATCCTCTTATAATACATGAGCATGGTATCTTCACTGACCAGATTATGACTAAACATTAGATATGAGTTTGAGGGGCAAGACAGCCTAGAAAGCAAGATTGTTCCTGCCTCAAGGCTCTTAAAATCTAAAGAGATAAATAAAAACATTCTGAAGTGCAGTGTGTAATAGGAGCCAGTACCAGAGACCACTGAAGTCAGCATAATTCTTTCCAGTGACTTGGATCAGCAATCTAAGAGAGGCTGTATTACAAAGCACCGTGAATGATTTAGGAATATATTCTGAAATTTTTTCATCCTGTTTCTTAGTTCTCCCACCAGATTAGTGACAACAGCATATTGGCTGTAGTCTATTCTATGTAGGTTCTTATATCACATTTATCAAAGTAGTGCCTTCATGTAAAAAGCTCCAGGAACTTATGTGACTCACAAAAATCCAAAAATGTACCATGTTTCTCCCAACTAACAACAATTACTTTACAAACTCTGAAACACCACATCTGCTCTCCTTACTAATCAAAACATAATTCAGTTCACAAATATTACAAAATGACAGTCTAACCTCCCCCCATCCTTAAAGTTGCAAAGGTTCCCATATAAGATAAAAATCACAAATAAATTGAGTAAATGTTCTCTAGGAATATTGCCATCCTACAAGTTCTAGAGTTAAGGTTGTTTGAATTTGTGTCAGCGTGGTGATTGTGCCTGATGTGTGGATTTGCTTGGGGTAGAGATGATGAGGTATTTGTGAGTGACTATGCATGTTTGAAAAGGTGATGAATATAGAATGGCTTTATGATGTGGTCTGGTCTGCACTTACAAGTTTTACTAATACTACTATGATAGTTACGTGGGTGGGTATTTTTGCCAATGTAGTTATTTTAGTAAAAATCCTAGTGGGGTTATTCTTACTGATATAGTGCATTATGGTTCCTAAACCATATAATACTATACTGGGATATGCATTTGTGGTGCATTTTTCCTGCATTTATCTATTTCAGGGGTCTCAAACTCAAATCACCATGAGGGCCGCATGAGGACTAGTAGAGAGCCACATCAGGACTAGTACATTAGCCTGAGAGCCGCACCATTGAAACCATTTCATACAACTATGTTGCAAATATTGGTAACAACAGTATTGTTGAGGGCCGCAGGAAATAACTGTAGGGGCTGCATGTGGCCCACGGGCTGCGTGTTTGAGACCCCTGATCTATTTATACTGCACCCGTGCTAAAGGAGTTTGGTGCTTTTACTGTGCTGGTGTAATTAAAGCTTCCATTGTAAACTCAGTTTCCTCAGCTGTACTAACTTTTATGGTTTTGAGTTTGGCATTATTTGCTCGTAGCAACCTTAAATGTTTCAGAAAGTTTTTTTCCTAAGTTTAAATATGTGTTAATCTTCTCTGACGTTAGCATTGCTTTTGTTGTGATGAACAACTAGGAGTCTGATTCTCATTTACTGTAAGGCCTCTTTACATCCTTCACCCACCTTAAAGCTGTTTTCCATTGGCAAAGCAGCATTAGGTGGCCTAGGGCAGTGATTCCCAGCCAATGTGCCATGGCAACACCCAAAGTGTGCTGTGAGCATCATGAAGAGCTGGAATTAAAGTTCCCTCCCTGCTCAGCCCAGCCACTTGGGCTGTGCAGGGCTGGGAGAAGGAAGGAGTTAAAATAAGGGGGAAAGCACCAGAACACAGTTCTGGGGCCCCCTATTTTTAGGCTGGCAGTGTTCTGGCCCCCCTAAAAATAGAGGAAGGCACTGGAACAAGGAGTTCCAGGGGGCCCCCTAAAAATAGCAGGAGCAGCTGTAACTCAGCATTCCTGTTGCTCCACCTTAAACCCTGCTCCACCTTAAGCCCAGCCAGCAGAGGGCTGCAACAGGCTGGGAGTGTGTGAATCTCCCCCTGCAGGGTGGAGCAGTTTGTGTCTCCCAGCCTGCGAACAGCCCAGGTAAAGGCTGGGGGGGAGGGTGCTGCTGCTGGGGGTTATGTGGGCCAGGTGTGTGTGTGTAGCAGAGGTGGGTGGGAGTTGCTGTGTAGCAGAGGGTGTGTAGCTGGGGTTGTGGGGTGGCTGTTTGGTTGGGGAGTGTAGCTGGATGGTTGGGTGGCTGTGGGGAGGGGTGTAGCTGGGGGCTGGAGGCTTAGTTCTGACCCCTGCAGTGATGGGGGGGTCCATCGCAGGCAGCAGGGGGCTGGGGAGGGGAGGACGGGACCCACTCGGGTGGGAGGGAGCAGCAGTGGGGTGAGGATTTGCCCTGGGTGGCAGGGAGCCACTGTGGAGAAGGGGGAAGTGCCATGATCCCCTGCGCTACCTTCCCACTCCCCAGGTTCCCCTTGTCCTCCCACAAAGCCACTCTTGTTCTCCCTTCACCTCTCCTCTCTTGCCACCCTTCTGCTGTTCCCCACATGGCTGCCTTTGTTCTCTTTTGCCACCCCTGCCCTGCTCTGCTCCTACCACTGCACATGACCCCGACCACCTGTGTTTTGCAACCCCAGATAGCAGCATTTTGAAACACTGTGCCATGGTTCATGAATATTCATAAGTAATTTAAGTTAATGTGAATATTCATGAGTTTTTTAATGGTGGTATGCCTCAAAAAATGTGAAGGTATCAAGGTGTGCCACAGCAGAGAAAAGGTTGGGAGCCACTGGCCTAGGGTATATGAAAATGAGGTTTTCAGTCTCCTGGTTCATGACAGGCAATGATGTTACTTCAGTAGTTGGTTAACACCTCTCCCTTTCAGTGTTGATTCAGTCTCTTGATTTCATTGTAAAGGTTGATTACTTGTTACCAAGGTCCTTTGTGAGAAACTCTGCATGGTCATACTTCAGGGGTTACATTTTGGGGGTTGGTGTGGTTTTTTGGTTTTGTTTATTTTTAATGGAACTTTTTTGAACTAATAGTCTCTTTTCTGCCAGGTGGTTTAATGAACACGTGGAAGCGACGCTGGTGTGTCTTGAAAGATGAGACCTTCCTATGGTTCCGTTCCAAGCAGGAAGCTCTCAAACAGGGCTGGCTGCTCAAAAAGGGGGGTGGATCATCTACGCTTTCCAGAAGAAACTGGAAGAAACGCTGGTTCGTCCTCAGGCAATCCAGGCTTATGTATTTTGAAAATGACAGTGAAGAAAAGCTGAAGGGCACTATTGAAGTCCGAACAGCTAGGTAGGTTTACATGTGTGTTTTAGTTGACCGTGACCGTACATAAAGACCGGCTGGGCTTAAATCTGAAAGGTGCTGTATGCACTGAACTCCCATTCATTCATGTGTGCAAAATACTCATCCCTGGCCTTACTTGACTCCAGTTGAAGTCAGTGGAGGTCTGACTGAAGTCAGATCAATGCTGGTCACCTTTGAAAATCCCAGCCTAGAATGGCAGCCCTTCTTATTCAAGTAATCATTCTCCAGAACAATTTGAGACATACTGCTAAGTCTGCAGCCACAGGGAAACCTTGAATGAAGAAAGTGGAATTGATATTGTTCTCTAAGTCTTTAGTCTTTGTGGTTTTTAAACTACAGTGGATCACAGACAAATGTCTTCTCAGGATGCCCTGAAACTGCACTTGCATGTTCCTCTACCTTCAGAATAAATGCAGCAATTTGCTGACCAACCAGTTTTTTAAATTCTTATGGTGGTTAAAAGAGGGTTTTATAATAGAGGCTGGTTGCAATCTTAACAGTGGGGAGGCTGCCATCTTTCCATACTATGCCAGATTCTTGAAATGAATCAAAATGTTTTCAGTCACATGGAAGGACATTTTCACAACACTATATGGCGCATTAGCTGTGGAACCTGCATTGATTTTAATAGGAATCAAGTCTCTAAAACTCCCACACAGCGCTTAAACAATGTAGGAGTGAGAGTATGCACTGTTATCAGGTATAAATAGTTCCATGTATTTCACAATTTTAGGCCTTTGAAGGCTTGTTTTAAAAAAAAAGATTTTGTATGTGGAAGTGCTTTTACTTTTTATTATGAATTTTCAGTACATTTTATGGTTTGGAGTTGGGTTTTTTTGTGGGTGGGAGGTGCTGGATCCTGAGTGGGTATGACGATGAGAGAATGCTGGCTAATCTCAATTCTGTCTCACATGGCTTTGCTAATACATATATTAGGATTGGTTGCAGTACCTTGTTTCTGTTCTCTGCCTGTCTTGAGCCAAGTCTAGCATTTGTATTCTCTTATGTTTAAAGTAAATCAAAGCTCAGACAGGTTTTTCTTTGTGAGCTGCTTTCTCAGTCTGATTCATTGTCCTGATCCAATGCCTACTGAAGTGAATGAGATGCCCGCTTACTTCAGTGGGATTAAGTCAGGTCCTCTGAGCATGCACAGACCTGTCACAATAATAGTAATGGACAGCTATTCTCGTAGGAAATCCACAAATATAAATAATGCATTCTTACCCTTTTATTACTCTTTTATAGTCAATCTTTGCATACACTGTGTCACTTATTTAGTCCTTATTATCATGATTATCAAAATCCAGATTTCTTGTTGCTATATTTGTATCAGAGTATTGTTTTACTAACAATAATCTTCAAAAGTTTTTTGATGAGTTTGTCTATTATCCACTGTCTTTTAAAGATGAACCTCACAGATGATGTTTGAAGTTAAAATAAACACTTCAGAACATTTATTAGTACATAAAATAACAAAAAATAAAAAAGGAACTTGTGTCTAAAAAGATCTACAATGAACAAAAAATAGTGTCATTTCTCAGGAGTGGAATTAGAATTGCAGGCATTTGTTTAATATGGGAGCAGATTCCGAAAGCATCAGAGCTATAGCCAAAAAGAAGGAAATCTTGTGCTACTTCACTTGTGTTATTGAAAAGGCCAATATTAGGGTGACTTCACAGTAAGAAGGAGGGAAGTACAATTCAAGATAAAGGTATAATGTGAGATGATTTTTTTCTCTTAAAAATTAAAAAGCTTTTTAAATTTGTATGTGTTTGACGATGGTAGGTTCAATATGTTGTGACGGGAATGAGATTTATGAGAAAAGTGTTGCTTAATTAACAAGGCAGAGAATAAGCTTAAGAAAGAAATGATGGAGCAAGGAAGGAAAGTCAAGTTTCAGCGTTTAAGCCTTGGAATGTGCTCAGTACTGCATGGAAATAATCAAAGCTTGTGTAATACTTCATACACATAGAGCAAGATTTAAAAAAATGACTTCTGATTGTTTGGGAGCCTTGATATATCTATGCCTGACATATGACACCTCAAAGGGTTTGAATTCAAGAGGGTGGTGCTTAGCTATTCCTGGAAATCATGTCTTAAACTGGGCACCCAAAAACTGACAGAGTCTCTGGTCAAGTTTTAAACTTTGACCTGCATTTCTTGCATCCCCAACATCCCATTCAGTATTTGAAGGATTCAAGGTCAGACCTTATATATCCTTTCCTCAACATTGGTTATCCCCTCAGGGATGGCTTGCTTTTAGTAAGGTTTTTGGGGTTTCTTTTAAGTGACAAGTGGGGGCAAAAGGAAACTTTGGAAAGTAGTTTCCCAGTGCTTTGCACATGGCTAACTTGGACAGCAGGTACAATGGCTATGACAAACATTTGGTGAATTGATAATGTTTAAGACAGTGCGGTCTGAATTTGCATATCTTAAGTGAATCAGGGTAAAGCCAAGTGAATATTATTCTGAAATATTAGAGTGTCTAAGCTGCCCAGGAGAAGGGCATTGGCAGGGGTGGTCTTAATGAATCCAGGGCCCTGGGCAAAAGTCAAGGATGGGCCTCCCCCCCACCCCACTTTTCTGGGGCTAGCACTGATCATGCCCATCCTGCTCCCACGGGCAGGGCCCTTCCCAGCATGGGGCCCTGGGCAAATGCCCAGGCTGCCCCCATAGCTAAGACTGCCTACAGGCATCATTGTGCTTATTGTCACTACCTTTAATTCTGACATTTGCATCTCTTTCAGAGAGATTGTTGATAATACTGGTAAAGAAAATGGGATTGATATAGTAATGGCCGACAGAACCTACCATTTGATTGCTGAATCTCCTGAGGATGCAAGGTAAGAGAACCATTAAGCTTTTCATTTCCATATTATCCTAATTCTTGCAAAAAGTCACAATGCATGGACCATGTTTTATAGGTGGTCTCTGAAGGTATTGGCCACCAGTACTAACCATACAGCATTTAATCCCCTTTGTGAGAGCTTTGAGGCTGCTGAAGATCACAGTAACCAGAGCCTTCCGGTGGTTGCAGGGTACAGAAAAAAAACCATGTGATCCCTGCATTGCATAACCCACCCAGCTGCCACCTAGCCATGTAGGTACCTAAATTTCTACCAAGAGGCATGTGCAGTATCACCAAACTTCTGATCCTGCCAGGCTGTGCAGCATCCTAGCCCATGTGTGAGCCAGATCTAGCATGATTCACAAACTAGCCATTTCCATGCCTATCTTGTCTGTGGGGTGAGTACACCTACTGGGTCAACTTGGAGTGACCAGACTGGGAGTGGGTGGGGACATGTGTCTGTATCCCAGTGGTTAGTTCTCCCACTCCCATGAGCGTTTTCAAATCTCTACTTTCTGAGGTGGAGCAGGGACTTGACCTTGGATACTGTGTGGGGGACTTTCTCAGTCTCTTCCTGTGAAGCTGTTCTTTTTGTATAAGGAATGATTCACTAGACCAGAGAGAGAGACATGCTCACTAGCCTGCTAGTCAGGGCACTCCCTTGGCTATGGAGGACCCAAATTCAAGTACTTTTTATCAGACAGAGCAGGGATTTGAAATCAGATGTCCCACCCTACAGTGAATGCTCTGACCACTGTGTGGGAGGCACTCTTATTCATGAGCACATGTGAAAAGACTGACCCGGTTTAGGCACCTCACTCGAGGAGCAGGTTCAGGACTGTGAACCCAATTAGAGATAGCTTCTGACCAAAGGGAGGCACCCAAGTGCCTAACTATCTTTGAGGGGTGGAGTTAGGTCTACAGTCTCCTGTCTTACTGCTAGTTTAGACAGCTTCACATTCAGCATTCTGACTTCTGTGGATCCTATTCCTAGCTGCCTGTCGCTCCCCAGGCATTATATAGGGGCCCTGGGCTCCTAACTCATGACTGAGAGTTTGGCTGGGCAGCAGGGCATACAAAAGATTGGTATTTCAGCTGAATCTATGTCCCTTTTGTGGATTCAGCCCTTTATATTTCTATGACTCAGTTGTCTCATCTGTAAAATGGAATTAATGCTTACTTTCATCACAGGGGTGTTGACTACAAATTAATTAATGTTAGTAAAGGGCCTTGAGATCTTCAAAAAGCAGCATTATTCATGCGTTAAAGGGCTACTGTTCATAGACTATAACAGCACAGTTAATTCACTAATCTCTTTTGAATCAAGATTAGCTGCTAAATCTTCCTTAAAATTATAGTCTAAGTCCATTTGTAAGCTTTCCATTATTATCTTGAGAGATTTGCCATGAGATACACTAACATTTCAGGATAAAGATCCAGTTAGTTAGTTTTTGTCTGTTTGAGCCACAATGTATCCCTAGCAAGTGTCTTTACTGAGGAGCCAGCAAAACATTACCAGGGTTTTAAGGGCTTTCATGTTCTCAGTCACGTACCTTTACCTTTTTCCAAAACATTAGAGGAGACGATGACTTCAATTTCAGTGTTCATTTAGTGTACACATCACACACGTTAAATCACCTGCTGGTATTTTCCGTGTTTCTGTTTCCACAGTACACAATTGTTTTAAGATACCTTAGTGCCAGTGGAAGATATGTTATGCTTTTCAGAGGTGCTGAAATCAAGGGAGCACGTAGTGTTCAGCCCTGTTGGAAACCAGGTCCGAAATTGATTTGGAAGAGTTTTGTTAATTTTGAATCTGCTGGTGACACCATCCAGAATTCTTATCTCTTACGTTTATTGGGGATCTGATTACACTGAATAGAGTTCAATGAATCAAGTAGTCTATTGTCCATCTGTCTGTTCAAGCTGTGCTCTGTGCAGGTTAATCTTACACATGGGATGCAAGTGCCCCAAGTTTTTAACTTATGGCTTTCTCTGTATAGTTGTGGTGGGGGAAGAAAGGGCACATGCATAAAAACAAACAATTGGGGTTTGCAAAGAAATCTGCTGATCCTTTGAGACCCAGTCATTAACTTGGGAACTGCAGAACTGAGTGCCATCTTCTGTTTGTTGAGGTATTGAGTTTTTGTTCATTTTGAACCAATTATTTTTTTAAATTATTTTCTGAAAATAAGTGCGTGAAGTTAAACTTTGATCATACTCTTAAAAATACTACAATATGCCCCTATCAGCTGTTGTATAATACAAGATTTATTACATGCTTTATACCACGAAGTCTGACTTATTTGTTATGATTTTAATTAACGCACTGGATTTTAAATAAAACAAGTGTGGGTCGGAATCTGGGAAGGAAAGAAAGATAGATCACTGTTTATAAATTATTATTTCAGGTTTAGGATTCTTTAAGAGCAGAACCTTTGCCTCCCTTTTTCTACCCCTCCTTAGAAAAGCCTCCTCACATCAGTACTCCCTCCAACAAGGGAAGGCTGGTTGTGATGTTCTCTGGGGTTTGAATCATTATGAGCATTGACTGGGGAGCCATTGGAGGGCTATTAGCACTATAGAACTGTGTCAGGCTTCCATAATGAAACCATTTAGCTTGGTTTCAGATTTTTGTCACAAACCTACATTTCAGGCCAAGTTCAAGAAAACGCTTGTGAAACATTTGATGAATATCTGCTGAGTTTAGAGTAACCTGGGCTGATTTATGACCTTGAATGGAAATCATGTGAGACATTTCCTAAGTTTGAATGATTTCACCTGAAACTTGGCAGTTCTGTTTCAAAAATTGCCCTTGCCAATCCCTGTTGTTATGGCACCTGCACTTTCTGGATGCACATAGAGAGCCAGATGGAAAACAGTGCCCAATGGGAATCCAGCTTTTTCATGGTGGTATATAAAAGGACCATAACACTGAATGTATTTTCAGCTTCTTTCCTATGACCACAGGCTCTGGATCAGAACTGGCACTCTCATTCACTTTCCATTTCCTAGTTACTGAAGCTTTATAGCACCTATTAAGTTTGTTGGAAGGAGCTCTGCAGAGTACTAAACTCTGACTGTTATGATGCTGTTTTAATCACCTGGTCTGTCTGTGGTGCCAAGAGTCCAGTTTCAAAATGTCTATGGGTGTGGAAACCTGGCATTTCCTAAACACCACAGTTTTTAATTATGTATGCGTGGGCAGAGGATCCATGAATGTAGGCAATTATTTCAAAGAGGCTTCTAAACTTAAACCCACAATTTTATATAGAAGATGTTCATTTATACACAACTTTTGCACCTGAAAAACTACAGGTGCAAGAAATGTGAAAATGCATTTTTAGAGGCTGGCATGATGCCTTTTGAAACTTGGCCTACGGGTAAGTATCTTTACAATGGCAAGTTATTATCTTAGGGACTGACGTACAGAAAGCCTGTATAACAGGCCAAGTTCTGTGCTCGTATTTCAGTGGGATTGCACAAGGTAATTAGGTTCTCACTGTACAAGGACCAGAAACAGATTAAATATATCCCAAAGGCAGACCACGCTCCTGAAACTAGGGTTACCAGATACCAAAGCACAGAAAAGACAGGGAAGTACAAAAAGAAGGACATCAGCGGACACACGGAGAAAAAGTAGTATTAATAGAACTGTCATTACCATATTGTGTTATGGAAAATGGGTAATGATTAATGAATGCAGTATTAAAACTGCACAAAGTCATGTGTTTTTAATTATTTTAAAATAAAAAAAAGTTTCCAAAATGTAATCTTTTACTGAAACCTGGATTTTTTCAGTAAATGAAAGTTTTTCATGACCCTTTTAGTAATGTTCACGAGACTAAAAAAAGTTAAAAAACTAAATTTGCAAATATAAACTTCGAAAGCACCTTAAAAAAAAGTTAACTTGCCTCTCATCTTTCATTTTCCGCAGCAGCCCATTTTATAATTTAAATTTTTTTTTCCTAAATTGTATCTAGCCAGTTCAAATGTGCCCTTTTATTTGTTTTACTTATTTGCTCCCTGTTAGTAATTATATTCACAGTATACTTTATTTTTCTTCATTTTATTAGTGTTCACTATATTTTTTCCCCCAACTTAGCCCTTTTGTAGGGAGCAACAGGCCAAAAATCAAGGTGCCTAACACAGGGCTCAAACCAATGACCCTAAGATTAGAAGTCTGCTTTTTTTTTACCAACTGAGTCATGGAAGCTGATGTTACAAAAGCCTCTTGGAATAAGGGATACTGTGCGCTACACTCCCCCTTGATTTTTCTGCCAGCTGGTCTTTATTCCCTGTGTGTGCAGACTCTTAACCTCAGGATAATGGGTTCAAGCCCTGTGTTGGGCGCTTTTTTTAACATTCTACTCATCAGAAGTAAAAAGCCAGACAAAATCACCTATTTTTAGAATGCTTGCTGAACATAGAACACGAAGGTAAAAAGGAGGACATGTCCTCCTTTTGCCAGATATCTGGTAACCCTACCTGAAGCTCAGCCCTTCTGTAGTTGCTATTTAGGATTAAGGTTGGGAATAGCAGCTTCTGCTCTACCACTGCCAACATTTGCAGAGAGGACTTAAATACCAGATTGCATGAACACTCTTTTTTCAGATGTATAATAATAAGAAATGTCTTGTCACAGCATTACTGCATCAGGATTTAGGGAATCGTTTGAAGTGTGAACACCCAGTGTTTTAAAACAAATGAACAAAAAATTTACTGACGTATCTATTCCATCTGAAATGTTAACGTGTATTCGGGGTCATCCTGTTCATAGAAGACCTTCAGTGGGGTTACAATCAATTCTTCAGAGATACTCTCTTTTAACACACTGGTATTTTTTCTTCAAATAGAATGATGTAAAGGATGTTGGTACTGGAGACAATGTTCCGCCTAAGGCCCCGAGGCAGCTGAGCAACTCATGTTGCTCGCTGCGCGGCCGCCCCCATCCCTGCGCAGGCCCAGTCCTGCCGCCCCTACCACTTTCTCCGTCAGCTCCCCCCAACCCAGCCCAACCCCCCACGGCAGTCTTACCTAGCTGTTGGAGGAACGCAGCTGAGCCACAGCTCCTCCGGCTGGAGAAGTACATTCTGGGCATGCTCCGTTAGAGCTTCTCTGGGCAGGAGTTTTAAGAACTCCTAGTGTCAGAGGAGCTCTCAGCTGAGACTCTGGCTGCCGGCCGTGCGTGGCTGGCAGCCTTCCCTGCGCTGGGCATCTGTGGTGGGATGCGCGGCTACATGCCCATGCAGCTAACAGGGAACATTGCTGGAGACCTAGGAAAAAAGACTTTTTGGGGTGGAGGCAGTTGTTTAAGGATATTCTGGTTGTTTCTTATGGGATCTTGTTTTTATTTGAATTGACTACACAGAGGATTTCTCCTTTTATGGGTGCTGAGAATAAAGATCCTTTCTGAGGCAGTTCAGGAAACCCGTCAAACCTGTTGCTTTTTCTACAGACCACAAAGGTGATAAAGAGGTTTCTTGGGTGTGAGCCTTTTGTCATGCTGGGGTGTTTGCCTTTCTCTCTTCCAGCCAATGGTTCAGTGTACTCAGTCAGGTCAACGCTTCCACGGAACAGGAGATCCAGGAGATGCATGATGAACAGGCAAACCCACAGAATGCTGTCGTAAGTCAATATTTAAAGGCCAGAGGAGCAGCATATATTTTTAGAAACAAAAGGCCTAATTCTGATAAGGGCTGAGCACCTGTGACAATCAATCACATTTGTTACATTTGTTGCAGTGGCTAAACAGCCCCAGTTAAGGGTCAGGGCCCCACTGTGCTAGGCATTTGTGCGTACGGTGTGTGCACGTGTGTACCGCATCCACCCACCAAGAAGATGGATGTAGCTCAGGGAGTTACAGCCAATATCTGGATTTTTACATTTGTTTTATTAATCCAAATTTCCTTTTCACTATTTATAGCCTCTCAGGGCTTTTTTATTTTTATTTTTTGCATTTCTCTGACCTTGAGCAAAGAAATATATTAGTTGGTTCCATTATTTTTCTAGTCAGTTTCCCCATAATATAACCCCCTAGTGCAGTATTTTGAATTTAATGTACTGCAAAGGTATGCTTATGTGATTAAATTATAAAACAAATCTGTTAATTTTTTTTAAAAAAATACTACAATGTTTCCTATGGTTATTTTTACAGAACATATAATTGGCAGATTTCACCCATTCAGTTTAGAAAGAGAGCTAACAAGGAAAAAGGGAAAATATAAGTCTAGATTTCTGTGTGGTGGTAGATTCACTGGAGGGTATTTAAAACTAGGTCAAAATTGCACTTAGTTTTGAAAAACAGAAAAAGTTTTTGAACTTGCTGTACAGTGAATGTAACTAAATCTGATCTGTTCCAAAGAGATAGCTGTGTTAGTCTAGTTCAGCAAAACAAACAAGGAGTCTGCTGTCGCTTTTGAAGAATTTATAAATAAATTTTATATAATTTTTAAAAATTTACAAATAAATTTTAGTCTTTAAAAGTGCCACCAGACTCCTTGTTTGTTTGGGCTGATCTGTTACTAGATCTGTTTATCTGAACCCCTTGTTCCCTTTCCCCTACATCAGGAGTCAGAAACCCCTGGTAGGCATGCCAAAGGCGGCACTCAGACTCGTTCTGAGCAGCATGTGTGCCTCCCAGCTCCATGGCACCAGTCTTGCCCCACCACAGTAGCCATTTGGCTGCTTCTGCCCTCCCCCACTCACCTGAGCCCCTGGCAGCTGGGGGGGTAGGCAGGCCCTTTTTAAGTCTCCCACCCTGAGGCAGCTGTCAGAAATGTAAAATTCAATGCTGTGGTGGTCACAGGCCTGGCCAACTAAGGAGATGTTCCAGATGGCCCCCTGGATGAGTATGCAGAGGTGCTGGGGGGCCTCGAGGGAACTGGCAGCGAGGTGCAGGGGGCTGGAGGCTCAGGAACTGTGCAGGGATTGGTAGGGCTGGAGGCCAGTGAAGCCAGAGGGGGAAGAGGTGCTTGGGCAGAAGGGAAATTAGTGGGGGTCCTGGCTGAACTGATCCCATGCTCTCCTGCCACCCTTGCGCTGCCATTCTCCCTTGCCACCCCATCTCTACCTTCCCATGTCACCCCTACCCTGCCACTCTTCCCCTGTAACCCCACTGGCCGTCCCTGCCTGCACCCCACCTCTCCCCAGTCTTGCCACATCTGCCCTACTGTGTTCCCCTGCCACCCCACTGTCCACCTTTGCTCTCCCCTGCCCTGCCATTGCTTCCTGCTCCCACTTCTTCACCTCCCCACCCCACTGCCACTCATTCCCACCAGCACAAGGGGAGGGTCAGGGAGCAGAGTTGGGTATAGCTTTTCAAAAAGATTGCTGACCCCTGCCCAACATATTAGTGGTTAGAAGATATTGGCACCTAGGTCCATGTCATTTTGCATAACCGAAGTTAACTCCCAGTTTTGCTCAGACCAAAAAGCAATTTACCGAATAATGTACTCAAGTGAAATTAAATGTTTGCCTTTTTTGGTTGGGTATTTGTTGCACAGGGTACACTAGATGTTGGACTGATTGACTCTGTGTGCGCTTCTGACAGCCCCGATAGGTAAGTTCTATGGTCATTTTCAGTTGTGATGCATGTTTCCTCATTCAAAATAGAACATTTTCCTCTGATCTCTGTATTTTGCACATGAAACTGTTTTACTGCTGCTCCTTTTGACGGTACCAAAAGTTGAGATTTTTCCAACATGATGTACGAAGTAGGTGTAGACATTTGAAGTGGCAGTTCTGTGAATCTAGCTTATTCTAGTTTGGGCCTTAATGAAACTGCTGTGTTATCAGATAAAAATTGCAGATGCTGCAGTTCCTTTCTCTCCTCTCGTTTACAAATATGCATGGAGCAGCTGTTCTGAAGTTGAACCCCACCTCAACTTATCAAGAATTTTACATTCCCAGCTCCCTTAGTTGTGAATTGAAGCTTTATAAACAAGACAATACAAGAAAGCCAAAGCTTGCAGATATGGTGGTCATTAGGTTAAGGAAGTGTTGCTAAAGCATTACGTGCCGCTCGGCGTGCCTGTGGGACCCATCTTAGAGAGAAAAAAACTTCTCATCTTCTCACTTGCTATGTTAAGTCTCACTTAAAATACAACTTTTACATCTCATAGAAATCAATGATCAGAAAAGGAAAATAAATATTAGGTCGGGGTGGTCCAACCTTTTTGGGTGAGGTGCCACATAGCAATTCTTTTCTTAAGTTGGGGCGGGGGGGGGTAGTGAGAAAATTTTTGACAGATAAGACATACAAATTGATCTTTATTAATAAACTTTAATAAAATAATTAGTGTGATATTTGGCATTGCTTTTGCTTGCACTGTGTACAGAGGACAAGGGAGGCAGGGGTACCTGTGTGGTAGGCCAAGGCAAAGCATGAGGAGTAAGGCAGGACAGGGGAGCATGGCAGAGTAGTAGAGGGGAAGAAGGGTGAGGTGGGGGGAGCAGAGCAGCTGGGTGGCAGGACTCAACTGCTTCTTGACAGGGACCCCACCAACTCTGCTCTCCTCACTCCCTGCCAAATACTGCTCAGAAAAAGGAGAGCAGTGCTGGGGAGACGGAGAGGAGAACAGAGACAGGACAGAAAACCTGGTAGTTCTGCAGTGGTCACAAGTTTTGGCATTGGGCATTTCTGTACCAGAAACATTGATGGGTAGCAATTTCTACAGAGGAATTTTTTCCACTTAAGTGAGAGGAAAGACAGGGGTACTGGTGTCAGAAGTGTGGGAGGAGAGCAGAACTGAGGGGATGTCCGGGTCAGGAAGTAGCTGGGTCCCGCCAACCAGCCACGCTGCTCTCCTACCCCTTTACCCTCCCAGAACTCGCACAGTTTGTCCTGTGTTCATCCCCCTGTGTTCTCCTCACCCCCCTCAGCACTGCTGTCCTTCCCCTGGAGTCCACTTGTCCGCTGGCTTAGTTTTCCTTCATCCCTCCGCGCCCCCCGCCACACCAGACTAAGCACAATGCCAGCTCAGCTCAACCCCCGCCCCACTACATAGCACTTTGCGGGTTCAGCTTTCAGGTTCTTGTGGCAGCACTCCACGGACTGAATGAAAGCCCTTGGTGGGCAGAATCTGGCCCCCGGGCCACGTGTTGGACAAGCCCGTATTAAGTAATATAGTCCATTTCACTGATGGTACAGCTTGTTCCTTTCAATATAGTGTCTAGTACTTTATCTAATTCAGTTTTAAGCATCAGGTTTTTTAAAAAAAAAAAAGTCTTAAGTTTGGCAGGTAGAAGGCACAGAATATATACACCAGAGTGAGTGGACACTTAGAATCCTACAGTTAGATATGTGATGTCTGCAACCATAATTGCAGGATCCTAAGTAAAGGCTGTGTTGAGATCCCTTTGATCATTTACCCATAAGAATTCTAGAAACAAGCTTCCATCACGTTCTTAAGTAAATCTTTTGATGATGTTGATCAGAATCTCCTGCCTGATAATTTGTCCTGCTTTGACTTTTGAAGCTGTCCTCTTCTTGATTCTCCTCCCATCTCTTTGACTTTATCTTCAGCCACTCTTTTGGATGTTTGTTCTCTCCAGCTTTCCAGGAGGGTGTTTCACAGGTCTGTCTTCTAGGCCCTCTGTTTTTCATATTCTACACCCTCATCTACTCACATGGTTTCGACTTCCATCTTTCTACATCCAATTCCACGTCTCTCCTGTCTCCTGTATGTCTTTGACGATGATTCACAAACAAGTTAAATTTAACAGCCAAAATTTTGAGCTGCTACTCATTCCTCCTGAGCTCTTTATTTACTCCCATATTTATTGCATTTGAGTTTATAACCTACAGACCAGTTTTGACACAGTACTACCCCTATCAGCACATCCAGACAGTATCCAAATTTTTCCACTTTTCTACATATTTCCCTGTCTACACAAAGCTAAAAGTGGTCTACGCCCCTTGTTCTTTTTCCATCATGACTACTATAATTTGCTTCTCACTGGCCTTCCTGATAGCCACATTATCCACCACCCAGTCAATGCAAAACAACTTCCTGTGCTCACCCTGATTACCTTGTAGGTTCTCTCTTTTCCTTGCCCTTCATCTGTCTTGTGGATTGCATGCTGTTTGTTTTTGCTGGGATTATCTTCCTTTTGTGCTTAATAAGTGTCCATCACTTTAGAGTGAGAAATGAGTAACTACTTTTTGCTTCTCTTTTCTGAATTGTGTCCAAATCATTTTGCTATTAAAATACCCATAACTGAGTGCAATGTTCCTAATGTCTTTTCACTAGAACAGCAAAGTGAAGGTCTGTCATCTCCTAATTTTTTGATGCTTATGATTTGCTAATGAATCCCAAAATGGCATGGGCCCTGTTTCCTACATGTGAGAGAGGCTTTCTGATATAATTCTTGAGAGCTGGTATCTTGAGGGAGGAAAGAGTCTGGAGAGTATGAGGCATGTGGCTTGTGGAGACAGAAGAGTGCAACAGTAGACTTAAATACACACAGAGCCACCAAGACAATTCACTTTTGTGATCTTAGGCAAGGCCAGTTTGCTGGTGCTTCAGTGAATCTTGGGGTAGAATTGGATGAAATCCAGAATCTAATTAAAGAACAGATACTGCTGCCTCAATTACACTATTAAAAATAAAGGGATCTGTGTTCACATGCTGCTTTAGCTGCTTCATTATAAATCTGTAAATTATAGTTGGTTTTAGCTAATGCACCTATTGAAGCAAACACGTTAAATGAAGATGACCATGAAATACAAAATTTGGATCCAGAGCCAGACAGCAAGCTTTTTTTTTTCCTCTCTCTTTCTTTCTTTTGTGTGAGGAGTGGAGAGAGGAGGGTTAGGGTCTTATGTTGGGCTGATATGAAGATGGAGCCTGAGTTGCAGTGTCTGGATGTAAGTTTCCCCAGAGTTCAGGGTTGTCTAGACCCAGTATTTGGTACAAATCCATTTGTCATTTTAAACAGTCTTTTAAAGGTTAACATTTTATGAGCTAGAGATCTTAAAATAAATAGTGCAGAAATGAGGAAAACTTGCTTGAATATAAAATACAAACAAAAGGGAAGTGTTTATCCTTATGGCAAATGAGGTAAGTCAGTCATTTAGTTGTGGTGCAAACAGTAGTTATATTTACTGTGTGGGTTTTTCCATGTTCATTTTTTTCCATAGACCTAATTCATTTGTGATCATCACTGCTAATCGGGTTCTCCACTGTAACGCTGACACTCCTGAGGAGATGCACCACTGGATAACACTGCTGCAAAGATCAAAGGGAGATACCCGAGTGGAGGGGCAAGAATTCATAGTGAGGGGTAAGAATTACTGGTAAAGCAAACCAGAGGAGTTGAACTGTGTAGGTAGGTGGTTCCCAAACAGGTCTGTGGAACGCTTGCTCGTAGTCTGCAGAGAGCTCACATGCTGCTGGCTTCATTTCCTGCTACTAACTAGAGGGATAATACTAAAGGCACATTCCGAGTTATCACTCTTCCATGTAAATGGTTGCTGTAGCTTCCATAAGGATATTTTGTGACTGTGAATACATGGGGAAGAGTATCCATAACTTAGTCTTTCTAGTAGAATGTGGTCCATGCCATTAAACTTTAAGAAGCCCTAGTATAGGTAATACATAGTATTTCAATCTCACCATTGATTAGGAATTAATTTTGTACTTTTAACTTACAAAATTATTTAAAAAGATAATTGGGCAATCAATACTTAATGAGATTTTAAAAATTATATTAACCATTTTCTTAAAAAGTCTAGGCTGCTAAAAGTAAATCACAGCTTTACCTAATTCCATGAAAACCTTTAATTCAAGAGGTTGTCTGTTTAACAGGATGGCTACACAAGGAAGTAAAAAACAGCCCAAAGATGTCTTCACTGAAGCTAAAGAAGCGCTGGTTTGTTTTAACACACAATTCTTTGGACTACTACAAGAGCTCAGAGAAGAATGCCTTGAAATTGGGTACCCTCGTCCTGAATAGCCTCTGTTCTGTAGTACCACCTGATGAAAAAATCTTCAAGGAGACAGGTAAGTAGTTCATGAGCATTAGGTTTGTGTGTGTGTGTGCTGAGTTGCGCTCCAGCCAATCTGGGAATGCAGTGAACATTATAGGAGAATATTTTATGTCCAGTATTTGGATTACAGGAATGCTTATGGGTAAAGAAAAGGTCAGGTGGAACTTAGAGTTCTGTGTCCTGTGTTGTGCAGGAGGTCAGACTAAATGATCATAATGGTCACCTCTGACATTAAAGTCGGAGTGTAAAATGGCTGAATCTGAATTGAAGATCTGTTCAGAAAATGTTCTTGGACAAGTTCAGAGTTGATGTAAATTTGATGGTGCTACGGTAGATCTACTTAAACCAGGGTGTCATACGTACAGCCCACAATCGTCCTCTATAGGCCAACTACTGTGCTCTGTGAGACCACACTAGACAGACAGCGTAGGCCCTAATATTTTGATTTATAGTATGTATGGTCCACTTGAAGTACATTTAAGTCAACTCTGGCCCGTCACAGCAAATGAGTTTGACACCACTGATTTAGATACAAACACTGGGAGAGTCTAAGTTGGTATAACTTACAAGCTGGGAGGCTAGAAAGAGGCTAGCAAATAGGCTGAAGGCTGTTTTAATTTAAACTTTCTTCCAAATCCTAAACATGTAAGCCACTGTACACAAATTTAGCAGTGCTCGAAAGAAGGAATTATGCCACCTTACACATCCTCTCTGCAGCTTGGCCCATTGAGATCAGGATGTCTCTACTGGCAAAACGTTTGGTACAAAATCTCTTGGATTTAGAACGTCACCCATTCCTAAAGTAGCCACCTAACCTGTGACCGAGTTAGTCAAATCCCCACATCATGGTTTAAAGACTTGCAGATGCAAAACCTGCATCAGCCAGTGATCCATGCCCCATGCTGCAGAAGAAGATGAAAAAACAAGCATCTCCTTTTTTAATATTTTAACTGTCTAGTGCAATCTTCACTGTGTGTCTTTAACCCTGCAAAGTGATTTTTGCCACTCAAGAATAAATAAGCCTTCTTTAGACTCTCCCGTCTAATGAAAATCCTATGCTGTTGGGTAAGGAAGATAAATTTTGAATAAATTCTGGTTTGCATTGGGACTGGAAGTCTGCAACCTTCTGTCATTGACTATTAAGGGTGTATTTTTATGGTGCATGAAAGCTACACAGATGAAAACACATTTTGATTTTACAGAATGAATAGTATGTGTGTTAATGAATCCATGTTTATATAAATAATGCAGGCTATTAAAGGACTTTTTTTTTCTGTAAGACAATGCAGTCCAGTTTCCTCTTATGGAGGCAGGGTGAGACAAGTATATCTGTAGCTTTATGATCAGCTTCAGCCTTACCTCAATCATGAGGCCTGTGGAGATTGTACATGCATGGACTGGGATGGAATGACCATTGCTGGTACTGGTAGCCTGAGACTGGACCTTCCTACTAGAAATGTGGGTGACTGTAGCTTTTTCACCTTAGGCTGCTTGGTTGAAGACTGGGTTCCTGACAAGTTGCCGTCGAGACTACAGTAAAGCATGGTTCAGCTGTGCCTGACGTGCAGTTTGTGTGTTAGAAACATATTGGCATCTGTTCCTGCATCAGAATAAGTGTAACCAGAAAGCATTTTGTGATAATTATTTCTACTATTGTCATAGGCTACTGGAACGTAACTGTGTATGGACGAAAGCACTGCTACCGTCTCTATACAAAACTGCTCAATGAGGCCACCCGTTGGTCAAGTGCAATCCAGAATGTGACTGACACAAAAGCACCAATTGATACACCAACCCAGCAGCTTATTCAAGATATTAAGGTACAAATAAGCCTGTGAAGGAGGTGTTATATTTACAAATTTGAAACCTGAGCTCCTTATGCTGTCTGTCTCTCTCTCACTCACACATATAAAAATCTAGCTGCCAGAGTAATGTCTTCTACAACTGTTACAAGAGCAAGAAAATGGGGTATAGCTTGTGGAGGGGAAAGAGTTAAGGAAAAGCTACCCTGTATGCTTGTTTCCCCTGGAAAGTAGTGAAACTTTTGCCCTGTTAATTTGTGTAACTTAATGTTGCTTTAAGCAGCATTAACTAATGCATTTTTCTCACCATCTCTCCCTGTGGATCTCTTTTGGTCTCCCTTTGGAGGATAAAGTGGTGAATCTTCAGAAAATATCAAAAGTGCAGGATTCTGCATAAGCTTCTTGGGTCCAGGGCTGTCTCACTACTTTTGACCAGAGAGAGATTAATTGAAAACCTGGTCTTTTAAATTGGAAAACACGTGTTTTGACACAATTTCATTCTATAAACACATTTAGAAAAGCTTTGTTTCCATACCAATGGAAAATAATAATATATTTTGAAACTTCAAAATCCTTTTTCTGCCCAACTGTCATGATTAGATGAAGTCTGAAGTGCAAGCTCATTGTGGGCCTGACCATGGAAGCTGCTGAACACCTATACCTCCCTGTGAGGCCAGTGAGAATTAGGAATCCACAGCACCTCTCCTGATCATTACTTTTACTAGTGTGCTTTAGAGAACAGGTGCTTGATCCTGTCTGTCAAACTGTGACAGCACCTTGCTAGACATTCTTTAAGTAGGGAAACAGGAAGATCTGTGATGGGGTGGACAAAATTGGCTAACATCTAGGCACCAGCAATTTTACTCCTAGTCACCAGAAGGCATTCCTCCATTACATTTTTGCAGTGGAGCTAGGTGACAGGCTACTAAAACTGGTCACCATGGTAACCAGAAATATACATTTGTCAAGAACTAGTCTACAAAGAGTACAAAAAATAATCTCCAGGATTTAGGAAAGTCGTATAAAGCAGATGCTTTTGGAACATCAACAAAAAAAAAAAAAAATCCCACAAACATGAGAGTGCCACTTTGCCATGATATCATTTATTCATCTTTGGTGTGGAGGAAAGTGCTTGGCACCTCTCATGTCCTCCTAAAATGATGACTAACTCCCTTGAAGAAATAATTCTGCAGATCACTTTTTATTGGAGTATATTCAACTCAGTAGCTGTGTCTACACTACAGGGCTTTCTTAAGCCAGCTTCATAAAGTCTACTTTAAGATGGCTTATTAAGCCAGTTTAGTGTGCCCACACTCAGAGTGCCAGGAGACTGCCCATGTCCACACTGGCAGCTGCTAGATCACCCTAGGACTGGTGCATTGTAGGTACCTGGCCCACAGTGCACCACAGCAGAGGTGCCCCTCTCTCCCGGCCACTCCTTTACCACAGGAAGTGAGTGACCACACCACCCTCCATACTGTGTGTAGCAACAGGGAGCCCGAGAAGGTCGGGGAGCCTGATGTAGCCCAGCAATGTGCCAGCACAGCACTTCACCCCCTCCCTGCATTGCCCAGACTTGTCCAGTTCTGGACCAGGTGGCACAGGGCAATTGCAAGTGCAGGGGCAGGGTGCAACAGTTGTTAAGATTCAAACACTGGGAAACAGCACATAGAGCAGGGTTCTTAAACTCAAATCACCGTGAGGGCTAGTACAGGGCTGCATGAGGACAAGTATGTTAGCCCGAGGGCTGCACCACTGAAACCTCTTCATGCAGCGATATTGCAAATATCAGTAATGATAGTGCCATTGTGGGCAAGAGGAAACAGCTTTAGGAGCCCTGTGTTTGAGACCCCAACATAGAGGAAGGTGAAGTCAAATCACCTGTTGTCATGGGAAAAGAATCCATAGTCATGAGTTAATCCTGCCTTCACACAATCTAATCTAATCAAAAAGAAGAAGCAACTGACAGCAGACACCTAGGGGTTCAGCCACCCACGGGTATGGATGGGAGGGGCGGTATTTTGATACGAAAAATGACAGTGGAGCTCACCTTCCTCTACCTCTCAGGAACTAGTAGATGCAGTTTTTTAAAAAATCAAGCACAAAGCAACCCTTATAATTAGCATATTAAAAGACCAGCTAAAACTGCTCTGGTCTTCTTAGCCTCCCCCACACCACCCCCAGGGGTTCTTTGCGGGGACTGGAACCACCAGGCTATTAAGAAGCATCAGCCAGCTGGTTGCACATCCTCTCTCATGTCCAGTGCCCCGGCTGATTGGAAGTTGTTGGGAAACAGGAGCTGTTAGCTCAGTCACTCCAGCAGCTCTACCCTACACTGTGTGTGGGAGGAAGCTAAAGCCAACCATGTGGGTGGGTTGTTCCAGGGCTGCAAATCCTGCTCAGGAGCATAGTGAGAGACTCAAAGGATGCCCCAAATACAGTGGACTCCCCATTGCACTGAACCCTGCCCTGACAGATCCTTAGTGTAGACCTTAGTCCACAGCTAGAAGAAAATGTTGCTTCCCTAAACATGCGGTTTTCCTTCTTAATTGCTTTGGAAAGAGCCAGCGCTGACCCCAGCCTTGGTTTCCTGAAAGTGAAAATGATCCATGATGGCTTTCTGGTGTGTTTGTGTATAAACGTCCCAGCACTGGGGAAAAAGGTGTCTGCTCCAGTCCAGAGAAAATCTAACAGCTAAAGCAGATCAGTTAATGAGATTGGTATTGGCAAAGCAGAATGTGGAAGTCTGCTCTGTGCCAAGATCCCTGATGCATGCTTTTTCTCCCCAGCCCCAATCCCTGCCGTGTCTCCCCTTCCCCCCAGCCCAGATCCCTGCTGCTTCCCTTCTCTCCAGCCCCTGATTCCCATGTTTCAAGTGGCTAGGAGGCCAGTTAAGTTGACTTAAGCCAACTCCTGGTCTACATTGGCTTAAGTCAGCTTAATAAAGTTGACTTAACTGCTGAGTCGACTTTTCAAGTGAGAGTTGTGAAGTCGACTTAATACCTTTTCAGCGTGGCCAGGGCTTTAAGTCGACTTAAGGGGCTTTAAGAAGACTTAAACCTGTAGCGTAGACATAGCCAATGTTAGCAACAAGTAGTTTTACTAACAAACTTTTCCCACTGGCACCAGGCTGTCACACACATCCATTACTGCATTATCATTCATACTGGACCAGGAATTATGTGATTTTTGTTTTTTAACTTACCAGGAGAACTGCCTGAACTCTGATGTCGTTGAACAGATTTATAAGAGAAACCCTATTCTCCGTTACACTCATCATCCACTGCATTCTCCATTACTGCCATTGCCGTATGGGGACATTAATCTAAACCGTAAGTTTTTCAGACATGTAAATTCAACTCTCTCTCCCTCAGTTAACCTACAATACGCAGGCAGCACAACTTCAGTTCCTATTAACAGCTGTATTGTGAAGGCAGATTAGATGAACCATTTAATGCCATCAGCCACACTGGACACATCATCTTCCCTGACTATTATTTTATTGGCTACATTCAGAGCCCTACTCTTCCTCAGTGGGTGGGAGGACTACAGGTGGCTTAAGCCACTAGAACATCCTATTTAAAAGTGTTACATATTTCCTCACTGGTGTTGGGAATGCATGAACTCCAGTGTACATATGATGTACTATTTTTAATTTACTGTCAATTTGCAGAGTCTGACTATAGATGGATATAGCTAATTTTGGTTTCCAAAAAATGGATGTACTAAATGTTCCAGCCAAGTAATATTTTATCTTCAGGTTAGCACCTCATAGACTTGGAACATTGGGATGGAGTAATTGCATGATGATTGTGAGTTTGAATTCCTTAAAAGGATAAACTTCACTTATTTTAAAACTCTTATGGTCTGTCAAACAAGACAAAAGCCAATCCAGATCAGGACTGTTTTGTGAAGAAAAAGGCTGGTCGTAATTGTGAGGCTATATAACTCAGGATATCCAGGGGCATTAATGTTAGATTTTCCTCATCTTCTCTAAGACCCAAGTTGTACATGCAAGAAGGAAGGTACCTGCAAGGAGCTGCTAGTGAATCTGGGGCAGACACACAGCACCGGAGCTGCAGTCCCTTTACTCTTTTAATCTGGCCATCCATGCAGGAGAAGTAAGCTACACCTCTTGAAGGGTGTAGCAGTGGGCATGCTTTCTCGGCAGTACCTCTTAGCTCCTAATGCTGGGCTATACTTTAAAGTTGCATTTGAGCTCTAAGTTATTTTCTACAAGAACAACACAGTTTAAAAAAAAAAAAAAAGGCATTCACCACTAATAAAATAGATCTATTTTGGAAGGGAGATTAAGCCTAACTGTGAATCAAACGAAAGAATTACTCATCAGTGTAATGTAGTTCCTTCCGTTCCTTGAGCACAAATTGTATACAGTGCCTTTAGCTGTACTGAGCAAGGTACAGTAATATAGAGTGATTAATTTTCTTACATTAAAAAGCAAGCTTTAATAATCAAAGCAATAAATTAGTTTGACTGTCAGAGTTTAGGCAGTGTGCTAATGCTATGGAAAATAATTCCATGTATAAAGTGAGTAAACTACAGGACTTCCTTAAACTAACTTGTGATTTTCACTTAGTTTTTGTGTTGCTGAAAGAATAGACATTTCAGCTACACAGATTCTAGTAAAAACTTTTCTGATAAAATGTTTTTCTCTTGGCAACTGCTGATTCATTGGGAGGAGGAGAAAGAATTTTGATAACATCACTTCAATGCTTTTTATTTCAAAATGCTATGTTACAAATTATAAAAAATGGTAAAAGGTCAAAATGAGAACAAAATGCTTCAGTTGACCTGGAACTTCCCCTCCCACTCCCCCCCTTTTTTTTTAAAGTTCCCATCACAGAAATTTTAAATTTTGGGGGGTTTTGTTCTGCTTCAGAATAAAGACAACTTCAGAATAGCGGGATTTCTCACAAAATGGAAATTCCATTTTCTGTACATTTCTAATGGATTCATAGACTTTAAAGTGAGAAGGAACCATTATGATCATCTAGTCTAATGTCCTGATGAAGCAGGCTGTGGAATTTCACCCAATAATTTCTGCTTCAGGCCTATAATATTTGATTGAGCTAGAGCACCTCCTTTATAAGACCTTTTTCTGTCTTATTCCCTTTTTGTAGTACTGAAAGACAAAGGCTATACAACTCTGCAGGATGAAGCCATCAAGATTTTTAATTCTCTGCAGCAGCTAGAGTCTATGTCTGATCCCATACCTATAATCCAAGGCATCCTTCAGACAGGGCATGATTTAAGACCCCTTCGAGATGAGCTCTATTGTCAGCTCATCAAACAGACTAATAAAGTACCTAATCCAGGGAGTGTGGGGAATCTGTATAGCTGGCAGATACTCACCTGCATGAGTTGCACATTCCTCCCCAGCCGTGGCATCCTCAAGTACTTGAAATTCCATCTCAAAAGGTAAGATGCTACAGATATTTTTATATAAAAATATTGTCACAGCTTTTCTTTGCCTTGTCTGCTCTCTTTGTAATTTTTCATAGCTGTTTCCAATAAATAGGTATCCTGGGGGAAAGGGTAGGGAATCCACTGAAATGCAGTAAGTATTGCAACTGCTGAATCTAAAATTTAAGGGAAAAGTAATCATGAAATTTACATGAATAAATTTTAATGACTCAGTGTTATTTCTAAAGGATGCATTGTTCCAAAGGGGTAACCGTCTTAGTCTAGTTCACCAAAACAGACAAGGAGTCCTGTGGCACTTTTAAAGACTAACCAATTTATTTATGCCTGAGCTTTCGTGGGAGAAAATACCAGCTCATGTGATAAATAAATTGATTAGTCTTTAAAAGTGCCACAGGACTCCTTGTTTGTTTACTGATGCATGTTGCTTTTATGCACTGTGAATATTTTTTTAAGTGAATGAGACAAATGATAACACCTAAAGTAAAGCACATGTACAATTCTTTTCAGGATCAGGGCTTTCTTCTGTAAATGTGCACAACGTTTTATTTACTGTACAGGGCCAGATCAAGGGGTTGTGGCACTCTGAGCTAACTTTTCCTTTGGAACCTACCCCCACCCCCAGGATGGGGAACGGCTGATCCAGGGGCAGAGTGGGCCAGCCCAGAGGCCAGGCTCTGCTCTCTTGCCCCTCCCCTCGGCTGACTATTCCTTCTAGGCACGGGGAAAGCCTGCCCAGAGGTGGGGTGACAAAGTGGAGTCTAACACATGGACTGGCCCAGTCTGTCCTCCAGGGGCAGAGTGGCTGGCTCAGGGGAGGGGTGTGAGCATGGGGGTCTGGCCTCCTGGCTCCCCTACGCTTCGGCACCCCGAGCCGATGCTACACTGGCTTATGTCTCAAGCCAGCCGCTTTACTATTTAAAAAGGGGAAAAAAAGAAAACCTTTTGCTTTACCTACAGAAGTGATCTTAATGGTTTTAGAGCTAGGACTTGACGCTCCTACTCCTGGCTGTCATCAACTCGCACAAGTCATGTCACTTATTTGTGCCAGAGTTCAGTGAGCTAAGATAATGGAGTGTTATGATGTTTCATGAGACATGATAAAATATTTTTAAAAACATTTTATTGCATTTAAAATGTCACTGATTAATTTTAGTATTTAAAAAGGAAACTTTTAAAATGGACTTTTCCCCACAAGTTTTGTTATTTTTGTACTTAAAAGTTATGCTTTGAAAAATAAACAATTTCTGCTGGTATTTCAAGTCATGTCAATCTTTCTGTTGATGTTTATATTGATATAAATTCACCTTCTATGAAACCAGAGTTTTGCACCTGAATTATGTATGGTTATTTTTATGTGTTCCTTAGTGTTGGTGAAGCATTTGAGAGCTCTGGCTGAAAAGTAGGAATGTAGATTTATTATTTCAAAATAGTAGCCATTGACTTTGATTTTGTTGGCATTTCAGAATTTGTTTTTTCTAAAATGTTTTGACAAATATCAATATTTATTTTTAAGCATTTTCACAATATTTATTTTAAAGTTTTGCAGTTGCACAAAACTATGGATTTAAAGTTTTTTGCTCTGATTTATATATTTTTAAATTTTCACAGTTGTAGAAAATAATTGAAGGGTCAGACAGGTATTCACTGACATGTTATGATTTTAAAAAGCTAAAATGTATAGCTTAACACAACATACGTCAAATGAAGTAAATAGTGGTAAATAAACTAATAAGCTGTAAAGCAGAATTTTTCTAATTTTGTCTATCTGTAAATTTTGATTGTAAATTAATTTTTTCTCTAGCCTGTGTGTGCATGGTGAAATTAAAGAAACAAGGTAGGTGAGGTAATATCTTTTCTTGGACCAAATGCTGCTGGAAAAGGAGACAAGCTTTAGAGTTCACACAGAGCTCTTCTTCAGTTCTGAGAAAGGTATTAACTGCTTACCTACACTGGAACTTTTGCTGGCTAAACTTCTGCTACTCAGTGAGATGTTTTTCACACCCCTGAGAGACAGAGTTTTGCAAGCACAAGTGCCAGTGTAGGTAAGGCCCTAGACCAATGGTTCCCAGCCTCTTTGGCTCGAGGGCCACCAATTTAATTTTTACACCCTGAAGGGCCCCCAGTCTATTTAAAATTCAATTAATTATGTTCATATAAATATAAAATTAATTAATTAAAATTTAATTAATTACATTTAAAATAAATAGACTGGTGACCCTTCAGGGTTATAAAAATTAATTGTTGGCCTCGAGCCAAAAAGTTTTTTGTTTTTTTTTTTTTTAAATTAAAAGATGGTTTGGTTTTTTATTTTTATTTTATTTTTTGTTTTTGTTTTTATTTTTTAAAAAGGGGGCTGGATGCCCATGAACAGGTCCCAAGCCCAGAGTGAGGTGAGTGGCTGCAGTCCAGCTCCCTGCTGCGTGCCAGGACCCGGGAGGTGGGTGGTGGGTGTCTGCAGCCCTGTCGTACCCAAATCCGTACACAGGCAGACTTCATTACTGTCAAAATAACCAAAGTAACAAATTCTGCCTTCACATGATGGCAACAAAATCTGCCTGCAGTTTTGGGCGTGGTTGCAACCCGGCTCCCAGCCAGCAGCTGGTGAGTGTGGGCCACTTTAAAAAGCCTGACAGGCCACTTTTTGGCCCATGGACCAAGGGCTGGGAACCTCTGCCTTAGAGTGTAACAGCAAAATTATAAGGGGGAATAGAGTGCTTAATTAAGTAGTTAACACGTATTGTGAGACGCCATGCAGGGGGTAGGGAGGGAGTAACCAGTTAACACCTCTACAGTGATAGGACAAAAAAACAGGGGGAGGGTAACTGCTTACAGATTATAGTAATAAGGTATGAATCCAGTATCTTTATTAAATCCTTGATTTTTAGAGTTTGGCAAAGTTATGAATACAAGTGGCTTTTTCCAGACTTGAAGAAGTGCTCTGTGTAAACTTAAAAAGCTTGTCTCTTTCATCAACAGCAGTTGGCTTACAAAAAGTTATTACCTAACCTCCTTGCCTCTAATATCCTGGGAGAACAGTGAAAACAACTGTGGTGAAACTGCTGTGTACCAGTAATAGCCTAATCCTTCCAAGCCTACATAAAAGTTACATACAGACTTCTTTGTAAATCAAGAACAAATGTTTCAAAACTCTTTGAGGTAGAACTGAGTAACTGCAAGTATGGCCCAATTTCATACTTTTGTGCTGGATTGCTGCACATCTAAAGGAGTTGGATTACTTCCTCAATCCAAGCTATTTTATCAGGTAAATACTCCGGTTTTCTTAAAACATTAATCAGAATTTTTTTGATGTAATTGAGTTTATCCTGTGTAGGTCAGTTGTTAGATATAGGTGCCATAGAATAGTTGTAATCCTAAACTGTACTCCTTAGTGCATGTAAGTATGTTTATACTGCAGCTGGCAGTGTAACTTTCAGCTCAAGTAGTTTTACACACAGTAGGTTTGCTTGAGCTAGCAGGAGGAACTAGCGGCCTTGAACAGGTACCTCGAGGCTCATATGGGATGGTTGTACTTGTACAGCTGGACTGTCCTACCAGTCTTGCAGCACTGCTTCTCTGCTATTTATATAGCACTGTAGCTCGGTCACGTCTAGCCAAGATGGAAATTACACCTGCTGTGTAGATGGACCCTCTGGTTCAGGGTCTTTCAGCCCTTTTCATACATCAATGCCTTAAGCATCACAGCGCCCCTGTGAGGAAGGCAATATTAGATCTCTTTTAGAGATGGGCAGCAATGTTCCCTCTAATTTTTAATAGGCTGTGTGCGCAAAAATATTTCTTTTGTGCACATTTTCGGAATCAGTGCACAAATTTGTGCACACTCTGGTGAGTGTGGTCAAACTTGTGAGCACAACGAAGCAAGGGTATATGATGCAAATAATATCTAAATTTTATTTTTATATGGTGATGGAAATGATTTTATAAATTACAAAACCTTATTTGAAACATGCTACTTGAATCCACCTTCTTGAAGCAGCATAAAGATATTAGCACTATTGAATTTTTTTGTGCATGTTGTATTCTGTTGTGTGTGCAGGTTTCATGACCTGTGTGCGCACGCACACATGCACAGCTTAGAGGGAACATAGATGGGCAGAACATGGATTCTCTGTGCTGCACATTGCTTTAAGTTTACAAAGGAGCAGATTGTGCACTGGTTACATTGTTGAGCACTAACACAAAACATCTCATTCAGGTTCACTGATTTACTTGTGTGAGTAAAGACTCACCCACATGAATAACTGTTACACAATATAACCCAGCCAAGAAGAGAAACCAGGTGTCTTGACGGCCACTGCTTTTCCGACATGCTACGCTCCCTTTCTTGTGCTACTATTGAATAGTGGGGACACATTTTGTTGGGCTTTTCTTACTTTTGGTTCATTCTTGGGGGAAAACATTATGAGCAAAATAGGACATATTAAGGCTTGGTCTTCACTGCCAAAAAATTCAGTTTTACACTGAGATAAGTAACGTGATTGTTATCTAAATGTAAAATCCTAGTTAAAACAAGGTATCTGTAGTTTTATTCTGAGATAACTGGCAAAGATCAACACTACTGCTCTCTCTTACCCTTCACTACTCCGGGGGTTCATCCCATCTAGCTTTCCTCATGATGTAATCAAAGTGCCTTGTCTTTATTAGGATTTTATTTACATCAGGATAGCTAACATGCATTAGTTGTCCTGTAATATTTTTTGTCAGTGAAGACTAGTCTCAGTATGTCAGTACACAACTGTGCTGACTTGTGCTAACCACTTTGTGTGTCATTTGATCAAGGAGTTCCTGGGGCTTCCCCTAAATCTTTCATTTTATCAGCAGGTGATTTAAGTGCAGTCTTTGTCCCACAGGGTACGTGACCAGTTTCCAGGATCTGAAATGGAAAAGTATGCCCTCTTCACTTACGAATCTCTGAAAAAAACCAAATGCAGAGAGTTTGTACCATCACGAGATGAAATAGAAGCCCTAATCAGAAGACAGGAAATGACAACTACAGTTTATTGTCATGGTGGTGGCTCCTGTAAAATCACAATCAACTCCCATACCACAGCTGGCGAGGTGAGAAGAGAGCCTTATAGGGAAAAGTGTTAAATCTTCTTGTGGATTCTGTAATTTTAGCCATTAATTGTCACTGAAACTCTGCTGGTGTTGAGGAGTTTTAGGTGACTGATCAGGCCCAGCTGACTGAGATTATCAGTATCCCCTTTCAGTGGAGGTAAAATTCCTTGACCTGTTCAAGGAGGCACTAATGCAGTCTCTGCTAACAACACTTTCTTTTCAGTGAACAGTCTTTTTGACCAGAGAGCTGCATCAAATCTGGTTTTGGAAAAGATACCTAGGAAGACTGTGGCAAAGCAACACTGGTATTATCCAGACTTCATAGCAGTCACTCTACTATACCCAGGTGTAGATGGGAGAATATTTGTCCCCATGCTTGGAAGACTTCA
This sequence comes from Podocnemis expansa, assembly GCA_007922195.1. Lineage (NCBI taxonomy): Eukaryota > Metazoa > Chordata > Testudines > Podocnemididae > Podocnemis > Podocnemis expansa. Next base: position 25,961,788 of record ML682060.1, read on the forward strand.
GCCCAAATTGTAACACTTCAGAAATTTGAGTTTGGGAAATTAGAGAGTTAAAACAAACTAATTTGCATCATTAACTGGTGCATGATACCTGCTACAAATCAATAATGACTAATGCAAAAGGAAGATAAGTATTTGGAGAAAACAACTCTTAAATCTTTCAAGACAGTAGGTTGGTTACTTTTTCACCATAGTGCGACTCCTACCTTGTCTTAATTTCTCTTTGACTTAAATCCTCGCTACAGAACTAACTGTTTTGTTATAGTTTTGTTGATACGCTTTTTCATTAGGTTGTTGAGAAGTTAATTCGAGGCTTGGCTATGGAGGATAGCAGAAACATGTTTGCCTTGTTTGAGTACAATGGCACTACTGATAAAGCAATTGAAAGCAGGACCATTGTGGCTGATATCTTGGCAAAGTTTGAAAAGTAAGTCTATTTCTCTGTGCTAATAAGCAGCAATTAAAAAAGAATCTTCGTAAGGTCAACAATATGATGATTTTTTTTTTTTTAGGACTCATTTGTATTGAGGCAGCATATACAGCTGCATTCCACTTACTGCTGTTTCTGAAACAGCCTCTCTTTTGGGATGATTAATGAAATGCTTGTAAAGTTGAGCTTGATGTCCTCAACCTCATGTGCAGCTCTATGGGTGGGAGCCACAATAGCAACAGAATTTCAGGCAGTAACTGTTACTTTACCCACTGTTCACTTGACCTTGCTCAAAACAGATCTACAAAAGACAAGTGCTCCCAGCTATTGCTACTACCAATCCTAGCAGTGATCATGATCAGATTAAGGGGCTCTGGCCAGGCTCCTGGGCCGCCCACCTTTGTGGGTCCCCCCCACCTCTGACCATGGCAGCCTCCGGGCAGGGCAGACCTCTGGAGGTGGGCAGACCAGCACAAGGGGCAGCCTCCAGCATGGCACTCTGGGGCCAGAATCACTGTTGGACCCCTGTCCCAGGCTCCCCGCCATGCCATGCTGAGCCATGGGTGCCCTTCGCATGGCAGCCTGATAGTGCTTCTGGCCCTGGAGGGCTGTATTGGTCAGCCCCAACCCTGGAGTGCAGCAGGCACACATCAGCCTGCCACGCCTCCAGGGGAAGACCAGACTGCCAAGCAGCTTGTGGGCTGAGGGCCTTGCCAGTACCAGCAGCCCAGCCATAGTCTGCGATCCAGGGCTGCAGCCCCTCTTGATCTGGCCCTGGCAGTGCTGAGAGATTTTTAGAAAAAGTTTTTCCTACTGTAATTAAAGGCTTAAATCTGTGTTTCTCTCTCTTTTTCTAATCTAAGGTACTTTGTGTTCAACTGCTTTTAAACTCAGTTATAATAAAAATATTTGCTGCACTTCTTCCATGTCTCCTACAGACATTCCCTACCTTTCAGTTATCATTAACAATCAGACTTTCTTATATCATTTGTGCTTTGTTTGTATATGCAGTTCAAAATTTTGTTCACGAGATTATTAATAGTTTATAATGAAAACAGTTGCCTCAAATCTGAACTGTTCGCAGTGATTCAGTCTTTTTAGACTGACCGAGTTGCAGCTAGGAACAAAGTTGTCCTTTTAAAGCAAATTCAAGATGTTGGCCAAGTTCTTGAGCAGTTACTCTCGTGCAAATCTAGACTGTCAATGGATTTATATGGGATATAACACAGAGCAGAATTTCGCTGCTGCCCTGTGTAGAATCATCTGTGTCTTGTCAACTTAGAAAATAGTTCTGGTCAAAATTAGTCAAGATAGTTAAGTCCAAAGCAGACTGCAAAGAGTTATGAAGGGATCTCACAGAACTGGGCAAGTGGGTAAGAAAAGGGCAAATGAAACTCATACCTTTTAAAGTAATGGGAAAAATAATCTCAAATATACATATAAAATGGAGTCTAAATTAGTTGTTCCCACTTAAAGTGGAGTCATTGTGGATGGTTCTCTGAAAACATCTACTCAGTGTGCAGCAGCAGCCAAAAAAGCTAACGATGTTGTGGATCATTAGCAATGTTTCCTCTGACAGCTACCGGCAGCTGAGCAACTCCTGTTGCTTGCTGTGCGCCCCCCCCCGCGGGCCCGATCCTGGCACCCCCCGCCCTCCCCCCCCTCGCTCCCCTGCTTAGGCGGCATGGCCCTGCCACAGCTCCTGGAGCAGAGAAGCACTAACGGAGCATGCTCAGATATTTAATAACTCCCTGCCCCACAGGAGCTCTGAGTAGGGCCTCTGGCTGCCGGCCCTGCACGGCTGGCAGCCTTCCCTGCGCGGGGGGGCTGTGGCGGGCTGTGCGGCCACACGGCCGCGCAGCTTAGAAGGAACATTGATCATTAGGTAAAGGATATATGATAAGACATAAAATATCATATTGCCTCTTTATGAAGCCATGGTATGCCCGTATTTTGAATACTAAGTGCAGATCTGGCTGCTCTGTCTCAAACAAAATACATTGGAACTAGAAAGGTGCAGAAAGGGGAATGAAAATTTATTAGGGGTATGAAACAGCTTCAGTGAGAGGAGAAGTTAATGAACTGGGATGTTTCAGCTTAGAAAAGAGGTAAGGAATGGTATAATAGAGTTCTGTAAAATCAGGACTGAAGTGGAGAGAGTAAGTAAGGACGTGTTATAGTCCTTGTAAGACAAGAGCTAGGATAACTGAATGAAATTAATAGGCAGCAGGCTTAAGGTGTACAAAAGGAAATATTTCTTCACAAAATGCAGAGTCAACCTGTGAGACACTTTTTGCTAGGGGATGTTGTGAAAGCCAAGGCTAAATTAGATAAGTTCATTGAAGATGGGTCCATCAATAGCTGTTGACCAGGATGAGCAAGGAGGCAGGACTAGCCTCTGTTTGCCAGAAGCTGAGAATAAGCTACCAGGGATAGATCACCTAATGCTTACATGTTTTGTTCATTTCCTTCTCAAGTACTTGGCATCAGCCACTGTAGGTAGCTAGGATACTGGACTAGATAGACCATTGGTCTGACCCACTAAGACCATTTTTCTGTTCTTATGTTCCCTCCAAACTTTTATGTTTCTAGACTTGCTGCCACTTCAGAAGCTGGGGATATACCATGGAAATTCTATTTCAAGCTTTACTGTTTCCTGGATACAGAAAATGTGCCAAAAGACAGCATGGAATTCGCATTTATGTTTGAGCAGGTAACAAATGAGAAAGGGGTTGTATTTTCTTATGAAAGGATGAGAAAAGGAGATCAGGCAACAGGAACTAATTCATAACATGACTGTTGGAAAAAACCTGTGCATTTCCAGAGAAAACTGCTCAGAATAAGACACTTCACATGCTAAGATTTAGGGCTAAACTTGAGAGGAGTCTACAAAGATGCTGTTTACACATTGTTTTGCCCTCCTCTGCTTGTACATCACAGCAGTTTAGACTACTTTACCCACTCTTATCTCTCAGTTACTATTATGTTATCTACCCCATACTTACACATCACATCTGAATTTGAGTCACTGCATCTAAATTAGAGTAATTTACACACCTAGACACCAAAAGAGAAGGCTATAACAGGAAAAGCAGCTGGCAGAAGCTATAAATTTGTTAAAATCATCTCATTCTTGCTTTAAAAGTCTTCCAGCTACTTAGTATGCAATTCATTCTAGTTTAGACACCTTTGAATTCCCTTAGTCTGCACTTATTTTATACATTTAATCTGAAGAAGTAATGAACATTTTGGAAACAAGAACTGGATTTAAATTTTCTAGCTTCATTGACTTCAGTGGAGCAACACCACTTTATATCAACTGAGGACCATCAGGGCTGCATGATCACTTAGTGCTTCTTACACTTCCCCTCTGAATTTCAAAATCATAACACAGTTCCCAGGGATGGGAACACATTAAACTGAGTATGCTCTTATTAAAGAGGCATAAGAAACATACAAGATTAAAAGAAAAAAGGAAGGGGGTTTATTATTGCAATAAGAAAACTGGTAGTAAGCTAAATGGATTTGTGGGTGTAAAATTATAAAATAAATACTGATAGGAAACCAATCTAGTTTTGCTTGCTTAACAAGCCCTCTCTGCTGCCAGCAGAGATTCTCAAAATTGGCATTTATTATTGTAGAAGGTTTTAGCTGTTTTTCATTTTGTGCCACACCATGAAGGACTAAGGAAAGCCTCTAATAGGCTGTCATCTTCTCTGTCCGGTGACCACTTTAAAATATCCCCAAGGCTTCTTGTATAAGTCTGTTTGACTTTTTGTTTAAGAGCATCTCTGCTAGGAAACTGAGACTTAAGCCTGATTTCATTTGGTACAAATCTGCAGTTTTCCAAGTGGAAGTGGCCAACTGCTTTATCCCCTTGCCAGCTGTATCCTTTTTGAAGTCCTAAATGTTTCTTCCCTGTTAGGGTAAGTTTTCACTGACAGCGGCAAATTCAGCACCATCAGGTTGATTCTTCAGGATCGATTGAACAATTGATCCAGAAATTGACTTAATAAATCCATCCCAGAAAAAAGCTGTGTCAAAGGGAGGACATTTCCCATTGGTGCAGCCCAGTGGGGATGCCATGATCATTAGAATTTAGGACATTGACAGGAGATCCCAAGCTACTTTATGTAGCTTGAATATCTCCTGTCAACCACTGCCGAGTTTTGTGGTAGGTGTAGACCAAGCCTTAGTTTAGATTTGTCTCCCTAATACTAGGCCCACACTTAAACCCTCTGCTGCTGTACTTCCACTATAGTTGTTTAAGTGCAGGCATTGCAGCAGGAGGGATTCTCCCATCTCTGTAGTTAATCATCTCTCCAAGGGGTGGTAGCTAGATCAATGGAAAAATTTCTTCTGTTGACCTAGTACAGTCTATGCTGGGGTCACGTCACTTAACTTTACTACCCTGAGTGAGATAGCTGGGTCAACTTCACTTTTTCATTAAGGCGTGGCTTAAGTCTACATTACAGACACCGTCCCCCAGCTCTCCATGGGAGGCTGCCTTCAAAGTCCATCAACACACTCCTTAATTACTGCTCCTTTCCTAAGCTCACTCTGCAGATCACAAAGGCTGAATGGGCTGCTACTGTAACAATCCAAGCCCCAGCCAGCTGGAGAGATGTAATTAGGCATGGAACAGCCAAGCAGGGCTTTTATGTGAAACTTGAACAGAATCATTAAGAAAAAAAAACCTTTAGAAAATATAACCTAGAAAAACTGTGGAGCACTGAAGTGCTGTCTTCTGAAACATCACATAGTGGTATTGATCTTAACTGCAGACACGTGCTTGCAGAGTTCACAATTCAAACGAGTGCAGTCATATGAAGGCAGTTTCCTCAGAGAAGCTGCCTCTTCACTGTCTTATAGCAACTATTAGCACACAATGGTCACTCAAACTTTCTGTATGTTGACAGGAACAATAGACATCCAGCTAGAAAGCAAAGGGCAGCTGGGTGGCCAAACTTATGGACCCCTCTGATAATCCCTTCCCCACTCGGGAGAATCATCTAACCCCAGCACCTTGCTATAGGGCAGAAACTCTAAGGGTCTGTCTTTACTGACAGCGGCAAAATCACCGCTGTTAGCGCAATCTTCTGGGCACAATTCGGCAGTGAGTATGAACCCACTGAAATGCTCCAGATGTCACCATAGCAACTCCAGCCCCGGAACTAGAGTTGCTGTAAGGCGATCACAAGGCATTTGCTGTCGGCTTACCCCAATGTATAAGAGCTAGTTTGAGAGTTGTCAGGAGATATGCAAGGTATTTTACATCCCTTGCATATCTTCCATCAACTGCCACCGAGAAATGCGGAAAGTCAAAATTAGAGCTCTGCTCCCTATCCCAGTCTGGTCTGCAGAGAATGGGAGGTGGACCTCACGAGGTGCACTTCAACCATAAAAGAGCTGCATGTGGCTCGTGAGGCATGGTTCAGCAACCCCTCAAGAGCAGTCACTCTCTGAGATGAATTTCATGGATATATCTTAAAGACGTAATTAATTGTGGTTTGTACCAGTCACTCTGCTCCCTTTTTGAATGATGCATGGGTTTGCTGTCCAATAATTGGCATTATTTGATCAGTTAAAAAAATCAACGTGTCTTCTGTTTTGAATTTTTGTGTTTGTGAACTTCTGAATTGTTTTAACACCTAAAAGCTTTGTTGCATAAACTGAAGACACTTCTTTGACACTTAGATGCTCTACTGCTACTTTACCCTGTTGCCTATGCATTCATGTGCACACAGCCACTATATATCCCTTTCCCTCTTCTCTTTTCCCCCAATACACCAAGCTACTTGATTAGAAACCCTATTTTTTCCTCCTCCATGGAAAATTTTGACCTACATACATGTCCATTGTCATCAAAAATTTTCCACAAAAAATACTGGAAACTTTTGGCTGAAAATTTTAATTTAGAAATGCCTTCACCAAGGCATGGGTTGCATAGTAGTTTAAATTTCTCTTGCTCCCATTATCTTCCATAATTTGGGCTTTCTGGCTGGACTACGTCTCCCTTAATACACCATGATCTCTCTTCTTGAGAATCTAGCAAGGTGCGTCATGGAAGATGTCGTCCAGCCAGGGAGGGAGCCCAATATAGAGAGGAGAATCAGGACACAAGTCATCAGTGTCTCTAGTGTGTCAGAGAGGGTCTTTCACCCCCTCACACCTCCCTGCCCCCCGCATATTGACTCTCTGTACCGGCTCTTCGGAAAGATTCAGTTTACAGGTATTACCTTGTTTCCAAAGCATTAGAAGTCTAGCTCATACCTATGTGTAAAGCTTGCAGTCTTTTGCTCTTTTCTTTTCATTAGGCTCATGAAGCAGTGATTAGAGGACACTACCCAGCTCCCGAAGAAACCCTCCAGGTACTTGCTGCCTTGCGAGTGCAGTATCTACAAGGAGACTACGGTCTGCATACCACCATACCAGAAATAGAAGAAGTCTATCCCTTACAAAGGCTGAAGTCTCGTATTACACACTCTACAAAAACCTTTACCCCCACAGAGAGGATAGAGAGGAAACGAGCCAGCTTTCTTGAAGGGACGCTGAGGAGGAGTTTCCGCAGTGGTTCCATCAGCAAACAGAAGATGGAGGAAGAGCTGATGCTGGATATGTGGATCAAAGAGGAAGTATCGGCTACCAGGACTAGTGTTATTGACAAGTGGAAAAAACTTCAGGGAATGAATCAGGAACAGGCTATGGCCAAGTACATGTATTTGATTAAGGAATGGCCTGGCTATGGGTCAACACTTTTTGATGTGGAGGTGAGCAAGACACACTAAGCATTGTCAGTGGCCTCTTGCAGAGTTGCTACTAATCTGGAAAATGAGCTTGACCCTAAAGTGGCCCCACTGAATGTACAATATATTATTTAAATGAGCTTTATTATCTATCCTGGAGAAGGTTGAGAGAATATGGAATATTTAGTTAGGAGACTGGAGTTATAATATAATACCCAATGTAGACATTTATATCTGTTTTATTCTAATTAATGAACAATAATGTTTTTCTATAAGATCAAATAATTGCCACTCACTAAAAAGTTGTCTAGATGGAGATTTGAAAATGTTGTAACAGAAAGCTGTATTGCCTTTACTTAGAAATGTGGTTTTGGGTGGACAGAACATGCCACAAGCATTAGGTGATTTCTTCCAAGATTCCTTCATGCTAATTTATATTCTTTCCTTCACTAGTGTAAAGAAGGGGGCTTCCCACAAGAACTGTGGCTGGGAGTCAGTGTTGATGCAGTTTCTGTTTACAAGCGTGGGGAAGGCAGGCCTTTAGAAGTCTTCCAGTATGAACATATCTTGTCCTTTGGGGCACCGCTTGCCAACACCTACAAGATAGTGGTGGATGAGAGAGAACTACTTTTCGAGACCAGTGAGGTGAGTAAAGCACAAGATTAATTTTAATATGGTCTTCTTGTTAATTTAATCTTTTATTAGTTAGCATTCTTTTTCCAGGTAATACTTAGCTGTCGGTGCTTGGTGATTTAAATAAAATTTCATGGTTCTTTTTCTCCATCTAGGACATAGATTTTTTAGTAACAAAGCTGATTATTAATCTAGGTAATTGTCATTCTGTAATGTTCTGTGGCAGAGAAGAGAGGCAATGAGAAAATAGGAGTAGGGTAGAAGCTCTAAAGTTAATTATTTGCATTTACTAACAATAAGGTAGTTTTTTGTAAGTGGTTAGATAACATAAGTCGTATTGGTATTTTATGTACCCAGAGGTATTCACACAAGTATTTTTCTATGAAACTAAAAGATTTGGGTTATTTTTACTCTTTTGGCAGGTGGTTGACATCGCAAAGTTGATGAAAGCTTACATCAGTATGATTGTGAAAAAACGTTACAGCACCTCTCGATCAGTGAGTAGCCATGGAAGTCAAAGCAACTCCAGGTGAAAACAGAGCCAGACTTGCATTGCTCTTACTATCAAAACATATCACTGCTGGCCTACATGTGGCCTAAAAATACTGATCAAATCTGTCAACAAACTATCCAAGAAACAGAATTTTGGGGGAATCTTCACTCATATTTTTTTTCAGGAAGCATTTATAAAATGTCAGCTTGAACAGTCACATACTAAAAACTGTTAGCTAACATTCTTCAACACTTCCCAAGCTTTATTACCTTTAGTTGAGATATTGTATGCCTTAAAACTTAATACGCTGACTTTCAAGCAATAAGAAGTGCCTTATGACATTAAAACCAACTTGCATTTATATCAATTGTGCTGTTGAAGGGATGTGTTTTATTTTCCTATTCAGAATACAAGGAAAACATGGAAGAGGAGGAGTTAAGTCATCTCTAATGCACTAACCTGCTGGCCTGATCTGTGTGTGGGGGGAGAAAGTACCTTAGTCCAAAAGCTGCTGGCAGCCTTCTTATGGACTTAATTAACAGTGCGTTTTGTTTCCCCTTGCTTTCATGGATGTATGCTTGTGTGTAAATGCATATGAGTTATGTAGACTAACTTTATTTTATATTTCACAAGCATTTAAAGCAAAGGGAATAATGATGTGCAATGGTGTAAACAGTCTTTCTGTACATTTTAATAGACCAGAGAGTTATAGTTGTTTCAGTTTTACAGTTACTTTTGTAAGCCAGTTTTATTAACAAATTAAAATCTGGGATTTTCTTACCTTTTTTATTTACTATTACAAATGCATTTTATCACATATGTATAGCAAGACTGCATTCTGTATGTTCTGTATTATAAATAGATCTGTAGCTGAAAAACTATTTATAAACTGCTCTAATATGGAAATGCAGTTGTTCATACAATATTGTTTAATTTGTTTCAATTTAAAATTTTAAATATTAAACATTTCTTTTAAAAATACTGTTCTTACAAACTCTGATTGAATTCTCCAACGTAAGCCAATCAAAAAGGTCAAAGTAGAAATTAAATGAGAGAAAAATTATATATAGTGAAACTATTGTTAAAAATGCCTCTCAATATTTTATTTTGCTGTCTAATGATGCTTGACAAAGCTACTTGTAAATAAGTCAGTGCTATCAGCCAGTAGTAAAGCTGGTTTGGGACTTCTATTTTTGTATGCAAAAGTTGTAATACAAGGGAGAACTTGGATTGATGATGTCTTTTGTCCATAACAACAAACCCACAATTGTACTAGCCCTTTTTCACAACCTTGGCCTTTAAATAATATTGCTTATCTGCTCAAAGAAAGTCCAGCAATAAAATATCCTAGTTAACATACCTGTTTCCCATTTATGTGGAATCTGGTTTTTCAAAAAACACTAATTGTCTTCCAATTTGTCAGGGCAAGGATATGGATATACTGCAAACTGGAGTTGCTTTTATATGTGTGGGGGTAGATATATTTTGTGTTGAATTAAAAAAAAAAAAAAAAAAAAAAAGGCATAGCAATATGCATCATTTTCCAAAAGCCCATGTCTACACCAAAGCTACCTGCTTAATAAGAATTTTTATGAATTACCCAAATAAACTAGTATTACAGAGAATCCACAAATAGCAAAAGATATGAGAACAGCCTGAGGAAATGTGAGAGAAATCAGGGAAATGCTAAAGAATGAGCATTTTTGAGTATTTTTGTATAATATAAAAATCTCTGGGGAAAAAAATGTAATTTAACATCAGAGCTTTCACTTATGCTACCCCAGGAATTAGTAGGTTTACAAGCAACTTGACATACCTGAGAGGTACACAGCATACATTACATCAGCTTTCTGAGCATACATAGGAGTAACAAATGCCAAGGAGTCTTTGTCACAAGTTGCAAGGGGCTTAAAAAACTTGCCACGAAGGGTTGGCCCTCTGTCACTGCACCAGACGTGTGTACCAACTTGCTAGTGTTTTACAGTTACATTTGTAAGCCAGTTTTATTAACAAATCAAAATCTGGGATTTTCTTATCTTTTTTTATTTACTATTAAATAAAATACTTGTGTACCAACTTGCTGTCCTCACTCCCTAAGATTTGTTACAATGTTTTCTCAGCAAATCCACAGCATAGCACTCTAGAAATCTTACTGTGTTTGTGTTGCTGATTTTTTCACACATTTCTCATAACTTCATTCCTTTGCTACAGGCTGGGGAGTGATCAGCTAAATAGCAGCACTGGAGAAAAGGACCTGGGAGTCATGGTGGATGGGAAGCTGGATATGAGTCAGCAGTGTGCTCTTGCTGCCAAAAAGGCCAATGGCATACTGGGCTGCATCAAAAGAAGTATTACCAGCAGATCAAGGGGTGTGATCATTCCCCTCTATTCTGCACTGGTGAGGCCACATCTGGAATACTGTGTTCAGTTTTGGGCTCCCCACTACAAAAAGGACAGGGACATGCTCGAGAGAGTTCAGAGGAGGGCAACCAAAATGATCAAAGGGCTGGAGCACAAGCCCTATGAGGAAAGACTGAAAGCATTAGGCTTATTTAGCCTGCAGAAGAGAAGACTGAGGGGGGATTTGATAGCAACCTTCAACTACTTGAAGGGTTGCTCCAAGGAGGAGGGAGCTCGACTGTTCTCGGTAGTAACAGAGGGCAGAACGAGAAGCAATGGCTTCAAGTTACAGCTGGGGCGGTCCAGGCTGGATATTAGGAAAAACTTCCTTACTAGGCGAGTGGTGAAGCATTGGAATAAGTTGCCTAGGGAGGTGGTGGAATCTCCATCTCTGGAGGTGTTCAAGGCCCAGCTGGACAAAACACTGACTGGGATGATCTAATGGGAGTGGTCCTGCTTTTTTTGGCAGGGGGTTGGACTAGATGACCTCGTGGGGTCCCTTCCAACCCTATGATCCTATATCCTAAAGGAGATTTCCTGTGATGGCGTAACAGCATAAGGAGAAAGAGAGAATACAAAAAGCAAATGGCAGGGGAGTAGGTGTTGTTACAATATACATACACCTTCGGTCCATTATAACATGAGACAAAAATCAGAACTATGGTTCTTTGAATGGTTGTATCTGTATGTTTCACTTCTGGTGCATTTGTACCCCACTCCTGTGAGACTGGAATCATTCTGAATAGCAGTGTCAGTTGAGCCACATTTGTACCCTCTGTAGCACAAGGAAAACAGAGTAGAGGAACGTCAACTGCTGTCCTGTTCTTTCTTACTTCCCTTGGCTGAAAGATGGACACCAGTAGTATTTGCATTTCTGCATGGTGTTCAGTATTATTCTTAGCTCTGATTTGTTGTTTTCATCACATTGACAATAAAGTAAAATTTTAGACTGATAGCTGATGTCTTCAAATCCATGTGCTGTCCTCCGCACTGAACTTCTTGCACACTGGAGTCCAACTTCCCAGGATTAAATATATGCCCTTCTTGCAAAGAAGTCATTCTCATCAATGATGTATACACAAAATGCCTTCTCTGTTTGGGATAAGTGCTGAGACAGGGTCAGACTGGAGGGTTTCTGGAGAGTTCCAGAAAACCAGTTTATTAGCCCCAGGCTTAGCAAGTCCCATTTCCTCTTGTACCTGAAGAGTGCTTGCTTCTGACTAATTTGCCCATCTGGATCTAATCAAGGCCCTCCAGAGAAAGAGGGTAAGCTCAAGTGAGATCAAGAGGAGGAAAGGTATGACTGGAAGAGACGGACAGATCTGGAGAAGGAGCAGAATGCTGGTCAGGAAGAGCCCCACAGGTACAAAGAGTGGGGGGTCAAGGAAAACCTCTGGCTGAGGGAAACAGACTCACCCCTAGAGGGAGGTGAACTCACAGTGGATACATCTCTCACACAAGACTTCCAAATGCTGTGTCAGACCAGAAATAGTCTCAACTGAAACTCTTCTTCTTTGGGAGCTCCATGAGAGCATTTTCAGCAATGGAGACAGAGAAAACTGTGCTGCTGCATCAGGCTACTTTCAACGTGTTACCCCAGAACTTCAAATCATTCAATTCTTGGGTAGTTTTTGCTGGCCTAACGGAAAACCACTGCTATTCTGCTGGGATAAATTCTATGTGGTCCACTTTCCTAATGGTACTTAAACTGCAGAAAATACGGCTACAGTCTGCCAATTAGAGTAACAAAGTTTTTCAAAACAAATGTTAACGTTTATTGGTTCTTGTATTAATACAATGAAATTCAGGAACTGGAAATATTTTATCTCAGAAATCAATTTCTTATCACAGTGAGCATAACATCAAATGACAGAATGCTGCTGTTCTGTGGTACGCCACCTTAAATCCCATCAGCATTACTACTTAACACTCTTCTATAGCATATACTTTAAAATGACAAAAATCCTTAATAACCTATGGCATTCAACAAATGATTATCAATCATTTGTGGAATGGGTAGAGATGAGCCCTTCTCTATCATACAGCATTCATTCAGCTTTATTGGCTGGCAGGCCTCAAATGCACTTCCTACTTACAGCACCTTACAAATCCATCTGTATCATCAGTCTGGGTCCTTTTCCTCTCTGTCATAGGCAAACAGATTTCCTCCAGTTCTGAGCACAGGTCTAGGTCTTTGTTAGCTAGGTCGTTCAGACCTTAAATGCACCAGTCCCTTACCAATATGGTCTGGTCTGGTCTGTCTGTCTGCTGCTGCCACGTCTGATGTTGCCATTGCCACCGCTGGTGTTACTGCTCAGTCTTGATCTTTCACCTCAGGGGTCCCGTTTACAGCTCCAGAAGCTTCTGCACAGTGGTCAGCAGAGGGTTCTGGGCTTCATGCTAGGCTCCACAGATCACACAGTCATTGGCTGTTCTTCATATACTTTCAGGGGGAGAGAGGGACAACATGAGAAAATGAGAGAGAGGGGAGGGCGAGGAGGGGGAGGGCGAGGAAACATTGAGGAGGGGAGGGGTGGTAGGAGAACGTGCATAACGTTTTCCTTAGCCTTTTCTACTTGTTTCTCTAAGATGGGTGTTCTACTAATTTTCTAACTAAACTAAGATATTTAATCCTAAAAGAATTGGGTTTATTTGTTCATATAGTAGTTACTGGTCTCTAATTTCATCAACAACACTTATTGGCAAGGTAAACTTAATATCACAGCCTACTAAAGATGTAACCTTGCACAAACATCTGTTTTCATACGAGTCATGAATAATATAGTTTACCTTAAACAAGGTACACCAACTTCTGATACACAGGTTTTTCCAACGTAAACAATCATTGATTTATTAGAGGAACGTGGACCTAACTGGTGGTAACACTTTCCTTTATCTCTGTTTAGACAAACATCAAAGGACTGGATTGCATTATTATTACAAACATATTCAACACGTTGTTGCTCATTTTAAGTCTCAAGTTCCACGGGTCGAAGTATTATTTTGCCTTATTAGCCAAAGTCTATACCCAAATGGTTGCATTCCACTTGAATTTAAATTTAATCCAAGCACACTTATTGGAGATATCCATTTCACTTGTGCTTTTGATATCTTAAGTATACGCAATGATTTAGTTATCTTGTGGATAAGTGATGTTCATCATTCTCCACCATCCATGTAAGTCTGTTTCAAAATAAGATACATGTTTCCACATAGTACTCTACCTATGTTAGAATTCCAATCATACCATCTCTGATAACATCCTTTATCGATGCTTGTGCATGCATACAAGCTAGTGCTAATGATAAATTATTTTGTAACACTTCTACTGTGTCTAAAATTTTTTAAGTGGCCTACTCCTTGAGAGCTTTCCAACTCTGGGAATAAATTTGAAACTAAATGTTGATTTGTGGTCATTTATGTTAAAGAAGTTTTTAGCTGTTTTGCCAAATTTCCCTAATTGTTGCCCTAACATACTCAATTTGCTTCCCAGTATTTCTTCACCTGTGCTGTTCAGTATTTCCAATCCTGTTCCTGCTCTTTCTAGAGCAATATCAACTATACTTCTTTTTATACTTTGAGGCATTTTGGAATACCTGAGTTGTATAACCATCTATTTCTTCCATCCTTTGTCTGGGTGTTCTGTGTATTTTTCAGACTGTGGTTTAAAGGAAGAGCTGGGTATAAAGTCTATTTTTATTTTCTTTAAGGAATATGTGGGATTTACAACCAATTTTTGTTTCTTAATATTTTCTTTAACTACATATTGACTAAAACCTGTTACCTCTAGTTCTGAAACCCAAGTAAAAGGAAAAGAATAGCTAAAATCATTACCTATAATGTTCCATGTTGTCTTGTTATGGTGTCTTCTGTCTCTCAATAGTAGTTAAACAGCATCTGTCCTGATGATCCTATGTCACCTTTTCCTTCATTTACAGGATGATGGTACCAAAATGAAACTGGCTGTGCTGCCTTTTAGATCTAATACTCATTTGTATTTCACATCTAAATGCTTGTTTCCTAACACCTTTTGGATCTTCAAGACTGAGTTGATATGATGTTAAGTTGCATCTGTTGTGACACCATTGTATGTGTATTACCTTCTTATCCTCCTTACTCTGCAGTGGAATGTTACATACTAAGACGCACTGAATAGAGATTCTTTTCCTATCACTATAGACCTTCATTCTGATTGTACTACCACATTTGGTCCTTCTATAAAGGCTCATTGTCATACTATCAGATATTTTACCTTTATGCAATCATTATCCCATCCACATGTGGAGGGTTTAGGGCAGGGGTCTCAAACACGTGGCCTACAAGCCACACGCGGCCTCTGAAGCTATTTCCTGCGGTCTGCGACAACACTATTGTTACCGATATTTGCAATACTATTGTATGAAAAGGTTTCAGTGGTGCGGCCCTCGAGCTAACATACTAGTCCTCATGCGGCCCTCGTGATGATTTGAGTTTGAGACCCCTGGTTTAAGGGCTGAATAATACTGAGGATGGGTTTGTGACCTTCCTTGTTCTTTAGAATCAAACATTCTGAAACATTTAGTTGGATATTGTGCAGCTATATTTTTTATATTATCCCTTTGTGCAATTGCTTCTGATGTTCCCATTATAATAGTGAGAGTTTTCTTTTTAGCTATTGCTTCTTTCCTAACCTGTCTTTGACTTGTAAATTCATGACTTTGGATATTATTCACTATCAATACTGTTTTAGGTTTAATCCATTGGATTGTGGTGTCTGCATCTTGCTCTTCCTCTGATAGTGTTGTATTCCCTACACTTTGTAACATGCCTGTTTTAGGCACTGGTAATTCTTCACTATCTTAGTAGATGTTCTGGCAATAATTTTAAAATTTTGTGTAAGTACACACTTCCATGGTCCTGTTCTAATTACTTTTTCTATTATTTTTTTTCTTTCTGCATTTTTCCACATATAATTTAAGGGTTCTGTCATATCTTCACCTGGTTCTGTCCTTGTTACACAACCTTCTCCAAGATTATTAAGTACAATATACTTGCATGCTCCATGTGCTATTACAATGTAACATATGATTCTGAACTACAAATTCTACCATTCTAACTGGTCCCATGATCACTGTAACTACTGTGTTAAGCTGAGGAACTGTAAAAACACATTCTTCGATACTTCCAGATGGAATGATGTTGTCATTGTATAGTCTCACCCATTCAGATGTTGCACTCAGAGCTGACTTGTTTGAATTCACACCACCCTAGCAGAGTTCCAAATGCACAGAGACCCAAAAAAGCCAAGATGAAAAACACTTCATCTTCCATTAATTTTTGAGTGTGAAATGAAATAAACACAAAGTCCCTTCTTCCTTCTTTTAATCTCAACAACTTTATTCTTAACTTTTCACAATTATTGTGTTAAACAATTAAAATTAATTGATATTCTTCCTAAACCTCTAAACAATTCTTATCACTTTGTCTTTTCCTTTAACAATTAAATTACTATTTTTACTTACCTTTAAGAATTAATTCTTTTTATTTATCTACAATCATTAATACTAAGTATTTTATAACTCAGAGATAATAAAGTACAACAAATGAATTATTTAAAACCACCAAACCAGCTCCTTAATCACCATTTTATTTAAATAAATAATCATTCCTATTTTTCTTAATAAATCTTTCCCTATAGTTCTGGATTTTGGTTTGTTAGTATTTATTAGTCCAAATTGGTGTACTTCTCTTTTTCTTCCAACTGTGATTTCTATGGGATGGATCATAGTGATCCTACTTTCCTGTCCAGGTATATCTCATCGGATTCTTATTTCTCAGCTTTGGATGGTGCTGGGTTTAATTCATAGGTGTTAATCAGAGACATGGAGCAACTAGGAACAATGTAAATATATTGCAACTGGGTTCTCTCCAGTAGTTGTAAAAGTACTGGAGCCATGATTACTTGGACTTCTTGGTGCTTTGTCAAGTGTACCACTGACTCTTCTCTGCTTAAACCACTGTCTGGAATTAATATTTCCCTTTCCCAGTCCCCTTCTATATTTTCCCTGTCCTATTCTACCATTTTCTGTAATTAAGAAAATAAATTTTAGAACTTTAAAATCAATAATAAAGTTCTTATTGTACTACTTTAACTTAAGCCTATCCTTTATCCTCTAATTTATATTTCTACATATCTGTACCAGTTCTGACATAAAGCCTTTTTCAAAACCAGTGGAACATTTTAATGCTTTGAGAACCTCTATTCCTATTGTTCCATACAGATGTCCCTCTACTTCCATTAAACCAAACTGCACATTTGCAATAATTTTATTTCCTATTCTGATGGACAGAGGGATTATTGTTTCCAACTCTGGTATTCTGTTCATTCTTATTTTGTCATTTGATTTATATGGAAGAATTTCTCTAAGGCTATGTCCACATGATGCTTTTAAATCAAAACAATGCCAGTTGTTTCAATTTAAAAGTTGTCATGTCCAAACGACGTTTCAAACCTTATTTCGAAACAGTAAAACCTAGGCTTTAAATCAAAATAGCTGTTATTTCTAAATGTTTGTTTCAAAATAATGCTGTTTGGATGTGTTATTTTGAAATAACCATTATTTTGATTTAACACTTTTGCCCTTCTCCTTCCCAGGGTGCCTGCCTTTTTCCACATATTGTCTGGCAACATGGCCCTGCCATGGCCCTGTGTCCAGACTTGTTATTTTGATTTGAGGTTTTTGTTTATTTTGATTTGTTGATTCAAAATAACAATTTTATTTTGAATTAACTCATTTTGAATTAACTTATTTCAAAATAAGCGTCTATGTGTGGACATAGCCTAACTGTTCATGTTCCATAAAGAACTCCTTAATGTTTATCGGTGGCATTCTTCCTTCTCCTTGTTCCAATATCTGTTGTATTTCATCATTCTCTATGGATGTGACTTCCTTGTCCCAATCTAACATCTTTCTAGATCTATATAAGAGAAATTCCTTATTATTCAACTATCTTTCTAATATTAAACTATTCTTAATTATTTAAACTATTTTTCCTTAACTTATTGCTATATTAAATGTTAGTATTTCTTAAATTGAAACTCCTTTTCTTCATTTGCAAAGAATGGAATCGTGCTACCTTTTTTTCCTTGCTGAACTTCTATCTGATATACAGTAGAACTGGCTTTATTAACAATCCTTACTGGTCCTTCCCATATGGGACAAAGTACATGATCCTTTTCCTTAAACTGCCTATACCTTACTCTATAACCTATCTGCCATTCTTTTGGGTGCAAAATTGGTCCTTACTTTTGATCCTTTTGTTGAGTGTTTATCTTTCATGCTATTGCCAATTGTTCGGGTTTGAGAAACAGATTTTAGAAGTTGTTGCATTCATTGATAGGTTAACATTTTAGGTTGTAACTCATCTGGAAGATTTCAAAATATCCACCATTTTTATGGCAATCTCATGTTCCTGCCAGTCATAGCCTTAAATGGTGTTACCCCATGAGATGCTACTGTTCCTCTAATAGCCCTTACTATTAAATGCAATTTTTGATCCCAAATTTTACCCTGTTGGTTAGGGTCATTTGGCTGTTAAGTGGTCTTTGCTGGCCAAAGAAAATCACTGCTACTCTACTGGAATCAATTCCATATTATCCGCTTGCCTAATGGTACTGAAACTGCAGAAAATACAGCTACAGCCTGCTGATCGAGAACAGACATGGAGCAACAAATTTGTCAAAAATAACATGTATTAGTTCTTGCATTAGTACAATGCAATTCAGGAACTGAAAATATTTTACCTCAGAAATCAGTTTAGCATCAAATGACATTAGGTAGAATGCTGCTGTGCTGTGGTACAAAACCTTAAATCACAACATCATTACTATTTACTTAACACACTTCTATAACATATGCTTTAAAAATCACAAATCTTTAATAACCTATGGCATTCAACAAATGATCAGTCAGTTGTGGAATAGGTGGCGATGAGCCCTTCTCTATCATACAGCATTCATTCAGCTTTATTGGCAGGCAGACCTCAAACACACTTTCTACTTACAGCTCCTTGCACATCCCTCCATATTGTCAGTCTGCGTCCTCTTCTGCTCTGTCATAGGCAAACAGATTTCCACCAGTTCTGAGCACAGGCCTAGCGCTTTGTTAGCTAGGTTGTTCAGACTTTCAGTGCATGGATGATTTACCAGTATGGTCTGGTCTGTCTGCTGCTGCCTCTCTAATGTTGCCACTGCTGCTGCTCAGTCTTGATCTTTCACCTCAGGGGTCCAGTGTTTGGCTCCTGAAGCATCTGTATAGTGGTCAGCAGAGAATTCTGAGCTTCTTTCTAGGCGCCACAGATCACACAGCCATTGGCTATTCTTCATATATTCTCAGAGGGGAGCAGGGAGACAACATGAGAAAATGTGACAGAGGGGAGGAGGAGGAGAAGGAATTCGAGGAAACTTCAGGGAGGTGTGGGGATGGGTGTGGAGGGAGAACATGCAGAATTTTTTTCCTTAGCCTTTTCTACTTGTTTCTGTAAGTTGGGGTGTTCAATCAATCCCTGTAGAAAAGAATAAATGGGCACAAAACTGACATCAGAAATCACAACATGCAAAAACCAGTGGTTGAGCATTTCCATCTTCCTAATCACTCTGTTGATCATTTAACAGCTGTGCTCAAGCAACTCAGTAAAACATCAAGACTTCAAAGAGAAACAGCAGAATTGGAATTGATATGCGCATTCAGTTGTGTGAAAGCAGAATCAAAATGTGACTATGGATTCTTCTCCCATTACAATAGGTGATTTGACCTAGTCTTCCTCTATGTGCTGTTTCCCAGTGTTTGAATCTTAACTGCTTTGATTTGCTGTTACAGTATGACCTGATCCAATGACTCACACTTCCCTGTATTTATTTTCCTCTCATTCTGTAAATTCCCCCATCTTTAAAGCATCTGATGAAGTGGGATTTTCTCCCATGAAAGCTCATGTGATAAAGAAAATCTGTTAGTCTTTCAGTTCCACAGGACTCCTTGCTTCTTTTACATTTGCTCACTATTTTATTTGCATAACACAAACTATCCCTAATTTCAGCCATTACTTTGTAACTAGGCTAACATCTTCATTGTTGCCTGCTAGAAATTAAGCTAAGCTTCAAGAATGGGGTTTTTGTGACAATCTTCCTCTCCTATTTTAAAATACTCTGGGACAAAAATCTCTGGTTACAATTCCCCTCTTGCTGGGTTTGTAAACCTGTTTACAAGTCCAGGACTTTAAATTTAAGTGTTGATTTCAGAGGATTTTTGTCCAGTTTAGATTCAAGTCTCTCCATTGAAGGAGACTGAACTGTCATATCTTCGTACTTGCACAACTCTTCAGCTGTGGTTCTTCTTTTGAGTTTCTTGTCTAGTTTGGACTCAAGGCTCTCCTTTTAGGGAGATCAAGTCATCTTTTTTTTCATAGTGGCACAAGTTCTCATCTATGTATCCCATTCTGATTGCATCTAATGGGGAATTATGCTATAGTCTTTTAACGTGAAAACTTTGCATTAATTCTAATTCACTGCACTTCCTTTTGACCCAAAATACCAAAACTGTAAGTGGTATAGCTAGTGCAATTTGTGATATCAAAAGTATTACAAGAAGATAAAAAGAACATTTAAGTACTTTCTAGCCGTGGGAAATAATCCTAAGAATACTCTCCACCCAATATGTTTAAGAATTCCTTTGATTTATTCAATCACCTGTTCAATTTGTTTTGCAGAAAGGTGTACAGTAATTAAAACATTCTGTGGTCCAGATTGAATTTCCATTAAAAAAAAAAAAAGGTGGTGCACTTGTTAAAAACCATACTCAGAATAGTTACCAAGGTTCACTGTCAAACTTAGAAAACATTTAGTGGGGTCTTGCAGGGGTTTGGCCAGTACTAGTCAATGTTTCTATTAATCATTTAGTTAAAAGAATGGAGAGTACATTTATAAAATGTTGATTACATTAGGTTGAAATGGGTTGCAAGCAGCTTAAAGAACAGGAATAGAATTGAAAATGACCTTGATTTGGAAATCAGTAACATAAAATTTAGGAACTCTAAGTGCACTTTTAGGGGAAAAAAAATGTGCAATTACAAAATGTGGTGTAATTAGGGAGTGAAATTGCTGAAAAATCTCTGGGACTTGCAGTGGATCAAAAACTGAACATGAGAACATCTGACAGTTGTGAAGAAGACTAATTATTATGGGGTGTATTAAAGTCTTGTGTGTAAAACACAGGATGTGGCTGTCTGGATTTGCTCAGCAGTCATGAGGCCTCTGACAGAGTAGTGTGTTCACTTCTGGATACCATGCTTGTGAACAAATGTGGAGCAACTGGAGTGTCCAGAAAAACAAAAATGGAAAAAGTTTAGAAAAACCTGACCTACAAGGAAAGGTTAGAAAACAAACAAAAACCAAAGTAAGTATGTTTAGTCTTAAGAGAAAAAAAAGACCTGATAACTTATTTAATAACTGTTTGAAAATTATTTTACATAAGACAGTGATCAGTTGGTCTCTATGCAGAGTGAAGGCAGGGCAAGAAATAATTATCTTAATGTCTAGCAAGGGAGATTTTGTTTGGATTTTAGGAAAAGCTTCCTAACTATATGGCTCCATAAGAATGGGAATAGATTGCCAAGGGAAGTTATGGAATGCCATCATCAGTGTTTCAAAAAAAAGAGCTTGGCTAAGTCTACCAAACAAGGTATGGTCTGGGTATATGGGTTCCTGCTTCAGCACACAGACTAGATCAGTGGGTCTCAACCAGGGATATATACCATCCCTGGGAATACAGAGAGAGGTCTTTCTGGGGCTATGTCAACTCCTCTAGATCAGTGTTTTTAAACCTGGGGTAGTGGTCTGGTTGGGGGCTGGGGGAGAAGTTCAAGGCCAGTGTTTGCCTGTGGTCCCAGCAAAGCAAAATCACAGGTTTGAGCCCTGGAGAGCGGGGCTTGGGCTTGACTCGTGAAAAGTGGAATGGTAGTCTGAAAAGTTGAGAACCCCTAAATTAGATGACCTCTCAAGGTCCATTTCAGTCCTATATGTCTATGAGTCTATGAAGTGCTCAGTACATACACTTCTGATACGAGGACAGCAGCAGAAAATCTGACCTGGAGTTCTAGATGAGTTTTCTACCTCATCCTTGACTCTGAAGGTCCAGGGACAGAGGGACCACCCTCAGAAGAACCCACTCATGGCATCAAAGACACCAGCAAAACATGAGTTCTCCTTAGCTCCGAAGATACTTTAGCCAGAGCCTGCTCTATTTAGAGCACCACCCAGTACCAGGAGGCCTATTGGTAATTGACTTCAACCCAAAGAAAAAATATATAAACCTCATACTATACCAGAGGCATAGATAATGAATAGCAAAGATCAGTGAAAGGGAATCATTTTCACAGGAAAATGTAGTACACATATATTACAGATGGTATATACTGGGGTTTTCAAGAACATATTCTTCAGGTATTCCACATAAAGTAATAAATAAATACCTTTAGGCATTCCCCAATCCCTCAGTTACTGGACAAGGTGCATAACATTTTCTTCTTCAAGTGGTGTCCTTGTGTGTGTTCCACTTCAGGTAATTCTAAAGAAGTGCCCTTACCTGGACAAAAGGGAATTCAGAGTTGGTAAGATTAACAAATGACAATACTGTCAAACCTATCAAAGCATTGGATCTGGACACCTGATCAACAGCAAAATGTTTAGTGACAGCATGTGCTGAGACCTACATAGCTGCTCTGCATATATCTAATTTGGGAACATTACTAAAGAACAGTATAGATGTGGATGTTGCTCTGATGGGATGTGTTTTGATCCCTCGAGGTGTCTGCACGTTTTTTAAATTATAGTACAAATAAATACAACTGCATATCCATGTTGAAAATTTCCAAGTAAAAAAATTTTTAAGGTTTTAAGGCCTTTCTGAAGGGTTTTGTCCTGTCTTGGTAAAAGGCTATTGCATGTCTGATATCCAATGTTGCAATACTGCATTTTATATATTCCTGAGGGGTTTGGGAAAGAATGTGGGTAAATGACTTTGTCGATTTATATGATATCCCAAATTAATTTTTGCTATAAATTTCAGATATGGTCTAAGGCTTTGTCCTCATAAAAATCTGTGTAGGGTAAGTAGGCCATGAGTGCTCCGCTTGCATCCACACATCAGGCCAATGCAATGGTCACTAAGAATGATTCATTCAGGGACATGTGTATAAATGAGCATGTTGCTAAGGGTGTGAATGGAGGCTTAGTGATAATGTGCAAGACTGGGTTTTGGTTCCCAGCTATCATGAGGATATTTGGATATACATTTTGGCCTCTTGTAAAGAACCATTTACCCACTGCGTATGAAAACAGTGGATGTAATGCTTTTTTTTTTTTTTTGGTGAAAAGTGGTAATTGCTGGCAGGTGGACTTAGATGGAGCTCAGTGATAGGCCACACTTTTTTAGTTCTAGGATGGTTGGAATCAGTGCAGATGTAGTGGAGATGTTCGTCTTTGCACCATACAGTGAATCTACCCCATTTCTGAAGACATGTCTTTTGAGTTGTTAGTTTTCTTCTATTCAGTAGCATGTGTCTGACTTCTTCAGAGTAGTGTAGTTCTTCTTGTTGAAACCATGCTGTCAAGTGAAGTTTTCCTGATGTAAATGGAAAATCTGCCCGTTGTCCTGGCATAGCAGTTCTTTGTGCAGTGAGAGAATGATTGGTACCTATACCAATATCTGAAGTAGATAAAAATACCAACCCTGTCGTGAACATGTGGGTACTATCATTATTACTCTTGCCCATTGGTGCATATCCCATGGATGACTCTGGGCACCACTGCAATGGGTGAGAATGCATAAAGGAGGACTACATTGTAGTTGAGGAGAATGCTCCACCAGATCTGCTCTCAAGAAGAAATGGGGACATTTGTGATTCTGTGGTGGCACAAAAAGGGCAGTGTTTGTGTAATTGCATTGTTAAAAAATATTTTGCAGAATCATATCCTTCAATTCTCACTCATTTTTTGTCTGAATTGTCTGCTGAGCAGAGCCATAACTGGGGCAGGGTGAACAGGACAAAGACCCGGGTGGGAAATTTTAAAGGGCAGCCACCAGACACTGCCTGGGCCAGAAGACCAATGTGCCTTAGGCACATTCCTCCTGGAGCCAGGCAGGGGCTTGACAAGTTTCTCACGCCCTGCCCCGTATGTCCCTGGCCACTCTCCCTTGGCAGCAAGGGAAGCACCCCCCCACACACGGGTATACGCCGCTCTTGCCCAGCACCAGGTGAAGAACCCCCCACTGGGTCTTCAGCCACTCTCGTCCAGCAGCAGGGGTGGCACCCCCTGCCGGGTCTCCACTGTTTTGGCCCAGTGGCAGGGGAAGCACCCCTCGCTGGGTCTCTCCTGAAGCTTCAGGGTCTCGTGTGGTACTACGTGCCAGCTCAGCATCAGAGCCTTCCTAGCACTACTCCCCCAGAGGACACAAGACCAGCTTGGTACTAGTCTCGGTACCATGGCATCGGCAGCTCTCTGGGTCTCCCACGTGGAGCTCACCAGGCGACCAGGAAGAGTTGGTGCCACTTCCAATGACTCCGGAGGCATTTGAGGCAGGGAAGGCACTCCTCTTATTGCCTACTCCACCCTCCCTGGTACCCGCTAGAAGGAAGGGTAAGCCAGCCTATGTTTCAAAGGTCTGGGTGCACTGAAAGCAGCACCAAACACGGTCTCCAGTATCGGCGCTGAGTTCCCCAGCACCGGTATCTCCCACCTGAGTCCCGGTACCGTTCAGCCTTCTCCCCAGCACTGCATCACCCTGCCATCCCTGGCACAGTCTTCATGGTCCCAAGGGGTTTCCCCTCCTTCCAGTCCAGGGGAGGGAACTTCAAGGGGAACTAAACGGCCTCATCACCAACCTTCGGTACTGTCACCATTTTGATACCGACCTCATGAATGGTCCCCCCACGAGACTGCTTCACCCACCTCTGCACCAATTCCTATCGCACTGGCTAGAGCTTTAAATCTGGCACCTTGTTCCTATACAGGAGATCGCTTAGAGCACTTCAACCTCCTGTGCCTTATTTCAGCCCATGTGGAGGTCCAGTCCTTTGAAGGGCCCTCTGATGATCTGTTTAGGCCGGTGTTTACATCAGCAGAACCATCACTGTTCCTCTCCACTCTAGCACCTCGGGCCTCGCCTTCTCACACTGACAAAGTCTGGATTCTATTTCCCGGTGTCAGATACAGCAGGCCTCAAATATCGAATCGCAGGGTCAGAATTTCCTTCTTTTACCCACCACCCAGTTCCAACATGAGTGGTGGTGGAAACGGTGCTGGGTCTGGGACAAGTTCCCCATGACCCTCTCCCAGCATCAAGGGATGCCAGGGAATTTGATTTTCTGGGTTGGAAGGTGTATTCCTCCTCCACCATTCAGTTACACATTGCTAACAGCCAGGCCCTGGTGGGCCAATATATGTTGGATATCTGGGAGTCAATGAACAAGTTCAGACACCTACTCCCACAAGAGTTGAGGGAGGAGTATGATGCTTTCTTCAAGGAAGGTAGGGTAACATCCCAGGATCTCCTCCTATTGGCTTGGGATGCTGCAGGTATGGTCTCCTGTACAATGGCCTCAGCCGTGACCCTGCGGTGCACGGCTTGGCTGTGAAAGACGAGGGTGCCCCTGGTCTCCCAACAGGTGGTCTTTGACCTCCCCTTTGATGGTGAAGCTCTCTTCCTGCTGGAGACAGATGCCATCCTGAGTACTGCATGTGACCCTCAGGGGGTGGTTAAGTATTTGGATCTCCTCTCTTCTGGGCCCCTTGCCCACCCACCACCCCCAAAGGGTGTAACACCCAGCCTGACTCATCCTTCCTTCAGACCACTGGATAGAAGTTGACACTCCCACCACCACGGCATGGGTTTGAGTCCCAGTTTGGGAAATTCCTCCCATCCCGGGTCCACCCCCACTCATGGGAGAGTGCCCAGCTGCTCACCCAAGGGTACCTATTCATAGTGAACCCAGGCTGGTAGCACAAAGCTCATCTCCCAAGAAGCCCTGCCTATGGGGTGCCCCACTGACTCAGGAACTTCCCTCAGGCTGATGGACCGCTCTAATTTCAGGCAAAGTCCCTTGTCTACCCCTAGCCTCATTACATTCTCATTTACCATCATCAATAGTTGGAGAAAGCTTACCTCCTCCTCCTGTACCATCCCATATACCTTCCTGATTCTTTTTTTTGGTGGGGAAGCCCCCCCCCCCAGCTTATCCATGCAGCACCTCTTTCACTTCCCCTTGGGAGCACACAGGCCAAAAACAAGAGTATTCTGCAAATAGTGGAAGGAACAGTGTCGTCCCCCCCCAGCACTTCCTGAGGGAAACTGAGGGATTTTCTCCTAAATACTCTTTCCCACACCAGGAAGACACACACACACACACTCATTTTCCATAAGACCTTAACTCTGGTCCCTTGCATTTCTTGTCTGACATCCTAAAAGCCTCCCTCCCAGAAGGGTTATGACTCCTCACTCTGTCTCCACTGGAGGGCATTTCTGCTCCTCTCCGAAGGGTTGGGTAGAGCCTTCACTCTCCTTTACTCACTCCTTTTTTGCACCACTTGCTTTTACACTGCCAAGCGTGAACAAGCTGGTGCTTGGACAATCCTCAATAGGGATGCTAAGGTAGACTTTTCTTGCTTAGTGGTATCTCATGTCCCTTTTGAGCCCATCGTGCAGGCCAACTTGATATTGTCCCACCTAGCACTGGGTGGAGATGTCGGCAGCTGGTCACTAGACACAGACATTTTGGGCCAGTTGCTTGTGATTCTCATTAAAAGGGCAACCTCTCCCACAACCATATTTCCATCAGCTTGATAGCTTCTTCGGTGAGTACACTTGAAAAAGTTCTCATCATGATAGAGTCCTGGTCCAGTCCTCACTATCTTCCCATTATCCGTATTGGGGAAAAAGGACAATTTTAAACTTTAGTGGGGAGGTGCTCCCTCTTCTTCTACCACAGCCTGGACTCTGAGGCACGTTGAGGATGCTGTCTACCTAATAACCTGAGATTTCAGTTCCCATGACCCTGAACTCCACCCCCTAGTTCCTCGAGGGATGGTTGCGTGTCTATGGAGTGACCCAAGGTCACCCAGTGGGCAGCTATGGGTGCTGCAAATGCACTTGGGGTGCTACCCTACTGACAGAACAAACCCAATACCCCCCAGGTTTGCCTCCCTTTTCTTTTCCTATTGAGATTCACCTTTCCTTTACGTTGGAGGGATCCCCATCCATCATTGGTTAACAGTCCCTCCGATACTGACCCAGAGATTAGTTATGTATACATAGTATGAGTGTGGACCTAAACCCTTCTACCTGGGGTTTTCTCCCCAGTGGGGGTCTTCCCAGTAGATCGCTTCCCCAAAGGTGACCATAGCTTCACATTCTCCCCTTACAACGGCTCTGGGGTCTTTTCTGTCATGGGTTCCATCGAGTACAAACCCTTCCCCTTCCCCCATCTGAAGACCCTCTAGAGCCGTAATAGCCATTCTTTGGCATATGTAAGCTCCTATACTAAATGGTTCAGAAATCGCTTCAACACTCCACAAAGCCTACTAACAGCCCTGTCTCGGAAATTCTGAGTAGTGAGCTGGGTCCTTGGGAAACCAGCTGACCCTTGCTAAAGGTCATCCTCCTTCCTCCTTGGTTTTAAAAAAAAAAAAAAAAAAAGAGGATAAGAGAGACTGAAAAGTGACTCAATGGGTACGGACGAGGCTGCACCAAATCAGGGTGACACAACCTTGCCCCGTTCTCACCAGAGGGAAATTTTTCCCTTTCCTTATCTCCTAGATCCCTGAGATCTTCCTTGTTGGCCCTACATGCTGGTGGACCTCAATTCTGGTCCTCACGTTCCTGGGCTCTGTCCATCTTAGGGTGGGTGCGCTGTTGTCAAGCCCGTGCCGTTGTGACCCAGCATGCTGCAAGGTCACAGATTCTGAAGGCAGGATCGGTACCGTAGCCTACGGAGACTGGTTTCTGGCCCCCTTTTGGAGGACAGGAGCCTATCTCTTGGACTCTGCCCTTGGTTACGGTAGTTTTTGTACTCAAGTTCCCTCGGCCTTGTTCCTGTGGCAAATTGCCAGCCATCAGGCCAGGGTAGTAGTAGTAGTAATAATAATTTCTATTTTCAATGCAGCGTTGCAGGTGTTGGCAGCTTCCCCCACACAATATGGGAGTGTCACAAAGCCTTCATGAAGGGTACGTTTGCCTCAGGCAATGCCTACAAGGCCATAGGAGGCTTCTGCCACTGCCAGTTCACATAATTGCTATAGCAGTGGCTAGGCACTTGCTTCTGATGCAGGTTTGAGTACCCGCTCACATCTCACGTCGTAAGAGGTAGTCACTTCTTACCTTGCATCTTCTGTGCTTTACTCCACTAGACTAGAAAAGGGGTGGTTTCCCCTCCACTTTTCCCTTCCTCATTCCTTGCAATGTCTTTCCTACTGTGGATACACAGAGTGCTCTAAGTTCACTTTAATTCCTTTTGCAACTACTGCACCTGACATATGTTAGTGCCAGAATACTTAACTCTCTGGTCTCGGCATATTAACACTTGCTCAGGTCCTTACTTGGCAATGTGTTCCTTGGCCATAGCCCATAATGCATCTTGCCTCACACTTTATAGTAGAGTGACCTTAGGCCACTCTGCCCCACACACATCAGCTAATGCTCAGGCAAACTGGGCCTTATAGCCTCCACTGGGTTAGATCCTGCCTTCTCAGGTTGCTCTTGCCTGGGCCACGGTCCTTAGGTCAATACCTTAGACCTCCCAAGGACTTGACTGTTTGGGCAGTTACCCATGGTAGGGAGAGGCTGTGCTGAAGGCAGAAAAGCCAACTCCGCCCACCATCCATCAGCATGGCTAGTAGTCACCTATTACTGAATGTATCCAAGCAGCGCTCAAAGAAGAATGGTGGGTTACTTACCAGTAACTGTCCTCCTTCGAGATGGGCTGCTTGGATTCATTCACATCCCACCCACCATCCCCACACTTGGAGTTAGCGACTTTTAGGAACTGGGGAGGGGTCGGGCAGCAGCTGCATATGTAGCCACAGGGTGGCAGTGGCCGCCAAGCTTCTTCTGACAGGCTAGGGCAAAAAGGTTCCAACCAATCATGCTCTGTGGCATGGATACACCTATTAGTGAATGAATCCAAGCAGCCCATCTCAAAGAAGGACAGTTACTGGTAAGTAACCCACTGATACAATCCTGAAAATGAAATGACTGTTGCAACAGATCACAATGCCACATCATCAGAGCAACCACATTTTCCACATGTAAAATTTCATGGAAAAACCACAATAACAACAAAATCAAATTTCATAATACGTCAACCAATTTTAGTAAAAAAGAAAACTCCCAAGTTAGCAGAAAGCATCCCAGAATGCAAATTCCTCAATATCACAAATGTTGTAAAAGGGCTAGCAATGTCATGAACTAGGAAATAAAAGCTGCCTCCAGCCCTGAAGAAGGGAGTGAGAAAGGGCAAGGCTGAGACCTGTGACCCCCTCTTCTGACCCTCTTGAGCTGAGCATAGGGGACCCACCCCCACTGTGCAGCTGCAGTGAGGGCTTCAAGTTCCCTAGTCTACCTGGCTGGAAATTCACAAAGAGATTCCCATTCTCTCAGAACTGCATGGTTATAGGAAGGGAGGGTGGAAGGAAGGGAGCCAGTCACGGAGACTCTTGGGGCTTGTAGGGGTGCAGGCTAAGGGCTAAAATAGATGTAACCTGCTGGGGTGAGGGCTGCTGTGCCCCCAATTTAGTGTCTGGCTGCAGCTGCAGAGGCTGGGCAGTGAGGCTGAAAACACTGCCTCCAGCACCAGCAGCTGTTAAGAAGTCAGGGATAAGAGGCAGGTCCTTCTACAGCTCTAGCTCAGCTTTCCTGTTACTGTTTTTAGTATGGCATTCAGTTGGAACTGCTGGTTGGTGGTGGAGAGAGATAACAAAGCTCTGTATCTTAAGCCGCCCTCCTTACATCCTCTGGAGACCCCCCCCCCAACCCCACATGATCTCCTCTCCCCAGGCCCTGCAGCTCACTCACCCCAGCTTAGGTGCTGTCAGGACTTCCAAATTCTCTGACTTACCAGGTTGGACAGATATCATAAGGGAGAGTGAGAGCCAGGGGGACTCCTAAAACTGAGGGTGAGGGGTGTGTGGGCTATGGACTGCTGGAGAGAACATGCTCATGTGGTGGTTCCCACATTTCCTGCTTCAGGGCTAAAACTGCTTGCAGCCCTGAAGAAGCTGGGGAGAAGGGGAAAGCTGGTGGCTTAGACCACCTCCTCTCCCTTAATGTCTGAAATAGCCACTGCTGCCCAGGGAAGAGAGGGGAAAACAACATTTCTGGAATCTTCAGATATGACTTTGCATCTTTAAAATAAAAGAAAAAAGAAAAAAAAAAAAGAAAAGAAAAAGAAAGAAAAAGCAGGACTAGCACTTTTTTGCCAGTAGGAACTATCTATATCAGACATTGCCAAACTGTGGCTCACGAGCCACATGTGGCTCTTTAAGGAAAAATTGCGGCTTCCAGGACAGCGCAGGAGGGAAGGGCGGCATGGTGGGAGACAAGGGTGAGAAATTTGCAGTGGTCAGGGACAGCAGACAGGTAGCGGCATTGTGAGAGCTGCAGGAAAAAGCAGTGTGGTCAGAGTCGAGGGAGGGGCAGCCTTGTGAGAGTAGGCAGGGAAAAAGCAACCTGGTAAAAGCCAGGAAGGGAGGGGCAGCATTGAGAGACCCAGCAGGGAAAGGCAACCTCCTCAGTTAGGTGCTAGACAAGCACTCAAATTCAGTAACTGCCAGATTTTACAGTTTACCCACACAATATTAATTCTATCCTCCTTGTCAGTGTGCATTATGACACAGTCTTTAATTACATCAGTGCATGATTTTTTAAATACTTTTTTTGATATTGTTTTCTGGGTAAATATTTTTAAAACTCGCAACATAAATTGATCAAGAACAAGTCTACAATAACGTACAGATAAGCGATGATAAATAGCAATTTAAACCTGAAAAGCAATTGTAAATTATTGGTTTTTTTTTAAAAAATCACCTGGCATTTCCAGCTATTGTAATATAATGCAAAATTATTTTTCCTGTATTTCTGTTTTGAGAATTAAATAAGAATCCTCAGAAATGACTGAAAATTGACACGTGTTACATCCAAAACCACTGACTACCATCAAAAGTTATTAAAAAAAAACCCTCTATTAATTTAAAGAATGTTACAAGCACTCATTAGGGATCATAGTTCATTTTTAGCATGCAATATGATTTAGACTTAGGATAGACCACCACTACTGAAAACTGGCTTTAAAAAAAAATTCCTTAAGTCCATTGAACAAGCATGTCTGAGACATCAGTATGTCATTTGTTTGTAGAAGGAACTGCTAGTAATTTATTTTATAAGAAAATTTTAGTTAAAATAACTGTCAATTACCAAGATAATTTTATGTTCACTGCAAAGTTCAATAGCAGCACTATACTTCTACTGATTAAATAGCATTCAACATGTATTAATTCTTCTTTGTTGTATACTCAAAATCTAGTTATATTTCAGTGCAGTCTTCATGAATGACTCTATGGGTATCTGAGCCCATTAGACAAGAGTAATTGTTGTGAAGGGCTAAGGATGGAAAATTGTGTCGTAAACTTTCTGAAGCAAGATCTCTCACCAATAAAGATTTTACTTTGTATCATAAAAACCAAATAATGATATTTAGAATGTATACAGGGCCTGACCCCAAACTGAATAAACTCAATGGGATTTTTTCCATAGTATCTTCTGTGCATGGACTCCAAAGCACTTACTGAAACAAGCTCTGATCTTTCCCTTTCTGTCCCCATAAATTCTCATTGATCTGTTGTGATTTTGAACAGTTGAAAAGGTGTCCCTGTGTGCATCTCTTCACAGGATTAAGATGAGAGCAGTGTTTCCCCTTACTATTATTCTCATTTTTAAATTAATTGTGTCTGAGTCCTCAGACCTTTTGTCTTCACTGTCCATAAGTATTTTAGTAAACAAGTTTACTGGCAGAAATATTGGCAGGGAAGTGGGGACATGGTAGGTGCCGGGATGGGGTGGGAGGAAGAAGTGTGGCATGGTTGGGGACAGCAGAGAAGCAGCAGCATGGTAAGAAACGGCAGGGAAGTGGCAATGGGGGCAGGGGAGAGAAGCGTGACATGGTCAGAGGAGCCATAGCATGTTTAGATTTTTCTCATAGGCCCTAATGCAGCTTACTTGTTGTTGAAATAAAATCATGTTTTACAAGTCCTAAACATGTGAAATACTAAGAAATGAAAATACAAAGGAGAAAAGTATAAAACTGAACGTAGATTACTTTCAATTTTTGGCACAACTTACTGCTGTGAAGCATCATATTCCACAATGAAATTCAAAACATTGTGCAATACTTAGAGATCAGCATCTGAGAGAGCTTTTACCTACTGCATTGACAAGTTACTGCCCAGATTTAAAAAAAAAAAAAAAAATCTTGCCACAAGCCTGTTATGTTCTACTTCTAGCAACAACTAATTTTTTACTGTATAGGCCTAGTTTCATGGTAATCTTAAATAATTATTAAAATTTGACATTAGTAGGATCAATATTTGCCCTATTTTTATGATTAAATTAAAGCATGCAATGAATTTTAAGCTTAGTAATTTTGGAGTAAGTAAAAATATGTGGCTATATGCCTCAGTGCGGCTCTCGAAGGTTTAATAATCGACCTGTGCGGCTCTTGAGTTCCATAAGTTTGACCACCCCTGACCTATATTAACACTGCTGCCTCTGCAAAAATACATAACAAAATTGGCCCTGCCCTGAAAAGTTCACCTTCCTGAGGCTGCCTGAGCAGTGAGCACCATGCACAGGGTAAGAGCAGGAGATGAGTGGAGGGAGTGAGCAAAGCCACCCATCCCCCCACAGATACTGACCCCCTCTCAGGGCAGCTTGGAGGTGGTACCAGGACACCTCCTGCCCTGTGTGTGTGGTGGGGGGAGGATTTAGAGTTGGTCCCCAGGTGCCAGAGACCCTTGGTAGCTCATTGCCAGAGTGGAAGAAAATAACAATTTCAAATGACCACTTTGTGTTCTAAGTCCCTTTAATAGCTGATCATCAGTGGAAGCATTGTGCATCTTTCCATTACTTAGCCTCAGCTATAGCAATTGACTCACTTCACTAAATACTAAACACCTAACGATTCCAGCCAATGTTCCCTCTAAGCCGGTGATGCAGCTGAGCAACTTATGGATGCAGCTGAGCAAGTTCCCAGGCCCGGGCCGGGCCCCTGAGCCACTGCCCATCAGCTCCCCAAGTGCATCCATAACTTGCTCAGTTGCGTCACCAGCTTAGAGAGGGAATATTGTATAGATTTTCTGACTGAGGTGCCTCTTCAAATAGTCAATCTTCCATGAACTCCATGTCTTTCCTTTAGCAAAATCACAGCTTGTCTTGGCTTCTGCACATGACAAGCATAATACGCCATTGTCCTCAAAGTAAGAAAATAGCTGACCGAATTTGACATGCTGCATCTCTCCAGATTCCATAGTCTCAGTTGCAATTAATTCTTTTAGCCATGCTATTTTAAAACTTCCAATACCTTTATATTGCTTGACATCACTGCAATTGTCTTGCACCAAACTGTTGGCTGTATGCTTTGTCATTTTGTGTTGTGCATTTGTGAAGCTGCTTTGTGGGACGGCTTCTGATTTTTTGGTTGTCTGTAATCTCAGCTCACCTTTAGAAGATGGGAAAATATATAAGCAAATGTGTGAGAAATTACACAGATAAGAGCTGATGATCACCAATAGCCAAGAATCTATTACTTTTTTTTTACAGATTCCTAATGAATGTGCCAATTCTGACTAGATCTCACTCACTGAGCTAAATGAAGTCACCCTGATTTAGACCTATATATTACTTGAGTTGATGTTAATTAAGGTCAATGACAGTTTTTCCACTTTACTTACAGAGTTAGATCAGGCTGCCTTCTCTTTCTGCTACAATCCCCATCTACCAGTTTTGTGTTGTTCTTGTCTGCAAGCTTTGAACTTTCCTTTACCAGCTTCCAACTGAAAACAGAGCTGTGCTAAAAATACATGGAGGGGACACCTCCTCCTAAAGCCATTGTTTATGGCACTTGGTAAAGATGTCAAAATGGGAGGACATGTAGTTTGCCTATAATGTATTGTCAGGGCCATTCACTTAAATGTGAGCACAAGGTGGGATGTGCCTCTTGGATACCACAGAGCCAAGCGTGTGTGAATACCTAGTATAGTAAGCCATTGAGAGATCCTGGGATGGAAAGTGCTGTAAAAATGCTGGGTGTTAATAAAGTAACATAAGGTTCTATATGGTTTTCTGTGTTTATTCTGAATCTTGGGTGGAATTTGCATGTTGTCTACCTATCCCACTGTTTCCCAACCAGTGTGCCACAGCACACAGGTGTGCCACAGAGTTTTTTGAAAAACTACTCAAAGAGCTCTGGATTGGCTCATGAAAATATATGGCTTCATGTGGAAACTATATGGCAGTGTGCCTCAAATGAATTTAAAGGTAGCAAGGAGTGCCACTGCAATGGCAGAGAAAACATTGGGAATCACTGACTTATGTGGCAGCAATGACTTGAAAAAGAAACAATACGTTTCCTTACACATCAACACTCCCCTCCCCCCCACGTGGCATGAGCTTACCCCTGCTTCTAATCTGCCCCCAGCCCGGGAGCACCCCCCCGCCACTCCTCCACTCCCCCGCCTCTGCTCCCTACCAGCCCCGCTCCTCCGGCTCCACTGCTACCCACCAGCCCCGATCCTCCGACTCCTCTGCTCCCTCCTGGCCCTAATCCCCAGGCTCCTCCGCTTCTGCTTCTGCTCCCCGCCAGCCCCACCCCAGGCTTCCTGGCACCCAGGAGAAATGTTTCTGGGGCCAGGCATGGCTTGTGGCTGCTGGACCTGCGCTGGGGTCAGGGCCTGCTGCGCCAGTGAGTGGCGGCAGCTGCGCTACTGCTCACTGGAGCAGCTTAGAGGGGACATTGGTTCCAGCATTCAGCACCACCATCACACCTGCTTTTTAGCATTAGCAGTCTCTCTCAGTATGTCTGCCCTCTACCCACTTGGCCCTGCTGCCAGTCCAATCTTCGTCCCTGCAGCCCTGGCTAGCTTGTCCCCTCCGCCCACTCCTGGAAACTGTGACAGAGGATCTAGGTCTGTCTACGAGCTATTTCTATGCCGCCGTCCCCCCCATCACTGTAGTATTTTAAGCACCTCACAGTCCTTAATGCATTTATTCTCACCCTGCCCTCTGAGGCAGGGCACTGCTTCTATTCCCACTATACAGTAACAGATGGCTGGGGAACTGAGGCACGGAGTGAGTAAATGAGTTGCCCAAAGACACAGGAGAGGTAGCAGAGTTGTAAGTTAAATTCAGGTCTCCAGCTACCCTGGCTTCCAATGCCCATCCCCTTTCCTATCCCACAGCAGCCCTGGCTCCTCCCCAACACCAGTCCTCTTTCCGTCCCCTCTGTGCAGATCCAGCTCAGGTCACCAACCCCCCCCGCAGGGATTTCCCTAACACCCCCTAGAACTTCCGAACAGCCCCCCCCCCCCATTAGTGACTGTTATACCAATTTAGTGAGCGCCTTCAATACCCCTCTACACCTTCCCCTGCACTGTCCCTGATTTCAAGTGCTGGGTAGAATACTGTCCCCTGGTTCCCTGGCCCACCCCCACCCCACCGGTCCAGGGGATGGGGCCCTCACACTTACCTGGGACCCTGGGGAAGTGGGGATCAGAGGCCTTGGTTTGGTGGCAGGCACCCGCTTGCTGTGGGGCTGCCTTGCTGTCCCATGCAGTCTGCCACCAGCCTCTCCTTCTGAGTGAAGCAGCAGAAGCCCAAGCAGACCAGGCCAGGGGGGAAAGCCCTCATCCACTCCCCCCCACCCCCGCAAGGGAAAGTTTGCCACTTGCTGGGGGTGGGTGAACCAGGCCAAGCCAGAGGCTGAGCTCTGCTCCTCTGTCCCACCTCTGGGTAAGCCCTCACCACCTCTAGAGTGGAACAGCTGGCCCAGGGGAGGGGGTGGGAGAGGGGAGCAGAGTAGAGGCTGTTTTTCTTAACTTAAAGCAGTGGGCTGAACAGCACAGCTCCCCTGCACTCACTGAGGGGACAGTGGGGCCCCCACAGCTGGGACCCCTAAGTCACTGCGTGCCTCACCAACCTCCAAAGCTGCCTGGATTACAAGCCTCAAGTTCTGTGGTTCTCCATGTATCATTTTGCCTTATTGCACACAATTTATACATAATTGGTTGCATTATACTCAAATTTATATTTATTCACAATACAGTTATTGAAGATAGCTGATTTACTTGTGCCTTGGAGATCATAAGTACATATACAATAATTATTTTGTGGATTATAGGTGAAGTTGATCATTCTCCACCATCCATGCAAATGTTTCAAATTCATAAACATGTTTCCATATTACAAATGATAATATATTTTCTAAGACCTCGACCTTGTCTAAAATTTTCAAGTGATCTGCCTTTTGAGATTGTTCCCACTCTGGAAGTAAATTGGCAATTATATATAGACTTGAAGTCATTTCTGTTAAAGTTTGTAATGGTTTTGCTAAATTTCCTAATTGTTGGCCAAACATACTCAATTTATTTGCTAGTAGTTCTACATCTATATTATTAATGCTTCCCAATTCCGTTTCTCCTAGAGCAGAATCAATTACAATTCTTTTCTATTTTTGATGACACTGGGAAATACCTGAGTATATATACACATCTCTTCTGTCCCTGATCTAAAGGTTTGGTACAGTTCTGCCATTGTGGTTTTAAAGAAGAAGTTGGTGCAAGCTCGAATATTACCTTCTTTAATGAATGTGGGCTGTATCATTAATTACTTTTTGTTATCTTCTTTAACTACATAGGGACCAATACTTCTTAGAGGTGGTATAGACACCAAGTAAAAGGAAAAGTGTAATCAAAACCATCACTGGGTATTTCCCATGTTCCACTTCCATTCTGTCTTGTTATGGTGTCATTGGCTTCACAATAATAATTGAACAGTGTCTGTTGCGAAAAATCCTATTTGACATTTTTTCATTAACAAGGTGCTTACACCAAAACAGATCAGGTTCTGTTACTTGCCTTTTATATATGATGATCATTTTCATCTCACTGTTAAGTGTATGTATACTAATATTTCCTTCAGGATCTTTTAAGCTAAATCTATGTAGTTTCACTGTGTCTATTGTGATGCCATTGTACGTGTATTCTCTGTGTATCTTCTTTACTCCATAATGGAATATTCTACACAAAGACACCACATCTAGATGCTTTTCCAATTATGGTTCTTTGATCTGACCGTGCTACTACAATTGGTCCTTCTAATGGTACTTTGCTAATTTCCCGGCATTGCTATCTTACCAGATATTTCACCCTTATTTAAATCACTATCCCATCCACATGTGGATGGTTTAGGGACTGACTAATACTGTGGATGAGTCAATACTCTTCCCTGTTCCTCAGAATCAAACTTAATAGAACATTGATGTGAAAATTGTGCTGCTACAGTTCTTTTATTATCATTTGTGTAATTGTTTCCAACGTTCCCACCATGATAGTGAGGAGTTTGTTTTTAGCCATTACTTCCCTTCTAATCTTTTCCTGAATTATAAACTCACAACCTTGAACACTGTTTACCAGCCATGCTGTTTTGGGTGTAACCCAATGGATGGTAGTGCCTGTTTCTTGCTTCTCTTGTGGTTGTACTGTATCTGGCATAGGTATTGACACCTTTTCACTAACTATTCTAGTAGGTGTTCTAGCAATAATTGTAAAATTGTGGATAAGTGCACATTGCCATGGCCCTGGTCTAGTCACTTTTCCAACTAATTGTCCTTTCCACTCAGTACTATTCCATTCACAAGTTGAAGGTTGTGGTAAAACTCCACTTGGTCCTGTAATGGTAACAGTACTGTCTCCTACATTATCAAACACAATACTATATTTATGGGTACCACAGACTATTAAGCATAACCCCTATTTTGTGCTAAGAATTCTACAATCTTCACTGCTCCCATAACTACTATTACTCTTGTTTTATTAAGCAGAGGGAGTGTGAAGATGCATTCTTCAATACTCTCATTTGGAATGGCATCATCTTCTGACTGTCCCATTCAATGGCTGCAGTCAGGGCTGTCTTGTTCACACCAGCACAGCAGTATTGTATATATGCAGAGACCCAGAAAAAGCAAGCAAGAACACAATTTCATATTCCATTAAATAAAATCTGAAATGAAACAAATACAAAAGCCCCTTCCTTCTTTTCTTCTAACTCAACTATTTTATCTTTTTCTTTCTTAAATCTTTTTTTATAAACTGTACACTGAAACTATAAGTATTTTATTACTTTAATACAGTATTCTTACATGTTTACTATTTATTAACAATTAATCCTTTTTAACAACTCAGTACAACTATTATTTTTCTATTATTCTTAACATGGAACATTTACTTAACTAACTTTTCTTTCTAACCATTGTTTTCCAACATCTTTATTAATTATTAGAATTCTCTAATCTCCATCTTTCAAAAGTCAATTGCATGTCTTTTAACCTTCCACAAAACATCTTCTCTCACCATTCCTGGTTCATTTACCCCTAAATTCACCAACCCAAATCTGTGGAAAAAGGTTTTCTTCCCTAATTTCACTTGAATTGATTGGCTTGTTCTTACTTTAACTTTTTTCCATTGGTTTTTCTCCAACCAACCATTTTGGTGGTTTCAGGGGGAGACAGGTCATAATTATGAATATTAATAAAGGAATGACAAGAGCTGGAGACTGCATTCATATATTGTAAATAAGTATGATCTAAAAAGCATAAAAACATAGGGACTAAAATTGATTTTGTAATAAGTCTAACCAGTTTGATAATACATTGATCCTCCTCAAGTCCACTGTCTGGAATCAATTCCCTATCCCAGTCCTCTTTTTCCGTCTTCCTTATCACTGTCCCATGCCTCTATCCTTGGTATCCTTTCCCCCTCTTTCTCCATCACTTCCCTATCTTCGTTAAAACACTGTCTACTTCTCGAATCTTCAAGGAGCTCCCTTTCTGGGAAATTTTGGGAATAAGCCATTTTTCTTTCCAATCTAAAATTCAAAATAATGAACCTTACTATCTAACATCTTAACTCATTTTAATAAATACCCATGGTCATATTTTTTTATTACTCAGGATAAACTAATGTATATATTTTTATTTTTAATTTGTACTTTCCATTTACTATTTTATAATAGCAAACAAAGCTTAACTATTTTGTATAATAAAAATCATTTTTGTAATATAATTTTCTAGATATGTACACTTAAAACCTTAATGACATTCTTTTAAGATCTGATTTTCTTATACTCTTCTTACTTAACTACTTATTTTAATATTTCCCTATATTAGTATACAATATTTCCTTTAAACTGGATCTCTTCTTCATCTCTCTTTTGTGAAGAGCGAAACCATTTTACTACCTTTCTTTTTCCTTGTTGGACTTCTATCATATATACAGTAGGGGCAGCCTTATTAACAATTTTAACTGGTCCTTCCCATATTGTACAAAGAAAATGATCCTTTTCTTTGAACTGCCTATACATTGCTCTATCCTATCTGCCATTCTTGCAGGTGTAAATTTGGTCGTAATTTTTTTTGATCCACCTGCTGAGTTCTTACCTTTAATGCTATGGCCACTTGTTTGTGGGGTTTAGAAACAGATTTTAAAAGTTGTTGCATCCACTGGTCAGTTAACACTTTAAGCTGCAACTCATCTGGTGGGTTTCTAACTATCCACCATTGCTCCAGCTGTTGCCCCAAAAATTTGATCCCCAAAATCCAATCACTCAATTTATCAATTTTCAGACCGTCCAGCAGTCTGGATATAATTACAATCTCAGGAGGTAACCCAAATTAGGTTATTTCGCTTAAACGGACAAATATCGAAACCCTGGGATAAATGTCCCAAGTTGGGGACTACGGCTACAGCCCACTGATCAAGCACAGACTCACAAGCAACAAAGATTCAGAGTCAATAGTTTGTTTTGATCAAAAGCGGCTTTATTGTAACATGTATTGTAAGCACTGACTAGAGCGCTACTGTCTCTTTAAGAAAAACCTCTATTTAACATTAAGCTCAATGCATCAAAGTTACTCTATGCAATTAGAATATAAAGAGATTACTTAACTTATAACTACAACATAAGGCACTTAAAGGTCTATAGATACAATTAAAAAACATAAAAGGCAACACATACAATTAAAAGCATAAACGGTTACACTTAACTTATAACTATAACATATAGACAATGAGATATTTAAAAGAACATTCAGCAAGTGAGGGCCAGTCACTGGCTGAATGGAGGAATCTCAGTTCTTAATGCTACTCCTTAAGGTCTAACTCTGGGTTGCTTGTCTCCCTTAACTTAAATAAATTGCCTTAAAAAGGGTGCTTTTAGAAAGGGCTTAGGCTTCCCTGATACTATTCCCTATGGGCATTCCTCCCCTCCTTGGGACCCTTTTCGCTTACCCCAAAAATCGATGAAAAAGGCTGAAAAATTGGAATGAGGGGAATCAGCGGCTGGCTGGAGAGGTGTCCCGGTCAGGCCTTGCTCAGTTCTGGGCTGGTTGCTAGGCGACTGGGGCTCTGGCTCGGTTCAGAATGTTCAGCAGCAGGCAGAAGCAGTTGCTGGGTGGCTGGAGCTTCGGTGCGGCTTCAGGATGGACAGCGGCTTGCAGAGATGATAGCTGGGCGATCGGAGCTCTGGCTTGCAGGAGCGGTGGCTGGAAGCCCTGGGACTGCAGCGTTGATACCTGGAAAAGCCCTTTTGAAGACTGGGCACAGAGACCCAGCTCAGGGATTGAGTCCTGAGTTGTTGCTCAGAGACAAAGTCCCCTTTTCTGCCTTTCAGAAACTAAGTCAGACACTCTGCTCTCAGAAACTGAGTCAAACCCAGCTCTCAGAGCCTAAGTCCAAAACTTAGCTCTTAGGCTTCCTCTAGAGACGATGTTACTCTCTCTAGGGCTGCATGTGCATGTGGGAGCCTAGCCAGAGGCTAGTGAACCCAGTAAGGAGTGGGTAAGATCTCCGCAGAGCTGCTCTTTGCACTGCCTTTTATTTGCTGTTTCTACCACTCCCAGTTTCTCCTTGACCAGTCACAAAGAGGTGAGTTCATCTTCATCCAATTAAAAAGAATGACTTCATTGCTCATCTGCATATTGCATCATCAAAATCAATACTTTTGATGAGCCCTGCTGACAGGGGGTGGATACTTTAAGATACTTGATGGGAGGGGGACTGAGTGAGTTCAAAAATTCAGAGGCTTGCCTCCATCTTGACCAACTTAGAATTTCCTGTCAAATCTGCTGATGGGGATATGTAACTTCCCTTTATGATCTCTCCATTTTGTTTCTTGCTGAATGCTCTTTTTATTTATTTATCCATTTATTTATTTATTTATTTTATTTTAAAACACTGTTAAATGATTGATTTACGAGTTCTTTACCCTTAATTACTGCATATTATGCCATTTTCTAGCTTTGCCATAAAACCTCTGCTAAATTGCCTTATCATTTCTTACTCATATGGGTTTTTATATTTTCTTAGTATTTTTATTTATTTATTTATTTGTTTCTCTGTGATACTAAGGAGATGGCAAAAATCTCAGGCTACAATCCCCCTCCTTACTGGGTTTGAAAACCTGTTTTCAAGTCAAGCACCTTTAAAGATTTTTGTCCAATTTAATCCTCTGGAAGATGCTCATTTGATCTTGGCTTAAACGTTTCCATTAAGGGGGACTGAATCATGTTTTCATAATGACTCAGTTCCTCCATTGGGATCCATTTGTAGTTTCTTGTCCAGTTTGCGCTCAAGGCTCTCCATGCTAGGAGACCGAGCCCTCATGTCTTCGTACTGGCACAAGTCTCTTCCGTCCGGATCCATACGTGAGGATTTGCTCAATGAATTTGTTGGGGAATGACTATATATTTTGCCATTCGATAGCCACAACAGCAACTTCAATTTCTTGATTTTTCCTCTCACCCAAAATACTAATATCAGGAGCGAAATAGCTAAGGCAATTTGCATCATCAATAACATTACCATTGGGTGCAATAAAACATTCAAGTATTTGGTGGCTGTGGGGGACAATCCCATAAATACTCTCCACCAATTGTGTTGTGAGCTTCCCTTCACTCAGTCCATCACTTGTTCAATCTGCTTAGCCGAATGTCGCATGGTGAGTAACACACTTTGAGCAGTCTCTTTCACCTTTTCCACTTCTTTCTTCAACTTGGGGTGTTCTATCAATTCTTGGATAATTGTGATATTTGGTCCCAATGGAACTGGATCAATTTGTTCATACAGTCGGTATTCTTCTCTAATTTCTTCGTCAATCATTAGAGGTAAGTTGTATTTAACATCACATCCTACTAAAGATGTAATATTACATAAACATTGGTTTTCATATGGATTATGAGTGATATCATAAACAATTCATTTTAAACAATGTACACCAACTTCTTATACATATACAAGTTTTCCCAACATATACAATCATTGAGTCATTAGAAGATTTTGGATTTAATTGATAGTAACATTCTCCTTGTTCCCCATTTAAACAAACATCGCAGGATTGAATAGCATTTTGATTACAAACATATCCAACACCATCTGGTTCTTCCACACAAGCCTCAAGTTCAATGGTTTTCCAGGTACTTTCTTGTTTTAAGGCCCACAATTTATATCTCATCAGCTGCATTACTGTTGAGTTTAAATTTATCCCTAAGCCAATTACTTGAGCCTTGGTGATCATTAGTATGTATGTAGTAATTTGATTTTCGGATGGATTATAGGTGAAGTTGATCATTTTCCACCATTCATGTAGCTCAGTTTCAAATTTTGAAACATGCTTCCAAATTGCACTTTTTATCTCTAGTGGTAATTGCCCACTCATTCCATCTTTGATGATATCTTTCATTATGTCATGCATCCATGCCTGAGCCTGGATACATGCTAATGCAATTGAAACTTTACAAAATAATGTATCTAAAATTGTTAAGTGATCTGCTTGGAGGGATTTTTCCCATTCTGGAAGCAATTTGGCAGCTATGTATTGACTTGAGCTCATTTCTGTCAAAGAGGTTTGTAATGGCTTTGCCAAATTTCCTAGTTGTTGTCCTAGTCTGCTTAATTTATTTGCCAATTTTCTACGTCTATGCTATTCAAAATTCCTAATCCTGTTCCTGCTCCTCCTAGAGCTGTTTCCATTAAGCTTCTTTTCTTTCTATCTTTTGTAGTACTTGGAAAAACTTGAGTGTATATCCATCTTTTCCATCCTTCTTCTAAAGGTTTAGTATAATTTTGGCATTGAGGTTCTAAAGAAAATATTTGTGTGAGATCTAACACTACTTTCTTAAGTGAATAAGACGGATCTATTATCAATTGTTTTCTAATGTCTTCTTTTACCACATAGGGACCCATGTTTGTGATTGTTGGTTTGAGTACCCATGTAAATGGAAAAGTATAGCTGAAATCTTTACCTATAATTTTCCATGTTCTGCTACCCCTTTGTCTTATTATATTGACATCTGCTTCACAATAATGATAAAACAATATTTGATGATATGACCCCATTTGACATTCTTTTTCATGAACAAGACGTTTATACATTGCTGGAGACCCCTGTGCTACATCTTCTTTGGTAAAAATACTTATGTTCATTTGACATTTAAAAGGATGGGTGGTAATATTTCCTTTAGGATCTTCTAATTGGAATGTGTGTGTAGTGTCGTTTTGCCTATTATGATACCACCAAACATGCATGTGTTGTATATCCCCTTTATTCCACAATGGAATATACCATACAAGGATCCCACATTTAAATTCTTTTTCAATCATAATTGTTCTTTGTTCTGACCTTGACACTACATTTGGTTCTTCTATAATAGCACATTGCCAGTATCCTGGTATAATTGTAGTTCTCAATATTTTTCCTTTATTTGAATCATTATTCCATTCACAAGTAGATGGTTTGGAGGCAGAGTAGTATTGTGGG
The DNA here is from genome assembly GCA_007922195.1 of Podocnemis expansa. Lineage (NCBI taxonomy): Eukaryota > Metazoa > Chordata > Testudines > Podocnemididae > Podocnemis > Podocnemis expansa. Next base: position 26,005,651 of record ML682060.1, read on the forward strand.
TGTGTTAGAATTTTTCCCCGTTCTACGGTATCAAATTTAAGCGAACACTTATGTGATAGTTGTGCTGCAACATTTCGTATGTTGTCCCTTTGTATGATTGCTTCTAATGTACCGATTATTATGGTAAAGGGTTTATTCTTTTCACTACCTTCTTTCTTAACCCTTTTTGAATTGTGAATTCACACCCTTGAACCTGATTTACTATCCCTGCTGTAGGCGAATCAACCCATTGAATGCTGGTGGCTATTTCTTGCTTGTTTACTAATTGTGCTTTTTCTTGTATAACTCTTTTAATGGATGTACTAGCAATAATGCTGGAATTTTGGCTGATAACACACTGCCATGAACCTATTCTATTTACTTTGCCAATTAATTTCCCTTGCTTTCTGGTATCATTCCATGTACAACTAAAAGGTTGTGTTGATGTTCTACTAGATCCTATATCCATAGTTACCCAACCTTCTTCTTTATCATCGAATTTAAGAGGGCATTTATGGGCACTACTTGTGGAAATACATTTGTTTTGAGCTAAAGGTCTTACTATTTCTGTTGGTCCCATAAAAACTATGAGTTTGGTGTTAAGGGGTGGAAGTGTAAAGATACATTCTTCCATAGGCAAGACTGGGATCTTCAGCTGGTTTGCTCCATTCAATGGTTGCAGTCAGGGCTGTCTCGTTCACAGTACCATAGCAGCAGCACAAGTAGGCAAAGACCCAAAAAGGCCAATGCAAAATTGACTCCATCTTCCATCCGTTGTATTCTGGAACGAAATAAACACAAAGACCCTTCCTTCCTTCTTTAAACAACTAGTTTCTTTTTATTTTCATTAATTACTTATATAACATTTAGGCACTTTACACATAATTCAGGGTTTATTAACCTTCTATGCCTCCCTGAGTTCCAAGCGGTCAAAATCGATAATTGAGACATTTAGGGCTCTTAGGATCTCTTTTCCAATGATCCCAAAAGCAGCGTAGTGCCAAAATTGTATACCAAATCTATGGTAAATACCCTTCCTACCAATCTGAGTATAAATTGGATGGGTTATATGCATTTTGCCTTTTTGGCACCGTATTTTTCCTGCAATTGGTGGAAGTTCCTCCATTCTCCTCAAATTTATCAAAGACCGCGGTGTACTTGGTATAAGATAAAAATAATCTAATTGTGTATAGTTAGAATGAGTTAAAATGACAGAAACTAGCATGTTCCCATTTCTTGGGTTTCTAATAAGTCTAGCAATTCGGTCTGAATTCTCCTCCCATTCTTCTAAGTCTAACAGAGGATTGAGAAACACTTGTCCTTTTGCCTCTTGAGATGGTAACGTTGCTTCCTCTCCTGATGCTTCTGCTTCCACTGCAACCATCTGGATTTCTTTCTCCTCAATTCTCATTCTTTTTATTCTTTGTTACTCGGCTACAATTGGAATTAAAGATTTTTATTTTTCCATTTTACCTTGTATTTATAAGAAACTGACTACACGTTTTTCTTTTCATTAATAACGATTTTATTTTTTAATGGAACATTTTTTTCTTAACAACAATCTTTTTTTTTTAATATAACATATTTCTTATTTTAACTGTTTCTTACCTACCTATTTCTTATTTAAGCTAACTAAATTCTATTACAATTAAATTTTACCTAAATTCCTTATCTTAACCTGTCTACTCTTATCCTATTTCTTAACTATATTCTATCACCTAACTATCTAAACTACAATTAAATCCTATCTCTATATAACTTATCCTAACTAAAATTCCTAACCTATCTTACTCTATTCTTATCTTTACCTATTCCCATCTTAAACTAAACTATTAACCTATACCTTTTTTAAGATTTTTAACAAAACCTAGTCTATAACTTATCTATATAACTAACATTTTTAAATTTCCGATTTCTAAGCTTCTCTAATTTCTAATCTATTTATATCTATTATTTGTCCATTTATTTTTCAGAGCAGGTCTTCTCCAAAAGTGCCTCTAATGTTGGAATTGACATTTATTAGTCCAAACTGGTGGTTCACTCTTCTTCTACCAATCTGTACCTGTATTGGGTGACTTATAGAAATTAACTGTACTTCCTGAGCCGTGGCAGGCTGGTAAGCTCTCACCACTCCAGAGAGAGGTGGAGCATGAGGCAACTGGTTGATGTTAAGGATTGATTTTGGGGAACTAGGAGCTAAATTGAACAGGGTCAGAGTGGACTGATCTTTGTATTGCAACAGGGTTGGAACTAATAATGCCCCATTGGCCGCTCTAAACAGCTGGACAATCGGGTCCCTGTTCACCTCCCAGTCCCAATCTTCCTGTTCGAATTCCTCTACTTTGATCCACCCTTCCTCTGGGAGGTCGGCCGGATTTTGGCCTGGCCTGTCTGCCTCATCTGCCTCCAATGCTTCTCTTTCCCTTATTTGATCTTCCGCCATTTTTTTATATTTTTCTCTCTGGCTTTGTCTGATCCTCTTTTTCTTTTCTCTTTCTCTCTTTCTGTCTTTCTTATTGTTTTCCTGTCTGACGCTAAAAAAATGGAAAATAATACTTGTTACTATCTTACTTATTATATACATAATAACTAACTATTAATACTAACAATTATCTTATTTACTTTATCTTAACATTCTACCTTATACTTATCTATGCTATCTTAAAATTCTCTAATTTCTAACCTTTCACCATCTATGGTGTTTCCATGTATTTTCATTAGGATGTCATTTCCAATGGTGCCACAGGTAACATTGAGTAAAGCCCTCATTCTGAACCTTTGATAGATAATTTTTCTTCCAATTCTTACTTGCACGGGGTGGCTTATTCTAATTTTTCTTTTTCCCTTGCCTTTAATGTATCCCGTAGTTGGAGGGAGAATATCCCACCTTGTCAAATTTATCATAGAATATGATAAATTTGGTCTGAGTTGGAAATATTGGGTAGTTGTATGGGTTGCATGTATCAATGTTATTGGGACTTAAAGATTTTTTGTGATGGAGTCCCTACGTAACCCCACTATAGGTCATGATCCCAATCTTCTTGTTCTATAACATTATCATGAGCCTCTTCAATTTGGCCTCCCTGCGGATACATGGTCTCTCCATTTACTTCTGCCTCAGCAGCTATGGGAAAAACATGTTTGGTAATCTGTTCTTCTCTTCTTTGCTCAGTCATTCTTTACTCAGTGTACCTATAAGCGCAAATACATGACTTACTCATATAATCCTACATTTCTATCTTATATTGTTTATATTTATATTACTATAGTTCCTAATACAATTGTTTTTAACTTTACTTATTTATTTATATACATTAATTTTGTAGGATTTGGACCAAGGCATCCTTCTCTAAGTCAATTGAGCACTTTAACATTCTTAAGACGTCAATTCCTAATATTCCATATGGGCTTTCATTCATTTCCATTATTCCCAATTTAATGTTCTCAATTCTTTTATTCCCTATTTTTAGTGTTAAGGGAGTTGTAATCTCCACTGTGTTACCCCAAAAATTTGATCCCCAAAATCTAATCAGTTAATTCCTTAATTTTTCTAATTTTCAGACCGTCCAGCAGTCTGGATGTAATTACAATCTCAGGAGGTAACCCAAATTAGGTTATTTCACTTAAACGGACAAATATCGAAACCCTGGGATAAATGTCCCAAGTTGGGGACTACGGCTACAGCCCACCGATCAAGCACAGACTCACGAGCAACAAAGATTCAGAGTCAATAATTTGTTTTGATCAAAAGCGGCTTTATTGTAACATGTATTGTAAGCACTGACTAAAGCGCTACTGTCTCTTTAAGAAAAACCTCTACTTAACATCAAGCTTAAAGGCATTAAAATTATTCTAGGAAATTACAATATAAAGACACTACTTAACTTATAACATATAAGCGCTATGGTTTATAGATACAATTAACACATAAAGGCAACACTTTTACTTATAACTATAACACAAAAACAATGAGGTAATTAAAAGAACATTCAGCGAGTGAGGGCCAGTCACTGGCTGAATGGAGAGATCTCAATTCTTAATGCTACTCCTTAAGATCTAACTCTGGGTTGCTTGTCTCCCTTAACTTAAATAAATTGCCTTAAAAAGGTGCTGTAGAAAGGGCTTAGGCTTCCCCTGACACTGTTCCCTATGGGCATTCCTCCCCTCCTTGGGACCCTTTTTGCTTACCCCAAAAGGCTGTAAAAAGTTGCGTTGAGTTGTCAGGGTCCTCAGGGAAACAGAAAACAGGAGTCCAGGAAAAAGGAGATAAGGTGGGAGGCAAAAGAGAGGAAAAGGTGAGACAGCAGGAAAAAGAGCTGGCTAGTCCAGTGGGCCTCGCACAGCTCTGAGCTGGTTGCCATGACACCGTGGCTTCGGAACACTCAGGGCAGGCAGGGGTAGCTGCTCGACGACAGGAGGTCAGGCGCGCTGTGGATCGGTCAGTGGCAGGCAGGCTTGGTCACTGGGCGAGCGGAGCTGGAACAGCAGCAGGCAGGCTCGGTGGTGCGGTGGCTGGAAGCCCTGGGACTGCAGCGTTGGTACCTGGAAAAAGCCCTTCAGAGACTGGGCACAGAGACCCAGCTCAGGGATTGAGTCCTGAGTTGTTGCTCAGAGACAAAGTCCCCTTTTCTGCCTTTCAGAAACTAAGTCAGAGACTTTGCTCTCAGAAACTGAGTTGAACCCAGCTCTCAGAGCCTAAGTCCAAAACTTAGCTCTTAGGCTTCCTCTAGAGATGATGTTACTCTCTCTAGGGCTGCATGTGCATGTGGGACCCTAGCCAGAGGCTAGTGAACCCAGTAAGGAGTGGGTAAGATCTCCGCAGAGCTGCTCTTTGCACTGCCTTTTATTTGCTGTTTCTACCACTCCCAGCTTCTTCTTGACCAGTCACAAAGAGGTGAGTTCATCTTCATCCAATTAAAAAGAATGACTTCATTGCTCATCTGCATATTGCATCATCAAAATCAATACTTTTGATGAGCCCTGCTGACAGGGGGTGGATACTTTGATACTTGATGGGAGGGCGACTGAGTGAGTTCAAAATTTCAGAGGCTTGCCTCCATCTTGACCTACTTAAAATTTCCTGTTAAATCTGCTGATGGAGATATGTAACTTCCCTTTATGATCTCTCCATTTTGTTTCTTGCTGAATGCTCTTTTTATTTATTTATCCATTTATTTATTTATTTAATTTTAAAACACTGTTAAATGATTGATTTACGAGTTCTTTACCCTTCATTACTGCATTTTATGCTGTTTTCCAGCTTTGCCATAAAACTTCTGCTAAATTGCCTTACCATTTCTTACTCATATGGGTTTTTATATTTTCTTAGTATTTTTATTTATTTATTTGTTTGTTTCTCTATGATACTAAAGAGATGGCAAAAATCTCAGGCTACAACTATTCCTCGTACCTTTGCTATTCTAATTCTCTTATATGTTCGATACAAGAGAATTTGTGGCATGACTTTAGCATTGATCACAGAATGTGATGCTGCAGGATCTACGTAACATATATGGCTTGTTTCATTATCCTGCATTTTTACGAATATTATTGCCAATGGTCTATTATAATGATCTTTTAGTATTGAAGTTATAACATATCTATTGTCCAGAAACATAACAGTTGGAATTTCTTCTGTCTGTGTACCTTTTTCTTTATTATCCTTAGGAATGTTAAAGAGAATGTCCTTCATTAATTCCTGGTTTGGTTTTTGTTTTTCCTTTTGTTCTTCTTGTTGCAAGATCTGCTCAATTTCTAGACTTCTCTGCATGGTATTTCCTTGGTCCAATATTTTCAATACCTCATCTTCTTCTAATGATGTTACTTTCTCTACCCAATCCGCCATAGTTCTAAATTTTACAAAAATGACTTAATTACTTTCTATACCTACTTTGTAATTATTCTACACACCATTTCTATTCATCCTTATTTTCCAATAACCTTCTCCTTCCCAAGTCTATTACACAATTCATTGCCGTAAGTGCATCTAACCCTAGAACAGCATACTGATGTGGACCCAAATCTATAAGCCCAAAACTTCCAAGCAACCTTCTTGTTCCTATGTTGATCTTTAGAGGGATGCTTATTGGAATCGTTCCCCATCCTGATGAGGAATGAATCCATCTTATCTCCTCAGTGATTATATTATCAATATTTATTCAATTGATGTTTAATATTGAAAAGGCCGCTCCTGTATTTATGGTAAAATAGACTGTTCTTATTACTCCATCTATCAGTAGTGTTGCTACGGTAAACCATCTATGATCCAAGTCCTCTATTACTCTTGCAATTTCTCCATCCAATAATTCAGGCTGATCTTCTCTACCACTCTCATATCCACTTTCTTCACTTTCACTCTCCATATTTCCTACAAAAATAAAATCAACTCTACTTAAACTATACATATATACAAGTTTTTTTTTTCTGCTTAATATCTTATTTTTGCTGTTTTAGTTTATTCTATTTCCACTTTTTTATTTGAGAGGAATGGAACCATTTGACTATTTTTCTTTTTCCTTTTTTAATTTCTAGCATATACACAGTGGGGCTTGCTTTATTGATAATTTGAACTGGACCTTCCCATACAGGACATAGGACGTGGTCTTTTTCTTTAAACTGCCTATACATCACCCTATCTCCTATTTGCCATTCTTGTGGGTGCAGAATTGGTCCTAGCTTCTGATCCATTTGCTGAGCTTTTGCTTTTAAGTTTATTGCTATCTGTTTGTGAGTTTCTGAAACAGATTTTAGGAGCTGCTGCATCCAGTGATCTGTTAGCACTTTTGGTTATATTTCATCTGGAGGGTTCCCAACTAACCACCATTGTTCTGGCAATCTCATGTTTCTTCCTGTCATTGCTTTAAATGGTGTCACTCTAGGAGATGCTATTGTTCCTCTAATAGCCATTAATATTAAAGGTAGTTTTTGATCCCAATTTTTCCCTTGCAGATTTACCACTTTTCTTAAGGCGTTCTTTATAGTTCTATTAGTTCTTTCTACTTGTCCTGAACTTTGTGGATGTCCTGCTATGTGTAATCTTTGCTTAATTCCAAATGCTTGGCACAGGCCTTTTGTTATTTCACCCACAAAGTGCGGACCTTGATCTGAATCTCTCTCTCTCGGAATTCCCCATCTAGAAAAGACTTGATCTACCAATACCCTAGCAGTAGTTAGCGCAGTGTTGTTCCTGGTAGGAATTGCTTCTACCCATTTAGTGAAAGGATCAACAATCTCTAAACAGTACTTGTTTCCCTTAGCAGTATTTGCAAGTGGACCTATATAAACAATTTGTAACCTTGACCACGGACCTTCAATGCTTTGGTGTCCTAATTTCCCTTTTATTATCTTAGTGTCTGCATTGTTTGCTGCACAAGGTAGACAGTTATTCACATATTGCTCTATATCTGATCTCATGTTAGGCCACTATCCTGCCATTTGCAGTCTTTCTAAAGTTTTCTCTGCACCGAAATGTTCATGATCATGTGCTAAGGCTATCATTTCTGTTCTAAGATTAGATGGTACTACCCATACCGGTATATCTTCCTCTGCTTCAGCTGCTAGTATTAGTCCTGTTTCATGTCTTTTAACATGCCATCCATGGAATTCTCCTTTCTCCACTAATTTCTTTATTTCAGGATCTTTCTTTTGCAATGCTACCAATTCAATTTGTTCTACTTGTTCTTCTTCTATGCTGGCTATTGGGGCTGCTTGAAATTGTATTTTGGGATTCCACGGAGACCCCTCCTTGGCTCCTAATTTAGCTTGCTCATCTGCTTTATTATTCCATTGAGCCTCTTCTGTGTTTTTCCTGTGCTTTTACTTTTCCCATTAAAACTGGTTGTAATCTGGTTTGAGCTAAGTTCCACAGGTATATCAATTTTTCAGAATGAACTATGGGCTTGCCATCAGCTGATTTCATTCCCTTTTTCTGCCAATGAGGCATCCAATCTACTATAGCTCGTAACACCCAATCAGAATCTGTGAAGATAGCAACTTGTTTGTCTTCTGGGACATTTTCTAATACTACAACAACCGCCACTATTTCAGCTGCTTGAGCTGAATGTGGTAGACATTGTCCCTTTATAACTCTTTCAACAGAGATTCTGATTGCTGCATACCCAGTAAAATGCTGTCCTTCCTTGCAATAACTAGATCCATCCACAAACCAGATCTCATCTACCTGATCTTTTACTTCCTGCAGTTTTGTTCCTCCTTGGAATAGTATAGGACCTTCTGGAGGGATTTCTGGCAATGGACACTCATGGTGTTCCCCTTCTATGATGAGTCCATAAGGGACTGGAGATAAAGCTGGAACTTTCTCCATGCTTACATTCTTGTTTAGTAAGACTAATGTCCATTTAGCTAACCTAGGACTGGATACATGACCCTCATTAATCTTTCCTGTCAGGACATACTTTACAGGGGAGTGTGAGGTTTTCAGTAACACTGGGGATAATCCAACTAGGTATTCCCAATGCTGCAAAGCCCACACTAATGCTAATATTTCCTTCTCATAAGGAGTAAAGCCTTGTTCAACTCCATTGAGATTTTTAGAAGCATAAGCCACAGGTCTCAGTCCAGTACCATGGTCTTGACTGAGGACTGCACTCATTCCGGTGTCTGTGGTAGCTAATTGAAGCACAAAAGGTTTTTCTATCTTTGGATAAGCTAAAGCTGGAGCCTGTGCTAGTGCCTGTTTTAACTGAGTAAATGCTGTTTGCTGTTCTGTTCCCCATTCCCACTGGGTACCTTTCCTTAACAACTTATATAATGGAGAAGCTTTTTCTGCATAGTTTTCCACAAAATCTCTAGAAAAGTTTGTCAACCCTAAGAATGATCTCAGAGTGGAAATATCTGTAGGAGCTGGCAATTTCTGTAGGAGTTCTACTCTTTGCTTATCTGGTGACCGTCCTTCTTGTCCCAGAGTTACTCCTAGATAATTTACCTGCTGCTGGCATATCTGTGCTTTTTCAGGGCTAACTTTGAATCTGGTTTCCTCTATTTTCCGCAGAACTTGATCTAAAATTTCTAAATTTTCTTCTCTAGTTTTTGTGCTAATCAGGATGTCATCAACATAGAAGATATTATCCTTTTTGGGCACATCATCCCACATTTTGATCACATGCATGTGGCATATAGTGGGTGACAAATGAAAACCCTGTGGTGTTCTACAGAAACACAATTGCCTGCCTTGAAAAGTAAAGGCAAATTTATACCAACAATCTGGATGTAATGGTATGGAAAAGAATGCATTTGCCAAATGTAATACTGTAAACCACTTCGCTTCTCCTATTATAGAAGCCATTACCTCTGGATATTTGGCCACAACTGGTGCAGTTATTGGAGTTACTTTGTTCAATGGTCTAAAGTCAATAGTTAATCTCCATGTCTTTCCGTCTGCTTTCAGAACTGGCCAAATAGCTGCATTGTTCCTGCTTTGTTTTTCTACTACAACTCCTTGATCTATCAGACCCTGAATAGTTTTTGCTAAGCTCTCTTCAGCTTCTTTGGGATATTTGTATTGTTTTTGAGGTGGGGAATCAGGTCCTGTAATTAGCACTTCTGCATTAATTTTCCCACATTCTGCCTTGCTTTTAACCCACACTGTTTTATGCTGTAAAGCAATTTCTAGAATTTCTTGTGGCCAATCAGGCCATTTCACTTCTGCTGCTGCTTTTACAGCAGATAGCCTATAGCCTGCTTCTATAATTACAGATTCTTTTGCTGTGTCTTCCTGACCTATGGACATTTTCCATAAGGTTTTGTTCACCAAATCAACTATAAGCCTAAGATTTCTTAGAATGTCCATTTCCAATACTCCATTCCCATCTAGTTCTGAGGCCAAATTGTCCCTTTCCATTTCTATTTCCTAATCTAAAATTTACTACTGGGCTGAATGGAACTCTACTCTCTGCTTCATTAAATCCCTGCAAGTTCCTAACAATGACTGGAGTTCCACATAGATTTTTCCTTTTGGTGCTAATTGATAAGAAAGTGGCACCTGTATCAATTAACATATTTTGTCCGAACGCTCCCTGTTTAAACTCTACATAAACTGTAGGTCTTCCCCATCTATCTTGATCTAAATATGCCACTAAGTCAGCATGTTCTCTGGCTGACACTGGGGAAATAGGGGGCGCTCAGCCTCCCTATTCTTGATCTGGTGGGAGAGGAGGGGCAGATGGAGTTGGGCTTTCATATTTTGCTAGCCTTCTTAATATTTCTGCAGTTGGCAACCCATGAATTTTCTCTTTTGGTTCAAATTGTAATAACTTTTTCCATGCCCATGTTCTAACTGAATCTTCTTTCCTTAAGGGATAAGGAGTAGCTGGACGAGAATAGGAATTTCCAATTCTATCTCCATTTTTATTCCACCCTTCATTTCTACCATTTCTAATCTGTCTAGGTGGAGGGTTCTCTTTCTTTTGTGGCCCATTATTTGAAAAAGTTACTGTTGATACCCTTTCAATTCTTTTTCTAGGTACTGGGCAAGTTTCCCTTTGGATTTCATAGAGTGCCTTTGCTTTCTCCTCAATGTCCCTTAAAGGTGTTTCTGCTGGACCTATAGAAATCATTGCTGTTCTTACATTAGGGACAAACCCTAGCAATAAGGTTTTTCTAAATTGTAATACATCGTAATCTAAAAGATCTGCCCATCTCATATGTATAGCTTCTGCATCTTCTCTTGGAGTTGCAAGACCTGAATGTTTGTATACTAACTTTTTCCTAGCTATATAAGGTTCGGGTCCTTCTCCAGGCTGTTGCTTTTCCCTATGAAACCATATAACTGGATCTTCCCCGGGGAAAAAGAATTTTAAAACTTCCACCTCTATATCATTCTTATCCTTTTTTTCTCCACCTTGTATATTATAGGAAAGCCCTGCAAAATTTTCCATACCCATAAATTCCTTAAGCAGTGCTGATATATCTGCTCCTGTTAATCCTGGCATTCCTGTTATTCTAGTAAGCCATTTGACTACTGTACTTCTGTCTAGAATTCCTAAAGTTCTTCCTAGGGCTTTAATTTGTTCAGGAGTATAGGGTCTTTCTTCTGTTCTTTCCTCTGTACTTCCATAGTTGCCTGCTTTTGTTTTCTTAGTTACTTTAGTGGTTACCACTGGTGCTACTGGAGGTGGTTTCTCAAGCTCTCTTAACTCTTTTCTTAAAGTACTGTATAAGGTTTCTTTTTGTATTGCCCCTTCACAATCTTTCTCAATATCCTCCCACTCATCTTCATCTGTTCCTACTTCCTCATACCTCCAACAACTTGCATTGTTCTTTACTACTGAGATTACTCCTCTGCTAACTCTCAATTCCTTCTTTAAAGGTTCTATCTGTTTTAAACAATCTGCATGCTCTATCCTTCCTTTTTCTTTTGCATCTGAAAGCATTACTCTTACAGCGGCTTGATCATCTGTTGCTACCTTTCCCCACTTTTCATTTTCTTTAAGCAATCCATTTATCTTCTCTTTTCCTTCTTCTATTTCCTTTTGAAACATTCTTATTTGAGTAGATTGTGTTAACAGGACAAATCTTAAGTTTATATTCTCAGCTTCTGAATTTCTTAGCTGTTTAACACTGCTTTTTCTTTTTGTGATCTTTGTTTTTCTTCTATTAATTTTTCTATTTCTTTGTCTAATGTAGCTGCAACCCGATATAATCCTTGCATGGCAGCTCTTTTTCTTTCCTTTTTACTAGGCTTTCCTTTAAAAATTTCTTTCTGATCTTCCTGAATCCACTGATCCCATTGCTTGCATAATTGTAGGAAAGCTCCTGGTCCTATAAAGGCATTTTCTTTCCATGGACCTTTTCCTATTTTCTGTATAAAATCTTCTAGACTATCTCCTAGCATCTTAACAGAGTGATTTTTACTGGTTTTACTATGCTGTTGTTTCTGTGCCCTCAACATCTTGTAATTTTATGCTAGAAGTTTTTTGCTTCAGATCTTTTCCAAACCTTACTTAAATTAATTTTAATACTATTGGGCACCTTTTTTTTTTCTAAATGCAAAACTAATTGCAATACTACTGTGCACTATTTGAGCACCACCTAATTCTAATTGTGCGCTATTTCAGCACCACCTAATTGTGTGCACTATTTCAGCACAAACTGTCTGCCTTAAGCAACGACAGGGTTAGACTCTCTCTCTAACCTGAGTAACACTGGACAGTCTTTCCTTAAACTCAGTCTAGGGCTGAGCAACCCATCGGAATCTTCTAGTCTGACTTCTGTCAATAAAACCTCAAAACACATCCCTGGTCTCTGGAGATACCTAGAAATTCCTAAGTTAGTCCACTACCAACCATAACCTTCCGAGACTAACTATAAACCTGTCTCATCCGTAGGGACGTCTCCCTCATGGTGGCCACAGGCCCTGTACCCCTCAAGCAAGGCTGTCCTATACCCTTGGCTGTATTGGTTACAGGTTAGCTGGATATGGTCCTCCAGCTGGACTGTTCGAGCTAGCTTTTACTGGATACCAATGCCTCCAGTAGGGCAATTCTCTTTGTCTAGGCTTACTGGATATGTGCCTCCAGGAAGGCAATTTCAACTAACTAGATCACCAAAGCCTACTCTCTTGGGCTAGGCTTACTGGATATGTGCCTCCAGGAGGGCAATTTTAACTGAATAACTAAATCACCAAAGCCTACTCAACACCAATAACTCGAGTCAAGTATTTCAGAACCATATATGCACTTAAATCTTATCAAACACTTTTCTAATACAATTGAATCAAATAAACCTTTAGATGTAATTAATTCAATTATATCAGGTAAATCTTTTAAATAAACCTTTACTAAGAAAACCAGTACATTGGCATTAATGCGTTTTACTTTAAATTTTTGTTTGCCAATTACCACTACTTTTATGGATGCACCCTTAAAATTATTCCCTAAATTTTCCTTGATGACATTGTAGGCATAGCTTTCTTAAACAAGGGTTATTCTGATAAGCAAAAATTAATTTTTATTCATTGGTAGATGCTAATTCTATATGTCTGCTCTTTAATTAAATTCTATTTACTGATTGATGTTACTTTTATAAGCATGCTTTTAAATTACTGAGCTTTTAATTTCACCTAATACAATTATTTCTACACTTTTTCTATTTCCCTATAAAATTTAAAAAGGTTTTATTGTCCGCTGGTTGAGCGTGAAGGGTTAAAGTTAAGGTGCCGGCTTGAAAGACCGTTCACAGTCAGCACAGCAGACAAGACTCCTAGAATTTTTAACTGTGCCACAACTTCATGGAGTCTTTAACTCCTCTATATCTTATGTTGCTTTTAGGGTCTGTGAACCCCCAAATTTAAGCGAAAAACCTCCTGGCTGGCTCGCCAATTCTGTTACCCCAAAAATTTGATCCCCAAAATCCAATCACTCAATTTATCAATTTTCAGACCGTCCAGCAGTCTGGATATAATTACAATCTCAGGAGGTAACCCAAATTAGGTTATTTCGCTTAAACGGACAAATATCGAAACCCTGGGATAAATGTCCCAAGTTGGGGACTACGGCTACAGCCCACCGATCAAGCACAGACTCACGAGCAACAAAGATTCAGAGTCAATAATTTGTTTTGATCAAAAGCAGCTTTATTGTAACATGTATTGTAAGCACTGACTAGAGCGCTACTGTCTCTTTAAGAAAAACCTCTATTTAACATTAAGCTCAATGCATCAAAGTTACTCTATGCAATTAGAATATAAAGACATAACTTGTAACTACAACATAAGGCACTTAAAGGTCTATAGATACAATTAAAAAACATAAAAGGCAACACATACAATTAAAAGCATAAACGGTTACACTTAACTTATAACTATAACATATAGACAATGAGATATTTAAAAGAACATTCAGCAAGTGAGGGCCAGTCACTGGCTGAATGGAGGAATCTCAGTTCTTAATGCTACTCCTTAAGGTCTAACTCTGGGTTGCTTGTCTCCCTTAACTTAAATAAATTGCCTTAAAAAGGGTGCTTTTAGAAAGGGCTTAGGCTTCCCTGATACTATTCCCTATGGGCATTCCTCCCCTCCTTGGGACCCTTTTCGCTTACCCCAAAAATCGATGAAAAAGGCTGAAAAATTGGAATGAGGGGAATCAGTGGCTGGTTGGAGAGGTGTCCCGGTCAGGCCTTGCTCAGTTCTGGGCTGGTTGCTAGGCGACTGGGGCTCTGGCTCGGTTCAGAATGTTCAGCAGCAGGCAGGAGCAGTTGCTGGGTGGCTGGAGCTTCGGTGTGGCTTCAGGATGGACAGCGGCTTGCAGAGATGATAGCTGGGCGATCGGAGCTCTGGCTTGCAGGAGCGGTGGCTGGAAGCCCTGGGACTGCAGCGTTGATACCTGGAAAAGCCCTTTTGAAGACTGGGCACAGAGACCCAGCTCAGGGATTGAGTCCTGAGTTGTTGCTCAGAGACAAAGTCCCCTTTTCTGCCTTTCAGAAACTAAGTCAGACACTCTGCTCTCAGAAACTGAGTCAAACCCAGCTCTCAGAGCCTAAGTCCAAAACTTAGCTCTTAGGCTTCCTCTAGAGACGATGTTACTCTCTCTAGGGCTGCATGTGCATGTGGGAGCCTAGCCAGAGGCTAGTGAACCCAGTAAGGAGTGGGTAAGATCTCCGCAGAGCTGCTCTTTGCACCGCCTTTTATTTGCTGTTTCTACCACTCCCAGTTTCTCCTTGACCAGTCACAAAGAGGTGAGTTCATCTTCATCCAATTAAAAAGAATGACTTCATTGCTCATCTGCATATTGCATCATCAAAATCAATACTTTTGATGAGCCCTGCTGACAGGGGGTGGATACTTTAAGATACTTGATGGGAGGGGGACTGAGTGAGTTCAAAAATTCAGAGGCTTGCCTCCATCTTGACCAACTTAGAATTTCCTGTCAAATCTGCTGATGGGGATATGTAACTTCCCTTTATGATCTCTCCATTTTGTTTCTTGCTGAATGCTCTTTTTATTTATTTATCCATTTATTTATTTATTTATTTATTTTAAAACACTGTTAAATGATTGATTTACGAGTTCTTTACCCTTAATTACTGCATATTATGCCATTTTCTAGCTTTGCCATAAAACCTCTGCTAAATTGCCTTACCATTTCTTACTCATATGGGTTTTTATATTTTCTTAATATTTTTATTTATTTTTGTTTCTCTGTGATACTAAGGAGATGGCAAAAATCTCAGGCTACACAGCAATCTCATGTTCCTCCCAGTCATAGCTTTAAATGGCCTTACTCCATGAGATGCTACTATTCCTCTGACAGTCATTAATATTAAAGGTAATGTTTGATCACAATTTTTACCCTGTTAATTCACTACTTTTCTTAAAGCTGTTTTTATGGTTCTGTTTGTTCTTTCTACTTGTCCTGAACTCTGAGGATGCCTTGCTATGTGTAACTTCTGATTCCAAATGCTCGGCACAATCCTTTTTATTTCACCTACAAAATGTTGACCTTGGTCTGAATTTCTTTCTTTCAGAAATCCCCATCTTGAAATAACTTGCTTTACTAATACCTTTGCAGTCATTAAAGCTGTATTGTTTTTAATGGGGGTTGCTTCTACCCATTCAGTAAAAGGATCTACTATTAGTAGGCAATATTTGTTTCCCTTGACAGTTTGTGCAAGTGGATTAATATAATCAATTTGTAATTGGGACCAAGGACCTTCAATTCGCTGATGTCCTAATGTACCTTCTACTATTCTGGTATCTGCATTATTAGCTGCACAAAGCAAACAATTATTTACATAGTGTTCTATATCTATCCTCATACTCAGCCACCATCCTACCATTTGCAATCTATCAAGAGTTTTATCTATACCTAAATCTCCATTTTCATGTGCCAAGGCCACCATTTTAGTTCTAAGGTCAGATGGCACTACCCATCCAGGCATGTCATCTTCTATTTTAGTGACCAATACTAATCCTGTTTCATGCTATTTAACCTTCAAATTTACTCATTTCCACTAATTTCCTTATTTCACAATTTCTTCTTTGGAACGCTATTAGATCAACTTGTTCTGTCTACTCTTTTCCTATACTGGCTATTGGGGCTATTTGGGACTGTATTTTTGGTTCCCATACGGTGCCATCCGTGGCTTCTAATTTAGCCTGCTCATCTGCCTTATTATTCCACTGAGCTTCTTCTGTGCTATGTACTTTTACTTTTCCCATTAATACTGGCTGAGATCTTTTTTGAGTTAAATTCCACAAATATATTAATTTTTCAGAATGAGCTATAGGTTTATCACCCACTGATTTCATTTTCCTCTTTTCCCATTGAGGCATTCAATCTACTATTGCTCTTAATACCCAATCAGAATCTGTGAAGATAGCAACATGCTTATGCTCTGGGATATCTTCTAGTAGTACAATTACAGCTACTATTTTAGCTGCTTGAGCTGAATGTGACAAACACTGTCCCTTTAAAAACGCTTCATCAGAAATTCTGACTGCTGCATAACCAGTATAAGACTGTCCTCCCCTATGATAACTTGACCCATCTATAAACCAGATCTCATCTACCTTTTCTCTTACTTCCTGTAAGATTGTTCCTCCTTGGGAAAATATAGTACTTTCCAGAGGGATTTCTGGTAAAGGACGCTCATGTTGTTCTCCTTCTACAATATGTCCATATGCGACTGGAGATAAACCTGGAACTATCTGCATACTTATATTCTTATTTAAAACTTACTAAAGGATTAAATGGCAATCTACTTTCAGCCTCATTAAATCCTTATAAATTTCCTATAATTACAGGAGATCCAAATAAAATTTTTTTTTGGTACTAAACAACAACAAAGTGGCATCTGTATCAATTAACATATTTTGTCCAAATGCTTCCTTCTTAAATTCTACATATAACGCAAATCTCCCCCATTTCCTGATCTAAATGTGCCATTAAGTCAGCATCTTCTTCAGCTGACACTGGGGAAACGGGGGACACTCGGCTTCCCTATTCTTGAAGAGGGGCAGAGGGAGCTGGACTTACATGTCTAGCTAGCCTTCTTACTAATTCTTCAGTGAACAATCCATCAATCTTTTCCCTTGACTCATATCGTTTCTTTCAAGCCCATGCTCACACTAGATCAAATCTTCCTGAGAATGGGGATCATTTAGATGAAGATAAGAATCTCTTTTATTTTTATTCTTCTCCTTTTCGTCATTCTTAACCCTTTTAACTTGCTTATCCACTGATTTCCACTTCTTTTGTGGACCATTATTTGAGAAAGTTACTGTTACAATTTCATCAAATCTTCTTCCTGGAGCAGGAGTGGTTTCTCTTTGAATTTCATATAAAATTTTCTCTTTCTTCTATGCATCTTATAGATGCATGCTCTGGATTCATAGAAATTATTGCTGTTTTCATATTGCAAGACGACATATACCAGGGGTCTCAAACTCAAATCACCATGAGAGCCACATGAGGACTAGGATATTAGCTGGAAGGCCACATTACCGAAACCTCTTCATACAGCAGTCAGTTTAATTATTAAAAATTAATTGAATTCAAAATGATTGAATATTAATGAATTTAATTAAAATTTTAAGAAAGCTTTTACATTAAATTTTTTTAAGTTTTTTTTTTTTTTTTTAAACAAAGAAACAAGGAAGGGAAGAGAGAAGAAAGACAGAAAAAGGAAGAGAACGGAGAGAAAAAAGGAAGGAAAGAAGCGTGAGAGAAAAAGAAGGAAAGATGAAAGAGTCCATGCCACGTCTTACAAATGGCAGGAATAGTCTACAAGTGTGGTGGGGAGATGACTTTTGCTGCTTGTAAGCAGCAGCAGGAACCCTCTTCCTCTTCCAGCCACCTGCAAGAGGCTCAGAGGCAAAGATGGTCTATGCCACTTTTTACAAGGGCAGAAGCAGTTTCTGAGCTGCCACTCCGAGATGGCTCGCCACTTGCAGGGACCATCCCCCACTTCCAGCCTCTTGCAAGAGGCTGGAAGAAGAAAAGGAAAGGGTTCCCTGCAGTCCTGACCCCCCACAAATGGCCCTGCAGGGCTCTGCCTAACCCCCCCCCCCGCTCACAGGCAGCAGTAGGCTTCAGTCCTCCCTGGCTGGCCAGCAGTGGGACTGCCTGTGCTGGGTCCCTGTGGGGGAGGGGGGATGTGTGGCCAGAAGCACTCTTTGAAGTACTGAGGCAGGACACCTGGAGTCAGGCAGCTTTGGTTCAGCTGCCAGCTCCCAGCAGGGGAGGGAGTCCTAAAAAACCAGCCAGGGATCCAGAATCCAGAACCCCTGAATTCCTGCCTGCATTAGGAGGGGCCTCAGGCAGGGATTCCACAGGCTGCATGCAGCCTGCATGTTTGAGACCTCTATCATATACTATAGGCTTATCATCATTATCATCCTCATTCCTTGCAAGCCTAGAATGCTTAAACACTAGTTTCTTCCTAGCTATATATGGTTGAGGTCTTTCTCCTACTTTTCATTTTTCCCTATGAAACCATGACTGGATCTTCACCAGGGAAACTTGAAACTCTATTGTGTGTCTGTTTCTTTCTCCTCCACCTTGCATGTTGTATGGAAGACCTGCAAAATCTTCAATTCACGTACATTCTTCAATGCTGAGATATCTCCTCCTGTTAATCCAGGCATCCCTGTTATTCTAGTTAACCATCTGATAACTGAGCTTCTATTTAAAGGACCTAAAGATTTTCCCAAAGCTTGTATTTGTTTAGGGGTGCAAGGTCTTTCTTCCACATTCTTCAGTTCCTCCCGCATTACCACCTGAAGTTTTCTTAGACACCCTGGTAGTTATCACTGGTGCTACAGGGGGTGATGTTTTAAGTTCTTCTAACAAAACACTTAGTTTCTTTTACAGTTGTCTTTTTGAAATCACCCTGAAAATCTTCCCATTCATCTTCTATTTCTACTTCCTCATCATTCCAAGGATAACTACTATTATTCTTTACTGCTGAGATTACTCCTTTACTGATCACCAGTTCCTTCTTCAGAGCTTCTATTAGACCATGCAGCTTGTCTGAAGCAATTTTCCCTTTGTCACCTGCATCTGAGAGCATCACTCATACAGCAGCTTGATTGTCTGTAGCCATTTTTCATTTTCCCTAACCACTCTTCTTTTTTCTTCTCTCTCTCTCTCTCTGTGTGAGAGAGAGAGAGAGAGAGAGAGAGAGAGAGAGAGAGAGAAGTGCTATTCTTTCATCCTTGCCTCAGAAGCACCATATAACTAAAACACTACACCTTCTGACCGTCCTTGAACAGTGCTATAAAAAAACAACAGGCTTGGTCATTGAGTAGCTATTTACAGCATCTCACCTTGGTTCTATTATAGTAGTCCTTAAAAGACACTAGGCATAGGATACAACTTCTACTTCCTCCACAATTTGGCTAACCCCTTTTCCAGAGCTTACTGTTCACCTATCTAAACAACACTTTTGTGTGATGTGTGTGTGTGTAGTCGTGTTGAAAATTGTGAAATTGTGTTTGCTAAATGCTACATTTGTTAAACTTACTAATTAATTACTTCCTAAAGCATCCTAGTTATTTTATAACTAAGTTAACATTAGTATCACTGCTAGCTAAGGATTAACCTGAGACTTTTTAAAAGGATTTTTCCCTATCAATTTGCCTTCCACCATTTTGTGTCCCTGTCAGTTTGCCTTCTGCCATTTTCACTAATAGATTTAAATAATTATGTGACAAAAATCTCTGGCTACAAAACCATATGCCTAACATGGAGAGTTCTCTTTAAGAGATCTGTTGGGGGCTAGGTCATTATTGCTAGGCAGATTTAGCACTCCACACCCAGAAGTTTCTGTAATTGAGTGTGGTAGCTTTAGGCATGTGCCACAAGGCTGGTCAGTCAGACTGGCAGTGTTGGTTAATCAGTAAGCTGACTGTGATTTCAGCAGAGGAGGAAGCGTGGATTTCAGCTGAAGATACCTACAAACAAAGGAGAGGATAGCTGCTTCTTTCAAACCAGAAGGCTGTGGACTTGGTAAACAAACAGAGAATATAACAGACTCAGGCGAACAACACCCAAGCTCTGGGAATGCCTGAGCTGCTTCTGCCCTGTTCAGATTCATTTTGTTTCCTTGTTTATGTTGGTGAAGACAGCTACGAAGATAATGTATTTGAATTATAAAACAATCATACTGTTATAAAAATTATTATTATGATTATTTATCAAAAGATTTATAAAGCTAGTATTTAATAAACTTCCTTACTTTGTGTTCTTATTAGGAGTTGAATGTGTGGAAAGTAACTGAGCAATCTTTGCTGAAAATTCTTAAACTGAATCCTGAATCTCCAGCTGCTTCTCCATAGGACTTGGGGTTTATTCCTTTTAGGCAGTGGAGAAGGACAATGAAGTGAACTCTAACCTATTGGAAGTGAAGGGGCATGAGTCAGCAGACTCCATTTTGGGTCCTGAGACACCATTTCAGGGACCCAGGGTAGTCACATCTCACCTGTCCTCACCATCTCCAGGTCAGTCACATGGGCCCAGATGCACCATATTAGGAAATAACCCTTCCCTGACCCAGGTGAGGTGACCAGCCATATAAGGTATACAGCCCCCGACCCTGAATTATGATTGGCTCTGTGCCTGCCTTACCCCTTTTCTGTAGACTGTACTATAAAACCCACGGTATTGTACTCCTCTGGGAGCTGGCTCCACAAGATCTCTGTAAGGTAATAAAGCATATATGCATTTGTGACCTCCTCTGTCTTTGTGTGTCTTGGGACCACTTGGACCGACTCGGGGACTACCAGAGCTTTGTGCTCTAACAGAAGGTTACAGATGCACTAAGAAATTCATGCTAATATTTGGAAATTTATTGGTTAGGATACTATAGAAGAAAAGGAGCAGAAATAAGTTATGAAGCACTTTAAAATGGAAGATGAAAAATCATATAAAAATTAAAACAAAAAATCTTTCAAAGTTCTTTTTAAAACATGGTTCCACAATATGCCAACATTTTTATGGGCGACTTAGAATGTTTTCTAAAGTCTCATGCCAAAGCACCTGTTACGTGTTAGCTCTGTGTTCTTGAGGAATCAGAGCATAGTATCCAGCCTGTGCCCCCCCCCAACTCTGCTTGAACTGAAAAACAAAAACAGTAGGAAATGGGAGGCATCCTTATCTACCCATATCCAAAAGCCATCAGCACAGTAAATGGAGCTTCATTTGCATTGACTATGGAGAGCCAGGCTCCAAAGCAAGAACTGCAATGAACCCTGGGATTGAAGAAGCAGGAACCGCACTGAACTCTGGAATTGATGAAGCAGGGAAGCATTACCTGATGTGGAATCTCACACCAACATGAACTCACTCAGCAATTATCAGATTATTCTAGTCACAGACATGATAACTGATACCCAAAATACTGAGCCTGCCTGATTGTACTGTGAACTTCTCTGAACCCTTACACTCAGCCAGGAATGTGTATTGGCCACTTAAACAAGTCCTTCTAAAAAACCTTTACCCATATCCAACAGTACAGAAGTGTGTGTGTCCTGTGCAAGTAATGGTACAGTACTGTGTGTCCTGTCTAAGTCCTGATTGGATCCTATCTGAATCCTGTGAGAGTCTGGATTGAGTCCTGATGCTTGGACCTAAACCTGTATCATTTTCACTGGGATTTGGCTTTTCTTCTTCTTTGCTGACTGCTGTGGGAGCTGTGTGTCCATCCAGCCTCTGACCCTGATCTTCACAACCTGGAAACCTTTCTGCTACACAGAGTGGTGAGAAACGCACCCCCTCCCCATCTCTCTCTCCCCTTTTTTGTTTAATTATGACTCTCTCTCACTAGGTCTGATACAGTAGAATCTAGGTAATATTGTAGCTGGGTGTTCTTCTTTCCTTGTATGTTTATCAATGCTGTAACTGGGTATTTTGGGGTATTCTTCTCTCCTTTTGTAATTATTATTACTAGTGCAAGTTTTAGATATCTAGCAAGAAAATGCCTTTTAGCAAGCCAGTTTCCAGACTCTTCTAAGACATCATTCCCTCTCCTTTGTGGTCTTGGCTTCTTTATATCGCTTTGCAGCAACACTTCTATTACTTAACTAAAGATCCCTGTGATGCCCACAACCGTGTAAGGTTTGCTCATTGGAGGGAATATTAGCCTGATTGACTCCAGGGGCATATAAGGGTGACAGTTGAAAAGTGCTGTTTTGACCTGGTCTGATTGAGTCCAGGGGCATATAAGGGTAGCAGCTGAGAAGTGCTGTATGACCCAGCCTGCTCAAGATCCATAATCAAGCCTAGTTTGGTGCAGTACAGAGGCACATAAGGGTAGCAGCAGAGAAGTGCTGTGTGACACAGCCTACTTAGTTCAGGGACACATAAGGGGTCAGCTGAGAGTGCTGATAGACCCAGTCTGCTCAGATGTGCCTATATAGAAACTCAAGTGACACAAGCAGCACACCAATAAAATTACCATCTTCCCCAAAGAGAAAGTAACCCTAATAAATGAGCATACCCCAAGTTGGTGGGCAAAGTTGGTAATACCTCTTCTCTACTTACACTACACTGCTGACATCTTCATCATCTGGACCCATGGTAGGGATTCTCTTGAAGATTTCTACAGAGATTTCAACAATTTTCATTCCACAATCAAATTTTGCCTGGAACACCCCACACAGGAAATCCACTTTCCGGACACTACAGTACAAATTAGGGATGGATACACTAATACCACCCTATACCAAAAACCTACTGCTTGATATAGTTACCTACATCCTTCAAGCTTTCATCCAAAACACACCACATGATCCATTGTCTACAGCCAAACCCTAAGATATAACCGCATTTGCTCTGATCCCGCAGACAAAGACAGGCACCTTCACAATCTCTGTCAAGCATTCTTAAAACTACAATACCCACCTGTGGAAGTAAGAAAACAGATTGACAGAGCCAGGTGGGTACCCTGAAGTCAACTACTACAGGAAAAGTCCAATAAAGAAAAAGAACAGAATGCCACTGCTCATCACATACAACCCCCAAGTCAGACCTCTACAACAAATAATTAAGGACCTACAGCCTATTCTAAAAGATGATCATTCAAGACTTGGAGACAGACCTCTCCTCACCTAAAAACAGCCCCCAACCTTAAACAGATACTCACTAGCAACTACAGACCTAACAACAGAAACATTAAAACAGGCACATATCCCGGCAACAAACCACATTAACAACTCTCTCCACATATCTGCACAAAAGACACCACCATAGGACCTAACCAAGCCAGCTACTACATTAAAGACTCATCCACCTGCTCATTCACCAATGTGATTTATGTCATCATTTGCCAGAAATACCCTCACATCTTATACATCGGATGAACAGGACAATCTCTGTGAAAAATAATAAACGGGCACAAAACTGACATCATAAATCACAACATTCAAAAACCAGTTGCTGAGCACTTCAATCTTCCTAATCACTCTTTATTTTTAACAGCTCTGCTCAGGCAAGTCAGTAAGACTTCAAGGCTTCAGAGAGCAACAGCAGAATTTGAAATGATATGCAAATTCAATTGTATGGAAAGCAGGATTAATACATGACTGTGGATTCTTTTCCCATTACAACAGGTCGTTTGACCCCCACCTTCCTCTATGTGCCGTTTTGCAGTGTGTGAATCTTAACAACCGCTTTGCTGCTACAGTGTGACCTGATCTCATGACTCACATGTCCCTCTTTTTATTTTCCTCTCATTCTGCAAGTTCCCCCATCTTCAAAGTGTCTGATGAATTGGGATTTTCTCCAACAAAAGCTCATATGATAAATAAATTCATTAGTCTTTAAGTGCTACAGGAGTCCTTGCCAAGAGCGATTCGGTTAGAGTGTCTAATTTCCCCAGACAACTCTGCTTGGTGCAGAAGAAACAGTTAGCTCTGTTGCTGAACTACAAGATGTGAATGGTGATCACTTTCCTATTTTTGACAGACCGACCCAAAAGGGAGGACATACAGGATAGGAAAGGAGAAGGAAATACCACTTTTGATGGTGGTCTCTGTTGGGGACCCTGTGGAATTTTAGTTGCTTGGTCATGGTTTTGAAGCCTAGCTTGCTCGACTATTCTGACCACTGCAGCATAAAATTTTCCAATCAACAGAGAACAGGTGCTGATAGTGTAGTGGCTAGCACCTCTGCTTAACATGCAGAAGGTCCTGGGTTCAATTCCCAAGGGGTTGGACTCGAGCCCTATGATTTGATTGATTGATTTGAATAGGATTACTAAGAAATAAATAGAATTTCTGATGCCTATTTCAGCATACCACAACATACGAGATGAAATACATAAAACATATGCTTGCAACTGCATATAGATAACAGTGAGAAGAAAAGTTTATTTAATTTGTGCAAAACAAACATGGAGTCTAGTGGCAGAGCACACAGAGGGATGCTATTCAAAGACAAGATTACTAATGTTGGGCAGTAATTCATGTTTTTTGAGATGTGTGTTCCTGAGGCTGCGCCACTCAAAGGTGATAGCATATTCTTGATTGGAGATCTATCACGCATGTAGTGTCCATGGCTTGTGGTGCCACTGGCACTCTTATTAGTGCATTCCGTGTGACCTTCCCACTCCTCCTTTACTGCAGTCATAGTATTTGTCGCTAAAGTAGCAGGAAATGGGTAGTTGAGCACCAACAGAGGGACACATCTTGAAGAACATCAATTACTGCACAAAGTGAGTAACCTCGTTTTCTTGGAAATGCATCCTTTGTAGGTACTCCACTCAATTTAATTGTGGAGAAACTTTGCATTTCTTAGGTTGAATGTATGAGTACTGAGAGTCCAATTGCTCCATCATGTCTTGATGCCTGTTCAATTGCATAGTGTTTTATGAAGGTGAGATGAAGCCCAGGTAGCAACTTTACATATTTCAATGATAAGGACATTGTGCAGGAAGGCAACTGACACAGCAAGTGATCTAGCTATGATAGCCTGCATTATGATAGTCTGTGGTAATGTTACCTCTTACTATGTATAGGATGTGCAGATACAGTTGGAAATCCACTTGACAGCCTTTGAGACAAGATTGTGTTGCCTTTAGAACATCCTGCGACTGAGTTTGGGGGGATTTCCTAAAGGGTTTCATTCTTTCTAGATAAAATGCTGGCTCATCTAACATCCAGTGTATGGAGGGTCACATGGGGTTTTGGATAAAGGGTAGATAAATGAATACTTTCATTAAGTTGGAATACGTGGTGTTGCTGGGGATGGACCCCAAATGTTTTGGAGAGTGCCCCAAGCCACACCTGGGAAGTGAGGACAGTCCACCTTTCAAAAATTTCCTGCTGTCTTGTACTGCTTGGTATGTGACCCAGGGAGGAGCAGCAGAAACAGTGTTGTCCGGGGGTGGGGGGGGAGGCAATGGTTGTGGCCCAGGGTCAATTGGCCAGTGGGAGCCCCCAGAACCTCCTCATGCTGGGGAATGGGGCAACCCAGAGGCCAGCTCCAAGCTCCTGTTCCTGGGCCTGCTACTCCACCCCAGGGGTTTGGCAGGCTAACACAGAGGCCAGGCCTTGCACTCCAGCCTTACCCCTTGCCTTCAGCTTGCAGCTGAAGGGGGGGGGGGTGAGTAGCAAGACAGTAGAGGAGGCTGACAAAATTGTGGACCCGAATGCAGTCACCCTGCTCACCTTAAACATCCCCCTCCTCCTCATGGACAGTACTGAGAGCAAGAAATGTAAATGCCACTTGTGCAGGGAGAGAGCAGGTTCAGCATCTCACGTCTCCCATCTTGAGCTCCAGCAACAGTTAGTCCCATGATCAGCCAGAGTAGGCTTGGAAGTAGGCTGGGGGTGGGCAGGGAAGGGCTTGAGACTTGGTGTGCAAGGCTGCAGGGGGAGGGGAGAGACAGTGAATGGGGCTGAAGCTGAGATGAACATGGCTTGGGGAGTCAGTGAGTAGGGGCAAGGTGCACGGAGCCAGGGGAAGAGGCACTGGTGGAAACAAGGGGCCTGGAGAAGAGCAGTGCTCCTGGGTGGAATGCTGATGACATTTTGGGGAAGAATTTTGGATGAACTCACAGCATTATTTTTTATGAACAACTGTATATGGCGGGTGGACCATAAGTGCTCCAAGGTTTCTAATGTGCCATGTTGATGTGTTTGCTATTGGCAATGAAACTCATTACTCCATACATCAATGAAGGTAAGTCACCAAGGGTTCAAATGACACTTTGGTGACAGTACATGGGAGCAGACTGAGGTCTCAAGGTTCTGAGGATAGCCAAATATCAAGGTAAATATTTTGTATACTAGTCATGAAAAGTTTTATGACTGGATGTGGCAGAACTGTAGTATCTTGAGAACTACAAAAACGTAGTAGTAGCGACTAAGTGTACTTTTAATGTACTCTTAGTCCTGATTTTTTAAGTTCTAGGTGACAGTCTCACAAGATGGGGATAGATGTTGCTGTTCCATCCATTCTTCTTTGCTAGCACCATAAAGAGAACCAACATCACTGCTGTAGGTAAGCTTTTCCAGTGGCAGGTTTTCTGCTAGTTGGTAAAGTTAAGGTGACCAGAGAGAAAGTGGGGAAAAAATGGGACAGGTGGGGTATGGGAGATCTAGTCCCCCTATTCATTCCCCTCCGCACTTTGCACCCTGCACCTGTTCCTTTCCTGTGGTGTCTGCAGCAGTGGCTTACTGGAGCAGCTCTCTCCCCCTGGCAGTAGTTCCCTCCCACCTCACCCAAACCACCTACAGCAGCAGCTCCCTCCCCCCAGCACCCACTGGTCCCTGGCCTGGGCTCCCTCCACTCCACACCTGTGTCACCCCAGCAGTGGCTCCCCTGCCTGACTCACTTCTCTTAGCACCCCGTGGTACCTGCCACCCCCTCCCCAGGTGCTCTGCCCAGCTCCTCCCAAGCATCTTGTGTCCTCTTCTCCCACTGCATTCCCCCAGCCCCTCACTCACACTTGCCAAAGCAGAGGCAGAGCGCCTACAGCACTGTTCCATTTCTCACTCCGTGCAGCCAAGTATTGCCTGGGCTGCACATGGCAGGAGATCTAAAATGCCTCCAGCAACCCAAGTACCCGGCTGTGTGAGGAGCTGCAATATTAAAATAAGGGACAATTAATCTGTTATTAACTAAAAATATGGGACACAGAACAGAGAGCTAAAATAACAGACAGCTCCTTTGAAAATTAGACATAAGGTCACCTTAAATAAAGAATATCTTACTGGCTCTGGGCATTTTAGTTCCATTTGTCCAAACCAGCTACAAACCATACTGTTAGGTGTAATTTGCCTAGACATTGATTGAGAATGCATCCCTTGTCCTGGGAGAGTAGATTCTTGAGGAGAAGAAAGAAATAGGTGAGTGTGACAACAGTAGTATGAGGTAAGTGAACCATGTTTGTCTTGACCAAGCAGGTGCCATCATTATTATATTAGCTTTGTTTGTGTTTGTTTTCTGTATAGTTTTGGAGATCATGGGGATTAGTGGAAAGGCATAGAGAAGGCTTGTTTCCCAGTTATCAGGAAGATGACTCCTATGGATCTCTTGCCCAGACCTGCCCTTGGGCAAAACTGACAGAACTTGTGGTTCATTGGTGTTGCATATAGATTGATTGCCGGATAAGCCCAGTGTTGAAAGATCTCTTGTAACACTTTCTTATGAAGCTTCTACTTGCAACTGTTGCCAAACTCTCAGCTCAAATTGTTGATAGTGGTGTTCCGAGTGCCAGATCAGTATGCTACCAATATATGGATATTGTGTGCTATGTAGTAATCCCACAGCCTTATTGCTTCTGAACAGAGAGAGTTTGATCTTGCTCCTCTTTGCTGCTTGATATAGAACATAAATGCCATGTTGTCTGTCATAATTTTTACAGTCTTCTGTGTCATGAGAGGTATCAAAAGCCAGCAGGCATTGTGGATGGCATGTATTTCGATCAATTTTATGTGTAAATTCTTTCCTTCAGTGACCATTCGCTTTGCATGCTGAGATCTTGTAAGTACTTTACTCACAACTGTAACTATCAAAGAATTTAGTGTGAGGAAAGCCTGAAAATATTAAATCCCTTTATGCTGAATCTGTTATAGCTTACTTGCTGTCTGAAAATGGGCTGGAAGGAAGCAGGAGTCTGCATTATCAGGTTGCAAAAAACTATCCAGAAGTGATAAAGACATCCTGTCCTTTGATGGAGCCCCAAGAATGCCCCAAAGGCAATGTCAAATAGATCTGAAGCTTCTTCTAAAACCATTTAAGGTAAACTCAAGGTAGATGCCATTTGATCCACCAATTCATGGAAATACAAAGCATCTTCTGACCAGAGATGCAGCCAAAAGAATGCCAACATTTTCAACAGGGGACAAAATCTCGCTTATGTGTTGTATCTACCTGTTGGTGCTCCAGAAAAAGAACCAACACCTCCTCCTTCTCTTTCTTCAGACAGTGTATTAGGTACCACTGTCTGAGGAGCAGACAGATACAGTGGCATCAGACCTAAAGGTTCCTCTACAACTGGACCCTTATCACTCGAAGTATCACTCTCCATCCATACTGAGGATGACTCAAGAACTTGTGAGGCTGAGTCCTATGATCATCAAGATCAGTGAACATGACCATAGAATGTGAAGACACAAATTGTCCAAAAGGCTGAGGACCCCACATGTGGGGGGCTTGGACTGGAAGGTCTTTTGAGTCTTTCTTGATCCTCATGTAACTGTGTATCCATTCTGTAATGGAGTTCAGTTGAGGTAACAATGGCGACAGAGTATAAAGAAATACAACGTAAATGGAGTTACTATAAAGTGAATAAAGATTTGGAAAATGGTTGTCAAGAGTAGTTATCAGGGGGTCATAGTCAAGCTGGAAGGACATATTGAGTGGGGTCCTACAGGGATCAGTTCTAGGTCTGGTTCTATTCAATATCTTCATCAGTAATTTAGATAATGGCACAGAAAATACCGTATATACTCAGGTATAGGCCGATCTGGGAACAAGCCGACCCCCCAGTTCTGAGCCCAAAAAAGAAGCTAAAATTGGTGAGCCAGGTATAAGCCGAGGTCCCCTTTTAGCCTTGGCCCCTAACCCCCCACCCACTGCTGCTGGCTTCCTCTGAAGTTTGACAGCTTCCCTACCCCAAAATCTCTGCTGCTGCTTTTCCCTTGCCCCCCTGCTGTCCATTCCTCACTCCTGCCTTCCTGCTCTGACCTTTCCTCACTTCCCTCATCCCTGCTGCCCCCTGCTCTGACCTTTCCTCACTGCTACACCCCTGCTCACTTCTCAGTTTCCTGCTGCTGCCCCCCTGATACTCCTGCTGCTCCCTGCTCTGCCCCTTTCTTACTGCTGCCCCCTGCTCTGCCCCTTTCTCACTGCTGCTCTCTGCTCCTCCTACTGCCCCCTCCTCACTGTCACCCCCTACTCCACTTTTCCCTCACTGCTACCTGCTGCTGGCCCCTGCTCTGCCTCTTCCCTCACTGCTGCCCCCCCAGCTGCCCCCCCGGCTCTTCACTGCTGCCCCGTCTCTGCCCCTTCCCCACTGCTGCCCCCCCTTGCTGCCCCCTGGCTCTTCACTGCTGCCCCCCTACTCCCTTCTCAGTTCCACTGTTCCCCAGCACCCTTTCCACCCCTTTCCCCATCACCCCCCAACCCCTGCTGCCGCTCTTCCCAGCCTGCCAGGCACCCCCCCCGCAAAATCCCCAGTCCCTGTTGCTGCTTCCCTGGGCTCCCCAAAAACCCTGGGTCCTCCTGCCACTTTCCACGGACTCCCTGACCCCCTCCCCCATGCCTGAGCCCTGCCGCCCCTTTCCTGGTCTCCCTGAACCCTCCCCCAAACCCTCCCAGCCATCCCATCACTTTCCCCAACTCCCCAACCCCCTCCCCAACCTCCAGCCCCTGCCGCCGCTTCCCTGGCCTCCCTGAATCCATGTCCAGGCCGACCCCCCAACCCCAGACCCTCTTACTTGGCCGCTCCAGACGCCAGGGACCCCTCCTTCCTCCAGTCCCAGCCCCAGCTGACTGCCCAAGATGGCCGCCCGGCAACACTGGGGCTCTGCACTGCCACACGGTCAGGGAAACTGCTGGCTGGGGCTGTCTACTGTATTCTCTCGAGTATAAGCCGAGAGCCTGTTTTGAAGCCAATTTTCAGGCACAAAATTCTTGGCTTATATGCGATGATGTACGGTACACTTTCAGAGTCTACAGAGAGTATCAAGCTGAGAGAAGGTCAAGTGCTTTGAAGGACATGATTAAAATTCAAAACAATCTGGAGAAACTAGAGAAGTGGTCTGAAGTAAATAGGATGAAATTCAATATGGACAAATGTAAAGTACTCCACTTAAGAAGAAACAAATCAGTTGCACGTATACAAAATGGAAAAGGACACCCTAGGAAAGAGTACGGCAGAAAGAAATCTGGGGGGTTATAATGGATTACAAGCTAAATATGAATTAAGAGTGTAATAGTGTTGCAAAAAAAGCAAACATTATTCTTGGGATGTATTAGCAGAAGGGTTGCAAACAAGACATTAGCAATAATTCTGCTCTACTTCCTGTTGATTAGGCCTCAACTGAAGTACTGTGTCCAGTTCTGGGTACCACATTTCCAGAAACCTGTGGACAAATTGCAGAAAGTCCAGAGATGAGCAACAAAAATGAATAAAAATCTAGAAAATATAGCCTTGGAGGGAAGAGTGAAAAAAAATCAGATTTATTTAGTCTGGAGAAGAGAAGGCTAAGGTGGGATACGAGACAACAGTTTTAAAGAATAAAGAAGGTTGTTACAAAAAGAAGGAGAAAGTGTTTTCCTTAACCTCACAAGATTGGATGTAAATTGCAGTAATGGTGGTTTAGGTTGGACTTTAGGAAAAACTTCCTTACTGTCAGGTAGTTAAAACACTGGAATAGATTGCCTAGGGAGGTTGTGGAATCTCCAACACTGGAGCTTTTTAAGAGGAGGATGGACAAACACATGCCAGTAATGGTTTAAGTAACTACTTCCCTGAGTGCAGGGAATTTGACTAGAAGATCTCTCATGGTCTTTTCCAGTCCTAAAGTTCTATGATTCCATATAGGGTTAAAAATCATAACCATTTCATAACACTACAGATTCTGATATTTTGGAAATTTACACAACCCCGATCACTGAGCACAATCATCAATATATGTATCCTCAACCCCTTTGTGATTGGGGGGGAATGGTATTTTCCCTATTTACAATACAAGGAACAGCCCCAACACCCTGCAAAGTAGTCAGCCACCTAATTCCCACTGAAATCAATAGACTTTAGAAGCCTTCCCAATACACAATACTAGGAGGATCTGAGCAAGAGGGATTAATGCCCAGTTTACGTCAAACGGCATTTTCAAAAACACCTATGTGGTTAACAGCCCTTAAAATAAATGAGTGCTAGATGCTTAGATTCTTTTGAAAAATCCCACAAGGTGTCTAAATAACCTTTTAAAAAAGTGTCCTTAGGTGTCTTGCCCAGGGTCATCTAGGATGTTTGTGGCAGATTAAGAATTGAATCTAGGTTGCCCACACTGATGGTTAGTGTTCTATCCAACTGTATTAGCCTTTCTAGAAATCAACACCAGCAATGCCATGCAGCAGAAATGCAACAACTTCTGAACAACACCAACAATCCAGAATATTTCTTCATTAAGAGCATGCTTAAATAAGCTTCATATGACAAGATGTACAATTCATGATGGAATACGACTGCATGTCTCTAGAATAGAATAGAACAGAATCATAGGGTTCGAAGGGACCTTGTGAGATCATTAAGTCCAACCTTCTGGGGCTTGAACCCAGGACCTTCTGCATATTAAGCAGAGGTGCTAGCCAGTTTAAAATTACACCTGATAAAAAAAAAAATCTTTCTTCAATTTAAAATACTTGCAGGTAACCCCAGTAAAGAGAAGACTAATACTATACTTTTGATGCTTTTTAAAATTATCCCTGTGATCAAAGGCATACATTGTACCAAATACACAATAAAAAAGCATAATACTGCTAACATAGCTCCACCTAGTGGCCATAAGGAAATCTAATATTTTTCAGTCAATCGCAATGTTCCTACTAAAACAAAAAACAGTCCTGTGCCACTTTTAAAGACTAGGATTTATTTTTTGCATGACCCCACACAAGGTCATGCAAAAAAAATAAATCTGTTAGTCTTTAAAAGTGCCACAGGACTCCTTGTTTATTTTGCTGAACTAGACAAAGATAGCTATCTTATTAAAGTCCTACTGTAACTCCTACTGAAAGAAAGTTGTTTCTATAGTTCTATACAATAGGAGTATCTCATTGTATGTTGATTTCAGTATACGGATTTATACACTTCAAACTGCTCCATGTCATTGTAGGAACTCTATCATTTACATGCAATTTACCATTCATACAATATAAAGTTAGTTTACATATAGTGACCTTGTTGATGTCTTTTGAGAGAGAGAATATAGATTTCTCCCTGCCAAGGAGTGCATTTTGTGCAATGTACCTGGAGAGAAAAGTTCCTTGATGCCATGAGACAAAGACATTATTAGACTCTGGCAGTGGACTTTTTGTGCAAAACTCATTCAACAAGACAATGTATGTGTTATGCTGAATGATGTGAAAAGAAAAAGGTATCACCACTGACACATAACTGCATCAGTCTTATTAGAATGCCAGTATGCAATTCCCCTTAAATCTGGTTACAACCTGGAAACAGTAATGTACTTCAGCCCTAATCTAATGAGCACATTTCCCTTTTGGCTAATGACACAAATATATCAGACAAGACAAATCATTTAAATATTTTGAAACATAATTAATCTTTCACTGACACAGTGCATTTAATTCATAAGGAAACTCTTTAGAAACTTAAACTGATATATGAACTAGATGGGAGAATCATTTCATCCATTAAACTATAACAAATGTTCAACCAAAAGTACAAGTCCTGATTACATCAGAGAAATTTAGACCTGGATAACTATACCAATCTTAGTAACAACAGTGCAATCTGCTAATGTAGACGTGCTACTCACACATAAACTACACTGGCATAAAAGATGGTTACTAACCTTCTCTAACTGTTGTTCTTCAATCTGTGTTGCTTATGTCTATTCCACTTAGATGTGTTCATGCTTCATTAATGATGGCTGGAAGATGCTTCTCCCAGTAATACCTGCTGTGTCGGCTCTGGAGCATCCTGGTGTCACGTATCCATGTTGTTCCATATCAGAGCCTTGCAACCTCTGCCTTCTCTGTTCCTTCTTGCCAAAAGAATCTGACAAAGGGTTAGGTAGGGAGATTTGGAATCGACAGGAGCAACACATCTTGAACAACAGTTACAAAGGGTTAATAACCATCTTTTCTTCGAGTGCGTCCTCACATCCATTCTACTAAGGTGATTCACAAGTGTCTTTCCAGGTGGTGGGATGGGAGTTCAGCAAAGCAATGATTGCAGGACTGCTCCGTCCACTGCTGTGTCCTCACGGGCCTGCTGAGTACCACTAAAATACTTTCATGGTGCATGACTTGAGGACCACATTGTTTCCCTTCAGGTGTCTTGGATTGGGACCCTGGCTACTAAGGCTCTTGATGTCATCAGGGCTTTAGTCAAGTGAGTTTCCAAAGCAGGGCCCAGCAACTTCACAACAGGTCCTGGTACAAGATGTAATCAATGACAGTGTCATCTAGGAGACCGGAAGGCCCTTCATCTGATCTGCCATCACCACAAATAGTTGGGGATTCTTCCAATATAAAAGAACAAAGCCCTCAACACAGAGTGAATGATGGCTCTGCTCACGGTCACTAGCATGGAGCACTGGGTAGAATAGCAAGAGAAAGAAGCCCTGATTAGAGTGCAATTCTAAGGCCACCTTTGGAAGGAATGCTAGGTGTGGGTGCAGACAAAATTTTCTTTGAAAAAGTACCATGTATGGGGGATGGGACATTAATGCCCTCAGTACTGATACCCTCCTAGCCAAGGCAATGGTTACTGGGAAAGCCACCCTCCATAACAAGTACTGGGTAGATCATGTTGCCAGTTATTCCAATGGTCACCCTCAATAACACAGCTAAAACCAAATTGCCTATATAATCTGTTTTGCAGAATGCTGAAAAGTAACTAAAATATTTTGTACCTTTTCCTTAGCCTTTGCAATTTGCTTCTGCAACCTTGGGTGTTGTACTAACTTTTTAATCCATTTTTATATTTAATCCTAAAAGAACTGGGTCTATTTCTTCATATAATTAAGAGTGGTCTTTAATTACTTCACTTACAGTTTCTGATAAATTTAATTTAACATCACACCCTCCTACAGATGTAACAATACACAAACACTTATTTTTCTAAGGATCATGAGTGACATCAAATACATAATTACCTTGAATATAGTGCACAAACTTCTAATACATACTTTTTACAACATATACAATTATTGAATTATTAGAAGAGCATGGATGTAATTGGTAATAACACTTTCTTATATATCTGTTGGTTGCTGAATTTCCTTATTGCTCTTACCTATATTGTAACTTTTTCTTGTTCTTTTTAATATTACAAGATGTGTTTGATACTGCCACCTTCCTTGAGCCATGCAAATAAACATTACTGCCTTTTGGGACATTTACACCCCACCCCACCCCCAAGCTCTACCACCTGTTTGCTTCCCAACTTTCTATCTAAAACCACCAGCAGTTTGGGACAAAAATCCCTGGCCACAATTCTCTGCCTTGCTGAGTTTGTAAATCTCTTTACAAGTTCAGCACTTTTAAATTGTGATTTTCAACATTTGAGGATTTTTATTCAATTTGGGCTCACTCTCTCTTAAAGGAGTCTGAATCATCATATCTTCATACTGCCACAAGTCCCTGCTCATGCTCTTCACTTTGGTTGGAGTTAATAGGGAATTATACCATGCTCTTTTAATCTGAAAGTTCTGAATTTGTTCCAATTGTTCAAATATTCTTTTAACCCCCAAACCAAGACAACATTATACCCATCATTTGTTATATTATTACTATCAGAGTAGGATGCAAAAGTACATTTAAGTATTTAGTTGTTGCAGGACATAATCCCCCCAAAAAACCACTCTCTACTACAGTTCTTTTTCCAGCTTCTCCACAAACTATAAATCCACATCCTTGAATATTACCTGTCATTAGTGTCTTAGGCCTTATCCATTTTATTAGTTAGTACCTTGCTTCATAGCTGGCTTAGGAACTATTTCTACTAGTCGTTTGTTGCTAACTATCACAGTGGATTACCTTGCAATAATTTTAAACCTTTTTGAGAACACATATTGCCAAGGTCCTATTCTAATTATTTTTCCCATTAAGGTTCCTTTGGTTTCTTCAGGTTTCCATCTAATTCTAAGGATGTGGCATCTTCTCATCAGACCTTAACCACATTGATTTTCCTTTTTCTTGACTATGAAATAGAATGTTCTCCCTATGGGCCTCATCTGTTAGTGTGTACCGTTTATAATTTTGATCCATAAACTCTATAGTCCTAACAGATGCCATAATTACTTTAACAAGTGTGTTTTTAAATTTAGCCATTGAGAAAATGCACTCTTCAATACTACCAAATGGAACACTGTTATTGGGATACATTTTAACCTGATGAGTTGTTGGTGTTGCAGTTGTCTCGTCTGCAATCACACCACCACAGCAAACTTCCACATTCACAAGCAAAACAACTGCAGTTTGAGAAGGCTTTATGCTAATTACCATCTAATCTGAGAATTGGGCTCTCTACCCCTAGGCTAAGTCACTCTGACAGGAAAATGTAGCTGCCCACCACCTCTAAAGATAATGAGGGCAGTATTCTCTGTCTCTGTCAAACTATTTAAAGGAAATTTTTCATTTTTTAAAATGCGGATGTTCAGTGAAGGGTTTATTTATGTTTGAAGCTTGACATAAAATGTTAATATCAGATGAAAAACACAGACATCAGCCTGCCTGAGGAGCAGTGGAATACATCCTCACAGCCTGGGTTGCAGTGTGCACTAGCAACCCCTAGAGATCCCTTATCTTTATCCCCACCACACTTCAGGAAACAGGAATATGGGATCCTCAGGATGTTGCAGGGAAGTTATGGGGCTGGCTCCCACTCTCCATCCTCACAGTGCATGCAGCCTGGGCAACTGTATACACGTAGCTTCCAGGGAGGACAGGAGGGCCTGGGAGCAAGGGACGGAAGGCAGAAAGGGATCAAGCAGCTACATTGCAGGGAAGGCAAGCAGCAGAGATGCCAGCTCAGTATGGCTGGTGAGGGATGACTCAACATTTGGGAGCTTCCTCCCACCTGTCAGCTTTGATCTCTGGTCTGAGCAAAGAGGAGCTGCAGCTGCTGCTGTGGAAAATTTGAGCTGCCTCCCACATACTGCTTTCACAGTGCAGGCTGCCCAGGTGCCCCTGCACAAGCAGAGCCAGGGAGGCAGACAGGTCCAGAGAAGGGAATAAGAACCAAGCAGCTGCCCTGGAGAGAGCAAGTGAGGTTTTGGGAGTCATAACGTTCCAGCTTATGCTGAGTCAGGAACTCTGCTGCTCCCTCTCCCTGCAGGGCAGCTGTTTGGTCCCCTGCTCTGTTCTCTGGTTCCCCCACTCTCCTTGGGGTTTCATATGTATGAGTGTCTGGGCCACATGCACCAAAATCTAGTTCTGTTCTTGTGACCAGCAGGAACATTGGTGGCCCCCCAAAACCCCACCCCCTGCCTTATCCAGCCATGGGGGCCCGATCCAGCCCCAGCCACTGCTGGCAAGCGGCAGGCGCCCCCAGCTCAGTTCCTGCCTCTACCAGCAAGTTGTAGGTGACCTGAAGCTGGATCAGGCACCTGCTGCTGCACTGCTGGCCAGGCGCAGCAGGCAGCCCCAGCCCAGGTCTGACTCCTGCTGCTGCTGGCCAGCAGGAGGTGGCTGGTATCAGATCCAGGGAAGGGCCAGCACCAAACTCTGAACCAATGACCAAGTTATCTGCTTTATTAATGTCCTGGATAGGCACCTGTGCAAGGATGTTGTTGAGATTGCTTGCAATCTCGTTGAATGAACAGTCAATCTATCCAGCGGAGAAACGCCTGCCAGATCATAACAAATGGGGACACAAGAAGTTATTCAAGATGAAATTCTTTTAGACGACATTGAAAAACTTGCACATGCCCATTCTGTCTGCTATAACCATGACCAGCTGGAGTAACTGCAGAAATCATTTGATCCCTCCTGTGTAGAATGCCAGGGCTCTTCTAACACCTAAAATGTGTAGCAGTTGCTCGTCTCTATTTGCATGTAGTTTCGGGTAAAATATAGGTAAGAAACTTCATTGGTTGATGTGAAAATCTGATACTGCGTTAGAGAGAAAAAGCTTGAATGAGGGTATCTTTAAAGAAGACTATAAATAGTGGTTTGGATGTCAGAGCACGCAGTTCAGAGACCTTTCTGGCAGAAGGGGTAGATATTAGGAAAACCATCTTTCACAAAAAATGTAGAAAAGACCATAGTGCTAAATTCTCAAGTAGCACACCTATAAATTTTAACCAAGCCCTTAAGGAATCTGATTGTCGTACCATTAAAAAAAAAAAAAAGTTATTCACCTGAAGATGGAAAGCCAATATTGCTGCTGGGTAAACCCCAATACAGGAAACTGCTATGCCCTGCTGCTTCAAGTGCAACAGATAGTTTAAATTTGTGTGTTGAACTGAGCACTGTATATGCAAGATTCCAGCTTGAGACAGAGAACCACCTCCATTTTGACATGTAGGCAATCCAGTTGAACGCACGTTAGGAAACAGCGAACTTACTCTGAGCAAGCCTAGCCCCTGAGATTTAGCCATGGGGCTTCCAGGATGTTAAATGAAGAATCTGCAGGATCAGATGGAGCAGCCAACTTTGGGTGCGACAGGACTGAGACTGGAATTGCCACTAAGAGGTCCAGTAGAGTGGAAAACTAGTGTTGGTGAGGCTGCTTGGCAGCTATTAATATAACCCAGGCAAGATCCCACTGGATCTTTAGCTGCACTCTATGTAGGAGTGGACTGTGCAAACACTGCAGTAAAGCTTTTCTGTCCAAAGAGTAGTAGGGAGGCATCTGTGATGGAGCCGGACTGAGAACTTTCAGCCAGCAGACCTGATGATTTTTTCTGCTGGACATTTCCAAATAATTCTACTTGAGGAGTCCCTTACTGTTAGAAAATACACTGGGCCATGTTTAGGCAGAAACCACTTCATAATGACTCAAAAGTGACCTGCTCAGGCATTTGCTAGTTTATTCCATACCCCAGCAGGTAAGAAGTCACAAGGTTGATTGAATGGGCTATGTAAAATTCCCACAGATGAACTGCCTCTTCACTAAGATAAAAGTATCAATGTGGGGCTGTCTGAGAGAACAAACAGGTTTTCCTCCTCCATGCCCGATATGAGGTAGGCAAGCCTAACAGGAAAGATAAACTGTCCTGAGCGCTCTGACATAGATACAATGAGTGAGGTCCCTGAAAGACCATAGATTCTGAGTTTGGAAGGGCAGTGAGCTAAAGCCCTGCAAATATGCAGATATCCATGAATATCCGCATCCGCAGATACAACACGGATACCCGCAGACCATTTTTTGTGGCTGCAGATCAGATACAGGTCCACATATTTTTATCTTCACAGAGCTAGAGCCCTGCAAATATGTGGATATCTGCAGATATACGCATTATATCTGCATCCGCGGATACAACAGATATCCACAGACCATTTCTTCCGGATGCAGATCAGATACGGATCCACGTATTTGTATCTATGGAGGGCTCTACAGTGAGTGCCCCACTCTAGAACCAATGTGTCTGAGACCAGAGTCATCAAAGTTGAGGACAGAGGAAGGGAACGCCTGCACAAACATTGAGAAGGTTCAACCACCAATTTCAGCAAAATGAGAACCCACAAAAGCTACTGTGTCCAGATGACGGCAGCTCCGTGAGTAAACTGAGGTCAGCCATGCCTGCAGCGGCCTGAGGTGCAGCCTTGCATGTTGTACTAGATGTCTGTATATGACCTTCCAGGATGCAATCCAGATCAATAAATGGCTACTTCCTCCCTGCCCTGCAACCATAAGTGCCTCACAATGCTTCATTATTGTAGCTCCCGCCTGGACTGCTCAGCATGCCAGTTTGCAGGTAACACCTTGAGAGTCTGAATCCAGCTGCAGCTTGTCAGCACACTCTAGCTTCTACCAGTTTTTGTTACCATATTCACAGTAACCCCAACACATGTCTAGCCTGGGACTTCCCCCTAAAATAATTATTCAGCACTGTCTAGCCCTTCCCTGGACAAACCAAGTTAACTGCACCTCCAAGGGGATCAAAGTGCAACAGCATGCCTCCACAAGTTGATTTACTCACAGACTACACAACACTGGTGATGCCCTACCATCTCCTGACCTCTTTCACACTCATTTATCACCTTCTTTGCTCTCCTCCTTGTCACAGTATGAGCATGCTTTAATCTCTTCCATCATTTTTTAAAAAATCCTGATGCCACTTGTCTCTCCAATTAGTGCCCCCACCTTGCCTTCCTCTTTGAATGCACTGTCGATGACTGCTGTCTAGAGTTCCTCTCCCATTCCATCCACTCTGACTTGCACCTCTTGAACTGCACTGAAACCACTTCTCAGAGATTTTAATTACCTCAGCTAGAACTCAGATCCAGGACTCCACCTCTGCCTCCCTTGACCTGTCCCTAACTGTTAGCACTATCAACTATGCTGTTCTTGAAATCATGACCTCCCTTATTGTCCTCTTCTGGGTCTCCTATCTCCTTTAGCATGATCCTCCTCATCTCCCTTCCAACTTTATATGCAGGTTCTAGAGGGCTCGGCTCTCCGTCTTCTTCCAGACATCTCATCCACAAATACAAATTCAAGAACCTCTGTACTGACTGCTCACAGATCTCTTTCTCTACTATAGACCTGTCTTCTTCTGTCCAAACTCAAAGCTGGACCTATCTCTTGCTACCTGCCACTGAGGTGTGTAATCCTTCACCTCAAACCTCTGCCTATGTCTTCATATCTAGACTATGTCTAAGTTTTGTTGACTCTTTTTGTAAGACACCTTTAAGATAAGACCTTTTCCTCTTCATTCATGCATTTAAAACTCTTATTTTGCATCTTGGTTATTGCAACATCCTTTTCTCTTCTGTTGACTAATACACTGCAGCCCTGATCATGCACATTCAGAATGCTATTACCCAAGATTATTTACCCAGCCTTTTGCTGTGACGAAGTCACCCTTCTCTTTCATCCCTCCACTGGCTCCCCTCTGTTTTGCATCAACAGAAAATGCCCATCTTCACTTTCAAGCCCTTTATAGCCTATATCCCCATGCCATCTATCATGTCTCATTTACCCCTTTGGAACTGATCAAAATTGACTCCCATTGTAGGTGGCCAATGATGCCAGGCTCCGTCACACACTCGATACATTTTCTAACAAACACTTCACTGCCTTCTGCCATACTCGGGAAAAGCTCCCCATAAAGCATCACAGCAATCTCATTACCTTCCTTCAGGTCCCTTGTTTTTCATAGTGCTTACAAAAACCAATCAAACTTATCAATGTCAGAGTACTGGTGCGCTGACACTTCTGCTTGTCATGCTGACCAATACTGACTCATTGTTTTCTGTGCTTCGCTATCAGTTTGTAAACATCTGTTTTCCCATGTCAAATTGCTCTTTAGGTATGGACTGTCCTTTTGATTTGTGTTTGTTCAGTACTAATACAGTAAGCTCCTGGTCCACAATCAGAACTGCTAAATTCTTTGTTAATAGAATTAATAAATAGTATTAATATAGTGGTTTTGCTTCCATGGCTGGCCCAAGGGTTTTCGGCACCCTAAGCAAACTATGACTTTGCTATCCCACTATCCACATTCAATATACAGAAAAATTATATTTTTAAATAGAGAAAAAATCACTTCCATCTAATTTGGTGTCCCAGGCAAACACCTAGTTCATGTATAT
This sequence comes from Podocnemis expansa, assembly GCA_007922195.1. Lineage (NCBI taxonomy): Eukaryota > Metazoa > Chordata > Testudines > Podocnemididae > Podocnemis > Podocnemis expansa. The sequence continues at coordinate 26,046,549 of ML682060.1, forward strand.
GGTCGGGCTGGTCCTGCGTGCTTCACAGTCATAAACAAAAAACATCACATTGAAGCAATCATTCCCTGAATTTTATCAAGGGCCTATACTACAAAATGAACAGGGCACTGAATACCTCATAGGACTAGATCCTGTGACTCAAGATGGCAGTCTATTAGTCAAATGTTAGAGAGGCATCATCCATGTCTCAAAATATAAACCACATATCCAAATAAGTCACCTAACTCATTTACATGAAAATGCCAAAGTGATAAAAATGTGAAGGTGGGCTTGTTATTTTATACGTAATTAGTGATGGAAGATTCAGTGAAAATATCTTCTAAGATGAATCCTGCAGTCATTCAGCTCACAGAAGTCTCGTTAAAGATAAAAGATACTAATATTATGTAATGTTGGATGGACTATGGAAGTGGAACTTCTGAGACTCGGGGATCTCTTCCTGCCAATTGGCAGAGGACACAAGGGACATGGAAGATTTCATAAGAGGCCTCTCAGTTAAATATATAAACAACAGTTTCTTGAAGGATGGCATGTAAAGTCCCTACTGAGAACTTTCCTGCAAGCTGCTCTGGATGTAGTTGACTCAGTGGCCACGTACAGAATCTCCTGGTTGTAATTCTCCTGGCTCCCACAGGCAGTCTTGTAAAGTTTACAAGACCTGCCATTTGAGAGATTCTTGCTCTTTCTGGAACACATGCTAAACTCCATAGATTAAAAGACTCAAGGGCTACCCCAAAGTCCTTCAGACTGTACACTCCAGCCCCTTTCAGGAAGCACTTCAGATCACAAAAACCCCTCTGGCTTTCTGGCCCTGCTCCTCCAGAGGGCCTGTAAAGAAAGGCATAGGTCACATCCTCTAGCTGCTTCTGCATCAGTGTCTGCTCCACCTAGACATCCAGGGGGTGATAAGCAGACATTTTGACGGGATACTGGATCCAGGATACCAGGCCCCATTTCCCCTATTTGCAGACTGCCTTTCCCATTTCCTCAGTGCTTGGTCCTGTATCACTACAGTAATATGGATCATTTTCACAAGGAACTTTTGGTTTAGAAAGTTCAATCTCTTCTTCAGGTGGGACCCAGAGAAGAGGTTCCACACAGGTTCAGAAGAATGGCTATTCCTATTATTTCCTAATCCCAAAGCCAAATGGAGGTCTTAGACACATTTTAGACCTGTGTGGGCTCAATTATCTTAAAAAGATAGTGCCACAAAGTCACCTGGCAACCATCACTCCCTCACAGGACTTCAGAGACCGCTACACTGCTGTCAATGTAAGAACACACAACTTTCATGTGTCAGTACACCAAAAGAACACAGAATTCCTTAAATTCATAGTGAAGCACTCCCATTACCAGTTCACGATGCCACCATTTAGTCTTTTGGCAGTTCCTCAGGTGTTCACAAAATGTATGGCTGTGGATGCACTATTCCTGAGGAGACTAAGAGGGTAAGTCTACCCTACCCTGGGTGACTGGCTAATCTAAGGCTGGTCCAAAGCTCAGGTTGTATCCTGCATTCAACTCACCCAGTCAGCCTTCAAAGCTCCAGACATACTTATCAATAACGACAAGTCTACCCTTTATCCAGTGGAAAGGACAGAACTTATAGGAGCCAGCGTGGACTTCACCCAGGCTACTGTTCCTTCCAGTGTCAAGATTCCATATTCAATCACCTGTGACAGAACACAAGATTCACCTCCATCACAAGCTGCAACTGTTTTCTAAGGCACATTGTCTCATGCACTGTGACCAAATGTCCCTTGTATTCACAGTCTACAAGCTACTGTAGTAATCTTCGTCAAACACATGCCTTGTGAAATATCATTTGAAAAGTAATAACTCATTGGTCAGTATCATCATAGTGAAATGTATGTGGCAATGTTTTGTGTAGTTCTGAAATTCCCCCATATGATATTAAGGACATGTCCAGATTCACCATGGGTGTGGCACGTGCACACTTGACACTAGCACCAACTCTGCCCCTTTTATTCCCTCCCTCATCACTCCCAGCAGCTGGCCTGGCAAAGCAGCCCCACACCCTGCATCCCTGGTTTGCCCACCACTGCCCACAGCAGTCCAAAGGAGCCCTGGCCAGCCCAAAGAGCTCTGAACCCCACTGTGGCCTGATCTGGCTCCCTAGCCTATATTAGCTGCTGCCTAGGGACATAAAAATGGAGAATGCCCACACATGGAGTGTAGCTAGGCAGAATTTTGCAGGTGGAATAATGGTGAAGGATGGAAGAAGGGGCAGAAACTCCCCATGATTCCAATGAAGGTGGGGTGGAAACCCCAAAGGGATCTGGTGGGCAGTCCTCACCTGCTTTCTTCTCCAGAAGGGGCTGGGGTAGCTTCCAGGAAAAAAAGCTGAACTGAATGTATCCATGGGGATAGGAGATAGTACTCTAAAGATCTGGGGCAGATTTCAGTAGAAACAAGTCAAGCTAGCAAAGTAGCTGCCTTACCCAGTAGTGACAGGCACAGGCTGGAGCCTCTCCTGAAGAGGAAAAGAAGGGGAAAGAAAGAATACCATGGTGGGGAAAAAAACATGAAGCTCCCCGGTGAAGGTGGCAGAAACCCCTGAGATGGGAATCCCCAGCAAAGAACAACATCTTAGACAGGGGGTGGAGCCAGCGGATGGTGAAGCAGAATGTGAGTGACCAGTGGGCAGAACCGATGGACAGTGGGCAGAGCCAACGGATGGTGCAAGCAGCCAGTCGAGGGCTGGAGAACGTGAGTGACCAGCGGGCGGAGCCGGGGCACAGAGGTGGAGCCAGCGGCTGGTGAGAGCGGATCTTGAGTGAGCAGCAGGCAGAACCAGCGCACAGCAGGCAGAGCCAACGGATGGTGCAAGCGGCCAGCGGAGGGCTGGGGAAAGTGAGTGACCAGCAGGTGGTGCCAGCAGACAGCTGGTGTGAAAGACATTCCCTACATGCCCTGGGTTTGTTGGGAACCTGTTCTGGACTGATTCTCCAGACCAGTATTGGTTTTGCCATTGAGTGCACATGTGCTGTTATTATGCAGTGTGAGGTCCTGTTGGGAACCTATTCTGCACCGATTCTGCAGATCAGTGCTGATTTTTATTATTGGGCCTTTTACAATCTGTTTTTATTACTCTTAAAAGTTCTGTATACTATACTCAGACCCGTGCTTGCGAGCGGGGAAGCATTACCCCTTTGGGGTCCCCAGGGAATAGTGCACAATTTCCCAGAAAGCTGGGTGGGCGCTGAAGCCGGTTGTTGGTGTAACATTATTTCGAAACCCCTAAATATAGAACCCAGTCCTTGTTCTGCCATCTCGCCCTGGCAGAAGGGTTACAAAAGCAAGATTAAGGAATGGAGGAAAAGAAACATCACCAGGAGGCCATGGATAGGGAAGGAGGAAGTGAGGAGAAAACCCACAGACAAAGCCAGAGATGGCATGAAGTGCCCCCCCCCCCGCCAGAGAATGAGGGAAGAAACAACATACATGGGAAATGCGTGATCTAAACCCCTCAGCAGAGGTGAAGGTGTCTATTGAGCTCCCCATATTACAACCCGCAAGGAGAGGAAGCCTAGCCCCACTTGATGGGCATAAGAAGTCCAAAACCACGGGTGCCTGTGAGGGGACAGGGATTAACCCTGAGCCTCTGCCAAAAGGGATAAAGGAAAAAGGGGGAGGGAAGCAGAAACCCACTTGGGTCTGTGACTGGTGTGAACTTGGAGATGGAGGGATGGAGGCACCAGCTCCCCCCACAGTTCAGTTTCTGTGGGTGAGGATGACTGAAACCCACAAGAACCCCAAAGGTCACCTGAAAGAAGAACTCCCCCATAGGGATCTCTCCAGTAAAGGAAGGAGGGGGATGAGCAAGGAAGAATGGGTTTGGAGGAAGTGACAGAATGTCAGGAAGTAACCCCTTAGCCAGCCCTCTGTCACACCAGCCCAACTGAGATGTAAATTGGAGCCGGCCAGGAACACCTGCACCTCACTGATGCAGGGAAAAGAGCTGTCCACATAACTAACCAAGGGCTACAAACAGTCTCAGGTGAAGAAGTAGGAGGAAAGGGAAAAGAAACTCTAGCTGTAGCTCTGCCCAAGCATGGATGCTAGGCACCGGAGGTGACACAAGGCTTAGCCTTCCCCACGTGCCAGGCCTCATTCCTCCTGCTATGTATACCAGGTACTGCAGCAAGGGGTGAATCGGTTGTTGGTGCATGTTGCCAGGATGGTGCTCTGGGGTTGCATGGTCATGCACAGCTGGGGCTACCCAGCACAGCGGCCACCCTGGGGTGTCTAGGGGTATGTGTTGCTGGGGGGGGGGGGGGGGGGCGGGGGCGGCCCGGTCAGGACGGGGGGGGGCGGGGCTGGGCAGTGGGGTGGGGAATGGGGCAGTGTGAGGAGCTTTAGCCTCCAGGCGACAGCAAGAGAAGGGATATGGCCTCAGGCAGAAGGAGCTGTGTCATGAGCTAGACTCTCCTAGTGGGCGATTCACCCCATGCCCATGGTCCTGAGATAGCTAGCCAAGATGTGTGTGGTAAGAAGGTTGTGGGACTTCATGCTGTAAACAACCTGCACTTGATGGCTAAACAAGAGGGTGTTGTAGTCATTTGTGACAAAGATGGTGGCTGAGGCAGAAGGGCAGAAATACAGAACCCTGACCAAAAAAAAATCTTAGTAAATAGAAGGGAGAGAAGGAACAGTATGACACTTCTTCCCCACCAGAAGCCATGTTGCCTTACTCTTAGCAGAAAAAAGTTATCTAGGGATCAGTCTCAGGAAAATGTCTTTCAGAGGGCCACAGAACTACCAAAGTGAAAGGCAAAAACATGCCATTTCTCTTTTCACCATAGAAGACAAAAGAAACAGGGAGCAGATCCTGACCCAAAACTTGGTCAGTAATGCTACTGGAAGCCTGAGTTAAGAATTTCACTTTGAACTAAGTCTAGTTTGTTCAAATGCTTCCTAGTAATAAACTTACCTTTATTCTTTTAAGAATTTCTGATTTTACCACCTTAACATTGGTATTAACTTAGAATCTTTCTAAAATTAATTGTTTTATTCTTTAATCAAAATTGGAAAGATTAGAGAGAACAGATGAGAAACTTCCCTGTCAGTGACATGAGAGAGAGAGTTGAAGGAGAGAAAGAGAAACAAGCCAAGGCAAGGGAAAAGGTTACATTATATTTTTTCCAATTTTCTCTTGGCAAAAAACCCCAGAAGCTACCACTATCCATACTGCTAGTTTCCATAGCCTCTATTAAATGAAACTATTTCCAACGGATGGAGAGTAGTAGGAAGAAAGTTAGTATAGAGTGTATTAAGAACAGTTTTAAGTCTGCATTTCCTCCATTTTTAATATTTCTAGGGTTTTGTACTGTACATGAAATGTAAACGAATTTTTTTTTATGGAGGTCAAAATCTTCAAACCTGAATACTTTAAGTCACTGGTTCCCAGTCTGTGGTCTCGGCACTCCCAGGGGTCCATGGCCATGCTGCAGGGGGTCCGCTGAGCCTCTCCCTGCTGGGGCCAGAATCCAGCTACAGCCCTGATGCTCCCCACCAGGGCTGCCCTTCCCCTCCCATCACCAGATCTTGGCGGGGGAAGGACAGTGGGCCATAGCTGCCACAGAATGGCTCCCCAGTGGTACAGGCAACAGTGGTGGCAGTGCTGCTCGCCGGCTGTCCCAGTGGTGCTGCCAGAGTGGTGCGGGCCAGATTACATAATCAGCTGGGGGGAAGGGGGCACACAAAGTTGTTCTTTTTTTTTTTTTTTTTTTGAGTTAAAAAGGGGTCCCCAGCCTGAAAAAGTTTGGGAACCACTGCTTTAAGTTAAGCACTTACATCTTTATTTTGAAATTGGCATGAATTTTAAAAATACCAACAACAACCAGTTGTGCTATTTTAGTAGTCTACCCAAGTATGCAGCGAGGCTGAGAAGATACAGGAAGCCCTAACAAAACTAGATGATATGAAAGCTGTCTCCCCATAACCTGTTCAATAGCCATACCCAAAAGAGAAAAGGGAAACAGTTTGATAACTGGCTGGATTGCTAACTGCAGGAGATGGTTGTTACTCACTGAAATGCACATGCAAGCCTCCTTCAGGGAGGTCTGCACCATGCTGTCCAGGATGGAGGTTCAAACCACCATCACCAATTCTGCACTGGCCTTCACCAGCCAGCCAGGATCGTGCACTGCAGTCTGAATAGGGTTACCAGATGTCAGGCAAAAGGAGGACATCCCCCTTTTTACCTTCACATCCTTGTCCAGCAGGCATTTTAAAAATACATGATTTTGTCTGTCTTTTTACTTACGGGGTTAAAGTGTGCTGGAATACCCAGAACACCCTATTTTTAGGGGAAAGAGTTCCAGGACCCTCTAAAAACAGAAGAATATTACATTAATACCACATATTCTCCATTTGAATCCAACTGAATCATAAGGTTGGAAGGGGCCCATCAAGTCCAACCCCCTAGGATTTGAACCCAGGACTGTCTCCACGCTAAGCTGAATTGCTAGCCACTACACTATATGCAGGGCTCAGATCCTCCTTTCCAGGTTTTGGTATCTAGTAACGCTAAGTCTGTAGACCCACATACTCATAATGCCTCCCACACCAAAGAACATAGGTTAAACCCCAGAAAAAAAGGACTCTCTCCTCTTCAGATGCTGCTCTGTCTCTAGCTGTGGAACAGGCTGATACCCAACACCCGTTTTCTTCACCTAACACCAAGCCACAAACGCTGCAAAGGGAGCTCGGAGGGGCCGGCACTGCTGGTAGGTGAGGCCCAGACCACAAACTACTTCTCCCCCTGCCAAATTTGTTACTTAATACCTACCGCAAGCTTACCTTTTTATAGCAAAGCACTAGATGAAGGCGGGAGCGGGTGCTATCCCTGTTGGCCTCCCCAGCAGACACACAGGGCTCACCCCTCGGAGGGCCTGTCCCTGCTGCAGCCTAACGCCAGCTTCCCCTGACCTCACTGTGGTTAGCACGAGGCCCTCACAAAGCCGCTGAGGGCTCAGATCAGTCGCCATGGTGACAGAACCAGCTGTGTGACGACAGGCCCCTCAGTTTGGGGGCACTCTCGGCTAGGCTGAGGAGCCGCCGCCCCAATCGTGCAGCCAAAGCGCGGCGGCCTTCAGGTGGTAGCTTAGTGACCCGCTCGTTCCCCTGGCAACGGCGCCACCGTTCCCCCCACTTGGCTGGAACGCGGGCGACGGTTAAACCGCCAGGCGCTGGGGCGCGCGCTCCCTCCACCGGCGGGAAACCCGAAGCCCGCGCGCATGCGCGCGCGCACGCGGCAGCACCTGCCTGAGCCGCGCCGCCGCAGGTTCGGCGGTGACGTCACCCCCGCCCGGCGCGTGGAGCCCGCCCCGCCCCGCCCCCCACCTCACCCGCGGCCGCCGGCGAGTCATGGCGAGCGCGGGGCAGCGGCAGGGCGCAGCGGCGGGAGGCGGCCGCGAGCGGGAGGCGGCAGCGGCGGGCGATGAGGAGCCGGAGCAGGTGTCCACGCTGCTGGGGGAGACCGGGCTGGCGCTGGGCGGCTGCGTCGCGGCTGCTCTGAGCTGGGAGAGGCCGCTCCGCAGCCTCGGCGGCTTCGTCTGCGCCAACCTGCTGTTCTGGTGAGAGCCGCGGCGCCGGGGGCCTGGGAGCGGTGCCGGGTACCTCCCCCTGGTCCCCGCTGCGGCCACAGACCCCGAGACCCCCTCCCCGGGGATCTGCCCCCAGCTGCACAGCTTGTGTTATCCCCCTCCAGTTCCTCTGTCCTGTGGGAGACCCCCCACGCACCCCACCCCAGTTCTCTCCCCCACCTTCCCCCTGCCCATTCTTCTCCCCATTGTGCCTTTTTTCTTCTCCCCCCATCAGGGAGGCCGACCCACTCTGTCCCTTGGGAAAGCCCCCCCAGCATCTTCATCCACCGAAGAGACCCCTCAGCGCTTTATTCCCTCCCTCTCATGCTAGAGCTGTAACGTGCTGCTTTGCCGCCCGGGGCACGCTCCGATCAGAACGCACCCCTTGCCATTAGCGGCGCTTGGGGCCAGCGCTGCGAAACGCGCCTTTTAAATGAGCGGCTCAGTTGAGCTGAAAAAACAAACAGAGTCGTGTGGTGCTTTAAGACTAACAGATTTATTTTTCGCATGAGCTTTCGTGGGCGAAAATCCCACTTCGTCAGATGCTTCGAAGTGAGCTGCTCCAGCGCATCCGGGGCAAAGCCCCATTGGCCCTGTCGTAGTTACAGCCCTGTCTCACACTTTCTGCCCAGCATCCAGAACTGACCAGAGTACAGTGTTTCCTTCCCACACTTGTTTTCCTCAGTTTTGCATCTTTTTTTGATCCTTTCCCTTCCCTCATCAACAAATCCATGCTATGGAGTTAGATCCACCCAGGCACCAAATTTCATCCTCTGGGTTTGAGAGGTAGGGAGCACATTGACTCCAGCCCATGTTTGGAAAGGGGACCAATGTTCTCTCTAATTTTTCATAGGCTGTGTGCGCAAAGAATGTTTTTTGTGCAAATTCTCAGAGCCAGTGTCTAAATTTCTGCACACTCCAGTAAGTGTGGTCAAACTTGCGTGCACAATGAAGCAAGTGCGTATCATGCAAATAATACCTAAATTTTATTTTGATGTGGTGATGGAAATGATTTGGTAAATTGCAAAACCTTATTTGGAACATGCTACTTGAAACCACCTTCTTAAAGTAGCATAAAAATATTAGCACTGTTGAGTTTTTTGGTGCATGTTTTATTTTGTTGTGTGCGTGGGTTTCATGACCTGCGTGTGCACGTACGCACACACAGCTTAGAGGGAACGTGGAAGGGGACTCATGCTCACAAAATGAGACCTCAAATATGAAATGAGCTCTGCACTGGTCCAGTGGTCTGCCGTTGTGGGGTTGGTAGCAACATGAGTGATTGACGTGAAGTTCAGCATGTCTGCATTTTCCAGAATCAGTGACCTCATTCAAAAGCCCTTTGCAGGATAAAGGCTTTGTGTGTTTTCCGTGTTGTGCAGCACCAAGCATATCATCTGTGTTTGATTCACTCTTTACTAGTTAGATTTAGGTTAACTTTCTGAATAAACAAGGAAGCTATGTAATTGAAGTTGGCATGTTTGCATTGTGTTGCAAAGCCTCCCTATATAGCCCCCCCCCCAGTCTTCCTAATTTGCTATGGGAATTTGCTACACTCTTCTACTTGTATGTTTCAACTCTTCTGTGATCCATGGTTGCTCCGGTGTATAAAAATCCCCACCATCTCTACCAAGAGACCTAGTACGCGTTCTTCTCCCTACATACAAACAGGGTATGCACACAGTGCTTTTTTTAATAGAAGTGAGAATAGGGGACTGAATTGTGATTTCTCTCCTGGGATCACCCCCTTTCCTTCTCAGGAAGGCACATAAGAAACAAAGCAAACAAACAAGTGGATTAATTGACAGCTCTACTCCATATAACCTTGGACATGTTCATTTTTAACAAAAGTATGGAGTCCAAATCAGAAAGAAAGAACTAGAGAATTTTCTTAAACACCTCACTACACAGGAAAATATTCTGTCATATACAAAAATATAGGCTTGTGTTCTTTTAATTACAAGAAATGCATAGTCATTTCCTGATAGGTGTTGTCATCCATGAAAATTGAAAGGAGCGAAACATTTTAATACATGGGCCAGACTAATAAGCGTTTTGCGCCTTTAGGAGGTGGGCTTCTACTGGGTTACGTATCACCTATCATGAACGTGCCTAATTCTAAACATACGTTGCTATACGTGCTATAGTAGTTGGCTTTTGTGCATTAAGAAAATAATTATAGAGTTGTGCTGTCATTTTTCAGGTATTTGCAGTCTAGTCAGTTGCTTAAAATCTGGAAGGACCATAATGCCTCATGATCTTTTTTAAACCAAACTATGTACTGACATGAACAAAGGGTAGTATTGCTAATAGCACTAAAAACTGGTTAGGCGTGACATAATTATAGTAAGTATTGTGCTTCAGGTAATGGGTGCCTTTGTTTAGGGCACACAAGGGCGCTCCCCATTTGTCTTTCAGTTTGAGCGTATCTTTGAGGATAAGGAATAGTCAATATGATGCAAACAGTTGGTCTGAAAAGACGTGAGCTGAGCCTGTCCATTTGTAGCTGAGTGCAACCATTGTCCCTTCTCTGCTTTGACGTTTTTTTCTGTTGTGCTCATGTCTGTTGTTGGTTTTGATGGTCTTATTGGCAATTTATATTTTGCCTGTCCACATTTAAATGAAATGTTCCTCTCAGAATTTCTAGTTCACTCTACATTCCTAGTGCTAAAGATTTCCAGGATTTAAAAAACATTGCAGAGCTGTTCTTGGGAGGCTTCTGTCCATCTTATTGTGCAGGGGGAGCTAAGAGGTGAGAACAAACTAGGAAAGATTCTGGGAGATGCATGCTAGCCAGTAGAACTAAATCAGTGATTAATGTAGATTAGGACTGGTGGGAGATCTCTCACTGCCTCAGCCAAAGGGGTGAGTGGGAAATCTGTCACCATACCAGCCCATATAGCAGTGGAGGGAAAGCTGTGAGGGAGAGCCAGGGAGCACAGTGGGAGCCCTCTGTCTAGTTCTAACAGGCAATGAGATGTGCTGTCTTCCCCCCTGCTCCTTCAGCCTATGTGTATCATCACACATTTAAACCTGTGTGGAAGATGTGTGCTGACAGGGATACAGCTATTGCAACTCAACTACCATTCTGTTGCCTAGGAATATAATCTCTCCTCCTCTTCTTGACCATAGTAACCCCCTGTGCAAAGTTCTCTAGTAAGACTTAGTTCAACTACTTCTCTGATTGTGATTACAGTGAAATGCATACTAAGAACCACCTTTAATAGGCCATCCTGTACCTTGAAACTGCTTTAAAGTATGGCTTGGATTTCTTGTGCAGCTTTTCTTGACATCTAGCTAAGGGCGATGTTGAAAGCCTCAGTCCTGCAAACACTTGTGCATATATTATACCTTCCTACTGTGAAGCATCAATAAATTTAAAAAAAAAAACCCAAAAACCCACAAACTTATCTCTCACACACAATTTTGGTTGTATGAATACAAATTTTACAAAATCTAAAATCACTAAAAAGTTTTTTTCATTGAAAAACATAAAACTCCATATGGCAGCTTTGTGAGTAGAAAGAGAACTCATTTTTAAAAAAGGCAGCTGGCTCATGTGATTTCATTGTTTACTTATTGTACTTTCCTCATCTTGAAGAGCATTAAAGAAATTGAGTATTAATCTGAAAGTATTTTAAAATTGAATGCTTTTTATACCAAGGATTTTAAAAATGCTTTTAAAATACTTGTATTACAGTAGTACTTGCAAGTTTCAACCAAGACTCAAGTCCCATTTTTCTGCCCCAGGGAGTTTACAAACTAAATAGTCAAGACAAAGAGCGGGAGAAAGGAAGTGTCGTCCTGATTTTCCAAGTAGGGAAATGAGATAGTAAATAGAGAGACTTACCCAAGATCACCCAAGGAGTCTATGGTGGCACTGGGAATTGAATCCAGATCTTCTGATTTCCCAGTGCAATGTCTTAATCACAAGAGCTTCCTTCTCAGCACTGGTCTACACTGCTGTCGATGGAAGATGCAAAAGCTATGTTATATAGTTTATTTCCCACTGATGTACTTGTGTTGATGGAGAACAGTGTCTATGTCTATGCAGTGCTGCATTGATGGTAGATGCCATCCTGTTGATGCAGTCTTATTCCTCTTGGGGAAGTGGACTAATGTATTAGGCCAGAGACCCTCCAATCTATCCCAATGCATCAATCACAGTGAAACCTGCAGTGTAGCTGTACCCTCAGTGTCCCTTCAAAATCAGGACTCTTTCTAGAGTGAATTTCTGCTTCCATCATTCTGAAAATGGTATGATGATACCCTTTATGTGATCAACATTAAATCTAGTATTTTATCTTAAATATGATTGCGTTTATAGTAGCATCATTACTTTCCATTAGTATTCTGTGCCTTTATTGTATCATCCTAACTGACTGGGGAGAATAGTTTACTTATAATACAACTCTTTTGAGGGATTATTTTGTAGAATAATAGTGGAAGAAAAATTCTACACCACTGACTTCAGTAGAGTTTCATGAATATAAGTCAGTGAAGAATTGAGGAGTTTCATGCAATAATCTCTACATTGCTTTTCTGATGAGAATAATACTTCATGACTGACTGTTTCACTTAATATTGTCAAATCCAGTAGTAGAGTTTATATAAAAATGAATTTCCATCATAATATAAAGGCATATTTATCAAAGGTAGTAATTTTTTTTTCTGAACAAGGTTGCATTGTTCCTTATTGTAGGCATCATATACCATCTTTTCATAATCATCAAGATTTGATATTCTCACCAAAATATTATGTCTATCACAAAAAAAGGTCTCAAAACTAAACACATGAGGTAGCCCACAGATAGTTTCTTTGTCTTGTAATGCGTTTAAACCAGTATTGGACAGTGTGTTTTTTGGTTATTGTTTGTTCCTTTCCATCTCTGAGTTTTCTCAAATCATGTATTTTATATAATCCTACTTTAGTATAGTTTGCATTCATTGTGTTTTTTCCATGGTTTTCTGTCCACGCATAAAGTAGCGTAATTTATGAGGATAAATGGACTTGCATTCTCACATTGAAAAGTTGCTGCCATTTAGTCTAAAGTAGTTTATGGCATTGTTAATTTAACCTCTGCAAATATGGATACTTTTATTACACATTTTAATGGAGAATGAGAGTGGGTGTGTGTGTGTAAAGTGTTCTAAATTGTTTTTATTCATGTATAAACTATATTGAATTGTTATGGCTTATGACATCTGGAGGCATAATAGACAAGGATTTATACAGCTTACAGTCTGCTGTGGGATAAAGTGGTCTGCCTCAATGTGAGACTCTTTGTTCATCTCCTGAAATAGTGCAGTGACATAAATATCAAAAAAGGAAGCAACAAAGTGGCTGTGTGCATTGCATCATCTTGGAGACCACTAAGGAATTTTTTCCACCTGATACCATGAAGTCAGACTTACTCAGTGTATGTCCCCTGAAGAGTTCCCCTCCTTCTGCAGAAAATATATTCTGCTGGAGAGGTGCAACAAGTATACCTTTCACCCAGTAAAGGCTGTTCTGGCACCAAAATAGAATGAGTCCATCTTACAGTCCAGCTCAGCCAGCTTGGGAGGGGGAGTGGGCAGTGGCTGCCTTCCTCACAGCACTCTACCTGCTGGGCTAGGTGAGGAAGTAGAGGCTATGGGAGGGAGGGTTGGACAGTATGGGATGCGCAGGGGGTGCTGGAAGGTGGGGGAGTGGGCCGTTCAGCACGGCTAGTTAGGAGGACAGCCTGGGACAGAGAAACCAAAGCTAGTGGTATGGCAACACTGAGCCAGGGGCAGCGTTGAATGGGAGTGGGGATGCAGGGCCACATGGGCATGCAGGGAGGAGAGGTGCGGTGTAGACATGGGGAGTGGGAGGAGGAAAGAGGTGGCTGAGTGGGAGTATAGAGCCATAGGGTAAGTGGGTAGCTGAGCTGGGATGCAGGGACGCATGAGGGTGGGAAGATGTGCCTGACTGAATGGGAGAGGCAAGGGATCAATCAAGCTTTTATACTGCTGATGGGTAAAGGAAATAATTTTCTGTATCGTAGTTTAAATCAATTATTAGTTGAAGTCTTGTGTTAATATGCTTAGTAAGGAATCTCTTTATCAAGTACTTCTGAATCTTTAGTTGTTGTGTATTGTTACAGGCATATATGGTGACAGGTATTGTGAAGTAAATTACCAAAATAACTGAAACTGGCGTGATTACATTGTTATTTTGACAAATAAAATATGCATAAGTTTGCAGAATTTTAAAATATTGTGCACAGAAAATTTAGTTTTTTTGGTACAGAATGCACTGAGGAGAATTAACTGTAAGATACATCTATAAAATGCTGAAAAATAGCATATTTGTTGATAAAAATATTTGATAATCCTGAAGACTTCAGATTAAAAGAAGGTGGATTCTCCTCCTTATGTGAAATCTTCTGCAAATACTTGCATTTATAGTGCTGACTGTGGAAAGATTTCAAAACAATTTACAAATGATTCTTAGGTCTGACTGCCAGAGCAGTAACTAGTACTTTTTGTGCCTGGGGCAAGCAGCCCCAGAAGCACCTCCTCCCGGTCCCCTCTGCCCAATCCACCCCCAGCTGCTGCTGGAGAGGCAAGAGGCTCCCACGCTGTTGGCAGGCTGGGGGAATCCGGATCCATCCCCAGCCGCCATCAGAAGCCTAGGGGGATCTGGATCCTTGCAGCCTGCTAGCGGCAGCAGGGCCTCCCTGCTGCTGTAGGTGTCTGTAGCGGTGGTGAGCCCCAGCGGTGCTGGAAGTCCTAGGCGCCAAATTTTAGGGGGTGCAGGAGACGGATCTGGCTCCCTGCGGCACCTGGGGCTGGATCCAGATCTACCCCAGCTACTGCAGGAAGCCGGATCTGTCCTCTGCACCTTCTAAAATTTGGTGCCTGGGACTTTTGCTCTGCTCACCCTGGCATAGTTACGGCCCTGCTGAATGCTCCTGCAAGGTAGGCAGGTATTTACTGGGCTAGATTTTCAAATGTACACACACAAACTTTAAGCAACTCCATAGGCATGTCACACTTACATGGGGATTTGCATGCCATTTGGAATGTGTACAAACACCATATGAAGGTCTACTCTTTATTTTAATGTTACACAAGGGTGAAACTGAGCTACTTGAGCTGGTGACTAAAGCTGAAATTTTTTAAGAGGAGTCTGTGCTCTTGCATGTGGCTGATGTAGGCATGCCACCATTTCCCCCAATAAAAGTGTTTGTACATGATTGAGGAGGGGAAATGCATGCCACAGTCTAGTGTGTGCAATTTTTTTTTATAGGCACACTAGAAAACTGGTCCATTGTGACTTTCCTGTTGTTACCTAGAAAAGTGTTCATCAGAGGATACAGAACCTGGTATCCCAAGTTTCAGGATGTTCACAAACCACAAAACCATCCTTTCTTTTTGATTTGCCTTTATTAGGAGATTTTGTGCTTAAAACACAATATGCATCACTTCGATTAGCTGATGTGATGCTGACCATGAGTTTGCAGTTGGTGTAGACAAGAACAAGTCATGTTCAGCATCATGTCAGCTAACTTGTCTTTTAAAAAATTGATTTCTGGGATAGATGAGGCTTTTAAGAATAAAATTGTTCCTTGCACACACTGCCATACCAAGGAACACTTCCATCATACTCGTGAGTGCAGGAAAGGTGGGTACTATTGGCTGATAGGCTCCCCTTCAACACTTGCACACTAGAGTAGCAGTCTGTATGCTGGCTCTAAATATGCTGGTATGTTGAGGCAGACCAGAGAGCGAACTTGGGACCCACATTTCAGCATAACTCCTTCAGATGGTTCAGTAAAGGGCCCATCATCCTTTTTTATAATTTTCAGTTAAAAGTAATGGCTGTGGAGAAACTGCTCTAATATCCTGCTGCCTGCTCTGGGTTGGAAGGGTTATGTTTCTTTCCTCTTCTCCTTGCCTGCTTAGTTCCTTGTATAAAGATAACTTAGTTTTTTTTATGTAATAATGTGTTCTGAATTCCTCCTGAATGATAATCTGCCACTCCCCAATGCTGATACATTGCCAGATGTTTTTCAGTTTCTTTTAAAAAAATAAATTAGAGAGCCTATTTATATCAATGTTTTTTCCTGAGTGTAGTTTAGTTTTAAACCTCAACAAAGCAAACTCTCAGTTATCAGGTCAGTTATTGAAATTGCAAGTAACAGAATGTAGATAACTCACTTGCATAATATGTCCCAGGGGCGTCGCTGGCACTTGACACATGGAGCTCATGCACCGAATCCCGGCTCCAGTGCCCCGGGTCTTGGCAGGGCCCCTGCCTCTCCCGGTCTCTGGCCGGATCCATCTGGAGATCTGGGGCATGGCTGCCTGCAGCGGTGGCTGCCGCTTCCAGCCCTTTCCTAGGATGGGCGGCCCCATGGCCGCTGCTCCCTCTTCTGTCCCTGGCTGGGGGCGTGGCCTGTGGTCAGGGGGCGGGGCCTGCGCTGGTGCCCTGGGTCTTTCCCCAGGGCTGCAACGCTCCTGATACGTACCGAGAACCATACAACAAATTTATAGAGATCAGATTAAACAGAGTCTACGAAAGAGATTGTACTTCGCGTACAAATGGAAGAGGGGACAGGAGAAGGATATTGGATCCAAAATGTTTTATTTAGAAAATCTGGGGAAAAATGAATTTGTCTATATTTGAAGTTAGGTAGTAATACTGATGGCATCAAATGAAAAGTGAACAGGAATAATAATAAAAAAAAGATGAAGAGAATGGAAGCTAGAAAGGAAACAGTGAAATCATAGATGAGGCAAAGTGAGAGGATTAAGGAAAACCAAGTGAGATTAGTTCATAGTATGTGCACCTGCAAAAAGGCTGTGCTCTGAAAAAGTATAATGTTTTACCTAATTACCCAGGCTAGGAAGGACATCTCAACTGTCTTTCCATGAGATAATTACTACTACTATTATTATTATTATTACTATTATTATGAGGCTATATGCTAATCTGATGCACATTTTGAGATGGAGAAGATGTGAATGTTTCCTTTGTTTAAACCATTTTTCCATAAGATGAGAACTAGAAGGTATGGTATGGGATCATGCTTGCGAAAGCCAAGGAATCAGTTTAATAAAAGGGATAAGGATGTGGCTCAATGATTCAGATGGGAGTATAGCAAGGTATCTCTATGGATTACATTGTATGGTAGAAGCAAAGGATTTATAAGAGTGAGGTTGGTTTCACATTCCTTTCAGACTGCTGTTGTGAGTACTTTGTCTCCAGAAATCAATAGAGCAGGGAAAAACCCTGAAATAAGCAGGTTTGAGCAGCAGCATGATTCCCCCTGCTGAGCTTTATCAGTAGCCGTACTGCATGTCTCTTTCCTTCTTAGCTGTGTGAAGTCTCATTTCCAGGATTGCTGCTTTTTTTCTTTTATTTTTTAATCATCTGTTATTCATTGATGTTCCAGTTGTTTTACTAGGACTAGCTAAAATACAGCGGCTTGTTGCATGTTCTGCAGCAAAATGACTTGTGATCCCAAATAGAGTGACTTCCATTTTTTTTCCAACTACACTGAAATTCCAGAAAGTGTATTCTCGCAGTGGTGGTCCTGGAACAATTTTCGTACAGTTTTTATAGTGGTGTTTCTAAAGATGGAAACCATGCATTTGGGTTGCAATTACCACTTCAAGACATGGATGCAATAGCATCTGTAATTCCAGCACTTGCATATTCTTGAATAAAATTAGAATTCAGGTGAGCACAGAACTTGGAGCTCTGAATGTAAGACTACTTTGGCTCATTCTGAGCTTTTTAGATCAAGACTATACTTTCTCACTCTAGATATTTAGAACTGTGAAGTTTTCAGGAACAGAAAGATGGCTCTAAATACTGAAAGTAAGTTAGCAAAAGTTTTATAAATAACATTGTCACAGCAGTTTTTTAGAAATGGCCTGTGGTTTTCGATGAAAGGTTGGTTCAGAAGAACTAAAATCTGTACTGTTGAAAAGCCAGACTTACTTTTTTTTTTTTTGAAGACAATTTCCTAGACTTTCTCTACCAATAAAACCAAAACAGGATCAGTCTTCAGAAAAATTCAAGATATGGGTAACAGATTTGGAACTGCCTGTGTGATGATGTCATTGAGGAAAACAGAATTAGTGAGCAATCTGGGGATCAAATCCAGGAAGAAAATTCCACAGCTGGTGTAAATCCCAGTGAAAGAGAGAAGCTTTGCAGAGATTTTCAAAATTTTATTTCCAAATACTGTAATTCTCAACTATTGAGTCCTAATTCTAAATCAGCTGTCTTGAAGACATTGCCTTCTGGTTTTTGAACCATCTAAGTAATATGAGTCCATTCAGATAATAGACAGGATTTGAAAAACGTGAAGAATGCCAGAGGTATGCAGTATGCAGTACCTTAAAGGCTGCAGGGATAAGAGTTTGGCTAGGTTCAATGTTGGCTTTACAGACATGAAGAAAAATGGGAATGATAAAGTAGGCAGTTCTCTGTGGTAGTAGATGCTGCAGTCTCAAGTTACAGTGTGGGAAGTCTAGAACAGGGGTCAGCAAGCCAAAAAGGCAGAAGAGCTATCCCCCCCCCCCCCAACTCCCACCACAACCACATGAGCCCAAGCTGGCCCAGCAGCTGCACCACGGCCCCTTTTGCTGGGGGGGGGGAGTGCGCACTCCCTCCCTCCATCCTTCCCTCTGCTGGCGGCGTGGAGCAGTGCTGCCCCAGCTGCCCCCAGCCTGCTGTCCCTCCCAAGAGCAGTGTAGTGGTCACCTACCGGAAGACATTGTCACGCATCAGTTTAGGGTGGCCAGAGGAATGGCAGGCCTCAGAGCCTAAACCAAAGTAAAATCATGCTGAGCTGCCAGCTGAAATTGCAAATCTCCCCTGGAAAAAGAGGAACTCACCACACACACAAGCCTTTCCCCCCACCCTCCGGGTCGGGGGGAGTACGTCTGCCTCGAGCGGCAGCTTTTCCCCCCAAGCAGCAAGTTCTTTTTTTTTTTTTCCTTTGTCCTTTTTACTTCTGCTCTTTAGTAACCCTGGCTTGTCCATGTCAGGATATAAAAGGGAAGCAACTAGAAAGGTGGGGTGAGAGTGTCTCTCTGGTCAGAAGACGCCAAGAGCTGGGGGTCTCGGTCCATTTGAAGGGGGCCACTCACCCCGAGGTGGCAGTGTAGCCACTCAGCGCCAGGACACGGCTCTCCCCTGGGTTACGTGATGGTCAGTGTCAGGGTTTAATTTGGCTGTAATCCAATAAAGTTTGTAGTCTGCTTCATTCCTGGCTCAGGTGTTTGTCTTCATGCGGAGTCCTTGAACCTGCCTCGAGTCCTGCTCGAGACAAGCAGCCGGCGAAGAGCTGCAGCTTGCAGAGGTGGGGGCCTGGAATGGCCCGCTTTGCGGAGGTCAGGCCACTTTTACCCAGCTCATGGCTGAACAGGCCTGATCCAGGGCCTGGAGATGAGGCGGCCTCTGTTCAGGCCTGGAGAGGCCTGTTGAAGTGGCCTGAACTCCGCAGAGCGGGCCATTCCAGGAGCCCTGCCTCCGCAAGCTGCAGCCCTCTCCCAGCTGCTCTTGGCAGGTGCAGCTGGCTGGGGGCAGGCAGGGCAGCAGTGCTCCGCCCTGCCAGTGGAGGGAGGGATGGAGGGAGTGCACGCTGCCCATGCATGCCCGCCACATCTAGGAGCCACGGCATGGCCACTGGGCTGCTTCCGGCTTATGGGGTTGTGGTGGGAGGGTGGGGGCAACACCGGTGACCCTGATTTGGCCATAATACTGGGGCCAGCCGGGAGTCCCCAGAGCACAACTGGCTCCCTGGAGGAGATTGCCAGGGACCCAGAAGGGGACGCTTAGGGAGCCACAGGTTGCTCACTGAACCTGTGTTGCTGATCCGCGGTCTAGGATGTATATTAGGAAAAGCTTTTTAACTAAGAGGGTGGTGAAGCACTGGTATGGGTTACCTAAGGAGGTGGTAGAATCTGTCCTTAAGACGTTTTTAAGGCCTGTCTTGACAAAGTTTTGGCTGGGATAATTTAGTTAGGGTTGGTCCTATTTTGAGCATGTGGTCAGACTAGGTAACCTTCTAAGGTCCCCCTTCCAATCCTAACCTCCTATGTTTCTGCAAATAAGCTCTGACTTCGTTGTTGTTGTTGTTGTTTGTTGCTTACAGCCATGACTGCAGATCTTCATAAAGATAGTAACTGCTTTATTTTTTTTCTTTTTCTTACTTTTTAAAATACATTGCCATTTGTTTCACTTAGCCAGCTGTTGAATAGACTTGTGTAGCCTGTGGCTTTCTTTCTAAATTCTTGCTCTGCAGTTCTTTGATAGGCTTCTAAATTATCCTCTGCTTCAACCAAAAATTGTCACTTCAAAGACCATAGGAAAAGATTCATATATCAAAAAGTAAATACCAGAGTCAGCTATCTGGAATAGACATCACTTAATTTAAGAACATTAATGATAAAAATGGCAACCTTACGAATATTCTTAAATCTACATTGAACTGTGTGGTAAAATGTGCTATTTCTTTGAACAGAAGTCCAAACTTCTAACTTATTTGTTAATATTTCTTAATATAAATTAATTTTAATAGCTGTTAAAGCTCCTTGAGTCACAAGAACCAGTGGTTCTTTCCACCTAGATGATCCTAACCTCTCTGTGTATCCAGAGATATGGCTTTTGGGGGATGAAGACTTTCTTTACTGGTATGGGGACCATAGCAGCACACCTTTCCCTGTCAGAAGAATTTATAGAAAACTTGAAACTTCTGTTCTGTCTGAATGTGCGGCCACTGTAGGGAACAAGAGAGCCCTAAATTAAAAGTAAATTTTTATGTAACCCAAATATTAGAAGTACAGCAATGCTCAAATGATACTAAAGGTAGCTGGCATCAATGGAAAACGGAAGGTTCTTGACAATTCATAGGATTTGTTATTACTTAAGAAATAGGTCTAAAAATGCAGTACAGAATAATGGTAATTTTGTGTGTTAAGCATGAATTGAAAACAAAGTTAAGAGCTTGTAGCAAGCTTAAATGCAAGATAAGAAGTTGAGTTGTGCTTTTCAAGCTTGGTGTGTGGTGCTAGAGAGAAATAAACATGACTATGAGATACCGTAAAGCAGATGGGATAGTTTTGGTTAGAGTTCTAGAATGATGAACTTTTCCTTTTGAATTAATTTCTCCAAGTCTACAAATGAATAAAAACAAAACATAAAGTTTTTGGCAGGTTGGAAGAAATATAGCTTTCTATAGATGAAAATTTTTTTATTTTTTTTTTAACAGCTTAAAGTTGTCAAGTTTGAGGCTATTTCTGCAGTGTGCTAAACTCATTTAGAAGCAATAAGTATATAATGGGACCAGTCACAAAAAGTTGTTGTGGTTTAATATACTAAATTTGGAATGTAACAGAAAGGGATTTGGCAGAGCTTTTTATTAATGCACATAATTTTGTTTACTTTTTTTAAAACAGTCTAGCCTTTTCTCCCTTCGCCCCCTACCAAAAAATAAACAAACTGAAATAGTTTAAATTTTACAAGTGCCATAACTTGTTGTTTAATCCTTGAGGTAATTACAGTGATTACTGTTTTCAAAATCTAGAAGACTGACAATTTTTTATTAAAATTAATAAAAGATGCAAGTTTAAATTAAACTCCTTTGCAAATTGTAAATGATAGGTTTTGTATGCACAGCTTAAAAAGAAGCCATTGCAGTTGGGCTCAGTAGATATGTATTTTTTCTACTGATTTTCTGTGTGTGTGTGTGAGTGAGTGAGTGAGTGAGATATTCCACAAATATCATTCTGTCCTTTTGGTGCTGCCACATTTTGTTATGCCTGAGAAGTGTTTCAGGACTTTTGGAGCAGTAGGGTATTGTTTCGGTTTTGTACTGATAATCCCTTTGAGGGTGGTATTTTTGTTTGTTTTTGTTTTTGTTTTTTTAACAGTTCAGCAAAGATACAGTAGCTGGTTTTCTAATCTTGCAGTACTGAACTAAACTTTTGATGATTTTACATGCCAAATGAGTATCTAAATACTACAGTTTGTCCACCAATCAGTAAAAAATAATGACTGCAAGAATATAGAAAGTGATGACATTGTGTATGGGCAAGAATTTGCTGACAGGATGCTTCACTGTTAATCCTTGTCTGTGTTTAGAACAATTATTTGTTACTGATAATGGATGACAGCAGTGGGTGTAACTGAACTGGTGCTGATTATATCTTGTCTGCAAATATCAAACAATGTATATGATGTTTTGCATCTTTTCTGAAACATTGGTTAAATTTTGCAAGGATCAATTAATTATCTTCCTCTCTGACATGTCAGTTTTCACACTGTTTTAGAGAGCTTAAAAATCAATTTTCCTTTAACCTTTTGAGGTAGCTCTATTGGCACGATCTTATTTCAAAGCAAGCTGTTGGGTCTGTGAGACTGTGGCTCACAACCTTTTCAAACTACTGTACCCCTTTTAGGAGGCTATTACGTATTGTGTGTCCCAATTTCACCTCACTTAAAAATGACGTGATTAGAAAATCACACATAAAAATACAAAAGTGTCACAGCGTAACATTACTGCAACATTGCTTGCTTTCTTATTTTGACTCATTTTACTTTTTAGTGTTACTTTATTTATTATAAAATAAATCAATAGGAATATAAATATACTTAAATTTCAGTGTATAGAGTAGTACAAGCAAGTCATTATCTGCATGGAGTTTTAGTTCGTACTGACTTAACTGGTGCTTTTTGTGTAGTCTTACTCAACATTGGCTTCTAGCCCACACTCTTTGGCTGCAGCACCCGTGATCAGCACCCAGCCTCGGCCCCTGGTCCCTTGACTGTGGCATCCTGCTGCAGTCCCTAGCCTCCATGGATCCCTGATCTTGAACCCTATGTACCCCAGTCTCAGTCCCCAACTCCTGGCTGAGGCTGCTCAGCTGATGGTCTGCCCCCTGTTCCCCCTTGTCTCAGCCCTTGGCCCTACTACAGTCCTAGTGCCTGGCCACCTCAGCTCCAGCTGATGGGGGCCTCCCGACCATGGTCCTCAGTCTTAGTGCCAGCCTGACTCAGCTCCTAGTACCCTTCTACCCCACACCATAGCTCCTAGTCTGGCCACAATCTAGGCCTCTGGACAAGACACAGACCTCTGGCCCAGCTATGATCTCCTAGTCTACCAGCCACCATGGCCATCTCCCAGTCCCCAACCCACTCTTGGCTGTATGCCCATTCCCAGCCGCATCCCCAAACACACCCTGCTCTCAGCCCCGTCTGGGGAGGCAGGTATGATGTAAAGGAATTTGGGCACTGTTGGTCTGAACTGAAGCCAAAGATCCCTGTGGGCTGCCTTCTGGGTCTGCTTGGAGCAAAGCTTTTAATTCACGGGTCACTACAACTCTCTCTTAGGGTTTAGATACTAGGTCTTTTGTGTGCATGTTTGCTTGCTTTAACCTGTAAATAACTCTCTTCCTTTTTCTTATTTTATTGCAACATTGACTACAGATGCTTGCTTTGATAAGATCTAGGGTACCATCTGATTTGGGGGTCACTGGCTGGTCTTTTGGGACTGGGAGCTACCTGAACGGGAGGCAGCCCTGGCTTATAAAACCGTGGAATCACTGGGGATTACAGTAAAACCATACTGACAGTGGTTTTGGGAAACATGTCTGTATGAGCAATATCTGAAGTGTGCTGTTTTCAGCACAAAACTGCTTGACATGGTCCTGAAATAGCTACATATATGAGGTCCATTGGATGACATCGGCCTATGGTGGTTGAACCTACATATGACGGCATGTAGGCCACTCAAATGTTTCTAGTGCTAGGTATTAGCTAGGCCCATTCTGCTGACGCTGTGACTGCTCCTGTGGCCTGAATGATCCAAGCAAACTGTCACAACCAGGATGTGAGCTATTGGACTTAATAGTCAGAGCAGGAGCTGGGAGTCAGGTCAAGTCTTATACCAGAAGTTCAGAGATCAAGACAGGTCAGAGGACAAACCAAGATGGAGTGTTTGGAAGCATAGTGTCAGGTTACCAGGAGCTCAGCAACCAGAGTAGCTATCTCCAGGGAAGCAGTCCAGAGTAAGGAGAATTCAGTTGTTAGGACAACTCCTTTTTCCTGTGCTGTATTTATATAGAAGTAGTGAACTAGTCAGGCTGCCCAGCATTCTGCCAGTCGGATTCCAGGAGTAGAGTCTTTGTCGGAGTCCAGCTCCTCTTCTGACAACGGATAGCAGGTCACTGGGTGTCTGACTGGAGCTTACTTGCTCTAAAGACCCTTGTGTTCAAGACGTGTTCCGTCATACCTATCGTCCTAATTATCTATCACTCCCCCATTTTTGTATAGTTTGCAATTATCAGTGACGATTTTGTTTTTTCTTCCTGGTCGTTAATAAAAATATTAAATAGCATAGTCAGTTTAACATGTGTCGTATCAATTCTGTATCATTCTAATTTTTTATCAAAAGTCATGTAGTACTAAGTTGAAAGCTTTACAGATGTATATTATATCAGAGTTATTGCCTTTATCCAACAAATTTGTAATGCCATCAAAAAAGATTGTCACACTAACTATATATATTTCCATAAACCCATCTTGATAGGCATTAATTATATTACTCTTCCCTATTTCTTTATTAATTGAATCTCATATCAGCTGCTCCATTTTCGTGCCTGAGATCGATGACATAGTGACAGGATTATAATTGCCTGGGTCATTCCATTGATGTCTTGGATGGTGTCTTCCTTTCTCTTCAGCTATCGCTATGTAAAGGAGTTTTAAATTGTTCCTTCTGTTTATCCTGAAGGAAATGGGCTTAGCACACTCCATCACCATTAATATCTTCCAGTATAAAAATGCATTTTGCCACTACATGGATTTGGATCCTGTCAGCCGTCACGTCATTTCTTGTAAGGATAACACTAGTGGACAGTGAAAGATCTGCCAGTGAGAGGAAGGTCTAATCATTTGAGAAATGTTTCTGTACATACTTATATGCCAAAATTGGTTAATGTGTAGTAAATTTAATGTATCCACAGTATCTAGGTCCAGCTTCTCTTGAATGGACATCATTAACATTTTGCTATTAAAATAATGATTTATAATAAATAACTGTATAATAATGTAATTAAATTAAATTGACTAATTGTTTTAAAAGTAAATTCTAGTATTATACCATGAGAAATATAGATTGACCCAGTTTTGTAGAAAGATAAAACAATCTATATTAAGTAATTGAGCTTCCATATGAATTTAATCTGACCATAGATTAGATATATAGGATTGCTGCTGGGTCTGTATTAAAAAATAAACAAACAGAAGGGTTTGTCTGTCTAGTGTGGTAGTGTGCATTCAGTGGTATGTGAATTCTAGTACTCATGAGTGTGTTGCATGTAAAGTGGCCAGTGTTGTTTCTGCTGGTATATATTACAGGTTCTCTAATAACCTCTAATGTAGTCCTTTTTCACAAGTACTCTGGTAACATACGCTACAGAACTTGTAGCACACACCAGCAAGGTCAGTGAGGGCCAGCTGGTATGCAGCATGCAAGTTTGTAGTCGTATTCTGATCCTGCTGATGTGCACTACCACCCCATGTAAACAAGTCCATTCTGTCTTTTCTGCTTCTTATCCTTTATGTATACTGGGTTTTGTGTTTTGGTTTTGTTTTGTTTTGTTTTTTTAATAGATTCCATAACATTTAATGTCTAGATATTTTCAATTACAAAGCTTTTTTTCCTAGAACCAATTGGGGGAAATGCCCATGGAACACTTGAGCTTTTTTTGTTAGAGGTTTTTTTCCTTGCTGCTGCTCAGATAAAATGTTGGTTGATTTTTTTAAAGAGTGTTTCTGCTATCAAATGCAACAGATGTTTAAATAGAGCTTTTTAAGGCAGGGTGTAATGGGCATACTATACTATTACTCATTGTTGGTTTCTTGGAGATGACACAAAGAGTAAATCCAATGTAACTATTAAAGCAATGTCAATATACGTTTATTTTGTTTGTACTTAATTTTTCGGGTTGGGGTACAAAGTCCCATATAAATTGTATACTATGAGTTAAAACATTTAGAGTGATCACTTTTATTTGTTTATGTCCTAGGTTCCTTGCACTGACCCCTTGGAGAGTATATCAGCTGGCTTCTCTTGTGGTACTTGGGGTTGTAATAATGCAGATAATGAAGGATATGGTATTGTCTCGGATAAAAGGTAAGGCAATCGTCAATATGGTAAATTTACCTCCAGGTTGTTTGTGCTGGGCCTCATCCTACTAGTTCCCTTATTTTTTGTTTAGTTTTTGTGAATGTGTAATGTACCATAGTTAAAGCATTAAATATGTAATATTTCTAAGACAAGTGACTAGTAGTCTCTGGCAAAGTTTTAAAATAAAATTCTGTGCTGAAAAATCACTTTAAAATGATGTAATGAGTACAACTTTTGTCACCCATTTCTTCTTTGAGTGTAGTCCCTTGAGGGCACTCTACTTTTCACAATAGTACCTGGCTGGGCCACAGATGTGCTCTCACTGTCTAGGCCTGTGGCCACAGATAATTAGCACTGTGTGGCTGCTCCTTCTCCCCTCAGTTCCTCCTTCACTGCCCTTGATCCAAGTGAGAGCATCGGCACAGCCAACATTTGATTTCTCTCAGAAGTAATAGTTCTTTGAATGATGTCCCTGTGGATGCTCCACTTTAGATGTCATTTTTATCCCACCCAGTTGATCAGAAGTCCTTTAGCAATAGTTATCCAGGTCACACACATGCAGAATATGTCTCATGATGGCCTCAGCATGGCTTTGGCATGCACACAATACCCTGTCCTCAGTTCCTTTTCAGCCATCCACAGTCAAAGACTGAACACTGAAGCAGAGAAACCCTCTCATGCCTAAATGAGAGTATTCAGAAAAAAAATCTTACTCTAGTCATCACTGAGTCAGGCTCTTTTTTATGTAGGATTTTAAAAAAATTAACCAGTTTTATTCATTTTATTCTTTCATAGTGATAGGTTTCAGTTAACTCTACTTCCTCATTTGTTTCACTGGTGTGAGTCTTTAATATGCCATGCTCGCCAGGATTCAAGAGCTGTTTCTCTCGTAAGGAGGCTGTGTGTGAACCTCAGATGGACATTCACAGTGCATTTGCCGCCTTCAGGAAACCTACATTACTCAAAAATGCATCCATTGCAGGAACCTGAGCATGAAGGGAAGGCAGGATAAGGACTTGAGGTTTAAAACTTTTCCTAACAGAGAAGTCCCTAGGACCCTACTCCAGTCTTCGGCCTGGCAGACTCCACACAAAAAGTCTGTCTTACATTCCAAGAAGAAGAACGTCATTGCCCCTGTAGACTTGTGTGTCAAAGAGAAGACACTCGCCTAATAAGATGTCTCCAAGACATAGTACCCATGAGGTGACAGGTTCCTCTAGTCCAACTTGGTCTGTGAAACGAGAACTTGAAACATCCTGGCATGGGGTCAAAGATCCGTCATAAACTCCCCTCATCCAAAATGGCACCCAACAAAGATGTGGTACAGAAAGTGCCAGGGCACTGATCAGCAGCACTGACTATGGTGCCACAGATCACAGCACCAGACAGAGTTGCCACCAATACTGCTCTCAACACTAGAGTCGCATAAGGCACTGACGATGCCCCAAACCCTGCATCTGGCACCAGACGCCACACCAACCACAGTACCACCGAAAAAGAAAACACTTAAGGAACACCATCTTATGTCCTTTCCACATTTATAAGGGGATCAATCACCAATGCAGTTCACTGATGAGCAGCTCTCACTGGTGCTTTGCCTGTGGCCCAAGAGCTGTGATGTGGAAAAAGCTCACTTTTCTTTGGAGCACTCTTCACCCACCAGACCATCAGTGGAGTCATGAGGAGGCCACATGCCTAGCCAGGGATCCAGCCATTATCCATGGTACAGCCCGCCCTGCTGCCATCTACATATTCCATGCCAAATGGGCTGGCAGGTTTGGAAAACCTGCTTCTCATACTCTAGAGCAGTGGTTCCTTATGTGTGGCTGTGTGGCCAAAAGAAGCCCACAAGAGCTTTTAGAGCAGCCTGCTGATCCACTCCCACTGGCTGCAGAAGGGAGTCATTGCCTAAGGATCCAGGTGGCACACACTGCTGTGGAGCTAAAAGACCGGTGCAGACTCCTTGCTGCAACAGAGAGTGTGGGAGATCAGCGCTCCCTTCCCCTTAACTGTAGCAGGGACCATAGCAAAGTGCTCCACCTGAGTCCATCTGCTCTGGGGTCCCTGCTGGAGCCTGAAAGAGAAGTGCACTGATTTTCCATGCCATGGCTGCAGAATGGAGCTACTGCTTGGGATCCCAGGTGGCACACACAGGGCTACAGGATGCACACGAGTTCCCTGCTGCAGCCAAAGGGACAGGAGATCAGAGAGGATGGAAGCAGCACATCAGTGAACTCCTTCCATCTTGCTCAGTGGGAAGGTGGCTGATGGCAGAGACTGGTGGCCCTTCAGGGTTGTAGAACTGATGTCTGTAGCCCTCAAGCCAAAAATGTTGGAAACTACTTCTTTAGAGCCTATGGCAGATCTACCAGCTCTCACACTGTCAGATACAGGCCACTTATTGAAACCTGCCCAACCACTTTTTTGAGACCAGTGGAATATGTACGAACAGTGGACACAACTGGGGATCAAGAGATGCTCCCCCACAATAAACAACTTGTCTGCACCATCTATTTCCACCCCTCTAGATGACTCAGAGCAATTTAATGAGCTATTCAAAAAGGTCACACAGGAACCAGAAATGCCACTAGAAGAGATGACTCAGTCCCAGCAGAAGCAGCTGAAAATCTGCACATCACGGCATCTTCAAAATTTGCAATACCCATGAATGAAACATTAAGAGAACCAGCCAATATAATATGGCAGATGCCAGCCATGATTCTTCCCACTAACAAGTATAATGTTAGGAAGTAGTATGTCCCGGCCAAAAGAATGGACTTCCTATTCACATATCACCTGGCAAAACTCATTGATGACAGATACAGCTAACCAAAGGGGTAAACAGACCAGCTTCAAATCAACACTGCAGAATAAGGATTGGAAATGACTTAACCTCCCAGGAAGGAAGGTATACTCATTCTCCTAATAAAAATAGCAAATTGTTCCATGCTACTCTTCGGTTAAAACCACACAACATATGACGAGCTGGAATTAGTTGCCTAAGGAGGTTGTGGAAAAGAGTAAGTTAGACAAGCACCTGCCATGGCTGGTTTAAGATGGTACTTAGTCCTGCCATGAGTGCAGGGGCCTGGACTCCATGACCTCTCATGGTCCTTTCCATTTTCTATTATTCTATGCTCACTCAGTTTACAGCATATCTCCCAGACAGTAAGAGGGAAGAATTCAAGTTAGTACTTATTGAAGTTCAGCTTGTGGCAAAGGACTTCCTTGGAGGCCTCTCTAGATGTCAGATGCAGCAGCCAGAACTACTGCGACAGCTGTAATCATACAGAGGGCCTCCTGGCTCCAGGTTGCAGTATTACCAAGAGAGCTACAGAATAAAATAGAGGATCACCCATTTGAGAAGAACTGTCTTTTTTCAGAGAAGACTGATGAGGTCTTATATTCAGTGAAGGACTTTCAGGCCACATTACCAACCCTAGGATTCTACACACCTTTCAGGAGGAAGCAAACTAAATTCCAGCCTTACCCCTGTCAATATCAGACTCAGTGCCAACCCAGGCTCTATGAACAACAAAGGGGCAGACAGAAGGCTACAGACACAGACAGCCACCACAAGTAATATCAAGCACCCAATAGCCATCTACAAAACCGCAGTTTTGATTATTTGGTTGAGGGCCTCAGAAATCCTACTCAACATGCAATACCAGGTTCAACCACCATGGACTTTGAGTTCTGTCTCAGACATTTCCATCAGAACTAGTTCACAATTATAGCTGACAAATGGGACATAGAGATCATCAAATTTGGGTACTCGGTCCTGTTTCTATCCATTCCCCCCACACATATCCCTTCTCCATCTCTATTGAGGGACCATACTCACATGCAAATTCTGCACCAAGAAACAGATCTGCTGTATGTATAGGCTACAGAGCCTGTTCCTCCTCAACACAGAGCCAGAGGTTTTTGTTCCCATTATTTTCTAGTTCAGAAAAGAAATGGAGGATGTTGACCCATTTTGGGTCTAAGAGTACTGAATAAGTATATAAGACAGCAGAAGTTTAAAATGATCACACTATCCACATCAAAAGCAACACTGCAATGAAGGGAACTGATTCTCAGCCCTCAACTTCAAAGATGCTTATTTTCACGTTACCATCCACCCTGCTCACAGGTGCTCTCTGAGATTCATGATAGATGGATGCCACTACCAGCACAAAGTGCTTCTTTTTCAGCCTTTCAATGGCACAATGCATCTTTTCCAAAGTTTTAGCAGTTGTCGCCGCATACCTACGGACAAAAGGAGTTGCAATCATCCAGCACCTTGATGACTGATAACAGCAGCAAATGGACTTGTAGTCACCTTTACCATTGCATGAAGCAGTACTCTTTCAGCAGCTGGGACTTAAAATAAATACTAAAAAATCTACACTGACAGGGGAACTAGAATTCATTGGAGCTCACTTCACTTCCGTATCAGTGAGAGCATCATTGCCTAGGCCCTGTTTCCTGGCAGCAGTAGAGCACCTATAAGAAGAGAATCACTCCATGAGTTACAGCGTGTGTGGCCTTGGCAAATTCTGGGTCACATGGTGGCCACAATGTCTATAGTACCACCTGCCAGATTGCACACGAGAGCTTTTTAGTTGTGGCTGTCTACAGGTTACAGACCAAACAACTCTTGATACCACTTAGCATCGGACTCCCTCCTACACCGGACCCAAGAGAGCAGTTATGTCCAGCATTGAATTTGCGCAGCCCTGGCCTGTTATCATGATCACTGCAGATGCCTCCCTTCTGAGCTGGGAAGCACATTTACATCACCGTTCCATACAAAGCAGATGGTCAAAATCAGAAACTGCTTTTCACATAAATATCTTGGAGCTGAAAGTGCTGCACAATGCTTGCTGGAACTTTCTACCCTTCGAAAGTAACCAATCAGTGAACATTATGATGGACAACATAGTCTGCGTCTAATATTAATCACAAAGGAGGAGCAAGGTCACAATCCCGATGTGCTGAATCAGTCAGGCTATGGAATTGGTGCATACGTAATTTGAGTCTAATACCAGCAGCATATCTGCCTAGATCTCAGAACATCACGGCAGGACAGTCTCTAAGCCATCAGTTCTACCCTGCCCATAGTCCTGGACTACATGTTTTACCTTAAGAAACTGAGTCTCTCAATGAGTTGATTTTGAGTATACCTGGCAACAATTACAAGCTTCCAACACACAGTGGATTGAGTTTTGGTCTTTTCTCATTCAGCTACTAACAGATTCCTACTGACCATTTGTAAATTCTACTCAGAACCCAAATTCCACCACAAGACCTCACACTAGTGCTTTAGTCTCTGATGACAGCCCAATTTGAATCGCTGGCTATGTGCTCACCACCAGACCTTTTCATGAAAGTAGCTTTTGTAGTAGCTATCATCTCTGCTAGGCACATCAGAGAAATAGGGATCCTTTTGACAGACCCTCCATATCTGATTTTTTTCCCCCCTCAAGAACAAGGTCACTTTGAGGCCCCACCCTAAATTCTTGCCTAAAGCCCCTTCTTCATTTCACCATCCGTCTTCCCGCATTCTTCCCTAAACCTCCTAAAAATAGGTAAGATGCAACATCCCACACTCCAGATGTCAGAAAGGCATTAGCCTTTTATCTAAACAGACCAAGTCATTCAAAAAAATTTCTAAGTTCTTCTCCATGAAGGAATACTCCAAGGGCAAACTCATCTCTAAGTAGAGGCTATCCAAATGGATTTCAGTCTGTATTAAGCTCTTTTGCCATCAGCAGAGGCCACAACCCCATCCCTAGCTCAGAACGCACTTCACAAGAGGCAGTAGCCAACCTGAACAACTTACCTATTGCTGGCGTAGGTAAAGCAGCCACTTGGATATTCTCCCACACATTCATACAACACTACATCATTGACCAGGACTTAGCTTTTGGTGCTTGGCTGGGACACATGGTTTTATCATCCATTCAGACCTATCTCTGAAGCCTTAGCTTTCCCCTGAAGGACACTGCTTTACCGTCACCTAAAGTGGATCACCCAGGGGGACTCCACTTGAAGAAGAAAAGAGGATTACTCACCTTCTGCAGTACGTGAGTTTCTTCAGGATTTCAGTCACTGTGAGTGCTCTATTACCCTCCCTCCTCCCCTCTACTTCAGAGTTCTAATTAGTTCTCTGTAGCTGAGAAGGAACTGGGAGGGTGGCAGTGACTGTATAGCAATAATCAGTTATTGCCACATGTATGAGACTGGAAGAGCACATGTGTAGCCCAGATATTGTTACTAAAATTCTGCCTAATGGCACAAAGGTGCACAATCATCTAAAGTGGAGCACCCAGAGGGACTCACATCTCAGAGTCTCAGTTACTGCACAAGCTGAGTAACCCTTTCTTTTCCGTGACTTTTGTATCCTCTAGAGTATCTGAAAAATCTCTACAGTGTATCCGCAGAATCAAACTCAGGGTCAAGCCTAACTTCTCCCCACACCCTTCCATCTGCACACAAAGCACAAGAAGGAAAGAATCCTCTGGGACTTAGGCTAACACATTTATTTATCGCATGAGCTTTTGTTAGAGAAAATCCCACAAAGCACATTAACTCAGGGCTCAGGCTTAGACTCCCAGACTCCTAGGGATATGTCGAAACAACATACAGAAAAACCCAGAATCCTAGGTATGTGTCTACGCAGAAAAACCTGCACCAGGCCTGTTCCAGCTGACTTGGGCTCAAGCTTGCTACATGGACTTCAAAGCTCAGTCTGCAGCCCACACTGCAGAGTGTTGAAGCTCAGGCTCCTGCCCAGACCTGGAAGTCTTCACATCAATGAAGCAGCCTGAGCCCTGTGAGTCCAAGTCAGTGGTGTTTGTGGGTTTTTTGTTGTACACATTCTTTATGGGAATGAAGGGTCTAAGCCAGAGTTATGCTGCCCCCTGAAGTTCAAGCTGTACTGCTTTGCATTGTAGACCCAGTCCCTCTGAACTTGTGTTATGGAAGTATGCCAAAGGTATTCCCAGTCCCACAAACCGCCTTTCTTTGTGTTTAGATAGTCAGTCTTAGTGGCAGTCATGTTTCCCCACATGGCACCACAAACAAACAAGAGTGATTACTTTTGAAGAAGGGGTGGGAGGGGATGTATGTTAGGAAGTCTAAAATGTATATGAGTGGTTGGACTCAGCCCGCATAATGCGCTGCGAACACCAGAGCCCCATGATTCAGACCAGCAATTATACAGTTTCTAACCTGGGGGTTACAAATGAATATAGATGCTCAAGATCTAGATTGATAAATCCAGGGCCTGCTAACTGAAGTTCTGCTATTACTGGGCTTACGTTGCATTATATGCATACCCTAAAAAGCAGAAAAGTAAAGAAGTTTGTCCTACATGTGCTGCTTTTCAATTTGGATTACTCAGGTCTTTTTGTTTTTTGTTAGATTACAGAGATTATATGACCCTTAATAATGAGTAGAGCCCTGCAAATCCGCGGGTATCCGCCTGTGCAGGTGTGGATAACTGCAGACCCATTGCTGCAGATCAACTCACGGATGCAACTTCTATTATTACCTTATCACAGTGGGATCCATTGCTGAAACTGCTACGGGCAGCATGCAGGGGAAGCAGGAAGCGCTCTGGCCAATCCTAGATTGTGATCTGCCAGCCAATCAGTCTCAAGGTGGGACTTGGAGACTCACTGCTGGCCTTTGATTGGCTCACTCCCCTGCCTGCTTCTTCCTTTTCTTGCTTCCAGTTGGCAAGCCATCGCTGTCAGAGATTTCATAGGTGGGCAAAGAAATCTGATTGGTAGCACAGCATGCAAACCACAAACAAGAAAGGAAAAAGAGGGTGGGACCCATGTGGGGAATGAACCAATTAAAGGCTGAATAGTTGTATGTGAGCCCAAGCTTGGCTGCAGTTGCGATTACAGATGCAGCTAAACCCTGGCATGCGGATTTCGGATCGGATTAACGTTATCACTGAGCGGATGCGGATCGGATGCGGTTCCACATTTTTGTATCTGCACAGGGCTCTAATAATGAATACCAGCTAATAGTTTATGGCCTCAGATATCACTGACCCGATTGGAAGTAAAAGCCTTTGCTCCTACTTTTATTATTTGGCATACCAGCAGTGTTAGATGTGGCTGACAAACCTGTATTTTCTTAGCTGTGAAATTGTGGGATAGTCATATTTCATTTGTATTAATGTAAAATGTCTTTATAGAATTCAGAAAAAGAGTTCAGGAAACTCCAAAACTGCTAATCATGAAGAATCTGCCTTTTAGCTTGAAGGGGAAAGCGTTTTAGATCTGAAATCAACAAATTACCTCTTGAATTAAGAGAAAATATGTTAGCTCACCCTAGCCAACCACTAGATGGCAAGTTGATTACAGTACAATGACAAATAAAGGGAGCGGTTATTACATTGGTTATCTAATTCTAGTTTAAAGACTGACCAAGATAAATAAGTATACTGCTTTTTCATGCATGTTTCAAACTTTTTTTGACACACAAGTTTACAGAAAACACATTGAATTTTCTAAAGCATGTTGCTGCACTGTTTAAAATAGGAGTGGACGATTTTTTAATAGTAACTGGAGTAAATGTGACTTTGTGATACAGTAATGCAGAGATTTGAAGAGAAATGTTTCTGTAATTTGGAGCACTGTTGAAAAATTGAAGGGAAAAAGCAAGTCTGCTGTATATTCCAGTGCTATTTTTCACCTTGTACTTTTTTTATTTCAGGTGCACAGTTATGGAGGAGCCTCACTGACAGGTAGGTGCATTGTCTCTAAATGTTGATGATTGATATCACATTAAACAATTATAATCCATTCATATTGCATTAAAAATTCTGAATTTTACAAATGATTCTTCCAGTGGACTAGTAAACAATCAAAATGATGCAGTTCTTGCTTGGACCACAGTGTAGTTTATTATTCTGTATCACTGGTTGTTTGCATGCTGCCTCAGCTTAAATGGATTTTTTTTTTTTTTTTGGTGAAAGTTGCAACTTTTTTTTTTTTAAATTTGAGTCAGAGTATATTATTAAGTGTATTATTAAGTCAGGCATTAGATTAGCTGTGTTTCATTAGTGGATGAAATTAATCTTAGTCTATATAGCAATTTGAAAATAAAATAAAATGCTATATAAATTGAAAGCATTATTACTTTACGTAGGCCATCAAACAGCTGTTAGATGATAATTTTCAGTTACTACAGACAGCATTTGAAACAGTGGCCTTGAGGTAAAAAGACAGACTGACTTAAAAATTCCACTCAACTCAAACTTTGCACTGGAAGTCTTGCATTTAATAATATTACCAATATTATCAAGCATTACCCACTCATAACCAAACTGGAGAAATACAGCCTAGATGGATCTACTATAAGGAAGATGCATAACTGGTTGGAAAGCAGTTTCTGGAGAGTAGTTATCAGTGGTTCACAGTCAAGCAGGAAGGACAAATTGGGTGGTGTTCTGCTTGGATCAGTTCTGGCTACAGTTCTGTTCAGTATCTTCATCGATGATTTAGACAGTGGCATAGACAGTACACTTATGAAGTTTGCAGATGATACCATGCTGGGAAGAGTTGCAAATGGTTTGAAGCAGGGCCGTCGCTGGCGCTGAGGACACAGGGCACATGCCCCGAATCCCAGCACCAGTGCTCCGGGTCTGGCGGGGCCGCCTCCCCCGGTCTCCAGCCTGATCCGGGGCCCAGCCGGCCGTGGCAGCCCCGTCCTGGGCCAGAGATCCGGGGCCTAGCCGCCCGTGGCCACGGCAGCCCTGTCCCCAGCCGGGGATCTGGGGCTCAGCCGCCCACAGTCACAGAGACCGCTCCTGGCCCCATCCCCAGCCAGGGATCCAGGACCCAGCTGCCTGTGGCAGCGGCGACCCCATCCCTGGGCGGGAGCGTGGATCCAGGGCCCAGCTGCTTGTGGCCGCTCCCGGCCCCGGCAGGGGATCTGGAGCTCAGCTGCTCGCGGCCACTCCTGGCCCTGGTGGGGGGTGTGGCCTGCAATCATGGGGCGTGGTCTCTGGGCAGGGGGCGTGGCCTTGACTGGTGCTCCGGGTGCTTTCCTGGGGCAGCGAAGCCCCTGGTTTGAAGGATAGGATTAAAAAGCAAAATGATTTGGACAAATAGTCTGAAGTAAATAGTATGAGATTAAAATAAGGACAAGTAAAACTACTATATTTAGGACAGTGAGTTGCGCACATGCAAAATGGGAAATGACTGCCTAGGAAGGAGTAATGTGAAAGGGACCTGTGGGTCATAGTGGCTCACAAGCTAAAACTGAGTCAATAGTGTAACACTGTGGCAAATAAACAAACATTATTGTAGGAGATATTAGAAGGAGCTTTGTAGGCAAGACACATGATTCTACATAATTCTACTCTGCTTTTCATTGATTGTCTCAACTTTAGTATTATGTACAGTTCTGGGTGCCACATTCCTGGAAAGATGTGGACAAATTTGAGAAAGTTCAACAAAGAGTAACAAAAATGAATGAAGATCTAGGAAACCCAGGGGGGACCTGGGTTTGTTTAGTTTTGGGAAGAGTCTAAGGGGGGAACCTGATAACTGCCTTTTATGTATTTGAAAATGGTTGTGAGGAGAAAGGAGAAGAATTGTTTTCCTTAATCTCTGAAGACAGGACAACAAGCAGTCATCTTAACTTGCTGCAACAGTGGTTTCAGTTGGATGTTAGGAAAAAACCTCCTAATGATCCGGGCAGTTAAATACTAGAGTAAACTGCCTAGAGAGATTGTGCAGTCTCAGTCATTGGAGATTTTAAGAACAGCTTAGACAACCACCTCATGCGGCCCCTAAAGTTATTTCCTGTGGCTCACAATAACATTATAGTTATCAATATTTGTGATATAATTGTATAAAAAGGTTTCAGTGGTGTGGCCCTCAAGCTAATGTACTAGTCCTCATGTTGCCCTCATGGTGGTTTGAGATTGAAACCCATGGTCTAGACAAATGGTTTTCAAACTTGGGGGGTGGGGGAGACAGTTGAAAAAAATCATTTATACTTGTGACCTAACAATTACAACTTTGAGTAATGCATTCCTGTCTTTCAGTGGTGGCAACAGAGGGCACTGTGATTGAGTGCTGGGTCCTGACCTGGGGTTTGAAAACCACTTGTCTAGATAATACTTAGTCCAGCCTTGAGTGCAGGGAACTGGACTAGAAGACCTCTCAAGTTTCCTACAATTCTGTGATTCTACATCTTTCTTTACCCATATTCTTAGAATTTGACATACTTTTGATTTTTAAAGTTCTTTTCATTAAGTACTTGCATATTCTACAATTATTTTGTTCCAAGATTTTTTTCTTGTCCTTGTTTTATTTCCCTTATGTGTGTCTTTGGATTATTCATCACATGAAGGGAAAAAAGTCACTGAACTGAATACTTGAAAAAATACAGCTGCTAATGGGAAAGTGGAGTCTCTAGGAAGGGAGCTTGTGTATGTGGTATAGAGTTGTTTGCTTGGATTTCAGAGACTTTAATACTGGATCTGGGCTTTGATTTCCAAATAAAATGATCCAGGTGTTTTCTGTTAAAGGCTAAGCCAATGATACTGCTTTTGTCCATGCAACCAAATATCTCATTGACTTCTGTGTTGTCATTGCATACTTATCACTTGGAGCTTGGACTCAGAAGCCTTGCCTGAAAGCTCCTTAAAGAATGTATGACTTAATTGTCAAAAGTGCTGAACCCGTGAAGCTCCCAGGGATCTTAAGTAGAAAGTACAAGTTGTCTTGTTATAGACGTTGATGCTACTTAATAGTATTTATGGCATAGATACTGAGCAGATACATACCTCAGAAATCACTTTAAGTGGAGAAATGAGATGTGCTCTATGATATGATACAATAGAGGCTGCATTAGTTATTGTTTACAGCAGTGAAGTGGCAGGTGTCTGGGGTTTTAAGTGTGCTGTAAACATTCCCCAATGCGGAAAAATGCTATTTGACCTTTGTGGTGACAGAAGACGCAGTCCTTTCGTTGCAGTGATGTGACTGTGTCACTTAGTGTAGTTAAGTGCTCATAAGACCTCCTTACATCACTAAGCACTTAAGCCGGTGAATAATCTCACTGAGAGGCAGGAGCGTTGTTGCTCCGGGGCAAGACCCAGGGCCCAGGCCCCAACACCTTACCCCGATTCTTGGCCCGGGCCTGGGCCCAATCCTGTTTTGGGCTTCTGCCACCGTGGGTGGCCCAGCCCCAAATCCCCAGCAGGAATGGCTGGGAGTGGCAGTGCTGCTGCAGGCGGCCAGGCCCCGGATCCCCAGCCAGTAACAGCAGTGCTGCCACTGCTGGCCCCACTCCCAGCCGGGGATCTGGGGCCAGGCTGGCGGCCCAAAACTCGGGGCACTAGCGCAGGGATTCAGGGCACGTGCCCCGTGTGCTAGGCGCCAGCGACGCCCCTGCTGAGAGGCTACTCAATTGCTTAAAATTAAGCATGTGATTTTTTTTTTCTTGCTTTTAGTGAGGCATTTGACAAATTCTACATGACTTTTTCATAAGCATGCTAGGGAAATATGATCTGAATAAAACCACTGTAAAAGGGATGCATATTTGGCTGAAAGTTTGTATTCAAGAGTAGTTGTTAGTGATTCATTGCTCAACTAGGAGGGCTCATCTAGTTGGGTTCTCTAGGGGTGTCTAGCTATTCAATGGTTTCATTAATGGCTTGGATGACAGTATAGACAAGGGTGGCCAAACTTATTCAGCTCAAGAACCAAACAAGTTGATGATTAAACCTTCGAGAACTGCACTGAGGCATATAGCCATATGCTTTTACCTACTTCAAAATTATTGAGTTTAAAATTCGTTGCACACTGTGGTTTTATCATTAAAGAGGGCAAATATTGATCCTACTAACGTCAGATTCTAAAAATTACTTAAGGTTACAATTGAGAACCAGGCCTATACAGTAAAATTTAGCTGTCACTCGATGTAGAAGACTGCAGGCTAGTGGCACATTTTTTGAAATCCCAACAATGCCTCACTTCTCCCTGTCATCCTGACTCCCTCCCAAAACCCCAGGCCCTGACGCTGGCTCCCCTGGGCCAACCCCCCCTCCATGGGTCCCCTTACCTGGCCACTCCAGTGGCTAGGCACAGAGTGGCCTGTTCCCCCTCCCTCCCCCCCCCCAGCCTACTCTGAGCATGCTCAGGGTGGGAGATATAAAACTCCTAGGTTGTGGCTGCTTTCCTAAATTGATTTGCTGATGTTCTTCCACAAGCCTCACTTTTTCATTCAAGAGCTGCATGTGGCTCCCAAACCACAGTTTGGCCACAGCTGGTATAGAATATGCTTTTGAAATTGGTGGATGACGCTGAAGGGGCAGGTATTACAAGCTCTTCAGAGGACAGGATTAGAATTCTTAACAACCTTGACAAATTAGAGAATTGCTGAGGAATTAACAAGGTGAAATTCTGTGAAGGCAAGTGCAAAGTGTTTCACTCATGGTTAACAATCAAATGCACAAAGCCAGAATGAATATAACTGGCTAAGTGGTACTACTGCTGAAAATGGCCCAGGGTTTACATTGGCAGACAGAGGGAATATGAGTCAATAGTGTGGTGCAGGTATAAAAAGGACTAGTATCATTCTGGGGTATATGCATAGATGTGTCATATGTAAGATAATGGGAGATGATTGTCCCCTCTGTATTAATAGCTAAATAGATGTTCTGTGGATCAATGAAAGATTTCAGTCTCCAAATCAGTCCAGGAGGTTCATTGACTATCTCCTACACTTCAGTTGGCAGTTCGAGTATAAATAAGGAAAGGGAAATTAACTGTATCTAAAGGAACTAATGGTACTGAATGGGTGTCTCATCATCCTCACCAGATAAGAGTTTTGTCCCATCTGCATCATCCTTGGCTGATGACTACAGCAAATACTGAGTTCCTGTAGAGCATAGGAAATAAATGCCAGATTTCACTTAAGGAGGTCTGAGATACTCAGGACCAGCTGCTTGACATCTTATCTTCTAATCCAAGTCAAGTGGCCCTTCCAATAAAATAGGCCATCATGGAATCAGCCAGGGTAATTTGTCATTCTCCAGTCTTCTGGGCCCCTGTCCTGAAAAGGGCTGAAATGTGATATTTTGTACCACCCAAAGCAGCAGACTTTCTCTTTACATGTTCAAGTCACTTTTGGTACAAGCAATCACTGGGAGGTCTAGACCACAGCATCCCAAAGCAACACGTGTGGACAAAGACTCTAAATGACTTAACTTTTTGGGGAGGAACACATTTTCTTCTACCAGCCATCAGCTTCTAATTGCTAACTACCTGGCATTGTTAGCAAAATATCATTTCAATAGTTACTCAGAATTTAGACTTCAGAGACACACTCCATGAAGATGATGAGGTCCAATTTATATCCCTCACTGAGGAAGGCAAACTGGTAACCAAAAGAAATATCTTATCAAGTTTCAATAGATTCTGCTGACACCATGTCAAGGGAGATAGTCATGGCAATAGTTAAAAAGCATGGATGTTGGCTGCATTCCTTGGGGTTCCCCAGGGAGGTTCACAATATTATAGAAAACTTACCTTTTGATGAGTCTTATCTCTAATAAGAAGACTCACTAGTATCTACCTTTATGGAAAGACTCAAGGGCACTTCTCCACTCACTGGGCATTTACATCCTAAAGAGAAAACATCATAAGCAGGTATAAAATCCAAGACCACTTCCTCAACCATTCAACCCACCATATAATGTGAGTACAAACACCTAGGTATATAGTTCCCTCTGCCATTACTTCCAGTTATTCAGCCCCACCTACCCTTCAGGATTGCCTTTGACAGGAGAAATGAAGGCCACCTACCCTTAATGATGCCATCCACTGCTTTCCCCCAAATATTTGGTGGGTGCCTCGTCGTCTTCATCTGAAATCAGAGAGCAATCACAACATACAAGTGATTATTAGAAATCATTCCCTGTGACTACTCTCTAGCATTTTTCTACTCTCCAGTTTTCAAACACTCCTTCTGGCCCTTCTTTAGGGACCACTCTCACAAGGAGATTTCCATCAGGTTGCAAGTTCTCTCCTCCAACAAGGGGCCATAGAGCAAGTGCCACCTCAGCACGAAGGAAAAGAGCTCTTATACCCCATATTTCAGAAGAAAAACAGAGAATGTAGAGCCATTCTCACTTTTTAACAATTAAATTATTTCATTTGCAAATCAAAATTCTGAATGGTTATGTTGGCATCAGTAATCTCCTTCCGAATGGAGGAAACATGATTCAAGCTTTTAGACATAAAGAAAGCATAGTTTCATGTGGACATTCATTGGTCTCATAAAGTTCTTCAGATTTTTAACAAAACAAGAACACTGCCAGTTCAGAGGACTGGCAGCAGTACCCAGGGTCTTCACTAAGGGCTTCTCAGTAGCAATAGCCCCAATGAGACATCATAGCTGCACAATCGTTCCATATCTATACAGTTGGTTCCTTGCAGATCATTCCAGTCAGGGGGGGTTCAGTCAGCAATCCCATGCTTGCTGCATTTCTGTCAGTCTTTGGAATCTGTGCCAATAAAGAAAAGTCCACTTTGACTCCTACAAGCACTAGAGATTATAGGTGCAACCTTAGATTTGACATCTGCAAGGTCCTACCATACTATTGAAAGTTTTTTTCAGGGCATGAACATCTTGGTAAGACAAATCACAGACCCCTGTCAAGGTCTGCCTTTCCCTACTGAGCCAAATGACCTTGTGTATTTTTGCAATGCCGTTTGCCAAGCTACATCTATGTTGCCTATGGGACTGGCTCTGGTCTATTTACTCACTAGATGAAGACCACATAAAACACCTGAGTAATGGTTGCTGACAACGTCATAGCTTCTTTTGCCTGGTCGACAAACCTGTAACAGATATGTGTGAGAGTACTTTCATTATAACCACACTCGATGTGACCATTGTCATAGAAACATTCCTCATTGGCTGTGGAGCACACCTGCACATGGCACTTGGACTCCTTGGGAGAAATTGTCTCAGCCTACTAAAGCTAAGAACAGTCCTACTAGCCTGCAATGCATTCCTCCTACTTATTCAGTCCCATATGTCTAGAAAGCAAGATATGACACCTGTTTTTCCACAAACAAATGGGGTAGCAAATACCTTCCTCTCTGATTAGTAACAGTCATCTTATGGAACTGGTGCATTAAAAACCACATAATGCTTTCAGCTGTGTTCCTATCAGGTGCCCAGAATTCTGTGGCACACAATCTCAGCAGGCACTTCTCCACAGGCC
The DNA here is from genome assembly GCA_007922195.1 of Podocnemis expansa. Lineage (NCBI taxonomy): Eukaryota > Metazoa > Chordata > Testudines > Podocnemididae > Podocnemis > Podocnemis expansa. Next base: position 26,088,590 of record ML682060.1, read on the forward strand.
ATGAGTGGGAGATACTCATTTCTATCATGAACGAGATCTTCACAGAGTGGGGAACATCATCCTGAGACCTTTTTGCATCCCAAACCAATAAGGCACCTTATGCAACTCTGCCAGTTCTGAGTCACAGTTACTGGGGCATTACCCTTCTGTTATCATGGCCAGACTACCTGAGATATGCCATGCCTCTGCTACCAAAGTTTTCAGAGATTCACTACAACATCTCAAAGAACCTACAGCCACAAGTAAGTGAACTCCATATGTGGTCTTCTTTTGTCAGAGGAATTTATATTAGTGGTGAACATGGAAATGTCACTAGAATAGGAGTCCCAAAATTATTAAAAGAAGCAAGGAATCCTGTGGCACTTAGATTAACAAATTTGTTTATCACATGAGCTTTTTTGGGAGAAAATCCCACGTTGTCAGGTACTTTGAAGATGGGGAAACGTAAGGAATGGGATGAAAATCAATGCAGAGGAGTATAAGACATGGGATCAGGTCATACTGCAACAGCAAATCAGAGCAGTTGTTCAGATTTAAACACTCAGAAACAGCAAATAGAGGAGGGTGAAGTCAAATCAGCTATTGTAATGGGAAAAGAATCCATAGTCACAATTTAATCCTGAAATAGCTTGGTTAGAATTGATATGCAGATTTGATTGTGTGAAAGCAGTATTAAATTGTGACTGTGGCTTCTTTTCCCATTACCACAGGTGATTTGACTTCATCCTCCTGCGTGCTGTTGCCTAGCGTTTGAATCTTAACTGCTCTGATTTGCTCTTACAGTATGGCCTGATCCCATGTCTTACACTCCTCTGCATTTATTTTTACCTCATTCTGTAAGTTTCCCCATCTTCAAAGAATCTGATGAAGTGGGATTTTCTCCTACAGAAACGCATGTGATGAATAAATTTGTTAGTCTTTAAGTGCCACAGGACTTCTTGCTGCTTTTGCTGAACTAGACTAACGCAGCTGCCCCTTTGGAACTTGCCAAAATTAATCATCAATGGATGTGTGTATATGTCCTTTTTAGGAGGTGAAAAATAAACTTGAATTACAGGAGTTCTGTAACAATAATTCAACTTGCTATTCTGAATATTTATTCAGTTGCACATATAAAGTTTTTGACATCATCTATTTGTTATTTTTTTCCTTCGTTTTACTGCTTACCATTTTAATACATGAACAGCTGGTAGAGAGAACTTATAATCCTTCAACCATTTGGCTTGTCATCTTAGAGGGTATTTATAAACTATATAATTCAAAGCGTCCCATAGTGTCATTTACAGCATGGAGTACTTTAAGTATTAAAGAAAACAAGTGACTCTTTTGCTTAAGTGGTTTTTCTGTATCATAAGGCAAGTGACCATTTAATGAGAAATTTTCATAGAACCAAACTCATTCCACAAATGCAATATGGTTAAAACATTCCACAGATCTGTTTGGTACTAAGAAAGAAAGTCTACATTAAAATCAAATGGCTCCAGTTAGGTTGAACTCAGAAATCTGCTAATAAAATTCTACCAAAAATATTAGTAGTAATTTTAAAGAGTATGTCTAGATCCCTTCCCATGGGGGGGGGGGGGGGATATAAATGTGGCATGTGGGGCTGCAGGGAGAAAATATCTATGGGGAAATTTCCTGGAAAACATGAGAGGGTTAGGGAAGTGTTTACTACCAGAAAAGATGACAGGATCCAATCTAAAACCTTGCCATTTATATGACTTGTTTGTATGAAGTCATTGAGCAGTTCTATCCTAGTTTCAGGGATCATTCATCAAAGCCCCTGGCAGTCACAAAAAATGAGTCCTTTAATACAAAGCAATCTAGTTAAATATGTATGTGATCCTGTACAGAGATAATGTAATAAAGAGGTTGCTCCTAAGCACTGATCAGGTACTCATAACCTGAGTCTCTGGTCTTATTTAAGATGCCTTGGTATATTTTCTGGGGGTAGAATACGGCCATAGAACTGCCAGGCATCTTACTGCTGCTCTGGCATCATCCCCCCTTTCCATGCTGTTACATTTTTTTTCCAGGAAGTTAATCATTTTAAACACTTTACTGGTACTTCCTTTGCTTTGAAAATATAATAAAAGGCTTGTAAATTCTGTAAAACTAAACATTCAGCTGTAGGCAATAAATCGTAGACACTGCAATGACAAATATTTTCAGTTAAGAAGACTTTTCCTAAAAACTGTGACTTGAAAAAAATATTTTCAGCACTCATAAAAACACAAAGCTACATGATAATGAGCTAATTACTGTTAATTGTTTCTAAGTCTAATTTGTAAACCACATTGCAAAATTCAGAAAGGAGAAATTTTAGAGCTTTTAGAGAAAAAAGAAGAGTGATTTCAGTTAATTTGAGAGAGTTCCAGAAATGTGTTCCACTTTTCTGTTCTAGTGAATGAATTGAGACAACCAGAAACAATTATTAAAGTTTTTTTGTTGCTTCTGAATGAAGATGACTTTAAAGCTTCATGCCTGTGGAGTGGGGGCAGACAGGCAGATGATAATATATGAGAATGAACTTAAAAAGTGACCTTTACTTGTATCCTGGTTTACTAAATACAAGCATTAAATTACAAAATGTAATACGGAAATTATTTACAGAGGGCACAAGAACCTACACTGACAGCTTCCTCCCTCCCCCCCCCCCCCCTTTGGATGTCATGTGCAAACATCCAGGTTGTTATGACACTTGAGGGTGTGCTTACCAGCACAGCATCTGATTAGTCACTTTACTTAGCAAGGAATGTCCTGGCACATAGCTTATCAAAGCATGTGAACTTATCAGCAGAATAACATGTTTGTTTGTTTATTACTAAGCATTTCAACATGCAGACTAGTGAAACAATTTAGTATTCTATGCACTATTCAGAAACAACTTATTATGATATTTACTGTAGTTGGTCTTCCCTATGGACAGATAGCTTATGTATTTATATATTGAAGTATATTCTACTCTCCTTAAACTGTTTCTCTAATGGTTTAGTTAGTGAGAGGGCAGTGCTGGAAAGTATAGTGTGGCTGTCAGTCTACATAAACTATGTCTCATTCTTACAATGAGAAGGTCTGAAGTTGATATAGCTAAGGTTTTTTCTTGTCTAGTGGTATTGCTTTTTTTTTTTTTTTTTTTAATTTTTATGTCTTGAACTTAGGTGACCAAAAGTATCCAGGTGATCAGTCTATTACAGGATTCCATAGTGTTAAGGAAAAAAGTCTAAAAGTTTTAACTTCTAAAATTCCTATTCAGTCCACTCTGATGCAACTTTCACTAATTTAAACTGTGTCATCTGATGTTAATCTCAGTCTCAGATCAGGAATGAAGTTTGGTAAATGAAAATAAGGAAATACTTTTAGAACTTGAAGCTTTTTTTTACTGAATAGTTTCTGTGGTACAACGTGAAATACTTCACTGAATTCAGCTGTCAGCACTCTGATCCTGGCTTTCTGTACTGTCAGAATGACACTAAGAGAAGTTCTTTATGAATGTTGAAAAAATCATTTATTTCTGATTCATCCAAAGATGCGAATTGGGACAAAAATATGCATTAAAATAAATCTTGAGATTTTCTTGTCCTATAAAGCTCAGAACAAGCAAGTAAGACACTTTCATCAAATCTCAATAAAACTTTAACTTTCACAGAATCATAGAACTGTAGAACTGGAAGGGAGCTTCAGAGGTCATCAGGTTCATCTCCCTGTAATGGGGCAGAACCATGTAAACCTACGCCATACCTGAAGGTTGTTTTTTCAAGCTGTTATTAAAAGGCTCCAATGATAGGGATTCCACAATCTCCATTTGAAGCCTATTCCAGAGTTTAACTCCCTAGTAGTTAGTAAGCTTTTCCTGATATCCAATCTAAATCTCCATTGCTGCAAATTAAGCCCATTACTACTTCTCTTATCTTCAGTGGATACAGAGAATAATTGAGTCTAAACTTATTTATAATCACCCTTAACATATTTGAAGATGGAAACCTTTTTAGTGCCAAGTAGAAGGGGACAGCTACATTCCGTATCTTAAATATGTTACACCTGTTAATACATTCCAAAATATTAGCCCTTCTTACAAATACATCAACATTTCACAAATGTTAATTCCGAATACTGCTACCTAGCCTACAGACTATTTTCCCTGTTTTGTAGCTGTGTATTTGATTTATTTCTTAAGTGAAGTACTTTGCATTTTTCTTTATTGAATTTCATTTTGTTGACTTTGACCAGTTATCTAATTTGTCAAGGTCATTTTGAATTTTAATCCTCTCTTCCAGAGTGCTTATGATCTCCCCCATCTTAATATCATCCATAGATTTTCAACATATAGATTCCATTCCAGTATCCAGTTCATTAATGAAAATGTTTACTAGTGCTGGAGCCAGGACTATCCTACATGAACTTCGCTAGATATGTCCTCCTAGTTTTGGCAGTGAACCAGTGAGAGCTACTCTTTGGGTACAGTCTTTCAACCAGTTGTGGACACGTTTTAGTAATTTCATTTAGACCACATCTCTAGTTTGCTTATAAGAATATCACGTGAGACTCTTAAAATCAAGATATATCATATCTGTTGCTTCCCCCGTCCAGTAGGCCAGCAACCACGACAAAGAAGGTAATTAGCTTTGTTCAGCCTGATTTTGTCTTGACGAATCCATACTTGCTCTTTCTAATAAACCTCTTGTCTCTAGGTCCTTAAAAATTGTTAAATAATTTGTTCCAGTGTCTTTCCAAATATTAAAGTTAGACTAACTGGCCTATAATTCCCTGGACCCCATTTGTTCCCTATTTTAAAGATAGATACTATGTTCTCCTTCTCCAGTCAACCAGGACGTTAGCCATTCTCCAAGAGTTATTGAATTGAACTGCTAACAGTTCCAAGATAGGTTCAGCTTGTTCCTTATGTGTCCTAGAATAAATTTCGTTAGACTCTACCGACTTGATCTGCAGATTAGAAAAACCTGCCTTATGGGAGAAGACTTAGTTGGCTTGTTTAGCCTAACCAAAAGAAGGTTGAGTGGAGATGTTATTGCTGTCTATAAGTATATCAGAGCGATAAATACCAGGGAGGGAGAGGAATTACTTGAGTTCTTCACAAATGTGAACACAAGAATAAATGGTTATAAACTGTCCATCAGGAAGTGTAGGCTTCAAATTAGATGCAGGTTTCTATCTATCATAGGATGAAAGTTCTAGAATAGCCTTCCAAAGGGTTCTGTGGGGGCAGAAAACCTAGCTGGTTTCAAAACTGAACTGGATACATTTATGGAGAGGGATGGTGTGACAGGCCAGCCTAGTTTGGCAATTAACCAATATATGTCTGTTGGTGTTGGATGTGCCAATGTCCTGAGATGGGGTGAACTGTGAATTATTACAGAGATTTCTTTCTTGGATGTTTGGCTGGTGAGTCTTGCCCATATGCTTGGTGTTTAACTGATCACCATATTTGGGAACGGGAGGGAATTTTTTCCTGGGGCAGATTGGCAAAGGCTTGGAGGGGATGAGGAGAATTCCCTTCCTTTTTAGCATGAGGCATGGCTTACTTTCTGATGGATTCTCTGTATCTTAATGTCTTTAAACCATGATTTGAAGACTTTAACAACTCAGTAATAGGTTAGAAATTTATTACAGGAGTGGGGTGTGTGAGGTTTTGTGGCCTGCATTGTGCAGCAGGTTACTCTAGATGATCATACACATCCCTTCTGACCTTAGTCTATGAGTCTAATAAAAATTGTGTTGACTATCTGGTCTCCATTAATATTTTTAGCAAAGACTGAAACAAAATAGGCATAAAACACCACAGCCTTCTTGATGTCAGCAGTTATTAGATTTTTTTTTCCCCCACTAAGGAGCGGACTTGCACTTTCCTTCATCTTTTTATTGCTCCTAATATATTCAGAGAACCTCTTAGTGCCTTTTATGTCCCTTGCTAGATTTTACTCATTTTGTGTCTTAACTTTGCTGATTTTTGTCCCTGCATGTCTCTGCTCTTCTATTCTTTTGTGCTCCTCCTTAGTCATTCACTCATGTTAGCACTTCTTGTAGGATTACTTTTTGATTTTTCAGGAATGTTAAAGAGCTCCTGATGGAGCCATATTGGCATATCACTGCTCTTGCTTTCGTTCTTTCTTTCACATTGGGATATTTTGCAGTTGCTCCATTAATGTTGTCTCCTTGAGAAACTGCTAGCTGACCTGAACTCCTTTCTCACTTAAATTTTCTGCCTTCAGGACCTTACCTATCATTCTTTGAGTTTGTTAGTGTGCCTTTCTAAAGTTCTTTGTCCTTATTTTGCTCTTGCTCCTTTCTTTCCTTAGAATAATGAAATCTATTATTTTGTGATTACTTTTACCCAAATTGCCTTCTACTGTCAGATTCCAAATTATTTCAATTTCTCTCTGTTTACCAGAGTCAAATCTAAAATGGTTGCTCCCCCTGGTTATTTCCTCCACTTTCAGAAACAAAAAGTTATCCTCAGTTAGATAACTGGAACTTGTGTTTTGCCGTATTATTTTTTCCAACACGTCTATATCATTAAAGTCCTGCATTACCAGCAGGGCTTGTGGTTTGGCTATTTCTGTTATTTCACTAGAAATGCTTCATGCATCTCCTCTTTCTGGATTCCTGGTCTATAGTTGCTTTCTGCCATGACGTACTCCCTATTTTTTCCCATTTCATCTTTATCCAGAGATTTTTAGCCGGTCCGTCTCTTAGCACCTTCTGGGCCTCAGACCAACTATGCAGATTTAGACTGATGTGACTAACCATGTGATGTATAAAACAAATTTATTTCTGCATTTTTATATTTGATACAGTAAGGGACATGCACTAGCTATTTACTAAATTCAAACTGAGCACCTACTACTACTGTGGACTTCCAGGATAGATGCTCAAGGCCTTGCAGGATTTGGTCTTTCAAGATCTGGTTCAATGGTTACAATTTAATATTCTACATCAGTAATGTGTGAAAGAATGTTGTCTGTCTGTAATTGGAAACCACTGGACTTTGGAGGCATTTTTAAGTGAGGGTCTAAAACCAAAATTTTGTATTTTTGTTTTAAATAATGACACAATTTTAAGCTGCGTTATGTGATGTTTCTTTCTTGGCATGTGGCCCTAAGACAGGTGACTGTAAGGAAAATGCCTCCATTATTGGTTGCAAAAACGCTGCACTGCTTGAGCAGCTGGAACACAAATTTCTTGAAATCCCATGGTGTGGCTGACCGGGAAAGAGAGAAGGGATTCTTCTTCAAGCACGGCTCACATCCATTCCAATTCAGGTGTCTATGTGCTGCAGTGCACAGTTGCCTGGAAGCTTTTTGCCCTAGCCTGTCCCAGTAGGGTCAGTGGCCTGTGCAGTATGTAGATGGCCCTGACTATGCCCTCCTCCTTTCAGTTCCTTCTTTCTGCCCATCACAATGGTCCTGGAACTGCCCACTCTTGTGATTTACAAGCGCCTGTCCTTTTCTTCATTTCCTGATTCTTCTCTCCATTATTTTAACTCTGGACTCTTTATTTTTCAACAATCTTGAATCTCTGCTTGAGCTGCGCTGGAGAATCCATTTTCTCTCACATTCCAGAGGTAGCACATGGCCTGCACAGTCTCGACCCATGCTTGGTTTCAAGCCCTGTGCTGCATGCGGTAAGGCTTTCTTGGTCGGTGATCCCCACAAGAAATGCCTAAAATGCCTTGGGAAAGGCCATAGAACCAACAGATGCCAAATTTGTCGGTCCATTAAGCTGAGAACACAGAAAGAGCGGGAAAATCACCTATGCCCCATGGCTTTAGAGAAGGCCCTGCGCCTGGTCTCGGTACCAGCCATGCTGCCAGCAGCATAGACAGTGCTGGTGCAGAGAGCATAGTCCTCATCAGCACCACCTTGGCACAGGTGGCCATCCAGGAAGCCAAAGAAACACCACACGGGCTCACTGTCTACACAGAGGACTCACCCACTAAAGGAGAAGCCCCACCACCGGCCCAGGCTGGGATCCCAAGTGCAGGCACATGGGGATCCACAAACCTCAGCACAGAGGTCACAGACTCTCGTGACTCCACCCATGCCTGAGGCCTTTGAGGTGGCCAGGGCATACATCAACTGCAGGCTCATACTCTGCCCAGACCAATGATTTCGAGAGGGGAAACTGGCACTGTCTTTGAGGGCCTGGCCTAGGCCCCAGATCAAACCTAGCCCTTTGGCATGGGAAGAACTGGTCAGGCACCAGGGTAAACTGCACGGGAGCTTGCCCCAGGATCAGGCCTCAGTACCCAAATCCCTGCAGCTCCCCTCCAGGGAAGGCTGACACAGTCCTTCCCCTGCCACCGGTGCCACCTTCCCTGCTGAACTGATTTGGGGACGCTTGGCACAGCCACTCCCCAAGAAGGTCATCGACCTCCTTGGGCTCAGGGTCTGAGACTGGGGATGGCAGTGCTTATCTGCAGTTCTCGCCAGAGGCCTTGTCCTGGAAACACTCACCAGCACCATTGTGTAAATCATGCCACACCAGATCATGATCCCAGTCGTCAAGGGGACTGCGACTCCCGGCACTGATGCTGTCACTCGTTGACATCTCCATCGCTGGCATCAGCATCGACACATCTGGCAGGGAAGCGCAGGAGAAAGCATTCGTCATTGTCTTCCCAATGAAGAAACCTGAGCATCAGCCTCACCTGCACTGACGCATTGCTCCCTGTGCAAGATCTCGCTGCTGCTGACACGGAAGAGGGGACGTTCTCCATGCACAAAACAGCTGAGCTTTCCCTGGCACGGGGAAGAAAGCCGTCCCTGGCACAAGCTCCATTGCCACAAAATTGAAGGACTGGTTGGCGTAGTAGGCAGACGGAGGATTCTAGGACTCACTCCAAAGGGACCCAACGTTTCCTGGGTCCTCAAGACCTGCCACATCACAGGGGGGATGGGATCCAGAGGCATCAGACAAGGACTCGGACCCAGGGGACGTATTTCAGCCCTCCAGAGAAAGAACTCCAGTTTATGTCCCCTTCATCCCCTGATGAGGCAGCCCATGAAAGATCCCTATCCCTTAGAGAAGGCACAAGGGTGCACCAGGATCTGCTAAAGTGCATGGTTGCAAACCTTGACTTCCCGATTGAGGTGGTCCTAGAGGACTTTGATGCCCCTCTTGATGTGGGTGAGGCCCCCCCCCCAGCTAGAGTGGCGGTCCCCATGCACTAGGGGGTGCCAAAGATTGCCCACGCCCAATGGCAGACACCATCGTTGGTTCCCTTGGTCTCGAAAGGAGCGGAAAGGAAATACCACACCCCAACAGACAAATTCACCTTCCTGTTTACTCTGCCCATTCTTGGCTCACTGGTGGTGGATGCAATGAATTAGCTGGAGAGACAAGCCAGCATGCAGCCATCCTGAAAAATAAAGACACTGAAAAATTAGATCTGTTTGGGAGGAAGACTTATTCCACCACAGCACCACAACTATGCATTGCCAACCAGCAGGCCCTTGTGGGCAGATAGGTTTTCAATTTATTGAAGACCTTGCAGATGTTTCAAGGCCTCATCTTCTCCAACCATGCAGTGGACTACAATGCCCTTGTCAAGAAAGGACTGTTGGCAGCATGAGAGACACTGCTCTCCTCAGGGGATGCCACAGATATGGCCAGTGGGGGGTGGGGCTGGTCATATGCATGAGGCCATGTGACTAAAGGGATCAGGGTTAACCCCCCAAATGCAGCAGTTCATCTAGGATCTCCCACTCAAGGGTCTATGGCTGTTTGCAAAGTTGACTGATTCCAAATTGCATGGCATGAAGGACTCCTGGGCAAGACTCCGATCCTTAGGGATGTACATCCCTCAAACAGCTAGACAGCCCTCTCGGGTGCACCAGTCACAGCCCCAGCACCAACAGCAGCAGCAGGGCCTGCATCATCGACCCTTCCAGTCATCCCATTGACCCTATGGAAATGGGGATAGGTAGAGCCCTGCAAATCCGCGGGTATCCTCTGCAGATCCGTGGGTATCCGCATCCGCAGGTGCGGATAACCGCAGACCCATTGTTGCGGATCAACTCACGGATGCAGCTTCTGTTGTTACCTTATCACACTGCGATCCATTGCTGAAACTGCTACCGACAGCATGCAGGGGAAGCAGGAAGCGCTCTGGCCAGTCCTAGATTGTGATCTGCCAGCCAATCAGAGTCTTCAGATGGGACTTGCAGACTCACTGCTGACCTTTCCCCTGCTTGCTTCGTCCTTTTCTTGCTTCCAGTTGGCAAGCCATTGCTGTCAGTCAGAGATTTCATAGGTGGGCAAAGAAATCTGATTGGTAGCACAGCATGCAAACCACAAACAAGAAAGGAAAAAGAAGGTGGGACTCATGGTGGATGGCAAGTTAGATATGAGTCAGCAGTGTGCTCTTGCTGCCAAAAGGCCAATGGCATACTGGGCTGCATCAAAAGCAGTATTACCAGCAGATCAAGGGATGTGATCATTCCTTTCTATTCTGCACTGGTGAGGCCACATCTAGAATACTGTGTCCAGTTTTGGGCTCCCCACTACAAAAAGGACAGGGACATGCTAGAGAGAGTTCAGAGGAGGGCAACCAAAATGATTAAAAGGTTGGAGCACAAGCCCTATGAGGAAAGACTGAAAGCATTAGGCTTATTTAGTCTGCAGAAGAGAAGATTGAGGGGGGATTTGATAGCAACCTTCAACTACTTGAAGGGATGCTCTAAGAAAGATGGAGCTTGACTGTTCTCAGTGGTAACAGAGGACAGAACAAGGAGCAATGGTCTCAAGTTGCAGTTAGGGAGGTCCAGGCTGGATATTAGAAAAAACTTTTTTACTAGGCGAGTGGTGAAGCCTTGGAATGAGCTGCCAAGGGAGGTGGTGGAGTCTCCATCTTTGGAGGTATTTAAGGCCCGGCTGGACAAAACCATGACTGGGATGGTTTCGTGGGAGTGGTCCTGCCTCTGGCAGGGGGTTGGACTAGATGACCTATGAGGTCCCTTCCAACCCTAGGATTCTATGTGGGGAATGAACCAATTAAAGGCTGAATAGTTGTATGAGAGCCCAAGCTCAGTTGCAGTTGCGATTACAGATGCAGCTAAATCCTGCAATGTGGATTTCGGATCAGATAAATGTTATCACTGAGCGGATGCGGATCGGATGCGGTTCCACGTTTTTGTATCCGCGCAGGGCTCTGGGGATAAGGACAGAATCAGTGGCAGAAAGGGAGTGAGAACACAGGGTTCCAGTCAAACGACCTGCCAAAGCAATAACAGTTGCCCTTTGTCCCAAAGGCAGAAGTTTTGACGTCTCACCTGAGGGCCACTGCCGGTACCAAAACCAGCCATCACCACCATTTCAAAATACACTGACCCCTTTCTAACACCAATGGTCCATGATAACATCAGACTGATGGATGCTGGACATAGTGTCACATGGTTATGTCATTCAGTTCAGGGCCAGGACTCCTGAAAGGAAACTGCCACTGCTGGGAACACCTCCCATGAGGCCCTCCTGGAGCTGGAATACTAGAAGCTCCTAGAGCTTGGGGCAATAGAAAGAGTACCCACAAGAGAAAGAGGGGGAGGGGCTTTTACTCTAGGTACTTCCTGGTCCCAAAGGCAAATGGGGGCCCCAGACCCATACTAGATCTAAGAGCCTTGAAGAAGTTCATATGGAAAATAAAGTTTTGAAATGGTTTCTCTATCTTAGATCATTCCCTCCTTTGATCTGGGGGATTTGTTCTCAGTCCTTGACTTAAAAGACGGATATTTTCACATCTTGATAAGGCAAAAACACAGGAAGTTCCTCCACTTCATAGTAAGAGGAGAGCACTTCCAGTTCACAAGCTTCCACTTCGGACTCTCACTGGTCCCAAGGCTTTTCACAAAATGCATAGTGGCCCACTTGAGAAAACAAAGGGTCAAATCTTTCTGCGTCCAGATGATTGGGTGATAAGGGGGAGATCCAAAGACCATGTCTGGCACAGCACTGGATCTGTCCTACAACTGTGTGATGAGTTAGGCCTTCTCATAAACCTAGAAAAGTCAAAGCTCATCCTGGCAAGAATATAGTTCATAGGGGCGCAGCTGGATTTAGTGAGGGTGAGAGCCTCGCTACCCCCATCCAGGTTTCAGTGCATGTCTACTATCATTTCAGAGCTGCATGATGCCTCCACCATCACAGTGAGGTGATGCCTCCAGCTGCTAGGCCACTTGGCTGCCTCCACCTACGTGATAAGGATGGCATACCTTCATATGTGACTGCTACAGTCATGGGGAGCAGCAGTATTCCATCCCCAACACCACTTAATACATTGGGTAGTCACTATCCAGGGGAGGGCCTGAACTCCCTAACGCTATGACAGGACCCATACTTTGCATGTAGGGGTGTCCCATTCGAGGCCTAGAATCCTTCACTTACGTTGATCACAGATGCTTCGGACCTAGGCTGGGGAGCCCACATCATGGAAGGACTTTCCACCCAGGGAACTTGGCCACAGGTGAATAGCCCTCTCCACATAAATGTGAAAGAGTTGAGGGCAATACGCCTAGCCTGCAGGGTCGTCTTGGACAAAATAAGGAGGAAAACAGTACAGGTTCTAACGGACAACACAGCAGCTATGTTTTACCTCAACCGCCAAGAGAGAGCCTGCTCTCCTGCGTTATGTGCAGAGGTGGCCCGGCTATGGTAGCTGGCCCTGGAGTACAACTGCCACCCCATAGCTGCCCACCTGCCAGGGATGAGCAACCACCAAGCAGACAAACTCAGCAGGCAATTCCTCCCCCAACACTAGTGGTCTCTACATGCAGGGGTGGCAAGTCAATTCTTTGGGAAGTGGGGCTCTCCCTGCGTTAGACCTCCTTGCAATACGAATAAACTGCAAATGCAGCCTCCTCTGCTCACTCAGGGGCAGGAAGAGGGGCTCACTATTGGATGCTGTTCTAATAATCTGGGAAAACCTACTCTTCTACATCTTTCCCCCTCTCCTCTTGATCCACAGAGTCCTGTTAAAGATCAAGACGGACGGTGCAGATGTGACTTAAATAGCCCTGGCTTGGCCATGCCAGCCTTGGTAGGGCACCCTTCTCGACCTCTTGGTAGCTCAGTCCTTACCACTTCACTCAGAGCAGACCTACTCATGCAGGACTTTGGGTTGAAATCACTACACCTAATAGCTTGAAGGCTATATGGTTGAGGCCCGACACGCAAATACGCTCCAGAAAGGTCCAACATGTTCTGAGGGCAGGAAACTCCACAAGCACCACCTACAGGCCAGAGTGGAAGTGGTTCTCTCTCTGGGCCACCAAAAGGAGAGCACTCCCTAGGTCCGCCATGATCCAAACTATACTCGATTACCTCCTAGAGCTAAAGGAGAGTGGACTAAAGCTTCCCTCCTTCAGGGTACATATGGCAGCGATCTCTGCATTCCATGACTCCTTTGGGGCAGTGACCCCCTTTTCTCACCCCATGATGATGCGGTTCTTCAAAGGATTAGAGAGAGAGACTACCCCAAGGTCAGAGACCCAGTCCCTTAGTGGGACCTAAACCTGGTTCTAAAAGGGCACAAACCTTCCTACGAGCCCCTAGACTCGTGCACACTACTGGTCCTATCATGGAAGGTGGCATTCTTGGTGGCCAACATGTCAAACACGAGGGCTTCTGAATTAAAAGCCCTTTCCTCAGAACCCCCTTATACAGGGTTCCATGCTGACAAAGTGCAACTCCACCCGCACACAACCTTTTTACCTAAGGTGGTGTCATCTTTGCATATTAACCAGCATATCTGTCTCCCAATGTTTTTCCCAGACCTGCAGGTTATGGAGAGCCAGAGAAGATGGTACACCCTCGATGTCAGAAGGGCACTGGCCATATACACAGAATGGACTAGACCCTTCCACAAAACAACGCAGCTTTTTGTAGCTGTCACCGAGTGTGTGAAGGGTCAGGCAGTAACATCCCTACACATCTCGTCATGGATAATGAGCTGCATTAAACACTGCTACCACAGAACTAATACTCCCCTCCTGGGAAAAATCAAGGCCCATTTGACTAGAACACATGTGGAGCACAGGCAGATAACTGTAACCCTGTGTAATGGACATTGTGACCAATGTCCATCAAGACTCCATATTGTCAGTTTGGACTTTCTGCTTAAACAAATGTACATCATTTTGGATACTTGATGAAATCTGGTTTAGGTATATGCTGTATATGTTCTTTTAAATGTGTGAACAAGCTGTGTGAATGAAGGGCGTGTGTGTGAAAAGGCCAGTCTCAACTGCCAGCTGTCCTGATGAAGCACAAGTACCATCTAACTGGTTGAACAATGCAGACATCTCATTAAAGCAAACAGAAGGAGCCACCCCAGAAAGAAAAGAACAAAATACAATCAAGTCTGCAAGTGACTGGTGACCAATGATCTCCCAGGAACCCTGAGGCTACATGACACAGCAAATCCCATAGACTTACATGAAGGCCTGCAAGTATAAAAGATGGGTGAGAGCATGAAAACTTTGGGGTCTCATTCTGCAACTGACATCTTGGAGCATCGGATCATGACCGACAGAGGCCTGGCTCCCTCCTTGTGCCCAGCCTAGTTGGCCACTAGGCTGCCTCAAGCAACACATGAAAGGACTGGTAATTACATCACACCAGCTTGCAGAACTCTGTGTGTGTGTGTGTGTGTGTGTGTGTGTGTGTGTGTGTGTGTGTGTGTGCTTTTTGCTATCCTTACTTATTTACAATAAATGTGGCATATTGCCTTGTCCCCCTGCATAAGATCCTGCTAGTCTTTTCTTTTTACTAGGGGGTGCTCTCCTGGGTGCCCTTTTTGGTATAACACACAAGCATTCTCCACTGCCTTCCTCACACAGGTCCCAATCCTGGAAATATGCAGGGTGGTGACCTGGTCCTCAGTGCATACTTTTGCATACCATTATGCAATTCTCCAGCACGCAAGAGACGATGCTGCCATGGGCAGAGCCGTTCTGCAAGTTCGGAAACCTTAAACTCCATCCACCATCCTTGAACACGGCTTGAAAGTCAGCTGAATGGATGCAAGCAGCGCTCGAAGAAGAACGAAAGGTTGCTTACCCGTAAGCATCCTTTGAGACGGGCTGCACACATGCATTCTGTATGCTCCCTCCATCTCCACTTTTCAGAGTTAGCGGAAAGAAGGGACTGAAGAGGCGGGGCGGGGGCAGGGCCACTTATATACTATGCAGCTGCACAGGCCAGAGGAGGTGTTGGCTACTGACCCTATGGGGACAGGCTAGGGTAGAAAGCTTCCAGGCAATTGTGTGCTGTGGCATGTAGACACCTGAATGGGAATTTATGCGAGCAGCCCATCTCGAAGAAGGATGCTTGCAGGTTAGTAACTTTCTGTTCCTTGCTCCCACTACAGTGTTCAAAATCCCATCAGCAGACCACAGTCATGGAGTTGACTGGCTGGTAATTAGTTTTATTTTTGGTAGTAATGTCAGGTGTTTGTTTCTGTGAGAAGTTTTAGCTAACTTTCCGGATAATGATCTTTCAAATTTGGATTTATCCACTCGTGGCTGTAGGCGCAGTGCTTTTTCTAGAAAGGCCAAATCCAGGAACTTTTCTGGTTGAATTTCAAATGTATCACTGACAGCAGTTCTGGGGGTTCTTTGGAAAATATTTACTTAAGTTACTGAGTAAGCAAATAGCATATTGAGTGTAATTGTTTTTTCCATTATATGAAACATATCTGTTTGCAAAATGAATCAAGTGCCTTGTGACACAGAGCTCACTATTGAACATATAAAAACTTCCACATTCAGAAACTTCTTAGGCTGAGATTCTGAAGTTTTGATGTTTACCCACCTGTAAAATGTACAAATGAAATATCTTACCTGAATGCAAAAATGACAGACTTCTTTATTGGTGTTATGAAAATTGATGGTAAAGGATACAAGTGTGGTAATGTGAAGAAGGGGTTAGTGTTGTGGCTTTTCAAAACATAAGATGATCTCAGCTACTATCTTATAAAAAGTCTTAGATTAAAAAATGAGAGCTTTCAAAGGTGGTACAAAAGAAGCAAAAGAGGAAAAGTGGGAGGCTTGTGGCACTCTGGGAGCATAAGTAACAGAAGTTAACCTAACCCTCTGTTATATAGAACTAAACTTACCAAAAGTGAGCAAGTATACATGTTTATAATACAAATTTTACTGAATTCCCTCAATTACACCTAAAATAAATTAAATATCCAATCAGAAAGCTGGCCCCACCTTTTTGCTCCAAACACTGACAGTGTTGAGCCATGTTCATTTGCTTTAACAACTTGGCATGTTAATGATCTCAGTTAAACACAGGTATTAGTACTGTCTAGCTGCACATCTCTTATTTACCTTAGAAATTCTGCATGGCTGAATGATTCTTCATTTCCTGAGCTAGATTACATATAACGTTGTATTGTAGTGGCCTCAGATATTTGCTATTAACTCAATGGGTAAACTGCTTTTTTCCATATCTTGTGTTATATGCAAACATATATCAGATTTGATAGTTAAATTGGATCATATAATGTGCCAACAGTAACTTGAACACTTTTTCAGGCCTATATAGTAACTTTTCATGTAATTTATTTAGACACTTAAACTATTTTAAAATTATCACACCCACTTTCTGTCTCTAAACTGGTAAGCATTTGAGTAATGTTACTTGTTACCTCAGGCTAATTTCAAGGATGTAAGATAGGATTGATGAGTCACATCTTTAAAGTGTATACCCTGTGTATGTTATCTATTTACATTTATTTATTCAATTGGAATTTTCATACTCTATAACAGAGGTACCCATCTTTCAAAAATATGCACATAAATAGGCCAAGCAGATACTGTCTTATGTGATTTTATCATGGGGTAATGACAAGAGTCTCTGACCACTATTACTCCACTCTTCCCATCACCCATATTCTTTGGGTGCTTGCTCCTATTCAGTCCATGTTAGTTGCATGCACACCACATGCACAGTTGACGGCGATTTTTTTCCTCAGTGGTATCCATTGGACTGCTGCTGCAATAGTGCACATACATGTCTGTATAAAGGGTTCCACCAGCCCCATGCATATTTGTTCCTTCTTACCACTCATGACGGTTGCCTAGATTGATTCTTCTTGCTCCTGCAAGGTTTCTTCTCAGTGCTTTGGACTCTCTACCATGCATTGTATACTTATTGTATTTAGTGTGTATAGTTGTTAGTATTAATATATTACAGTAGTGTTAATAGCTGTCCCCATTATTGAGGGATTTCTGCTCCAGTGGCTAGATATGCCCTGATTCCCAGGCTTCAAGCATGTACCACCTGCAGCAGCTATGCCAGTAAGTGACCCATACTCTATCTGTCTAAAGTGCCTCTGGGAAACTCACGTTAAAGAGAAGTGCCAGATTACATGGGCTTGAGACCGTGCACACAAAAGGCCAAGTGGAGTAGTCTGTCCAGGACCTCCCCTTTGAGGGTCTTTTCAGTTCTCCAGACAGGTTCCAAGCCTCAAGATCTTGAGGGCCATCCTTCACTCCTTGGGCCTTTACCTGCCTTCAAGAAGTATATTTAGGCGCCAGCAGCCTCCCAGGGTTATGGCACTTCATAGGCTGAACCCTACAAAAGAATGGAAAAACAGCTAGCAGCACAGAACCCTACCTTTCCCTCCCAGTCAAGCTTGCATAGGCACCCCGGCAGAGCCAGGCAGGCCTTGTGAAAGTACACCCGAGTATAGTATACAAGTCTCAATGCCAAATCCATCCTTTTGGGGGGGGGGGGGAAGCTCCTCTTCCCTGTTAGCCCTGGGTGGTCATATGTAACATTGGACCATACTGAGAATTATAACAGTGGGCTACACCCTCCGGTTTTCATATACTTCTCCCGCCCAACCTCACTCCCATCGCTTCTCAGGGCCCCTTCTCATGAACAGCTTCTCATCCAGGAAGTGCAAGCCCTCCTGTGTGGAGGGAGTGGGAGGCTGTGGTGGTAGTTCCTTGAGACTGAGATGGAAGGACTTACTCTCAGTATTTCTTAGTCAAAAAAGTTGAGGGGGAAGCTATGGGCCATCATGGACCTGTGTTGCCTCAAATATCCAAAGAAATTGAGGTCCTGCATGATTTCCTTGGCCTCCATCATTCCCTCCCTAAATCCAGGAGACCAGTACACTGCCCTCAATATAAAGGATATTTACTTCCACATCCCCAGCTTCTGTGGTTATAACAGATTTCTCAGGTTTGTAGTGGGTCAGTGTCACTACCAATTCACCATGCTTTCCTTCAGCCTGTCAGCAGCAGGGGTGTTCAAAAGTGGTTGGTGGTGGCAGTAGCATTCCTCAAACATTGAGGCATACAAGTCTGCCCATACCTTGATAACTGCCTGATTAAAGAGTGCCCACAGGTTCAGATCCAGCACAGCACTGGTGAAGTATGGACCACCTTTCAGGGATTGGATCTGTTGATTAAATGAGCAGATGTGATGTCAACTCTGGTTCCAGATCAGAGAATAGAGTTCAATGGGGCAGACTTAACCCAGGTGAAGGCCTATCTACCAGAGACTGGATTCCAAATGATGTTGGATTGCCCACTATGCCTTCCTTCCAGTCCCCTTGGTTCCTAAAGTCCTTCTAAAAATCAAATGGGATAAGATGAAGTGTATCCTGATAGCTCCGGCATGGCTATGTTCATATTGGTTTGGTATGCTTTTGGGCTTCACTGGTAGCTCCACTCACACTCCCACCCTACTTGGGCTTCATTTCACAAGGCCACAGCTGGTTGCTTCACCAGAGCCTCACCTGTCTGCACCTGACAGCATGGTTGCAGTGTGGCTGAACCCTATAGAGCAGCCTTCTTAGAATAGGTTCAGGAAGTCTTGCTGTGTAGCTGGACCACCTTCCACCACAGCTATCCATGTGACCAACTGGAAAAGTTTCACTTGTTGGACCTCAGGACAGGATGTCTCCATTTCGGTCTTCTCTGCAGTCTGTCTTGGACTCTGTTCTACCTGAATTATCAAGGTTTGATTCTCTCATCTCTTAAGGCTGATGTGACAAGCCATCTGAGCCTTCCACCCTCCAGTGCATGGCAGATCAGTGTTCTCCCATGAGATGACTGTCAGGTTTCTTAAGGATCTGTAAAGACTCTACCCTCAGATTCCTGATCCAGTTCCCCATGGGTCTTAAGCCTGGTCCTGTTAAGGCTCACCAGACCTCACTTTGAGCCATTAGTATCATGACCGATATTGCTTCTCTCTTTGCCACATACTGGTGGCAGTCACTTCAGCCAGAAGGGTCTCTGATATCAAAGCTCTGATTTCAGAACCCTCTTCTACGGTGTTCTTCAAGGAGAAGGTCCAGCTGTGCCCCCATCTGGCCTTCCTACCACCTGTGGTTTTGCAATTCTACAACAAGGACATTTTTCTTCCTGTCTTCTTCCCAGAACTTTACAGGACTGCTGAGGAAGATCAGCTTCATAAATTGGGCTTTAGACAGGCCCCCATCTGTACTGAGAGCTAAGCAGTTCCAGAAGTCCATGCAACTTTTTGCAGCAGAAAAGATGAGAGGGGGACCTGTGTCATCCCAAAGACTCACCCTGGATAACTGCCTATTTCTCAGCTTGCTATGAGAAAACAAAGGTTCCACTGCCAATCAGTGTAGCTGCTCATTCCACAAGAGCCCAGGCTTTGTGAGTGCTCTTCCTTGTGCAGGTACCAATCTAGTACCTCTGCAGAGCCACCACGTGGTCGCTGGTTCAAGGGCGTCGCTGCCCTGTGGAATGACCCGGGGCATGGGTCCAGGCCCCGCCCCCATCCAGGAACAGGGGGGTGCAGCAGTCACCACCGCAGGGTCGTGGAGCCTTTGAAGGGGCCGGGAAGCGGCTGCGGGCAGCTGGGACCCGGATCTCCAGCCCAATCCAGCTGGAGACCAGGAGAGGCGGGACCCTGCCAGGGGCACGGGCCCGCGTGCGCCAGGCGCCAGCGACGCCCCTGCACTGGTTAATACCTTCGTATCCCACTGTGCTATTACCCTACAGGCCCAAGGCTGTCAGTTGCGGGAGAGCAGTGTTGCGATCAGCACATCCATATATCTGGAGGTATTGCTTGTGCATCACCAGAGATGGAATAGACATTAACAAGCACTTGAAGAATTAAAAATGATTGCTAGCCTTTCAGAACTGTTGGTCTTTATGATTTGTTGCTCACATCCATTCCGTGACATGCCCTCCTATCCAAATGTCAGTTACTGGCATGAAGGAATTGAAAGAGGTGCCCATTATACTGGCACATATGCACACAACTTGAGAGGTTGCTAGGCTGATTGATACCATTGAGTGAAAAATTTCTGGTAATTGTGCATGTGGCTTGTAGACACTTAGTATGGAATGGACATAGGTGACTTGATAGCAAGTGTGAAAAATCAGACAGGGTTGGGAGCTAATAGGTGCTTATATAAGAAAAATCTCCAAATATCATGACTGTCCCTATAAAATCAGGACATTTGATCACTCTAAAGGGATATGAGCAACAGATTTTGAAGAACAAATAGAGTCCTGAGGCACTTAGATTAACAAATTTATTTATCTTTAAGTGCCACAGGACTCCTCGTTTGTTTTGCTGAACTAGACTAACACAGCTACCCGTTTAGAACTTGTCAGCATTTTGAAGCATAACAGTTACAGAAGGTTAGTAATCATTTTTCAGTATTTTTACAGATGAGAGAGAGAGAGAAAATCCTGAAAACTAATAAACTTGGCCAGTTACAGATCAAGAGGTAAAGCACGTTCCAGAGTTTCAAACTCCCTTCTTACTTTGTGGAATGCTCTCTTACTGCCTTCATCAGACAGGGAATTTGAGAAGCCCAGAGGGCATGTTGGAGAGCAGGGGTTGTGACTGCCAACTCCCTCTTGGGACTTAGCTCTTGGCTGGGGCAGGAATTGATGGGCCTATTTAATTGGCTTCCAGGTGTCCATTCCTTGCCTATTTAAGGTAGCATAACTTTTTCAAATGCCTCTTACTCTGCAATTTATTGCCTTGCCCTACTTCCCCTCATTGTAATTTAGGAGCTGGGCTTTTTATGTTGTTAGGAGTCTGGCTGGTTGCATATTTTCTAGGGGTCAGGAAGGAATTTTTCCTTTGGAGGCCATTTTGGCAAGAAGTTCAGTATTTATCTGTCTCCCTCACAAACTCCTGGATGTACAGGTATTGGAAGGTTCATGTAATGAGGGCTGAATTACTGACTCATCACAAGTTAGGGCCTATGCCTTAATGCTGAAAGCAGCATTTCCTAGACATCAGCGGAACTCAGGATTTCAATGAAGGACCTTCCGTTCAGGTAAGGGGAGGCACCAGAAATTTTTGCTGACAAAGATCTTCCCACAACCAGCCTTGTGGCCTCTATCACCCCCCAACTGCTTCCCCTGCCCGCTACTTATGGAGGGATAGGGGTTCTGAAGTTTCATATTGAGATGAGTCTGTGGGGTAGATCAGTGAGAGTCTACCCTGAGTTATCATTTTGTCTATGAGGCTGGAGTCCTGTAAACTTCATCGAAGCCAATTAAAATGCCTGGCATGTGAGAGTAAGGATTGGGCATGGTAGTGTCCCTCCCAGTGTATAATGAATTGTCAGCCTCCTGATTAAACCCATCACGTGGCTGTCGTTTACTTGCCTGCCTGATCTGGTCTGTGATTTATAATTTATGTAATTAGTCTGAGTTGCAGATAATGTTGAGGCTGAAGTGGTACATACCTACAGTTTATACATTTCAGGGTAAATAAGAAAAAGGATGTGTCAAAAAAAATAAGCTATAAATCAATAGATAAAAAGCCCTTATGATTTTACACAACAGGCAATGTCTTGAAAATATGAATGGTGCTGTGTTCCTTTCAGAAATTAATTTGGAAACTGATAGGCATGATTTGAGGTGACATGTTTTTGTTTTCCATATTTGTTTCTCTTACAGTTGTGTAACAGGATTCCATGGTCAAAAAGCCCCAGTAAAGTTTGTGATTTTTCACCCTTAGGGGTAAGGACGCCTGGTATTTTGTCTAGGTCCTCTCTTTGTCACACACATTAAACCATGGTCTCTGATATTTGTATCTGAGGAAGATGTGCTCCTTTGATGTAGCTAGGAAAGTGATTTGTTTCATTTTACACTCTGAAGTATCTGTTGGCACGCATATTGTTTCTATGGCTTTTATGTAAAACCAGAGCAGAAAAATTCTTATGGTCTGTTTCACTCAGATGGGCTACCATGGGTGCCTCATGGTGAGACAATATCTACAGACAGCAACGATCTGTAGCTGAGAAGTCAGGTGTTGGATGTCTGTTGACAACAATGCCTCCACCAGGTTCCATTTTTGTACATCTCCTTAACAAAAATGTGACTTGTGTGCTTTGTTCCAAGGACTAAGTATTTGTGGCATGTGTGTTAGCTCTGGTTTCTATGGCTGTTTTAATAGTGGGAATATATGATTTTTGTCATCCAGCCTGAATTAGTCTTTTCTAAATATTTATCTTGTTTTTAAAATCTGTTTGAACTATTAGATTATTTCCTACATGTATGGAGAAGGAACATAACTTGCAGGATTTCATTAAGAGATGAGAATTTTCATTACAGCTTATTTAGGCTGGATCTCTGACTTTCATGAACTTATGTATAGAATGTTTTCCATTTGCTCTTGTCCACAGGCATCCTGATTTCAGAGAATTAAGCAATAGAACCCTGGTCTAACTGTTAGATGGGGGGCTTCTATCTGATCATTCCTTTACCTACATGTAAACAGGTTATTTTGATATACAGTATTATATATCTTAAATGTAATAAAGTAAAATGCATGAACTTTATAAAACTTTTATGGTAAAATTAACTTTGTATATGTATACTCAAATCCAATGGGGACACACAAGTGTGAATACATAAACAAAAATCTGTATTTATATTTATAAAATGTAAAAAAGTATATTTTGTATACGTACAAGAGATCTGCCCTTGCACAACTTGTTAGATAAGGGCCTTAGTTATGGTACAATACTCATGTAAATCACATTGGTTTAGGCACGTATGGTCTTGCATATACATTTTTAAATCAGTGAGGCACATGGAGAACAGCTTAAAGGGTTAGAGTATGAGTCATACAGACAGCACATGTCCTTTAGTGCTGCACAGAAGTTGCTAAAAGTTATTTAGACTCTTCCAATACAAACAGTGTAAACATACGTACGTGTGTGTGTGTGTGTGTGTGTGTGTGTGTGTGTGTGTGTGTGTGTG